>VKOC01000009.1:8822626-8881362 GCA_009364415.1 Spea multiplicata | reverse complement strand
CGCTTACAACATAGCACACTAATGCCCTCCCATATTCCTTTAGCTCACCATTCCTACACCCTCTCCTGCAATACTTTTACTAGTGTGGCTGGTCTATACCTAACGATGGCACTTTAACCTTTTGTGTAATACACCCTAAATCTCTCTAGACTGTAAGCTCGTTTCAGCAGGGCCCTCCTCACCTGTTGTCTCTGTTAGTCAATTTGTTATGTTACATACTACTTGTTATGTCCTGTCTACCCATTGTACAGCGCTATGGAATTTGTTGGCGCTATATAAAACAATAAATAATAACATGCCCACACAAACATAAAAAACCAAAGACACATACACGCACACACATTTACTAACATTTCCAAATACACATGTTCACACACTTACAAACCGAAGCACACACACTAACATAGCCAGACACATAGGCATAACATACCTTGAGACACACTCACATGCCCAGACACATGCTAATATACCCAGACAAACACACACACTAACATACCAGGCAGACACGAACACTAACGTACCCAGACTGGCACACATGCATATCCAGACTGACCCTAACATAAATACCCAGACATATAGAGACGCATACATGCATACCCAAGACAGACACACGTACATACCCAGGCAGACACACAGTAACATACTCAGGCTGACATACATAGGCAGACACACATACATACCCAGACAGACACTTACAATTAATATTCCACACAGACACGCATACCCAGTCAGACACCAACATACATACCAGGCAAACACACACTAACATAACCGGGCACACACACTAACACACCACAGTAGACACACACTAATGTGCAGATGCAGACACACACTAACATGCTCAGTTACACATACCCAGACACACTAACATACAGACACATACTAACATACTAGGCAAACAAATACTAACATACTCATGCAGACCCACACTAATATACCCGGGCAGACACTAAAAAACCTA
Source organism: Spea multiplicata (assembly GCA_009364415.1). Taxonomy (NCBI): domain Eukaryota; kingdom Metazoa; phylum Chordata; class Amphibia; order Anura; family Pelobatidae; genus Spea; species Spea multiplicata. The sequence goes on along the minus strand of VKOC01000009.1, from coordinate 8,880,401 downwards.
CCCAGACAGACACAAACATACAGACACACACACACATGCATACCCAGGGATGTCACAAAAAAGTCAGTTAACCAATTATTTGCCTGGCACTTCATGGCATTAAATGAGCTTATAAAGCGACCAAACTTCTCTCAAACAGTGTAGCTGTAATGTCTTAATATTAAGGCATTTAGGGACCCCAAAATATGCCCCAGGGACCCTGAGGAATCCATCCCCCGCCATATATTACATATGCCACATGCCTGTTTTAAGAGAGCTTAGGAGACTCAAGCAGTGTTGCATTTAGCCCAAAACAACATGGCAAAATATGGATGGTATCACTGTGCTCAGCAGATTTTGCTGAACACATATTGGGGTGTTGTTTAGCAGTGACATTTACCAGGAGCTATATGTATACATAAATTACAATGAAAACACACACACAAAATACCACCATAAACCCTTACAAAGGCTGTTGGTAGAAATAGTGCATGGAAAAAGTTAAAATACTAGCATTTGAAATGCCCTGGGGTGTCTAGTTTTCAGGGTAAATTGAATTAGCTGGGTTCAAAAGATGTTCCAAATAAGGCATGGGCACAGGATCACCAAATGTCAAAACTCTAAATTTAAAATTGTACACCTCCGAAATGTGCCACTTTAGCCCCCAAACAATACTTAGAAGATGTTGTAGAACACATATTGGGTGTTTTGAAGTGACATAAACCAGAAGCTTATGTTAATTTGTGTGGAAAAAAACACAAAAAAATACTACCAGAAACTTTGACAAAGGTTGTTGGTAAAATGGAAAAAGTTAAAATACTATAATTTGCAATAGACTGGGTTATCTAGTATTCCACAATATATGGTTTGGATGGCCTAAATTGAATTGATTGAAAAGATGTCCCAAATATGACATGGGAGCAGTATTACAAGGTTACAAAGGTACAAAAAAAAAACAAACACCTTGGTTAATTGACAAAGCATATTATGGAGAAAAATAAAATGACAGATGTTTTTCTTCTTCCAGTAACAGTAAACACAAAACCTCCCCCTTTAACAGTAGTCCTAAGTATACTGTTAAATATGAAAGACTTCCTCTGGACCTTGCTGGGAGTGTAGGAGCCAATCAGCAGCCTCTTCTACATCACAGAAAGATTATTTGTACCCTCTCTTGTGGGATGTTTAATTACATTAATTTCATTACATTTTCGGTCCATTCCTTTTCGGATGACAGATCTTGTTTTCTGCCCTTTCAACATTTGTTGTCGCTCACCCGCATTCGCATTCATGACCTCTCACACTCTCACTTAGCGTCACAGAAAGTGTAGAGATCATCCAATCACACGATCGCTCACACTCTTTCCCTGTACTCAGAATAAACTGACATCACATCAAATTCCTGCATACTAGATCAGTCAGCAAGAAGAGAGAGACACACATAGGGAAACAATTTGGTACTAAGATAGCACAGGCAAGCTGCTTGGGGACAAAGATGACTCATGCAAGCTGCTTGGGGACAAAGATGATTCAAGCAAGCTGGTAACAAAGATGGCACTGACAAACTGGTTGCAAAGGTAAAATCGGGGGTTGGGAGTGCAATTTTTACAGGGTCCTGTGGTTTCTAGTTACACCCCTTTTGTCAAATAGATAAACTTTCTACCAACAATTATGGTATTAGTTCTGATACAAATTGTTTGAATGATACAAAACAGCGTTGCCTTGTTAAAAGTCCTCATAAGAGATAGTATTTGTAATCAACTGATTTATAATTTATAAACCCATCTATATCTATATGACCTGGCAATTACCCATGTACTGGTCCAAAAATCTTTAATCACAGATGGTCTGACTTGGACTGGCCCATTTTCAGTGGTGGGAATGTGGCTGGGTCATGTAAAGCAATATTATGTGACCTTGTGGCAAAAGCATGGATGAATGTGTAGTGTAAGTGTGTGAGCATGTATGTGTGTTTGCATGAGTATATGTGTGTAAATGTAAGTGTGTGTTTTAGTATGGATGTGTAAGTGTGTGTTAGCATGAGTATGTAAGTGTGTGTTAGTAAGTGTATGTTAGTGTAAGTTTTTGTAAATGTAAGAGTGTGCATGTGTAAATACATGTGGCAGTGCGTTTATGAGTACCTGAGAGAAGGCCAGGGGCTAATGGGGCCACTTTACTTTACCTGCTGCCCAGGCCAGGCGGTACCAACCCTTCCTTGACTTAAAGCATCTATTGTGTCCATCGATATGATTATTTCCCAATCCTTCATTGTATTTGAAAGGTATGTTGTGTGAAGATCTATTGTTCAGAAATTACAAGTTGTTTGGTACCAAAAACTTAAGTTTAGGTGCATGGTCAATTGAGTGTCACATGACAGGTGCACTTACAAAGTGTTACAATGCTTACAGTTTGATGTCGGGAGAGAACTTCAGAGAGTGTGAGAGACAGTGAATGAGAACGTGAGAGAATGAATTGGTGTCAAGGAAAGTGGAAAACCCAACAAAATGCAAGCTGGAAGCGACAAGCTGATGACAAAGATGACATAGACAGGCTGTTTGGGGCCATTGGCAAGCTGTTTAGTGGCAAAGGTAGCACAAACAAGCTGTTTGGGACCACTGACAAGCTGTTTTTCTAACTAAAGAATTTTTCCGAGTATGGCACATCCCCCAAATAGATGATGCTTAACAAAATCCTTATCTAAACTCTGACCAACTCTTACTGTACACATTCCAACCGATGTAATAAAGATGGGTGGGGTAAATTTGTACAATCAGATACTTGCTTAGGGCTCTCTTAACTTTAAAAATGCCCCTGCTCCTGAACACATATGCCTGGGTAGCCTAGGAAAGCATACTGTCTGTGAAAATTGATGTCATTGATGACATCAAGATTCCATCTTATAGTAACTGTACAGTTTTTTTATAATGAAAAGATGCTGAGCTTATACTTTCACCGGTGCAGTAAAGCAAACAAACGTCACGCCATGAGACAGCCAAGCCACCATCTGTCTCTTTTTGCAACATGGTAATTAACTGAGGAGTAACTGATATTCTGTGTTCCACCTGTCTGTATGGGGTTTTGTGCTGTAATTTCAAGTGTGTAAAGGGAACTGAGTAATGTGTATGCTTTTGTTAACCATTTAATTTACACTTTAAGGCAAGCACATGTTGAATGACATCGAACAGTAGCAAACATCACTAGAGACAAAAGCCCAAGTTGGAAATACATCAAAGTCAACTCGCATTAGCACTTGCAAAAGAAAAAACACAACTCCCTTACACTAGCCTGTAGGAGAGTCATGGGTGAAGTTGAAAAAACCAGGCATCGCACAAATTAATTACCTCGGAGTTACAAATGCAATTTTCAACCTACAAAATTCTCCCCCCAAACAACCCTTTTAGCAAAAAACATAAATCCGAACAAAAATGTAAGTCTTCAAGAGATTAAAGTGATTCCTTATATCCAACACCAGAGGGCAGTCTATGCATTACATTTTGGTGATGTTTTAAAATAAAACTTCAAATAGCTTTATGAAATGAGATACTTTTAATGAAAGTAAATTGACCATTATAATCTGATACTATAAACAAAAAACAATGGGATCTGTTAAAATGCAGCCGCTACAAAACATGTCCCTACAATGTATGGGAAATTGATTCTCAGAAGCATTCAATGAACCCAGTTCCATATTAGCGTCCGTAAAATGAGACATAATTTTCAGATTGATACAACACGGGACTCTAAACTTAATTCTAAGTGTAAACTGAACACATGGCCACATGTACACACTGCACCAAACAGATAAATATGTCATTTTTCATCACAGCATACACATAAACACAACCAGATTTCTCACATGAGGATAAGAAAAGACATGAGGTGAGAACAGGCCCCGGGTGGACACCATCACACACGCTCCACATGTTCACAAATACAATTCATATCAATATGCTCACAAACATCTTATCTATCACAGGGAAGGTTCTGCTACACGTGGCAGTACCCATCTCCACGTCATGTATACTTGAGCTGGCTGCATCTGTCATCCTATAGCCCCAAGTGGCGCTTAAGTTTGTTCTGCCAACCTATTTGGCATGGGTGAGGACAAGATAAGGGTATTTTCCAACTCTGCAACATCTTATGAGAAGATATAGACCCCTTGCACATGCAAAAGAGGGATCACTGGTTTGCAGAAATTCTTATGTTTTATACGCTTCATGCCAAGTAATTCCTTCCAAAGCACTCAGGGAATTGTGTGTTGTATATATCAAGCCCAGAGTGCTAACCATACTTGGGTAATTTCATGATCTGACTATTGAGTTTTAGGGCTTTTGCTCAATGTCCTGTTAAATGGGTGGAATGGGGGGGGGGGTCACACAGTCTGAAACTGACTCCTTTCTATTCTACTTTGCTGTGATCCTATATAAGACTCCCAATTGGTGATGTTGCCACAGTCAAGGTCTACAAAAGGACCGTACTTAGAGCCACTTGGTTTACATGTCTGGTTACATATACTTTTTTACAATGGGTTATTAAAGGGTTAACATTTCAAGAATCTCAAGGTCAGCTCATTTAGAATATTCCCAGGCATGGCGATAACTGCTGCACTGGCTTGAGGTAAGAGAGGGAGTGAGTGAAAGTAAGAAAGGCAGGGAATGTGTGTGTTACCATGAATGGGTAAATGTGTTAGAGTGAATCAAGTGTTCGGTAGGGCTGTCCTTTGTATATGGCGAAACAGGACAGGTCACCCCATAGCCACACGTTCAGGAGAGCCCTACACTCCCGCCTGTCCTGCTCCTAGCTTTCCAGCCAGGAACATGCCTCAGACACCCAGAGGGGTCATGTAACACAGTACTATGTAACTACGTGTAAGTGTATGATGTTAGAGTGAGTGTGTATGCATGTGCGTTACTGTATCATGTCAGCATGTGTGTGAGTGTACACTGCAAGTATGTGTTAATGTATTGTGTTAGTGTTTGTGTGTCAGTGGATGGTGTGAATGCATGTGGTGTTAGAGTGTGTATATATTAGTGTATAGTGTTTAAAAGAATGTATGTTAGAGTGTGTATAGTGTTAGAATGAGTGTATGTCTGTGTATTCTGTTATGGGTATGCCTAGGTTTAGTGTCGCCTGAGAGAGGGTAAAAAAGGGAGAGAGTAGGAGAAAGGAAAAAGTTTGCGTGTGTATTTATGTGCAAGTGTATGGTGTTAGAGTGAGAACAAGTTTGCTTGTTAATATATGTGTTAGTTACCGGGGGAGTCGGCACTGAAGGAAAACTAAACCCACGCACAACTAACCCTGGGCCACTAAAACTAGTATCATCCCTTCATATTGCACCAGCTCCAAAGGACATTGAAGGGACTGGGACACCAGGGTGCTCCGGCGGGATGTCCACGATGCAAGTTGCGCAGCTTTGATATCAGGAGAGAAGTCGCCCACATTCAATTCAGTTGAAAAGCAGCTAGGTATACATGGCCTAGGGCATTTTTGTTATGATTTTATCTTAGCTTGCTTGATTTTGATGTACAAAATAATAACACATTGTTCAGTAGCGTACCTAAGGAGAGGGCAGTCTGCCCCAGGTGCCATTCATCAGGTGGTGTCCAGTGAGCTGGGGCAGGCCAAGCAGATGTCTTTGCGGCTCGCTTTCCTGCCTTCCCTGGGCGAGTAATGAGAGTTTACTTGCATAGTGTGCACACTCCACAGTGGTAATCTGTGTGTTAGGCGGCCATTAGGCCGCACAGACAACTACACAGTCCCAGTGCTGCCCCCGGACCAGTGAAATCTGCAGGTGAGGTAAGAATTGAGGCTGAATGAGTGAATGAATGAGTGGGCGTTTAGGGGCAGAAATGGGAGTAGCACTGGCACAGGCAGGATGTTTTAGAGGCAGAGGTCTACCACATCAGTGTATAATGATGAGGGTTATGCTGTACCACCACCAATTTATGGCTCAGTATATAGTGATGGGAGTTATGCTGTTTACATTTTAAAGTGTGGGAGAGTGCCACATACAGGATCTGCTATGGGTGCCAAATACTCTAGTTACGGCCCTGACAATATTGCATGTACTATTACATGCATTTTCTACCGGAAGGAAAAACTGAAAAGTTAGGCCCTAATTTTGGCACCATCCCTGGTTGCTGAGATGTCTCTATGAGAAAACACTAATCACTTTTTTAGTGTATTGTCTCAAATCAGTTAATTGAGATTGTTACCGATGGGGGACCAACAAAAGTCAAGTTGTCCTAGGTTCCAAAGCCTACTGGGGAGAGCCCTGGTGTTCCGCATACTGGCAGCCAACTGTGTATTCTGATGTACGCCAACTAGGCTTAGGTTGGCAGGTCCAGGGGGGGCAGGGACTGCCACAAATCTAGGGGGCAGATCACAATCTTGAACAATTAGCCCCCCAGTACTGATTAGGAGCCTTGGACATCATTAGATCAATGTGGAGTATGAATGAGTCAGCTCAAGACTGTGTGAACCTGAGATTTTCCAACTTAATTCTGAGATTGTGGGAAAACGCTGAAACTCAGGGTCCAACCATTAATGTTCCCATTTAGACTGATCACACTCCACATACTAGTTCTTTACTCCTGTATGCCAAGAGTATTCAGGGGAGAAAAAAATCTGTAAACCCAATATTTCAAAATGCATTTCATTAAGTGAATTTTCCTTGCTAAGAATAAGCCAAATAAATCATTTTTATTTTGATATTTAAAAAGGGATCTCTTGCCTATTAATTTATCCACTTACTGTAAAATGAGTAAATACTGGATAAAAGACAACATATTTTAGTAAGTGGATTTGCACATTTAGGCAATAAAAAGGACAGGATGTGCATTAAACGGCTGTGATGCAAGCCTCAGGAAGTGAATTGAAATCTCTTAATGCACACTCAGCTGAGTACTTAGAAAAATGTTAAACCACAAAACATATCCTCTGTTGTGCATTCTAAATGCATATTGTGGGTTATATATGGTGGGTAATAACGATTCAAAGTGCGAAAAATCTAGCAGTCTACAGAAAGATTGTATTTTGACTATTATAAGAAAAATGGATATAGCCATTTTAGCCCAGAGAAAATGGAGTCTTCAGTTGAAGATGATACCTTTTATTTGAATAACTTAAAGAATATAGAGAGCCAGATAAGCACATAAGTCACTGATGAAGCCCGTGAAGGCCTAAGTGTGCATCTAAGGCTGTTGGTTCCTTTGTACAAGAGGAAATTGCCTCATATTTTGGATCCAGATTGACCTTCTGGGTGGATTGGTCTTATATGTTGATGGAGATCTTTCCTCTATAATGGCAACAGTGAGCCAAAATTTGACACTCTTGTGAGCAGGGATTTGCTGTACGGTAGGTTATTTAAGCACTGTCCTTTCATTGCTAAGCTAGTCTAATTTTTTTGTATGTATTTTTTGAAAAGGTATTTTTTAAAAATAGTTTTGGGGATTGCAAGTTTAACATAAATGTTTCACAATATTTTTATGTAACATTAGCTAACATCAAACTGTATTTGTCCATGAAAGGTATAATGAATCAATATCAAAATCTCAGAAAATGTTAATTTCTATTCTGTATAATCTTTGAAATATAATTTTGGGGATTTTTTTCCAGCAGTATGGACGTCGGTGCTAAGAGGGCAGCACCAAAGGTAAAACGTCACTTGTCACATCCACTTAAGTAAGCAGAAGGAAGTGCAGGAACAACGCAGCTGGAAAAAACCCATAATATTCTAACGTAAACACAAATTCTTACAGAATATCAACAAAACAGCAAATTAAAATAACTCAAGAGCAGCCTTTACAAAATCATAATTGCCTAGGCAAAAGTTTAATTGGCACTGGGCAGCCATCTTTACACATGAGCTATATTGAATTATGTAAATGATCTTGACGCACCAAGGATCGGATCCAAATTAGCCATGTCCAAAATCCGGATGCGCTCCCATGAGAGTCCCTTTCTGGTAGATGCAGTCACTTGGCATTTATGGTGTATTATTTTAATGGAGCATTTTACTTTATAAAACATATTGGACCTTGCTTTTCGTATCCTCTCGGGCTATTAAACATCTTGATTGCAATCTGGGGTCCCTTTGGCACCTCTGTGTTGCTTACTGCAAAGCCATTGCCAATTTTGCCTAAAAGAAAAAATGCAAATATGTCACCAGAGACAGTCTGACGAATTCCTGGCTTCCCTCTCTTAAGTTTAAATGTTTATATGAATGCCCACTCTTAAAACAAGGGTTTCCAGTTTAGCTCCTCAATTGCCTAGGACAATTTTATTGAGTGGGTAATACAACAATGTTTCTCTTTTCTCTTGAGCATGTTAGTATCTCAAACATCAATCCCAACAATTTAAATAAGTGCTAAGTTTCACGCAAGTACTGGAAATGTTCCTGTGTCATCCTCTGTATGGTCCCACCTCATCTAGTCCTTTCAAGTAGATGGGTCATTCACAAAGTTGTGGATAATAGTGTCAACTAAAGGCAAAGTATAACATTTCATTTAAACATAATCTTAGAAATTTACCATCATCCCTGGTAACTTCTTCACTCCGGCTATCGAGAGCCTTCCCTTGCGCGACGCAGCCATGACTGCCCGCTGATGTCAGCGTGCGGTGGGAAACAACCCCATTTAAAGGGAAAATGGGTGGGGAGCGGGGCACATCAAGACCCCGCTCCTGTGATCCTGAGGATTTGGGTCTTGACCTGCAGAACCCAGACATCTCCAGGTCAAACCCGGAGAGTTCCCAGGTATGCGTATAAATAAAACTCACACTAGAACTTTCCTGGATTCTGTATTTGCTTCTGATTTTATTACCTGAGTACAAACACACAGAATACTCCCTGACATCCCCAATAAAAAAGAATGCACATTAAAATACTTTGAGAGTACTTTAATATGCATTCTTAAAAAATGAAAAACCTTAGGCAGAAGCTGCAGCTCTGGAGCCACAGCTAGCCACAATGGGAGTGTTTTACTCACATACACATCAGTCGAACCCCTGCGCCTTTTGGAAAACAGCTAGTGTGCAGGCAGTGGGGCAATCAGAGCTGGCCTTAGGTGTTCTGGCGCCCTGTGCGGACTACTCCTCTGGCGCCCCCCATACCAAAAAAAGAAAGGAATAAAAACTTGTAACAAAACTCCCCTTTCTCACTATCTATCCCCCTGCATCACCATCTACCACCTCTGCCCCTTCTCACTGAGCCCCCCTCTTCTCACTGACCCCACCCTCTGCCCCTTCCCCTTACTTACCTTGTTGAGTCCTGCGGTGGGAGCGGGAGGCATCCATCTTCCAGTGGTGCGCGGTTCACAGCAGAGCGCCGGAATATGCTGGCGCTCAGCATGAAACGCGGCACCGCGATGGAGTCACGGAGAGTGAGGTGCGCCGAGCGGTTGCTGAAAACCAGGACATAAATGAAAACAATGGGGTTTTTTTTGTTTGTTTTAAATTTATTTAACATCCTCCATGTTAAATAAAGTTAAAAAGAAAACCCCGATGTTTTAATTTAGGTACAGAGGGGGCGGCGTCGGACCACGCGCTGGCGGACCCAGCGATGGCAGATCGAGTGGCGGAGGCAGCGGTGGACCCCGCAGCGGCATCCCCTGGAGTGTGGCGCCCTGTGTCGCACACCCCAAAGGCCGGCCCTGGGGCAAATACATAAGGAGAAAGACACCACCATCATGTGGCAGGAGATAAATTTGGCCGAACACTTCTCCTGCAAACATAATAGAAGGGGTGGGGAAAGGGTCAATGCACATAGGGATTTCAGCAGAACCCCTCCAGGCATTTGCAAGGGGGCATCATGAAAATGTAGAGACGTCTTTAAAGTGCATATGCTAGCTGAAGTGTCCCTTTCAGAAAGCATTGCTTCAGTAGCCATGTTGGTAGTTAATATTGTAGTCGCAATGGCATGTATTTGTTAGCTAAAAGTGTCTGCATAGGAAAAATCTGATTCATGCCTTTTCTGAATTAGGTAACACAATGTATAGATAGAATTTTATCTTTTTTAAGAGTAACAGTGTAAAGAGAGTCCACCATTATTACCAGATAATGTGTTGCAAACACCTGAAAACATCTGGCTGTGAAAAGGTTAATGGTAATGATGAAATCAATCTAAATTACACTGTAGTAGTCATTTAATATAACTGAGAGATGTATAGAATGCTATAGCATTCACTGTTTATAATAATACACAGTCACTAAAGATGGCTGTTCTGCTTATCTACAATGAGCGAGCACATGGCTTGTCCTTTTCTCTCTCTTTCTTCCTATTCCTCATCTGTTCCTGCTTTTCTTCATATAACCACTAGGGGGCAGCAGAAAATCACACAAAATATATTCCCCCCCCCTACACGCAATGCTTAAAATTGAACAGAACTTCCTCGATTCCTAGAAAGCATTCATCACAATATGCATTTTCTAATTTAAATATGTATTTAATTTTGTGTTTAAGATACAGCCTTGAAGGCAAATGTCTTTTGCTCAGATTTAACCCCCAGTTCATATGCAAATGTTGCCGTATGCCAGAGATTGGCGTTGAATATTAAGCGTGCTTTTCTGATATAGCGTTGCCTCGAAGGGTATTCCTTAACAAAGACAGCACATGTTCAGGAGCATCGTCAGTATGGTTTTATTCCGTGCATATAGAAGATCATCTTTACTGGATGAAAAGTTTAACAAAATTCTGCATTTTTTTCATGAACCTGCTCTTTGTGGACAATTTCTAGATGATGGCATCCACAATGGTTACACCGACAAAAATCACGCTGCGTACACATGCAAAATGTCGGTATTTCTTCCCTAATGTTAAAGATACACTCCATTCATCATATGCACTTTAATACATGTCATAGCAGAGGGTATCCTTCAAATCACCAGGGTTTTTTGCATGCAAGTGCATAAATAGATCCATCAGACTCCCACCCAAACGCTGTTACCTTGAAGTAAATGAGTTACATTTAACACATCACATCCTAAGAAATGCACATGCAGAGAATAAATGACCTTCAGCCAGCTTCAAACCTGGCTTGCGCAAGAGTTCGAGGGGGACTAACAAGATTCCCTGTGTACATGCGCAGAAAGCCTCCCACTAATTTTAATGAAAGCACTTTGCTGCCACTGATTGGTTCCTTCAAGCATCCAAAACCGGTGTAGAATTGCAGACAGCAGATGGTGCAGTTTGCTGCATCTCCGGAGTATTTTTAGGTACTTCAATATGCACTCACTGGTGGGAGTTATACTGTCACTTTAATGCGTAGATGTTGAATGAAATACTGTTTTCTGGTTGAGTATCAGACATGGAAAAAATGAATAGTCTTAAGCACTTCCAATATAATTAATATTAGTACTGTGTTTGTGTTTGGACCGAAATTCTGTAAAATACTTTGTATTACGCAAATCTTTCAGCAACCCCTCTGATGCTAGGAGAAATACAGACTCATCTTAAATAGTTTTCTTTTGATAATGTTCAGAAATACTCTTTTGGATAACTTTGGAGAGCAACTTCCCCTGGAAAAGTTTTTACCCGCAAGAAATTTGGGGATTCTGGATCAGGGATTTAGAACTACAAAGGCATGTATCCTGAGCTCTCTGGATCTTCGTCAAAATATGTCATGGTTAGGATGATTAATATTATTTTTATATTGTTGTTTGTTTTTGGTGGTATAGTTGTGTAGTCAGTTGGGTGCCTAGTGTGCCGGAATACACTTTTCTGAAATTTTCAGAGTGTCCTTACTTCTTGGTTCCCTCTACATTCACAGGCTGCGGTGTCTTCTTTCTTCAGAATGCTGTGTCTTTATTGGAGCAAACAGGAAAGTTATATCAACCGCTGATGTTAGATATGTATCGCTAAAAGAATACACTTTGTGGCCTTTTTGATAATATCCATCGTAACAGTAGGAGTGTCTGACACAATTTGACACTACATGCTATGTGGTGTCCAACGTCATTGCTACAGTCTTCTGAGCTCCAGAAGACTTCCAGGTTACTAGGAGAACACAGACGAGTTAAAGTAATTAAAATTCATGGTTTAAAAAGGGTGTCAGAGAAAGCATTACGTAAGTATTAATATAATGATTTATTAAAGAATATAAAACAGGATGGTGAGTGTTCCCTTTTAAGGAATTCTAGGCTTTAAGGTGCCCCTAGTATGGATCTGGATCTGTATATCTGTTCGCTACTTTGAACCATGCTTTTGTTATTATTAATGTATTGGTCAAAGATTTATAATCCAAAATTCAATTTTTAACAATCATGAAACACAGGTCAGACTTCATTTTTTAAACAGAATTCTAAGAGTTCAATTATGTAATTTTAGATTGCTGTAACTACATTGCAAATGACTCCAGGGTGTTTAAAAATGGCTAACCAGATGTCCCATCTCTTAGGTTCAGAATTCGGTGGGTCGTACAGCACACAGCTGGGATGTTGCAATCTTTAGCAGAGATTAACAGCAGTTTCGCCAGAAAAGTGAGGTCTAACCACAACAAGAAAGTGCACACGCTTCCTCTCCAAGATTTGAATTATACATTAGTCATATTAATGTACGGTCCGTGGCTAATTATTAATTATTTACATTAATTGGTTTGGATAATTGCCCGTAGGAAGATTGATTTTTTTTTATATTATAGACATGCTGCTGATAAGAACGCTAATATATAAATTATTACTACATTTTTTCTGCTAGAAAAATGATAATTTATACTTAAATAAAAGCTATTGTTAAGACACTAGAAGATACGTGTATATGTCTGCATGTATGTAACAGATGGACTACTGAGTCTGTTTTGTCCACTGCCACCGGAGATTGAACATTTTTCCAAAGATAGATCATGGCTTATATTCTTGATGGACTCCAAAATGTCTTCCTGGTTAGGATTACTGGGTTCCTACGAAATCAAGGGCCTCAATTTAGTGGGTTATGCCGTGTTTTGTCCTCCAGAAGAGGTGTGTGTGGACCCCTGATCCTTTTTTCATTGTAGGAGCGTACATTGAGAGTCAATCCAACATGTCCTCACTAAAAGGAATCTAACATTGTGAAGGATTGAGACTGTTTATCTGCAGACAGTCAGACATAATTATCCTATCACAAACATTTTTATTTTTTTATGGCATCCCTGCAGCTTACTGACATAACTTTATTTATTGCACATCTGTTAGAGAAAGCATAGCATATCCTCCACATGTCAAAACAGCAACATATGGGCCCTTTGCTACGTTGATAGTTACAATTATCACAATCAGTGCCATATTTTATGATATCCATTACTGGTGCATATTGATCAAACAAATTGTTGTAGTCCACATGCCGCAGAATTGCTATTGATTCGAAGATATAATGTAATCAGATAATGACACACATCTCTATAGTATGGGTCTGCCAAAGGGATTGTGTGCCTTGATGTGTGGATCACCCTGTAATACACTGTAAATATAGGTTGTACTAGAATTAAAGGGAACCGTCCCATTCCCGATAAAACCATAATGGAATTCAGCGTTGAGACCCAATCTCTGTGAAGATTACACAAGACTCTTACTAATTTACCGGTCGGCATATAGTCCTTTAGTGCTAGAGGTTGTTTACACAGTTTCATGGTTGGTTAGCGGGTACAAAAATGTTTCAAAGGGTTTGAAGTGATTTGTTCCCACTACCCATTTGTTCATTAAGTCATTTCTATGACAGATATACTTGCCCTGATTTAATTTTACCATTATGGCCTTATTTTAGGCCTAAGGACTCCTTTAAATGTCTAAATTCACTCACTTTTGAGACTGTTCCTGTCACTGAAATCCCCTTTCTTGCCAATGCTGATGCTCGGTATGAAATTCAGCAAGTTGTCTTGACCACGTCTACATTCCTAAATGCATTGAGTTGCTGCCATGTGATTGGCTGATTAGCTATTTGTGTTAACAAGCAATTGAACAGGTGTACATAATACAGGGGCCAGTGAGTGTGTATGTGTGTGTTGTGGTAAAGTGTATTGCAGAGTGGTTGATGGGATATATATCTCACCTGGTTTCCTCAGCCAGGCACGGTAGCAAACCCAGGAGCCCTCAGGTGCGGCTTCCTAAGCTCATTACTAGGGAGGAAGCCTTAACAGTGAGGGCTGTTAGGTTTGAAGGGGGAGGAGAAACTGAATGAAGGAGCAGCTACAGCCAGCGCTGCAGCCCACCAGGTATGAAGCTTTACCCATGCACAACCGGTTACTTTGCTTTGTGCCAGACCTTAGGCTGCTAGAGAGGTATCCTGATGTTTAGTTAGAGCCGGACAGGCTTAGAGTTTGTTTTGTTTACAAGGTGCTCTGTGACTATAACATCTAAATAAACACGCTTTTACGTTTGAAACCTGTGTGAAACTGTCATTGCCGCCCCATGCGTGAGCTGTCCCCTACAGTGTATATATATGTAGATATATATATGTGTGTATGTATGGGTGTGTGAGCATGGATGTGTACTTGCGTGTGTGTGTGTGAGAACGTGTGTAATTGTGTGTTTGTGTGAGCATGGATGTGTAATTGTGTATGTGTGTGTGTGAGCATGGATGTGTAATTGTGTAAGAGGGGTGCGATGGAGTGTGTTAGTGAGTATGAGTAAGTCTGTGTAATTTGTATAAGTGTGTTTACATATGCTGTATGTTGGAAGGGGGGGAGGGGCAAAGAAAGCACAGACCAGTTGTGTGGGGGCAAAAATAACTGAGATAAGCTGTTGAAGCTGGGGTGCCCAGGCAATTTTTCGCACCAGGGCCCCGTGGTTTCTAGTTACGTCCCTGATCTAGAGGCTGTAGTAAATGTTTTTATGTTTTCTCTTGTCTTACTTCATGTGTGCAATCTAAAAAGACTTGTTTTATCTTGTTTCACACGAACCCAAGTCACAAACACTGAACAACTGGGCAAGAAAATGTTTGAGCTCGACGCCAATGATTTTGCTTTATCTAAAAAGTAAAGGAACTAAAATCGATAGATGCTTCAAAACTGCTGTACGAAAAAAGTGTACCATTGGGGACATACTGATGTTAAAATGTGATGACAGGTTAGTCAGGCTAGTATCCCAGTGTCGTTATCATTGCCAGGCAGATAAAGTGACAGATAACACACAGTAGGCTAAGATGGTCTGAAATAGTCACTCCAAGAGACGTGTTTTCTCGGTGACGGCTTTAATTTCTCAAGAAAACTTGAGGTTGGTGGGTGACTTTAAATTGGAATATGAAGCCCTTTGGCGCTAGTTTAAGCTCACACTGGAACACAAACACTTTCAGCATTGTAAAAACACAATAGCCTGAGCTCTGATACCTTATATCTTCTTTATTACTTTTACTATGAGGCTATTAAAGTGAGCTGAAAAAGAAAATATAGGTTTTCAGGACACATTGTTTTATGTCCTGGTGGGAAAAAGAATCATAGTGGAAAATAAATGGTGCTGAGTATCTCTAAATGCTGTAAAATAGCGTAATAAAAAAAGGAAACTTGTAAGCCGTAATTTAATCATTATTGTTGTGTCTCAATGATTGCGTTTGAATAAAACAATGGTATAAACTGCTATATAAGCAGGCAAGAAGGATTATATTATTGAGTTTACTGTATAACATGTGTAACATACAATGACCATACAATAGGTACACTCGGTAGCAAAAGACTTAACAGGATAACAAACAGCCACTTTAGTCATCTCCATTGGGCTTAATTTAATTCCATTTTGGAACCACTGATATTTCCTCATATTCCCAAAGACCACCTACAATTGTCTGCTCTAAAGAATGATCTTTAGGGTGCAGACACTACAAATTCTAACTTTATAAACCAAAGCCAGGCTTTGAGATTTTAGCGGACACACACTCACCTACACTTACCTGTCATTTTTGTAAGCCCCTTTGTTTAAAGCCCCATATGTTCGGAATATGCTCATGAGAAATCACAATTTATTTCTACTAAATTTTAATTAATAGAAACATCTCTTAGCATTACCGTTCTTTACCTCGTAAATGTTAATTTGAAATAGTCATAGTTTTTCACATCCACCTCTACCATGTAAAATATGAAAATGGAATAGCGATCGCTTTCATTCTGCCGATAACACTATTGCGGAGGAGGGATATAATGAGCTAGATTATATGGAGATTACGTTTTTTTGCCAAAGTGCTGGGAAATAATGGTTGTTTAACATGGAGCAAAGCTTTGTGATAGAAATGGGAAAAAGATTTCCGCTTGAGTGCTGAATGGTTCAGCCCTGCTTCTTCATTTATTAATGTTTCTTAGAACACTTTCAGAGCTCATATGCTCAACGGCACATAGATAGAGCATTGGACACCATCTGCAAATGCAGCTACTCTTCAAAATACCCCAGAGCACCCTATACGCTCCTTAATGCAGGTCAATCGCTATTGTAAAAGACCTGTCCAGCGTGTCCTGCCATCAGACGGCAACTTTGCCTGAACATTATGCATTGGGCAAGCGTCTATTTCTAATTTTAAAAAAAGCACTAAGCACACACATAGGTTACAGATTTTTAATTACTTCGTTATAAATTTGTTGCTGTGCGAACTTTAAGTGCCAGCAGTGCAGCATCATAAAGTATTGTATTTTACTTGCTTGCATTGATGTCTTGCTGATAATGCAGTCTCACTCAATAATGCTTTGCAGGGGACTGTAGTTAAACGGAGGCCTTTATTTGTGCCAAAGGGTAGACTATACTAGAACTGCAGAATGGCCTGGTTGTTAATGAAAACATACCAAGATAATTTGAGCTATACCACTTTTCGGTAAAATAGGGTCTGTTTAAAGGGCCAATTTCTGCTGTGAAAATTAACAATATGGTATTTCCTTTTTACTTAAATAGTCCTCACTAAAGTCCGTAGACTTCCCTTGTTTATGTGATAGGGGCCCCCCATTTAGGTTATTATTATTAATAATAATTAGGTATATTGCTAGGGGATGTTTACACAAAAAGAGGATGGGGGTGAATGCCATGTGCAAAATGGGACTGGTGTGGAATATTTCCTCTAAGGCTTTTTTATTACCTCCCATCCACAATATTATTTTTAAGTGATTGTTTTATATTTTCTTTATTTTTCTATTAATGGTATTGTGAGAGATGATTATTTAATTGCATTATGCAAATTTCAGGAGAGGGCATGAAAGTTTTCATTCAACTTGTATGTCCTTGTGTGAAACTTGCAAGCAATTTGTATGTTGGTGAATATGTGCTTTGTTTTACAAGTTTTAGCATGCAAGGTCATACAACTTCAGCTGACTTATTGGTGGATAGACCTATATGTGCATCACACACAAGGGGAAAAATATGGGATTTTGTAGGCAATGCCGAGAAGTACAGGCAGATATCATCAGAAAGGCATCTGACTGGCCCTAAATTTCTTCTGCAGCATGACAACTACAAACACACAACCAAAATCATTAAAAATCTTCAGCATTAAGATGAACAAGGAGTCCTGGAAGTGATGGTATGGCCCCCACAGAGCCCTGCTCTCTACATCATCATGTCTGAGATTGCATGAAAAGATAGAAGCAACTTAGCTTGCCAAAATTCACAGAAGAACTATGGTTAGTTCTCCGAGATGTTTGAAACAACCTACCTGCCAAATGTCTTAAAAAACTTTGTGCAAGTATACTTAGAAGAATTGATGATGTTGAAGGCAAAGGGTGTACTTAGTTTTTCACAAATGACTTTAATTTTGTTAAATAAATCATGACATGGTGTAATATGTCATGTGTTCATCTGAGGTTGTATTTACCTAATTTTCAGACCTGCTAAGAACAGATGGTTGTTATTACGTCCTGATATGTGAAATCATAGAATTCAAAGAGGGTGTACTTTCTTTTTCACACAGCTGTTTATTTACACACACACATATATATATTTATTAGTATATTATATATATATATATTATAATAAATGTGTCATTAATATATTTGTATTAATATTGCACAAACAGCAATGTTAACTGACATGATGACATGATTTGGTTGTATTGGTATGTGTGTGATGCTAGTAGCTAGTAGCGGTGGTAGTAGCAGTGGCACCACTAGGCACTATATTACATAACAGAATATATAATATATTTAATGATGGATAGTTAAAGCAAGCAAAAAATAAAATTTTGCATTTTTTTGTAGTGGCTACTGAAGCAAAGAAAATCAATTTCTTTTATGTGACTATGTTATTATTACCTGTAATAATATATTTTACACAGACCGTATTGATTTTTTTGTGAATGCTAACAGACAGTTTTATGCATTTATTGTGTGTATTATTATTTGTATTGTATGTATGACTAAGTAAGACTTTCACTTATTAAATACTGGTGATCGGCAGTGGTGAGATGTGACAATGATGAGCAGCAATTTACACGTGCTATTAATTAAAAGGTAAAATCTATTTGTGTGCTGGAGTAAGTGACTGATATGATCGCCGTAATCACCATACCCTACATATACCATATTGAACGGGTTACAACTTGGTCTTAACTGGATATCCCATTACCAATTTATATATATATATATATATAAATATATACCAATGATGCCAATTAAATATATTAAATTGTTCTGCACTCTTACTGCCTCAGGGTTCCAGCAAAATTGGAAATGTATTTGCTTTTCTATGTGCCACACTCTGTTTGCCACCTAAAGCAATATCAAGAGTTAAAAGAACACTGTAATGGATAATTTGTTACCAACATTAATTCTGGTGTCAGTGCTGCTGCAGAGAGAGCTGGATTTTGTGTAAACTATCCCGTAACAAATCATGTTTTGCTGTGTGAATCCACCCCGTAGTCTTCCCTCTGATTTACTGCCTTATTTTACAGGTTTATTTGCAAGGTCTAAAACACAATCCTTTATAGGAGTCTTTGCAACGTGGTGCATTTTTTTGTAGCTGTAGTAAAAAGCTGTTGCACATTTATCTTTTTGTTAAGTGATAAATGTATATTTCAAATAGATAGAAAGGCCTAGCCTACATTTCTATCCCTAGAAGAAAATCATGGCCACGTAAATATATGAAGGCTTCTGTTAAACTTAAAAGTGCCACACATTATCATCTTAATGAGACTTTCTTATGGGAATATCACACATTTAGACATTTCTTATGGAATGGAAGGGTGCCTGTATTTTAACGAAATCATATTCATTTAATGGAATATTGGAAAAGTAGACATTAGAAATTGGCAATATATGTATTTGCTTCTTTGTAAAATCCCCAGTCCCATGGATTATTGATGCGTTCCTCAGTGGCGTGTACCGGAGTGGGCTGATTAGACCTAGGGTTTCCGGTCTGAGCAGGAGGTCACTTAACTACAACCCAGTAGGATATGACCTCATATACAAAGAAGACTGACAGAAGGCACAACATTCATCCTTGCAATGATAGCTCCTGTGAACGGATTCGTCCCTAGGGCACTGATACACAACTGGCTCCCACCAATATCAAGATGGAACCAAAAACTTAATGTCAAGGGCCAGATTATCATTCCAAAAGGTACCAATGTTAGCCCCCTTAATTCTTGAACTCTAATACTAAATTCACAGTATGTGGTTCCACCTTCAGTATGCCTAGACCTAGTCTTCTTTTTATTGTTGCCCAAGAGGGTTGACCCCACTCCCTTGGCAGTTTCCTGGGAGGCTTTTTGCCAAACCCCACTAAATGCACAAGTCAGCAGTTTCTGTGTTCGCATTTTACCAGGTTGCAGTGTCACAGGTTAGATGCTACCACAAACTGTTTATATACATGACATGTTTTAAAGCCATTTAGATCCAAAAAGTATATACTCGGTGAAGGGGCTCGTAGAGAGGAGCACTTTTTATGTTATGCCCCTGATTACAGCATGCAGAATCAAATCAGGGAGGTTTAACCACCTAGAGTATTTTACTCGGACAAAACATTTAAGGGAGCAGCGAACACCAAGAATATCCCTATGATGTTGTATTGGAAAGTAAATTAAAGGTTTGCAAAACAGACAGAACTAGTTTAGAAAGCTGCCTTTGAGTAATTGTAAAGACATATAATATATAACAATTGGTTTCTGTCCCGATTTGAATATCTTTTGAACCAAATATTTATGACTGAGCTGAGTGCTGAAAGACTTAAGGTGACTTCCCAAGCGTTTTTTTTTTTTAAATTAAAACAAAAATGGGCAATAAATTATTTGTGCTTACTTATTTTCTTGGAGTGTTGTAATGTTGTGCAGTAATGCATCATATAAGTTAGTAAAAACAAATATTAGCAAATGGCAAAATTTCTCCGTGTTTCAGATGTCAACTTGCTGCATCTTTAACTGTCAAACAGTAAGTGAGTCTTGACAGGCAGCCGTCAGACAATGGATCTTTAACTAAATTTTTTTTCAGACAATGGATCTCTAACTGAATTTTTTTTTTTTTTTTTTGCTCATGACACCTCTTTCTCAGATGATCTAATTCAGTGGCTGATTTATAGAGGAGAGGAGGTCATTGTCTGCCCTTGTTTTCTCCTACCCAATCCATTTCATTCTCAGGATGTCATCTACTCCAAGATAGGGAATCGTGGACTTAATTTTCATAGCTCTCAGCTTATTGATTCACCGCTTACATTTTCTTTTCAAAATGGGTCATTCAGTTACTGCCTATGGAAGTCACTGACAAATATTAAGTAAGAACAAGATCATGACTCTTCAGAGGAGTGACTGACTGAGTCTTGGGGTAACTGATGAAATGCATAAAGAGAATTGTGATAGGTGCATAGGTTATTCCAATGAGGTTTTACATGGATGTATCATGAATGTGAGAAATTGACCTTAAATAAATTGAAGCCACTAAAGTGGCGGAAAGGTTGGGTGCACATATAGCAGGGTAACCATACCCTCTGCATTGCTTCCGGGCTATTAATCATTTGTAATAGCTGACAATGTGTGTAAAAGGGTCAATGTAATATGTATTGTGTGTTTTCAAAATTAGCCCATAAGAGGAACAATGACAAATCCACTCTACTCCTCACTCCACTAATAGCATATATGTCTTGCATCAGCCACTGACGTTTAACAGCCCCAGAGAGGCAAATACTTGTGATATTGCAACAGTAAACTGTCTGGAGGTCTATTAATATATCTAATACACTTCAGTCCAGATGATCCTTCAAAAATGCAGAATCGTGGGCAAACAACAGATGCCTGCTTTCTTCTGCATGGAAACAAAGAAATTAGGGGGTATGATTAGGTTTTATAGTATTTTATATTACTGGTTGATTTATATACAGTCCTACCAGAGGTGCATTTGTTTACGTTGGAGTAATTTCTACTAGAACTATATGGTCTCAGGGTTATCCATCCTTGGTGTTTGGGAAGTAAATAATGTGTTAGTTGTGAATGAGCCTTGTGGTAAGAAGCCTGCCCCTGCAGTACAGTTGTTGTTTCAGATAAAGAAAAAACACATGGAACTGGAGGTAATTTATAGACAAGTTACAAATGAATGAGGGCATTGGTGGTAATCATGGGACATCACTTTATATGTTACAGAGTCTGGCTTAACTGGGAGATATTGAATGAAAAGTCACTGGCACAGCTCTGGATTGACTCTGAAATCTATGCCTTTGTCTAAACTTACTTCCCACCTGAAGTCATGTTCCAGTACCTCCAATATCCATTTCAGAAAAGTAGCAAAACTATTTACAATGGAAAAAAAAAAGAAGACAAATGCATAATGAAATTTTGATAAAATGAAATACCAGTTAAAATGTAATTTTCCTGAGAAACTCTTGAGATAGATTAACGCAAAGACTGGAGAATGGAATAACCCAATAACAGAGGGCACAGGAAAGTTCTAACCATTAGTGAAATAAACATTGAAGGGAGCAGAGTACAATTACATTTCCATGAAGAATGGAAACCCCTTTTAGAGAAGAGCAAGCTTCAAGGGTTTTGTGCAAAGGCTTTCAATCATGATGTGCCATTGGTTAATGCCTCTGATTTGTCTCATTGTCAGCATGAGTCATCCATTCCCCAACAAACCCTTTATGAGGCATGATATCTCATAGCTCTTCTAAGCTGCTGTGCGGAAGGAATTTGAATGAGGAACAACAGCAGAATTTCTGCAGCCTTTGAAACTCATTATATCCTTCCTAATAAATGTTTCAGAGCTGCAGACACAGGAAATGAGAGGAGCATGTTCTCTCAAGATACCTTTTTTCACATGTATTTATTAATTTTATTGTTAGTAGGCTTTGTTATCCTAGATACCCTACATGTTGTCTTATTTGTAATCATAAAATCAAGGTGTAAAAGGTCGTATAGGGTGTATTACAACAGATCTGACATAAGCCGATTATACAAAAAGTAGAGGTTAGCTAAATTTAAAAATGTGTGGTGTTTTCTGGCACATTTTTGTTATATTCCAGAAACCTGGAAACTCTTAGAAATATCTTAAAATACGATTAAATGGAAAATATATTTTTTTAGTAGGCAGCATACAATTTACAAGTTAATATTTTTACTTCATTTTATTCAACACAAGAACAATGTCATAGTTGTGTTACTATTATTGTACCCCAAGACATTATAATAGCAGATCATACATCATATTATACATCATATTATATTATATGATGGCTTATACTTAAATAACACTTTTGGTTTAAAAAAATATACATAGGAATAAATATGGTATTTAAAACCTGGTTTTGTAAGGGAAAGTCCCTTAAATGCTTTCAACCATAGCAATTAGAATATTTGGTTGATACATTGAATACACGGCAAGATTCAAAACAATAGTAAACTAACCTTTAGACTCTAAGTGAGATTACAAAACCTCTAATCATTTATATAACTCTAATTTCACCATTCATCCCTTTGCACCTTTGTTTTCCAGTGCTCTCATAGGAACGATCATCTATCATTTGGGGTACGACTACAGGTATGATATAATGCAGTAGATCACATGAGATTTTTCATGAATATTTGAAGGCCATACCAAAGATTTGAAGTCAAATCATCAAATTTACAGCCCAGTTTAAATGATGAACAGTCACATTTCATATTATCACCAAACTTATTTTTTTACACAAATATTTTTCTGTTTGTGGCGCATTTGAAGGTCACCATGTTGCAAGATTTTTATGATAATGTCTAGATTTAAACTTTCACTCACTCTTTCTAACACTCACTCATTCTCTCTCCCAATGTCATTCATTCTCTCTCACACTCTGCCAATGTCTCCTGGATTTGTGGAGAAAGAAAAGTGTTTCTGCACCTCTCTTTCTCCACAAATCCGTCGTCAAAATTGTTGCCTCTTGGAATACTTCTGCAAAAGTCGGGGTAGCGGGTGTGCATGGAGGCTTTGTGCAAGAGGCAAGGGAAGAAGCTGCGGGAAAGGGAACAGGGACACAGAAGCGGCCGTCGGAGAATGTAGGGAGAGAGAGTGAATGTGAGTTTTAGAGAGCATGAGATAGCGAGTAAGAGAGAAGGTGAGTGACAACCCCTAGGCTCAATCGGCTGAGCTGATGTTTGAATAAAAGACGACCATGATTATAAGACAAGGTCCTTTTTTCAGATGCTGTTTTCAGAAAAAACCTTGTTTTATAATTGTTTCTTCTTTACATGAAATATCTAAACACAGGTTATGCCACTACTGGATTTATTTTATGTATTATCCAAGAAATGCATAAACAACTTTATTTATTCTGGAAATGGTATCTAATAATCTCAAGCAATTTTTCTCTTCAGGGTGCTTTGAAATTGGAAGTGACAGGTACTTGGGATTTATGGAACTGCAAGCAAAGAACAAAAGGAAACTGAATTTACATTGGAATTCACTATAAAATGAATACATTAGAAACCAGATTTTTTTCAAGCTGTTCATCCAAAAACGTCAAGATGGTGTCATAAACTTCCAGAAAGAAATACTATACAATAGAGATGCCATTAGGAAAACTACTAGTTTTATTTAGCGTTAGTTTGAAAGCATTATCCTCATCATAGCTTCAGCCTCTACCTTTGGAAAGTAACACATTGTTTTAAGGTGCTTGACAAAGAGCATGGTCTTTAAATGCCATAAGGCCTTGCATAATCAATACCTTCATCATTAGATGTCATGTACAGTATCTCACAAAAGTGAGTACATCCCTCACATTTTTGTAAATATTTTATTATATGTTTTAATGGGACAACACTGAAGAAATGACACTCTGCTGCAATGTGAAGTAATGAGTGTACAGCCTGTATAACTTTGTAAATTTACTGTCCCCTCAAAATAACTCAACACGCACAGCCATTAATGTCTAAACCTTGGTAACAAAAGTGAGTTCACCCCTAAGTGGAAATGTCCAAATTGGGCCCAATTAGCCATTTCCCCTCCCCGGTGTCATGTGACCCGTTAGTGTTACAACGTCTCAGGTGTGAATGGGGAGCAGGTGTGTTCAATTTGGTGTTATCGCTCTCACACTCTCTCATACTGGTCACTGGAAGTTCAACATGGCACCTCATGGCAAAGATCTCTCTGAGGATCTGAAAAAAAGAATTGTTGCTCTACATAAAGATGGCCTAGGCTATAAGAAGATTGCCAAGACCCTGAAACTGAGCTGCATCACGGTGGGCATGACCATACAGCGGTTTCACAGGACAGGTTCCACTCAGAACAAGCCTCGCCATGGTCGACCAAAGAAGTTGAGTGCACATGCTCAGTGTCATATCCAGAGGTTGAAGGGGTGGGGGTCAGCCTGTCAGTGCTTAGACCATACGCTGCACACTGCATCAAATTGGTTTGCATGGCTGTCTTCCCAGAAGGAAGCCTCTTCTAAAGATGATGCACAAGAAAGCAGGCAAACAGTTTGCTGAAGACAAGCAGACTGATGACATGGATTACTGGAACCATGTCCTGTGGTCCGATGAGACCAAGATAAACGTATTTAGTTCAGATGGTGTTAAGCGTGTGTGTTGGCAACAAGGTGAGGAGTACAAAGACAAGTGTGTCTTGCCTACAGTCAAGCATGGTGGTGGAAGTGTCATGGTCTGGGCCTGCATGAGTGCTGCCGGCACTGGGGAGCTACAGTTCATTGAGGGACCCATGAATGCCAACATGTACTGTGACATACTAAAGCAGAGCATGATCCCCACCCTTTGGTGACTGGGCCGCAGGGCAGTATTGCAACATGATAACGACCCCAAACACACCTCCAAGATGACCACTGCCTTGCTAAAGAAACTGAGGGTAAAGGTGATGGACTGGCCAAGCATGTCTCCAGACCTAAACCCTATTGAACATCTGTGGGACATCCTCAAACCGAAGGTGGGGGAGCGCAAGGTCTCTAACATCCACTAGCTCAGTGATGTCGTCATGGAGTAGTGGAAGAGGACTCCAGTGGCAACCTGCAAAGCTCTGGTGAACTCCATGCCCAAGAGGGTTAAGGCAATGTTGGAAAATAATGGTGGCCACACAAAATATTGACACTTTGGGCCCAATTTGGACATTTCCACTCACTTTTGTTGCCAAGGTTTAGACATTAATGGTTGTGTGTTGAGTTATATTGAGAGGACAGTTATACAGGCTGTACACTCACTACTTTACATTGTAGCAGAGTACCATTTCTTTAGTGTTGTCACATGAAAAGATATAATAAAATATTTACAAAAATGCGAGGGGGTGTACTCACTTTTGAGAGATACTGTATGTATTCAAGTGTAGGAGCTATTTTTATCAGGTTTAAATGCAAGCAAAAAGTCAGACCCATAATGTATTTGTAAAAAGTGAAATTCAAACCTTTTATTTTGTTCTCTCATTCAGATGCAATAATTTGCCAAAAGACTTGTGGGGTTTAAAAAAAGGTTTGTGTTTTTACACTATATGCAGAGTCCTTATCTTAATTTAAAAAAATGGGTGGGGCAAAATCTGAGTAGAGTAGAGTTAAAGTATTAATTCCTTGTATATGTTTTGATGAATATTGTATAGCTAAATTCATCTTTAAACTCCCTATAAACTCATTTGATGTATAGTTGGGTTCCTTATTTTACTTTTGTCTATATTTCTTTAATGCCGAGATTAGGTTTTATTTTAAGGAACTAAAGATCCTTCAGAATCTTCCCTACCAGATGTTACCTTTCTTGAGGCTGTTAATTATTCAACAGTATCCCAGCCTGTCGTCAAAACTGTTAATGAACATGGCATCTATTATGATAACATTTTGGTAATAGATTCCGACAATGCTAACTATATCAAGAAAGCCTTCCACGCTGTCAGAGTTCTGCTCTTGTGAAGTCTCCCAAGGCAGTATTTGTCTGGCACGCATTGTAAATTTATGGGCTGATTTTTCAGGAAACCTTCTCCAAAGCTAGTTAACAAATTCTGTATGCTTTTATTTTAGCACTTTTCACTGTGTTTCAACCTGTGAGGTCATATACTGGACAGATTTAAAAAGAAAACAAAACCTATATGTTGAAAATACTAGTTTGGAAATTGCACCTACGTACATGGTTGACTTTTAACCTTTGAATGAAAAATGAGTGTGCAATATTAAATATTAGCTTTAATGCGCAAAACTCAATGAAAATATACAAGAAAGAAATATTAAAATTGTATTCTAGTAATTTCAAATGTAAAACACATTACTAAAAAATAATCCTAAAGGGAAGTCTAGCAATTAGCATGTCTAGTGCTAAAATAATGTCTTGTGTTTTTTTATTTTATTATTTATTTATGACATTAATGCAGAAATAAATCTTATGAGAACAAGCTTGATTTTAGTTAATTTATTAAATATCAGTGTATTTAGAAAGGTCTTATATATTCCACAAAACTGGATTCTAAGCAATGTTCCTAGGGAGAGGTCAAGAGAATAGAAGGTAGGTCCTCCGAGGTTACTGGCTGCCCAAGGTTACAAAGATGAAAGGAAATTAGAAACCATTGTCTCCACTCTTTATTGAGTTGAATAGTCTGTACAATTTATGTCTTCATAAAACTATCTATATATTTAATGACCCAAAGACGAAGGCTGCAACGGATTTTGAGATGATAGTCCAGCCAGAGTTGTCCTGGCAATCGTGAAACTGTGTCTGCTGGAAGGTTGAAGGGTCACACCGCAAAGCAGCTAAAAACAGGATATTGACACATCTATCAAATAGTAACACTTGTCATTAAATGTTCTTGGTTTTAAAAGAAGACAAAGTATCACAAAAATAAACTTGATAGATATAGCAGATTCCATAAATGGCTACTTAACTAAAGGTGTAGCTAATATTATATATAGAAGGGGGGGGGGTGCACCTGTCCTGAAACATTTGTCCAGAAACCCTCTTTTCTCCTAGCTAACTTAGGAAAACTTTGAAGGGAAACCTCCGATTGAAACTGTCAAGCCAAAACAAACCTTCTTTTGGTGTCCCACAATTTTAAATTAAGAGTCAGAGCTTATTAATAAGCTTGAAAACGAAAAAAAGAATTCTGACAAATGGGTCATGTGGTTACATAATGCTCGGTATAGATGGTGTAGCTCATCGGGGCTTGGAGAAGCAATAAACATTGGGGATGTATAAAAGGCAATCTTATTGCCATAGCAACCAATATAATATTTATGCTAATTGGACTGTTCAATTGGTTTCCATGGCAGAATGTCTACTTTTTAAGCTTTGCACCACACCAGAATAATTTTTTTATCATGTAAAATATCATGCAAATATCCCAGCTTTCCAAAATAGATTTTCACTATGAAAGTTGGTTCGCTGACTGACCTTTAATAGCCTTGAGCTAAATATGCAAGGGTAAAATGTAAATATAATTGTTATATGAAAAGAGTAGGATATCCCCAGATAAAACTTAAAATACTTTTACCCTATCAATAAATGCATAAATAGCTGACCAAATAAATATATGATTATTATTTAGTAAATAATATAAACAAATATCAGCACAGGTGGAAAACTCAGGAGGTAGTCTACTGGGTTTGATTCCAATGGCTAATCAACACGTGGAACACTCGACATTTTCGGACCTTGATATCATGTTATCATCCTAACTAGGTATGATCCATCAACACTGGAAAAATTGATGGAAGGTTCATGCAAACTTAGGCGAGGCTCAAGTTTAAACAAAATATTACCTCGGTATCACCCATCCCTGGGAACGCCAGTACCCTTGCTCTATACCCAGAGGACTCTACCTATCTGTCTTGATATATGCAGAAGACATGATTAGCTGTGCTGGGAAAAGAAGCAGGAATAGAGAGAGTATGGCTAAATGGCACTCCCCACATGGAAAATAATAGAAATCCCTTGAAGTAGAACTAAGTAGGATTTAGGCATTACTAAACACTACTGCCCCACCTGGAAGTCAAAATTCTAACCAAAAATCCTGCAATCAAATGCCGTACCATGAGAATATGGAGCCAAACTGGAGAGTTCCAACTTATGTGTAGCACATACGGAGTTACTAACACATAATACGGTTTAATTCGATTCACGAGTAATCATTCTGTAACCCTTACTAATTGTCTGTATATATATTACAGTCTTAACCTTTAACATCCTAATACTACACATACCACAAGTATGGTTTTAGTTCAGAGTAGGTTACTACTATTAAAGTCATTATATGGACTGTTTAACTATTGTAAGTCTGGAAAATGTTTGGCAAGTGGGAAAAAAGTATATGTAAACATTGTCAAGATCTGAAAAATGTGAACGTAGTGAGTATTCGCCGAAAGCTGCTGATCGGCATAACTACTGCAGACACCATGTGGAATATTTGACCTAAAAAAGGTTTGTTTACTTTCAGCCAAAGGGAAAGAATTTTTTCTTCTTCTGACCTGACAAAAATGTTCCTAGAAAGGAAATGTAGGTTTAGTAGGGATATAGCAGTATAAACCCTTGGTAAAATTGTTAACGATGGTGTCCGGCTCATTGTATTGCAGCCCGTAACTGGATGTTGGAGTCCAGATGCAGGAGTGTAAGAACCCAGTGATTGAAACAAACTTCACAAATGACACAAGCGGAATGTTTGGTTATAGGTTATATTACAGAAAGCAAAGCAGGACATCTGACCAGAAGCAGCAGAGTAGGAGGCATATCATGCATACAGACTTCTGGGGAGTATGAGGGTAGAAAAGTCCAGGTAAGTATTCAAAAGGGTCTGTGACAGGTACAAGCAAAAAGGGGAAATCCAGTAGGCACTCCGGGTCAAACAGGTAACAGGCTGGCAAAAGGGTAAATCCAAAAGGCAATCCGGGTCAAAGAGGTAGCAGGTAGCAGGTAGCAAGTAGCAGGTAGCAGGCAGGCAGACAAGACAGGCCAGAGGCAGGCAGACAGCAGCAGACAGGCAGACAGGCAGACAGGGCAGACAGCAGGACAGGCGCAGACAGACAGACAGCAGACAGGCAGACAGGCAGGCACAGACAGGCAGGCAGGCAGGCAGGCACAGGCAGGCAAATCCAACAGACAGATCCAACGTCTGGCATGAACTATGACTCCAAAGAACTTAATGAACTCACACCTCTGTTACTGGGAGGCAGGGATATAAAGCCTATTCATCAGATCAGGTGTGTGTCGTCTAGGTTTCAGGTGAGGGAGGCAAGGTAATGGTATAACAAAACACAGCTGAACATAAATACACAGCACATTAATTATATACATAACAAGATATGCATACATGGCACAGGATGCCAGAAAGGACAGGCAACAAGGCAAAGAACACAGGGGCTGGAGTGAGGAGCTGAGATGTATAAGGGAAAGAGGGCAGAGGTACATAAGATACAGACAGAAATAAACAGGACAGCAAGCTGTGGAGAGGAGTTTAACTCCAGGCAGTCCACTTAAAGGGGTGGCCACGTCTGGCAGTTTGCAGGGCTGGGGCTGAACCCTGACAGATGGGTTAGGATTTTTTTTTGTATATAAGAGAAGACAAACTGGGAGATCAGCAACTGACTGGGAAAAATATGCATTACCATAATAATGCTTAAGTCATTTTATAAATACGTGGTAACTATGTGTTCTAATGTTACAGTTAAAGTAAAAAATACTATTTTTATTGACATATGGTACCTGGGAACTCGCCAGGCTTGACCCAGGGTCTCCAGTTAATTAAATGTTTCCCTGGGTCTGTGGGCATATCAGGCTGTTTTCTATGATTATGGGCAGAAAGGGGGATTATGCTACATTGTTTTAAGTGCCTCATTGTTACCCTATTAACTGAGATGCTGTTTTCCAGAATGCTGGCCCTTTTAATGTAGACCAGGGGGGTCCAAGCTTTTCCTGCAGCGGGCCACTTCATCAGAAATGTATGTGTTCGGGGGGCGCGCTCATTTTTCACTGAGAGGAAAAAATGGCCTTTAATAGGACATGCAGATCGAAATAAAATAAATGACACAAAATCCTTTACAATGCCTCTCACTGATTTCTGGGCCTAGAAAGTTTTGTCCTCTGACGCGACTACAAATTCAGAAGGGCATATATATATAATTGTTGACAGCACACAAATTGCAGCATGTACTGGTTGCCTGGGCCTGATAGGAGTGTGATTACTGTTACATGTATAAATTGATATTGTTATTGTACGTTTTGTCCAACTTTAGTGTGTTACTTACTTTTAATAAAAGTATGGTGTTATCACACCCAAAGTGGACAATAAAATACAATAATATTAATATATATATAATTGCTAACAGCAATCACACTCCTATCATGCCAAGGCAACCAGTAAATGCTGGAACCTGGGCATGATAGGACTGTGATTGCTGTTAGCAATGTGTGATTGCTGTTAGCAATCACACTCCTATCATTCCAAGTCAGCCAATACATGCTGAAACCTGGCTAGCTGCCATGACTCACTGTGCCATGTCCCCCACTTACACATCCATGCTAACACATTCATATTCTCATTTATTCACAGATTCATTCCCTCAATCACACATACAACCACACCCCCACCCTCTTACCTGCACTGCAGATCTCTAACTTGCAGATTTACACAGGGGCTGCTGCTTCTCCCTGTGTAGTTCACGAGCAACATCTCTTGTGCCGAACAGCGGAAGCAGGAAGGGAGCGGAGTCATGTGATATGACAAATTCATGTAACTCCGCTGGGTTCCACTTCCTCTGTGCAGTACAAAAGACACTGCAGTGCGAGCAACCCACAGGAAAGCAAAAGGGACCTTGCGATTCTGTGATCCCGGTTGCCCTGCCTGGCAGGCCGCACCTCAAGGTCCGGCGGGCCGCATTTGGCCTGCGGGCCTCATGTTGGACGCCCCTGATGTAGACTGTTTTAGGTAGGAGTGTGAGGGTTATTATAATGACATAAAGGTGAAATACAATTGTGGATTGTTTGTTGCTAGTCATACCCTCTTCCTCTTAATTTCATTTCTTTTTTGTGCTGCTTGGTAAATAGTTAAGATTTGATTCCGGACTGGGCCACTAGTAGAGAAAATGAAAGACAGATCAGTCATTAAAACAGTTGGGTTGAACAAAGTAACTGAGCAACTGATTGACGTTCTAAAGTCAAAGATCTGCAATTCTGATGTTGCTGTGTTGTTCAGAGAGAGTTTACAGTTATTTAGTATTATTGCCATACTTGAGAACTTCTGAACAGGGAAGTTCAGCATTTTTTGGCCCAGTAAAGCCAAGTGGCCTGCCTTGCCCCTTGCCCTCCCCATCCTGGTAACTAACATATGCCCTATCACACAGACATTTACAAGTACACTTTCACACTAATGCAATCTCACTCTAGCACACATTCATACACACTCAAGGTAACACATACAAACACCTCACCATCATCACAACTTTTTCTTGGCATCTATTACCAAGGAGTCACATAACAATGCGTTACCACAGTGTTCACGCTTCCACCACCTTACAGTTTGAAAAATTGTGGACCAGCTCCAGGGGCCATTGCCTGGGGCAGGTCAATGGTTGGATACTGGCCATTTTACTTGTAGTTGTTTGTTCTACTACCATATGCCCCTTTTGACTTGCCTAGTAGCAGAAAGCTTGCAGTAGAATGCATTGACATCAGCATGTACTACAATTTGCTACATGCTTTTTCCAGCTTTACATACCAAGCCCACATTGGCCAGAGAACAAAGCAGAATGTAAGGATAAAGAAATGGTGAGTGAAGGCCAGATTTGAGGAACAATAACCAGGGTCATGTTGGAAAAGAACAGACAGAGAACATGAACTGAGGACATGGGTGACATGGGCACAGAGGAATGGGGAAGGGCATATGATTCACTGACCTAGGGGACTAGGGACAGTGATGGAGCATTGGAATGGAGTGGAATAAATGCTGGGCATTTTTACCTTTTTCCATTTAAGTAAAGAAAACATATCTAAATAACAGAAATTTACATACATTTTGTGCAATATCCAATTGGCCTTTACATCGTATACTGCAGTTTCCTTTGCAGTGTTACATACTGTATACACTGCAGACCTTTACATACCATGTTATTGTTCTTTTAGCTTTTATTGCAAATTTATATAAAGGTATACATAATAATGCTGGTGCATAATTGAACTCTTCATTTAGGTCTTCAGTTTTTTGTAACTTTTCTCCTGGAACACATTATCACCATCCATTTGGTAAGGACCGTATGGCTCATCTAGTCTGCCCATAATTAGAGCTTCTGTATTTGGTAAAAGCCTAGGTAGAGAAGGTCTATTTCATCTTTATCAGGCCCCATCCGGGCTGCGGAGTTGCATGTCTTTAGTTTCCTAGTCCTTGCTACAGTTTTCCTAGTCCTTGCAACAGTGTCCCTAGTCTTTGCTACAGTGTCCATAGTCCTTGCTATAGTTTGCCTAGTCCTTGCTATAGTTCTTTCTTTGCAGTAATCCATTCCTGGTTTTCTCTATGCTCTGTTCTGTACCTCTGATTCCTTGGTTCCAGTCTTGCTCTTTGCTTCAGCTCTTTTTCCTTTATAAGGTGTGCTCTACCCGTGTGTGCTGTTCGTCTCAGTCAGCAGTCTAAAGGTATGTCTCTCATTGCTATGTGTTTGGGTTTAATGTTTAGTTTGTTTAGTACCTCTGTAAGCAGGGTTTAGCGTTAGGACCCACTGTAAATTTGGAGTATTTGGCGTAGTAGTTGGCTAAGCATACTATGGCCATATGATGTGACGGAATCTCCAATTATCACATAGTCCTAGGCTAGTCCTGTATCCATGTGTGTCTGTATTTTGTGTACCTTTGCCCTCCTACCCTGAAGTATCTGAGGAGTTCAGTTCCTCTCTCCTCTCCCCATGTCTCAGTTAATATGTCCTATCCTTGCTTAAAGGAGAAGCGTTTGAGGATTCTGGCTCCTCACTCCATCCCCTGTGTTCCTTGCCTTGTTCCCTGTCCTGTGTTGTGCCCTGTACCATGTATGTCTTGTCTGGTTATGTTTCTTGCTTGGTCTCCCTGTCCCTTGCTCACTCTGTCCCCCTTGCTTGCTACATTTCTGTTTCTCCTGTACTCTTCTTAGCTTCCCTATGTATCATGCCTGCTCCAGGGTGCCTGTCAGATATCACTTTGTTTTGGTCAACATCCGCTGCTATGGCTGATATGTTGCTGCACAACCCTGGGTGCTCGGCGTCCTGGAGGGTGCGGTCGCTCTGCATCAGGCCCTGACCACTCCGCTACTGCGCAATAACCCCTGAACACCATCTTTGGGTGCTCTGGGTCATGGTAGCCGTCTGACCACGGACTTGGGACCTTACAATCTTGGATATCAATGAAGCTGCAATGGAGTGAGCCAACAAATTAACCTGACCTAGCCATGCCAGTTTTCCTGGGTTTGACATTTGTAATTGGAGACGCCATATAAATTTTTTGAATTGCACACTTTTTTCCAGGACCCTGTATTTGTCGAAAATGTGTACATTGGAAGAGATACTAGTGGGCTGGTAAGTGTCAAAATAATATCATCTGCAGATAGGACAAATTTTATATTTAAAGGTAGCTGACCCTTAAACATTCACATAATTTTATGACAAGAGGTTATAAGGCCATAACATATAATAAAGGAGGAAGTGGGCAGCCATGCCTAGCCCATTAGAAATTCTGAATGCATCTAGCTGGAAGCCTATATTCTGCACCTAGAATAATGGGGTGCCAATATTACTGGTAGCCGTCATGGTCCTTACCATATCTAACGATATCAAGAACAGGGGAGTTTCATTGTGTTATCAGTTGTCTAGGAGTGTAGCAGATATCTTTCATGAACTGGAAGTTTTTTATGTTTTCAAGATCTTAGGAATTTCCAAGGATTTCAGGAACTCATCACTGGTTGCTTGGGGAGTATTCTTTCAAATTATATAGGTTAGCATAATATTTCACAAATGTGTTAACAGTGTCAGTAGGGTTCATTAATTTCGATCCATCGCCCAGAAGAATATAAGATATTTTTGTCTGAGCTATTTTTTGTAGTTTATTCACTTATAATGTGTCTGCCCTGTTTACTTTCCAATTGAATATGTGTTTAATATGACTTTTGTGTACAAAGCAAACTCTGTATTTGAAAGTTTATACTGAAGAACTTTGACTGAGACGTCTTTAAGTTTGAGGTGGCTCAGGTACATACATGCTATGTAACCTCCACTGCATTGCATGCAGGTGAGTATGGAATAGAGTTGGCCAGTGGTCCAAAGGGCATTTTCCCAGTGTGCCAGATGGCCAGCCTGGGCCTGCATAAAGCCTAGCTTCCTAAACATGCACCCTAAAGAGACCACCTGTTCTCCCTACCTACAAGATCCCTAAACCACTGAGCTCTCCAGATGACCCTTGCTACAATCAAATAATCATCTGTAATTCCTTCCATGTCATTCCTGCTCTATCTTCCAATAGATTGTAAGCTCACAAGAGCGGGACCCTCTCCTCATTCTGTACCAGCAGGTATTAACATATGTTAATGTTATTTCCATTTTTAATGTCATGGTATTTTGACGAATAACTCTATATTGGTAGCATTTGAGACCTTATATTGTATTGTGTTCTATGACTTGGCATAATGTATTCACTTAGTAGAACACTATACGTCTGAAACACTCTACATCACAATGGAATCATAGGTTTCCATAGGTGTCCCAGCTGAAGGAGCACATATTGTTTCTTTATTGATGTTTAGAAAAAGGTCATAATGCTTTTTATTAAAAAAAGATGACCATTTTCTTTTACCGCCTTTACATGAAGAGGAATAATTAGTTACCTCAACCTAGAACATACAATATTTGTAGTTATTGTATTTGCTGATTCTAAGATAGTTTTCATTGACAAAACTGACCAGGCCATGGCTAATTTTTCATATGGAGCTCTAATTGTGAACCTTAGACATTACACTTAACAAATGTTTAATGTTTCCTTTAAATGTTTCCTTTAAATGGTTTATTTGCATTCAGTAATAATGCCAAACCTTTGCAGGCTTCGATCACATGACAGGCAGCCACGTTGTTTAATTCCAGCCTAAAAACCCAAAACACTGTCAAAACTGAGTATAGCATAAACCTCGTCTGAGGACCTCTGATGTTACCCATATCAATTAACATAAATTGTAAGTAGTCAGCCATTCTATTCATTTCCCCCTGTATGCCATCCTTTGAAAAATGAACTGCTCATGCTTAACTGGGAGATAAAAACTAGAAGAGAAATGGGCAAGTGATTTCTTGCATACAATAGCTTTTCATCTAGGCTTCTTCAGAAAGTTTTTCATGTCATATACACACATGAGCAGCTCCAGCAGGAGAGAGTAATTTGCTGAAGGTAGAAGAAGCCATTGTTTGTTGATATACCAGGAGCGTTTGACCTTGTCAGTCATGCTTTGCTTCTTCAGAAATTGAATGTTGTGAATTTTTTTCCTGCTTCACTGTCATATTCCCAAACCTCCTGACCTGTTTATTTCAGGCGTCAAAGCGACTGATAATAACTAGATTTTTTTTTTCCAGTTAACGCTTTGTCTTCCAATAAATCCTGACATAACCGTGCATGTACAAATACCAATTTAGTACGCATTTGGATAATATCTTTGCATGCATTAAATAAAATATTATTAGATTATAGTTATTATACATAAATTCAAGCTACTGTAATGTTTATGACCACTTGTAATATTGTACCACTTTTATATTTTGTATACAAACAGATTATTTGCTTTGTTTGTGCCTCAGTTTTGCTTGTCGGTATGTTCTTTCTCTTATCAAACCAAATATTTCAACGCGGTCATTATTTTAGAAGAATATGAAAATGCTAAGCGGTTTTGCAAACAATTGCTCCACAGTTAGTGAGATATACAACTAGATTTTTGGTCATTACAAAGCTATTGGGGAAAAAAATAGGGAAAGCTTTCTGGATAGCTGATAAATGTGATTTTAGAACATCTTTGAAGTGAGGAGTGTGGTTGATTTATCTGTCATCGTATTCTAACAACTTTCCTACATTTAACAATATCTACATATAATGGTAGTAGTATTTTTTTTTATTATTGTTTGTTTTATCTCATCGAGGTGTGTTGGTACTGTAAGCCGTCTTAAGAGTTCAATTTTTTTTGGAAGATAATAGATGAAAAGACTGATAAACCCTACTGTTGTTCGTGCAGGTTCTAACATTACAAGTGAATCTACCATTCTCTTTCCCCTAGGTGGACATTGGCTCAATTAGCTACAAGGCAGGCTAGTTTGTAAGCAGCCTACTGAGGTTGACATATGATGCCATGTTCGGGCTGCACACCCTCCTCTAGAACATCAATGATTAACCTCCTTTTGGTACCAAGTAAAGGCAACGGGCCCAGCCATCAGAGAAAAGAGTGAAACAAAAAACACTGGGGATTGAGGCAGTGTGAAAAGAAGATAGCGAGTGAGAAGGAAAATCATTTGGGCAGAAAATCAGGGTAGAAAATGGGGTAAATAAAGAGACTGTAGGAAACACTAACACCAATGTCAGGGAGGAGGACAGTTTGTGAAAATAAAGTCCAAGACTGAATGCTGTTTAATCAAAGCAGATATTCTCTTCTCTTTCTTGTAAGCAAAAACAGGTCTACACAAAGAACTTCACCTTTTGCGCTCTTGAAGATGTTTTATGTATATTTAGAAAATGCCAAACTTTGTGAAATATGAAGGTGTAACACGAATCAGTCAGGTAGTAATGAAGTATTTGAGGGTTAGGTAGAACATTCTATTGATGGTAATAACATTGATATCTGGTAATGATGGATGAGGACAAATGTAGATTAGTAGCAGAAAACGTAAACGCAGTAAGAGATGAAATGCAGCATGGTGTATTAATGATGAGATTGCAATAGTCCAAGAGGAACTACAGAGTTGAACACATACTGTGTCAGCAATAGGGCATATGGGAAATAGACAGCAGGATTTGGCAAGTGGGTATCAAAAAGGATGGAAAGAGCATCTCTGGGGTAGGGTAGCTAGTGGGAGTAGGATAGATGGTTGGAGAACTGGCTGTAAAAAATATTAAAGAAAATGGTACTTAAAGAGGGGAATTGGATTACAATGGACTTTATTAGTTTGTCCAGCGAGGCAGTGCGTAACTCGAAGGGGGTCCAAAATTTAACCTTAGGCTACCGTGGTCTAGTAACTCATTCAAAATCCCCATTCCTGAAAGAAGTGATTTCAGAAATGCCTAGTTTTAAAGAGCACTGTTCTAAGAAAAACTTATTACATAAAAAATGAGCACCAAAACCTGTTACATAAAAAATGAGCACCATAATATTTGCGCATGCACAAATGATGCTCCTACCTTTTAGAGGTAAAGAGTGTTATACCAACATATTAGTATCTGAACAATATTATCTAACACAAAAGTTGTGTTGCAATTTGCTTGCTAGTGTACTTTTTTTATGTCAAATGGTTTTACTCAGTTATCACGTTATCTCATAATTTATCTCTGAGTCTGGAAATAAGCCAGTGATACATTTGTCACAGGTGACAGAATATAGCCCTGCAACCTAATTATACTGTATGCAGATTAAGATATGCATAAATAATACATTAGTAGACTGTTATATTATTTCCCTAGATTCATAAAACATGCTATTGTTTGCATGTTCAAGGCTGTACAAAATAAATTCAGATCATAACAAGGTCTTCTTTTCTAAGTGGTGTCAAACATGATATATTATAGGTATCCATTCTATAGTCCTTAAGCAGTACATGCCATCTCACTGACAGCCTGTTTATTACAGCAAAGTAGAGTTCAAAAGTCTCAACATTGTATCAATACCATTGATTCATTTCTTGTCAGTAGTATCAAACAAAAGGCTGATATCAACATAGTAACAAAAGAAGGCAAAAAAACAAACAAAAAAGTATTTTGTAGATTTTGCCACTCATTTATAGCCCTTTTTCAATCCCCTTATTGATTTTGTAGCTCTTCTTTGTGCCTATTCTAATTCCATAATGTCCTTTTTCATGTGATGTCTATGTGTAAGTGTATGTAAGCATGGATGGCACATGTATAAATGTATGTGAGCATGGATATCTATGTAGAAGTGTATATAATCATAGATGTCTATGGATAAGTATGTGTGTGAGTATGAATGTCTATGTATACGTGTAAGTGACCATGGCTGATGTACAAGTGTGTGTGTGTGAGCAAGGGAGCGTAAATCGCGTCAGATGGAGTGTGTGTTAGCATGAGTGGTGTGAGAGGGATTGTGTGTGTGTTAGAATGAATGTGTGTGTAAGTGTGGGTGTTATTATGTGTAAGTGTGCTTACATATCTATGCCATAGTGTATGTTGGAGGGTGCAAGGGGCAATGATGGCACAGATAAGATGTTTGGGGGCAAAGTTGGCACAGATAAGCTGTTTAGGGCACTGCCAGGCTGGAGCAAACATGGAACACTTACAAGCTGCTGGGGGGCAAGGTGGCACTGTAGGACATGTTGCTTGATGACTTGGGGGGCCCTAATGGTAACTACTACAGCCCATTATCCAACCTACAGCCAACCCCTACTGGCTTCTGAAACATGTAATGTTTACTTCCTCCCTGCCTGTCTGCTGTTTCTCCTGTGTTTCCCTGACGCTCCCTGACGACCTGGCTCCTGATTACTGGTTTGTTCCTGACATCGCTGATCTCCGTATTTCTGATGTCAGTTTGTCTTGGTTCGTCTGGCTCCCGGTCCCTAACATGCATTCAGGAACAACAGGTTGATTTTGCTCCCCATACGTTTCTAAGGAAGATGCAAAGAAGCAAGGGGGTCTCATTCTAAGTAGGAAGTTTACGAAATTCAGTCTTAACTGAAAGAATGAACAAACAAGTTTAAAAGTTAAATAAGATAACCGGCTGAAATAGAGTATGGAACAGAAAAAACATTAGGACTAATCCGTAGATCATGGCTTTGCCCCTCCTTGTCCAATAAACATGTCAAATAAATAAAACAGAGGCAGTCATATGTATTATTCTACTCATATATTATTTCTAATTATTACCTCATTGAGATAGTGAGAGACTCCTTGTGAACGGTAGACATGATGAAGTCCAGAATAGTTGGGGAAGAGTCTTAGACTATTCAGAGCAGGAAGCCATAGATCCAATACGCTTCTTTAAAAGCAGGTAAATGAGTAGAAAGAATGGGCCAATTCCCTCTAATCTGTAGTCTTATTCAATATCTAGAATTATAAAGAATCAACAATAAACATCACCCAGATTTCGTTTGGATAAAAAGCCTGAATGTTAAAAAAAAAATCACAGAGAAACATTAAAATAAAAAAGGCAAGTACTGTTGTTTTGATTAAGACGTAGAGGATATAGTACGTTGGGTGAAGCAAACAGTTTTATTGGAGCTCACAGACAGTCTGGACATGTTAAAATATGTCTTACCATTCATGGCTGTCTTTGGTGTAGGCACCGAGAATTGCAGAGATAATACCCCTTCTATAAATAAGAAGGGATTCATTGTCACATGTGGGCTGGTACGAAGTGACAGGACGGTGACAGAAAGAAGTGACTGAGAAACAATTTCATTTAGGCCACTTTAAAAACAGTCCCGCAAGGATCCTGAGATGAAAATATCCCCTGTGGGAATGGTCTGAAATGAATGTCCATATATCAATGTGATCTTTAAAACAGGGGGGGGGGAAGCAGGATATTGGTTGTCTGTCTGCTTACGAAAGGCTTTGGAGATTTTTATCACAGATATTTTTGTTACAAGTGATTTAAGTATTGGATTCAATTTAAAAGTGGGAAATGTTATCACAAGTAAAGATGCAAAAAGAGAATAACCACTAATGTATTTCATGACCCTTTAAACATAGATTATATGATATTTATAAAGATCAGTTTTAGGTATCTTCATTATTTCGTTATTGTACTAAACTTTGAAAATATTACAAATATAGATTTTATGATAATATTTTGTGAATTTTAATATTGTTGTAAAAAGAGATTTTTTTTTGTGTTTTTTTTTGCATATTCTTGGAGAAAACTTTCAGTGTCGTCATACTTCCCGGCCACACTCCCAGACTGTCCTGTGAAAATCAAGATGTTTGGGAGGTATGAGTCAGGGACATTTTTTCTATAGGTAATGTATATGTTTCTAAATATCGCTTTAGTTGCTTCTAATAAAATAGTATTTTGAAGTCTTCTTAATACATCTTTCACGTTAGTTGCTGTCGCTAAAGAATGGTAGGATGTTGATCAATGGCGACATCCACTTATCATTGTTGAAATCAGGAAGGGTTTTTTTCCCCCAACAGAATATAACTGGAAATAGCATCAGTATGGTTTGCGCTTGACTTCCTCTTGATCAACACAAAAGACAAATGAGAAAGCTTCAATTTGATGGACTGATGTCTTTTTTTAACCCCTTAATGACAAAATGCATTGTTTTCAATGGGTTTAGGGACCGCCCATTGTCCTTAAGGGGTTAAATATATTGTTTTCTTGTAAATAGTACTGTGAATTCAAATACATATTCGTATGCCGCCATTTTGCGTAGAGTGCTTAATCACAGACAAGCATGGTGAGCATGGCGCGTAGGCAGAAGGAATGACGGACAGATACAGGCCCCACATGAGTCTGTCGGCGTGTAATCATAGGTGTGATTGAGTGCTCATCTCGTGAGACTTGTGTGGCGTAAGCCATGCTCTCTGCCCCTGCGCGGTGTAGGATTAAACTTATTATATTGGGAAGAACATTGCACTTTAGTGATGCATTAATGACACGAAGGTACCATAAGCTTCTGCAAGGATGCTCCTTTCACATACAATTCCAGCAGGATAATATATATTTATTCATGGATGCAAAATTCATGATCTGAGTAAAAAATGCAATCATGTAAAATTAATGTCACACACATACGCTCCAAAATGCAGACGTTTCATAGACTAATTACAGAATTTACACATTTTTGTTTAATAAAACCCTCATTAAAAGAGAGAATGATTATTAAAATACCACTGATTTTAAGTCAGCTCTGATTTTAATAATCTCTTTAAATATTTAAAGAGTAGGTATGTCCACCATGTCTGTGGGCTTTCCAAATGAGCTAACCCTAATATGTTTGAAGTATTAACCCTTTATCAATTGCACAGATTCTATAATGGTTCTTGTAAAAACACTTTCGTTGTCAGGAGATAAATTGGTTCTTAAATCAAAGTCACCATTTGAGCAGGTGATGTATTAACGGTGATATATTATGAGGAAAGCGCTATTTCGATGCTCAGATACTGTTATATCAGAGTGATGTGACTGTGCGACCCTGAGAATCTGTCCTGGTGCTGAAAATTCTCAGATACGGAATCCAACTATGTGCAGTCGATTCCTTCTCAACATATGTTTGAGTTACAGTCTCTTGAAGATCACTATATGTCACCCATGCAACAATGTACAATATATACAAGTAGCATTTGGTGGCTGGTTGGACATAATTACTCATCTTTCTAGAAAGAAAATGTATCATATACATGAATCATATATAGAATTTCACTTATATTATAATTATTAGATTATTACTTATACCCTTGAAAGGGGGAGGGGGGCAGAATATCATCCGCTTCATCCTGTTGATCCAGGCACCGCATGGCATCAAAAAGAACAATTTTATTCTTATAGTTTTACATCAGGGAATCAATTTTGATGGGTGAAAATTTACCAGAATAGACAAGCTAACTTCTGTATTAGAATTTATAATTTCATATTACACTTTTAACGTATACAGAACGATGCACGTTAGGAAAAACACAGTTTGATGAATATTTTCCTGCAGGGAATGTATTTCTGTTGGAGCCTAAGGGCATGGGAGATAAGCCAACATGTGCTAACAGCCAACAGAAAAATCTAAAAATATTGTCAGTGAGTGGTGTAAATCCTCTGTAAAATATGATCCTCCGCATTGCTGTTTGCTGTTCAGATTAGCAGAGACCAGAGTAAGCTTCAACTCCAGGAAAAGGCTAAAAAAATCTCATCTGCTAGAGCAGCAAAGTCAACAAGGCATGTTGTCTCCGGATTCAAGAAGAAGCAAGATCTTGGACTAACGCCTTTTCTTAGATGTATTACCACGCAAGCTTAGCCGGCAGGTTTAGTACATCAGAGAAAACCTAGAATTAATATGTATCTGTAGTTAAGTGGTTAAAGCCAGTGTGATCACATTGGCCACTTTTCAGGACACATATACATTTCACAAGTGGCTGACAGGCACCCTGTACTACCCCGTAGTATCTGTTAAGTAGAAACTCAAGGAAAGGAATCAGTTATTCAGATATACATCCCACATGCTTCAGGGTAGCATCATACTTGGGAACTCTCTGGGTTTGACCTGGAGTCTCTTGGTCACTCTTCTCCGGGGC
Source organism: Spea multiplicata (assembly GCA_009364415.1). Classification (NCBI taxonomy): domain Eukaryota; kingdom Metazoa; phylum Chordata; class Amphibia; order Anura; family Pelobatidae; genus Spea; species Spea multiplicata. Next base: position 8,837,707 of record VKOC01000009.1, on the reverse strand, counting down.
AGGCGGGGCGTCATTTGGTCACACCCACTCCCAACCCATTTTATGCTATTTGGAGCTAGCCTGTCTTTGTCTGTCGATAGCCCCACCCTTTTCACAGATAGCCCCACCCCTCACAAAGTTCCAATGTGTGGAGAGAACACTGTGTTTGCCGGTTGGCAACATATTTATAGCATATTGTCTGTCATCCTATTTTACTAGTAGTTGTTAAAGAAAATTCAAAAAATCCAAAATTGAAGAGAAAAGATGCAATAGAAGAGTCTATATTCATTCATGTGAATAGAAAATAACGTAAAACAGATGTATTATATTGCATTATTATTTGTATGCTGGGAATGTGTGCATTATGCTGGTGGATACCAAGGTTGACTTCCTCAGTACCCATAATGCTGAAGGATGGGGTAGGTACACACATTATGGCATGACTTACCTGGTTAGGTTATAAGACCCCTCCATCAGACTTCTCATATAATTTAAGCAGGGGAAGGCTGGCACCATTTGGCCCAGGGGGGGAGGCAAAGCCGAGTGGTTCCATCAGCCCCTTGCTGCCCCCATTGGTAAAATGCACATAGGCACATGTTTTACACACTATCACACTAATACAAACACACATACACACTCATGCTCCAAACCTACATATGCTCATGCTTCAAACCTCATGCTCCAAACCACACACATTTACACTCTCATACTAACATACACACATTTACACGCACACACTCATGCTAACGCACATACATACACACTCATGCAAACACAAACGTACACATACACACTCATGCTAACACATTCACTTACATACAGACACTTATTCTAACACACAACACAGTCATCCTCATACTCTAATACACATACACACTCATGCTAACACACACATACACACTCATGCAAGCACATGCACATTCTTTGTAACATACATGCATGCATACATACTCACTCCCTCTCAAACTCCCTTATCATCTCTCCCGTCGTATCCCGGCTTTGGTGAATGAAAGTTTTCAAGTGTCCCAGGTCTTCCAGCAGAAGTGGTGGAAGTTAATACCGTAATGAAAGTAAACATGCATGGGACAAGCATATGGGTATCTTGAGTCTAAAAGTGATTCATTTTGAGTCTTTACATCAGGAAAAAATGGGCAGACTAGATGGGCCGATAATGATTCTTATCTGCTGTCAAGTTTTATGGTCCTACAGATTCTCAGGTGTTTTGTTCTTGTGAATTATCTGCATCTTTTTCATTTTTGATTGTGCTTCCTGCTTTTGTTATTCTTTTGGATGGGATTTTCAGCTTCATTGATGTGCAGCAAGGGTCCTTAAGTGCTTTTTTCCCTTCAGTAAAGACAACCAGGAGACACAAAATGAAATCAAGATCTAATTTTGTAACTCCAATAATTAAAGAATGCCTGCACCAATTTGCATACAGTGAAAAGCAGTAGATGGAAAATGTATTAAATACAATTGGGGGACTAAACTTACCCTTAATTATCTGGGAACTATCAAAGAAAGACTATATTAAGTAATTGGAGGCTCTGATATCACTAATATTTCCCGTGTTTAGGTTGCAGAGCTGTCAGGATTTTAGTATCTCTGTGACTGTCCTAAAGGTAGCAAAAGATGTAGCGTCCGTAGCCGAAAAAGGTAAATGAGTTTGGTGATCTCTGTATGTAACTTGAAAGACTGTAAAGAACTTGATTCTTCTATTTTGTTCAAGAACTGGTGCTTTAAACGGAACACTTCTGCAGTTCTCCCTAAACGGAAAAGACTGAGTAAATGAGGAGTAATATGCACATCTAAAGGAAAGAAAATACAATTATAGGAAAAAAGGATACCGAGAACAGAGGGTCAAAGCGATAACAAATTGGTCATTATTTGCTAAGGGATGCAAACGCAGGCATAAGAGAAAAGGAAAACGGAGTGAAATTGAGGCAGTGTCTGTTAAGCTACAGTGTAGATGTAAGTATAAAATGGTCCACAAGTCTTGTAATTGAGAATATCCATCAACTGCCTGACAGCTATTGTAGCATTTCCAGGAGCGATAAAACCTGAATTTATTTCACTTCGGCAAAAGGGACCGGTATCACCTTCTGGCTGCTTTAATGAAATGCCATAAAACTTCAGGGAGAGAAAATGTGCTGTAAAGTAATAAAAAGGTATTCCTAGGTAGATTGTTTGTGGAAACGTGATAGTACGAAAATGCTCTGCCGGTTTGAAAATTAAGAAGCGTGGCCTGGTCGCTGCTGAAATCAGGAGGAGTAGGAGGGAACAAGTAAAATGGAGTTGGGTTTTAATTAGTTTTACGATTTTATTTTGAATCACACTTTTGCCCGGGAGACATGCAGACATTATGTGATTGCTACTGGTCTTAAGTCAATACCCTCTTGATTCCTGTATGTAACAGGAGCAGTGAGAGCCTCTAGAGGCGCATACCTGTAAACAATTGAGAGAATGGTCAGGAAAAGGCCAAGCTTAGAAACAGTTACTCAGATGACTTCCAAACAGAAGCAAAGTCTAGAAGGGGTAAACAGCAACAAGCCATGGTTGAACCAGGAGATCAAATGACATACACACCAAATCAAGCTCCAAGAGGGTAAACAGGAGCAAGCAAGAGTCAAACCAGGCACACACTATAGTTCAAAACATTATACACGAGCAGAAAACCAGGGAGAAGTCTGATAAGTCAATTCTCTGCCACCGTTTCTCATCTGCTGCTCTTCTGACCTCTGAGTCCTTACAACTTTGAATCCCGGTATATGTCTACCCTCCTATCCAAATACACCCCTAACCACCATCTTTTTCCCTCTCATGACCTTTGTCTCTCTTCTACCATCATAACCTCTTCCCACTTCCACATCCAGGATTTGCTGCAATCCTTCTCTGGAATTCCCTTTCCTGTTCTGTCAGATTTCAAAAGCTCTTTAAAAACCCACTTGTTTTGAGAAGTATACAACCTCTGCTCCTAAGACTCTCAGCCAGCATCCTACCTAAGCCATCCGAACTACCAACAACTTCTACAGCTCGACCAACTCATCCTCATCCAAGCAGTCCCCTCCTATCGTTTACTTCCCCCTCAACCAACTAGATTGTAAGCTTGCAAGAGCAGAGCCCTCTTCTCCTTTTGTACCAGTTTGTTATTGTTTGTGATTTTAAATGTATTCTTCTGACTTTAATTGTAAAGCGCTACAGAATCTGCTGGTGCTATATAAATAAATGTAACGCTACAGCAACAGAACATAGGTACACCTACTGAGGCCTAAGACAATTCTGTACCACCCGTGAAAGGTGTCTAGCAATCGAATACAAAAAGAACATAGATTTTTATAAGTAGGCCAATAAAAAATAGGCCACTAATAACCCTATGGAGGCCAGGTATCCTTTTTTCCCCCAAGCCAAATAAGATATTGTTGTGACATGCTTGGTTTTGTGTGTAAAATATTTGGGGAAATTATTCTCACTGTTTACATTATACTATTGCCCATATAAAGTCAATTAGAAAAGCTGTTACACAGCATAAAGGTGAATTAATATCCTCCTTACTGGTCTTTGTTAGGACTGAAAACCTGCAGGGAGCGCTGGTTTATCTAATATAATCAAAGACCTGTGGACTATTATTGCACCTTTGCCCTGCGGTAGTATTGATAACCGTGTATTCTTCTGTGCTCTACTAATAAAAAAAAGATGCTTTTGAAATTCTGGATGTGCCTGCAGGGTGAATTGAGTCCCAAATGTGCCATCTGAGAATGTCAAAACGGAAGCAAATATGTAACATAAATCTGTTTAGTCCTAGGAGACAGCTAGAACGTTTTTTTCATCATTCATTAAAAGAGAATGGTGACCTGGGTAGTATAATCTTAATCGTAATCAAATGTAAATAAGGTTCAACTAGGTGACAGAGTAGGGAATAATATGAAAATGTCAGCGCTTGGAGCTTAGTAGCATTGTAGCAAAATTATTGTCTACATAGAATAATGGCTGCCTTTTTTCCCAAAGATTTTTACCATAAATTTGCAAATCATTTAATCATATTCCATTGGTATTGGTGACTGAACAAAAAACTTGCAACACAAAAAATCTATTTTTCTTTTTTATTTGTAGATATAATTTCTATAAAATTTTGTCCATCTTTATGGTATTGGTAGCTAAAAAGAGATATTTAGTGTTGGACGTAACAGTGATAGAAAAATAGAATTTGAAGGCAGATAAAAACCAGATAAAAAGTGAAGCTGTGGTCTGGTATAAGGAGACAATTAAACATAAAGGTCACCTAGAGTACAAGAAACCACCTAATTGAAGGGGCAAAGGAATAGTGACTTCTCAGATTTACTTGCAGGGATCTACCTAGTATATTTGGCACCCTAGTTAGATCCTATATTTGGCACCACACACTTTAAAAAGTAAAATCACCTAGCTCTCACTCACTCTTACGCTTTCTTACACTGTTACTCACTCTCTCACATTCTGTTTCGCTCTCTCTGTCGGTGTCTCCCTAATTTCTCCACCAATGGTTCAAGGAAAAGTGGATGAGGACATGGAGAGATGCAGACAAAGATAGACAAAGAAAGAAGACAGAAGAACAAGAGAAGAACCAGAGCTGCAGGAAAGGAGACAGGAAGAGAGAAGCGGCTGGGGAAGACGGAAGGTAGACTTGGGACCTCTGTGGGCCAGCGTGGCACCCCCTGATGAGTGGTACACAGACCCCCTTCCTAAGTACGCCACTCCTAGGTTGCATCAGATTTGGTTCACAGAGCATTTTGGCATAGGACAGTGTCCATGAACATAAAAGACGCAAAAAAATCTGCCAAACTAAGATGCCGGTCAGAAAACACCTCCCCAACAGTAGAAGCGAGAAAACAGTAGAAGGGAGAAAAATCTGTGGATGAGAACCCAGAACCTAGCAGGTAAGAACATAACACCTTTGAGGAAAAGAAAGAGCCATACCAATTTGAAAATATCAGAGCTGGAATTTACAGAAAATTAGATGTATCCAGTAAGATAGAACCCATTCTGTGTTGCTGGTCCACTGGCAGTTGATGCTGTCAGATGGGATGCGGACTGAGTGATGTTCTCTTACTGCTCATTCGGTAAGAAATGCTTGTTTTGGATCCCAAACATTAGAAGAGATCTAGTAAAGATCCGCTGTATTGATTGTTGTTAAAATGTATCAACTCACTGCAAGGGCTGGATCAAGATCTGCAAGCAGATAAAATTGGATACCTTGAGAAACAGCTTATACATTCTAAAGCAACATTTGGTGGCATTGAAAACATGCTTAGTTCTTTATACAGTATCTCACAAAAGTGAGTACACCCCTCACTTTTTTGTAAATATTTTATTATATCTTTTCACTGAATAAATGACACTCTGCTGCAATGTAAAGTAGTGAGTGTACAGCCTGTATAACAGTGTAAGTTTGCTGTTCGCTTAAAAACAACTCAACACACAGCCATTAATGTCTAAACCTTGGTAACAAAAGTGAGTACACCCCTAAGTGGAAATGTCCAAATTGGGCCCAAAGTGTCAATATTTTGTGTCCATGGTTCCCTCAATGAACTGTAGCTCCCCAGTGCCAGCAGCTCTCATGGAGACCCAGACCATGACACTCCCACCACCATGCTTGGCTGTAGGCAAGACACACTTGTATTCGTACTCCCCACCTGGTTGCCGCCAAAGACACGCTTGACATCATCTAAACCAAATAAGCTTATCTTGGTCTCATCAAACTGTTTGCGGGCTTTCTTGTGCATCATCTTTAGAAGAGGCTTCCTTCTAGGATGACAGCAATGCACATTAGACTTAGGGGTGTACTCACTTTTGTTGCCAAGGTTTAGACAGTAATGGCTGTGTGTTGAGTTATTTTTAAGGACACAGCAAATTTACACTTTTATACAGGCTGTACACTGTTTAGCGAGCACAGCCTCAATGTTATACATGCTATAAACTTAACAGCCTCAGAAAATCAGGGCACTGACGACCAGGCTCTTATAACACAAACTGCTGTAACATTTTTACTGGGAATAAACAACATTTTCTCAGATGGATAGTACGATATACTTTTATGTTATGTGGCATCTTTCATGCAGAGTATCAGAAAACACATTTCAGTTGAAGTAAAGCACAAAGCAAAACAGAAATATTAGGGAACCTTACCATAAATATCCAGCACAATAGTACAGCGGCAAAGACTCTGCATGGTCTGCCGGCTTTTACCAAGCAGTGGGTTTATTGTAAGGTGCTTAATATAACAATTGTAATTGCTACAGATAAGAATACTCCCAAGTTTACACCTAAATATGATATATACAATTATTTTGTTCTTTTTCACTTGAGTATTAATATAATGATCTTTAAACCATTTACAATGCAAAAGTGTTAAAAAAATGCTCTGGAAAAGCACCCAAGGCAGTCAGTGGGAATAATCAGTGACCTCCACTCATAACCATTTAAGTTTTGTTACCTATAGCACCTACGCTCCTTTACGGTATCAGGATCTGATGCAAATGTGGAGTACATGTACTGGATTTAGGCACAAGCAATTGGACATCTTTAGAACAGAATGCAGGTAGAGGTAGAAGTGTGTAGACCTCTTCTGATGCCAGATGGTGACAGCCAAGGTGGCATAACCCAATTAGGTAAGGATAGGTATGAAATCCAAGTTCAGGTCTCAGTGAAGCTTAGAGTCTGTTTTTGAAGTACGTAATTTCATCTTCGTCAACTGAAAACAGACATCTGGATAAGGCCATTGAGGATGGAGTCAGCCTCACTTCTGCATAGCCCTATCAGGCTCTCCAGTGCACCACTGCAACATGTGCTTGTTGAAGCGGTCATAGATCTCCCTTGTTACCGGTCCATGTACACTATGGACTATTGATGTACATAGCTGCACATCCGCAAAATGCACCTCACTGGCATAAGACATTCTATCCTGTCGCCCAATACAGTAGCTGAAGACAGTGCCCACATAAGTAGGGGTAGGTTGGGGTGCTGCCTGAAGTCAAACCTTGGGCAGTCCCCAGCCAAAACATGCCACTGGCCGCACACCATGTCAACCTGTGCAGAATCCACATAGAAAACCCACAGTAAAATAAAGGCTTGTTAATATTTAAAATGTACAATCTTGTTGTATCAAGACTCAGAGAGAAACACTGTGTTTTATGTTGCTTTCTTTTAGGGATCTTTATAAACAATAATATAGATAATCTTGCTTCAAAGCATAGCTGTCTCGGACTTTGCATGTTATGAACTCAGGGGCATCATATCCAAAGAGATGAAAAGGCTAATACAGAGTGACAGCTGTATAGATGAGAGTGTGGTCTGTATGATAAATGGCATGGAGTGTTAACAAGTTGGCCTCAGGATCTGCAACTGGTGAGTCCATGGCACGACACCCAACTTTATTCCACTAGGCTGCAGACTCATGGCGGGCTCGTTGTGCTTCAGTAGAGATGAAAGCCAGCCATATCTTGTCTGCTGCATCAGTATTCTGTGTACGAATCAGACAATGGCCACTTCTCAGAATTCCCAGAATGTCTTTAACTTCTGTGCTCCCAAATTCATGAATGACATATTCATATATGAGAAAAGAAGGAAAACAAGAATCTCAAGAATTAGGTTTACAATTAGACAAACTGTTTCTCTAAAGCACAATTCCTCCTTTCTTGGTGGGGATATAGAGATGAAGCAGTATGTTCCAGACTGGCTTCTACACAGCAGAACAGTAGCTATAGGCTTTTTTTCAGACCTACTTGTAACGGGAGCTTTAGTTGTAGAATACAAACATTTTCCTGTTGCCCAAATAGTGGCTTAGCATATTCTTTTTTCAATCAAATCATTTTTATTATAGACAAGTAGAACAGCACAGCACACTTCTACATAGTGTTAATTGAAGTGATTTAATTAATCATCAAATTTCTTAATAAAAATGAATGAGAATTATGAGAGTTGTAGTCCAGAGTGAAACAAAAATGTTGGTGCATAAAAGCAAATACTATTAAAACTTTGGCCAAACTATGTAATAAAAGTAACAAACAGTCTAGTAAGTACATTATACTTAGTATACAGTTTTAAAATGACTATAACAAGAATCGTGCAGCTCTATCTTTATGAGAAATTGAGGGTTTAAAGAGAATCCTCATTTCTTGCTGCGTCGCATGGTGTTAAGATTATTATACAGGAATTAAAAATTCATATTGTGTTTACACAGACGTAGTGTTTGAACCGCTTGAGTTTTACTCTAATCTCCACTGATACAATATACAATATATAAAGTTTAGATGTATATAACAATCGCTAGTTGTGCTCCAACCTTGTGACCTCCCAGGATGTCACTAGTGGATTATTGGATTATTATTTATTGTTTTATATAGCGCCATCAAATTCCGTAGCGCTGTACAATGGGTATGGAAACCATTTCTTTATATGTCTATTATGTTACAAACCTGTCCCACTGGAGTATGCAGAGGTTTGAAATTATTGTTCAAAATCTTGATCTCAGCACACTAATAAAGCCGTGGTCTTACATCCCAATCTGAAACCCAAGATTGTCGGCAGCTGCTGTGAAAGTCAAAGAATACTGAATATAGTTGGTCATTTGCTTTTGTTTAATGTGCCAGAGATAAAAATACTTAAAAAGAGATAGAAATACTTATCTAGACTGTTTGTATACTACAAAAAGAAAGATTTCTTTGCAGCAATGTACTTCCATTGTTTTCATCAGCAAAGGAGTTAATGTAGATCCCACCTCAATTTAGGTCATCCAGAGAGGTGATCTCATACTTGGTGAGTCATCATCCCACAAAAGGCATGAGGCAAATTCCCCTACTCTCATGCCTAGGACATGACATCATAGTATCTGACAATGGCCCCATCTCAGAAAAAAAAGTTGCTTTTCAAGGTCCTTAGTTCCGAGAAACCAGAGAGATTGTGTTTCCCCTGATATATGAGACTCTAGTAGTTAGTGCGTTCCTGTAAAGAAGTAACCTTAAGATATGATTTTCCTCCTGCGGCTTTTTACAGATTTTATTGTTCAAGAAATCTAATATTCTGGAAAGCTTTTAGAGCATAAGAATATCTGCCACCCAAACAGTAAAAACAGAAGCCCCTTAATAGTCAAGGACCACTGATAACATTGTATCTGCCACATTTCTATATTTCAGTATAATAAGATCATAACAAATCAATTGTGATTCAAACTAGAAATGAGAGCAATATAGTTAATAATTATTATAAAAAAAAACAACAGTTGTTACAATACTGCAGGGGTTTTGTTAAAATATTAAAGCTTTTCCAATATTCCAAACGAGTCACAAGTGGCATATTAGGCAGAATGCTATAAAAAGTTGTTATGCGCACTACATTAAAAAAGCACATATTCAGGAAAATATGGTATTAATGTCTTATATTTGAACACAGACATGTTGCAGTCCATTTGTCATTGTGTGTGGGAATAAGGGAGGGATATTTGTACAGGTCAGTTTTTATTGTGTAATGTAGTTAAAGATAAGAATTCCCTTTTCACATGGATTATCACCAAGGAACAGAAAAAATAAATACATATATCCGATACTATATAACTAAATCAGAATTATATAAAAATCAGTGCATATTTTACAAAATCCAAGCACAGCTCAAAAATGTATTATTGGATCAGAGAAGCATTTAACAAATTTAACAAAACCATCAACCTAATTTATACTATTAATATTAAATGTTGAAATGCTGCTTTTTAAGCCATGGCTCATATATAAAATGCTAGGTTCTTGACTTGTGGTAATGTCATTTCTCACCAGCAGGTGATGCTTCAAAGTTCTTCTGTTAACTGATTATTTCTCTTTTAAGGAAAGGTGAAGTCTAACCCATATGATACATTGACTGATATACTGTGACATGATATATAACTGCAGGTTAGAATAAGTTTATTCTATGTACTTCATGAAAAAATATGTATGGGCCAGAATATTTTTTTCAGCAAAGTTTAGGAGATCAGCAGGTCCTAGACTGGCCATTGGGGAAACTGGGCAGAATGCCCAATGGGCAACTGCTCGATGGTGCCTCTCATGTACCTTCTTAGCCGCTTTTGCAGAATTTCCTGTTTTCTACTGTGTCTGCTTGCTGGATACAAATAGCTGCACATTGCAAAGGTGTAAGAACATAGCATGGGCATATCTAACAAATGTAAGTTATTGGCCACTGGCTGCAAAACAGCTATGATTGCCATAATTGCCCCCAAAACAGCTTGTCTGTACCACAAACAGCTTGCCTGTGCCACATGTGCCCCCAAATAGCTTGCTTGTGCCATCTTTGTCCCACAAACAGCTTGTCTGCACAATCTCTGACCCAAAAAGCTTGTCTGTACCCCAAACAGCTTATCTGTTCCATCTGTGCCCCCAAACAGCTTGTCAGTACCCCCAAACAGCTAGTCATGGCCATCTTTGTCTCTAAACAGCTTGCCAGTGCACACATGTTTGTGCCATGTTTGTTGCCAAACAGCTTGTCTGTGACATTTTTACCACCAAACAGCTTGCCAGTGCCCCCAAACAGCCCACCTGTGCCATATGTGCCCCTGCATACACCACTTACCTGAATGAGTGTGTCTGTGAATGAGAGCTTTGCTCCCTAGCAAAGTCCTAGTCTCCAGCATTCAGATAAATGAACATGGGTGATCACAGAAGGGGCTAAGGGGGTATTTGACACCCCTGGAATATTTTTTACTTTGGTACCCTAGCCTGTGTATGCCTTGTCCCATGGTTAGGGTAATTCTGTCTGTGGATACAAGTGAATTTCCACCTTAAAATTCCCACATCCTTTCTAAAGTGAGTGATCTTGAGGATGTGCTCTTTCAGCTTGGTTCTACAGCTCAGTGATTAATGGCTGCAAGGGAGATTAGAAAACTTGATTAATTCTTCTACCTGTCCCACATGGAAGGAATCCATTAGATAATCTACAGAATCTCACCATCTCCGACTGCCCTAGTCCAGAAGTGACACACATTTAATACACATTTCTTTCCTTTCTGGGAAACCTATCCAGTTTCATGTTTTTTTTATTAACTAGGGTTTTATGAGTTTCTGCTACATGCAGAAAGGTAGAAACATGTAGAAGAGTATACACTATCTTTCTGTAGGGCAGGATTGCCCATAGTGTAGGTCTCCTGACGCAATTTGCGTGAGCGATTTGTCTTCTATCCTGGGAGACCTTTCTGTTTTGTCCTGGAGCAGTACAATATTCTCAGGATGATTGGAGGGAATGGCACATAGAAATACCCACTCACTACACATTGAGTATTCCCCAGTCTTTCTCTGTATTCTTATGCCATACACACAGTCTTTCTAACCATAAAAGCACTACAAGGTAGAAGGCTCCTGGTCATCAATCTCTCAATGTCCCAGGTATAGGCACTGGTGATTAAAGATGCTAAACCAGTGCTGCAAAACTTCAGTCCTTGGGAGTCGCAATGAGGCTAGGAATTCTTTGTATGCTTGACTAAAAACAAGTTGTTTTTTAATTAAAATGCCTGTGCTCATCCTGGATATACAATAATTTTGGCCTCTTTGAGGCCCTTGTGCATTGGGGTAGTGCATTCCTGTGTTAAAGAGCTTATCACCTCAATACAATATGGTGGACCAGGAAGATGGCCGAATCTAAGGTAGACCATATTTAAAAATTCTTCCTCGTGTAATAAAAATATAGTGCAAGGACAAATCTGACTTTAGATTTGTAGACTTTAAAAGTGAGTGCACTGGTAATCACCATCATGTTTCGGGCACATTGGCTATGCAATCACCAATAAAGAATATATTGCTCTGCGCTACTGTTAAAGCTTTCATTTTTCAGCAGAGGATAGTCAATTTGCATTTTCTCACATGGTGCCAGTTAGCCTAAACACTGCTTTGATTGTGAATTTTTTTTTTCTTTTTCGTGAAACTAAAAAGTAAACTGCACATCCAAGCGAAAAATCTCAGATCTGCTTCTGTTAATTCTTACAATATCCCTGTTTGAAAAGCCTTTATTAGCAGCTTTCAGATGTTCCTTTCTTTTTTTTTTTCGCCTTGAAATCCTTAGATTGCTTTAAACAGATCAGCACAGCACAGGAGGCACAACAGCAAACTGAGGACACGGATATAAAAAATCATTTTCTTATTGAAGTTCTGCCCGCACAATGGGGAAAAGACAGCACAAGGCTCCACACAACTCCACGCAACATTTTGCCAAGAGCTGACAAAAATCCTTGGTCTGCTGTGTACTCTATGGAAGCAGGATGCCCTGTAGTGTATATCCACGAGGCTTGTAAAATGAAATGATATATCAGCACTATGCCCTGGCCAATCCGGCACGCTGGTTGCGATTATGGTGTATATTCCCCCTGGTCTATTATAAGCTTTCCAATAATGAAGGCTTAAAAAAGCAATCTCCTTTATAACATTGTTAAAAAAAAAAAAGAATATTTACCTTGATGTCATCTTTTAACAAGTTCATCATTTTCCTTTATTCTTTCTTCCGTGGGTTGGGAGTGGATCTTTGTTTCAACACCTGACTTATATAAAATATATTTCAGTATCCATGGGTTATATTTCACAGAGATGCTAGAAGGTCTCTCATTTTGTTCTAGCTTGTCTAGAATTGCAATATACATGTATATGAATGTTTTTAAAAGACTTTTATCCATATATGTTTTTTTAGGTTGGTTTTAAAAGGAAAAAGGTAAATGTGAAAGCGGAAAAATATTAAAATAGATGCACATTAGCCAGTCGCATGTAAGTCTATTGAATTGTAGGTAATTTAATACATGCTCATCGTAGATGCTTTGCAGGATCCTACAAGGTACAATAGGGGTTAATGTGTTGCTGGGTAGAGTAGGTCTGATCACGCCACATTACGCTGTAATTGAATGAAGGATAACTGCCCTGGATTTTCAATGAAGTAAGTGCTCTGATAAGGGTAAAGGGATGCCTGAGAACCCCATGCTGCTACAATGAAGATATATGGGGTCATCTATCACGAGCTAAACTGAGTGTATTAACACATTCCTTGCCACATAGGCCAATAAAAAGAACAGTCTGAAGACCCACTTTTCAAATATGGCAGGGTTACTGGTTATAGGTAAACTCTCACCATATTCGTACACCCTTATAATCATAAGGAATACGTATGTAATATTTGTTGCAAGAAAATAACATAAGTAGAAACGTTGTAATTGATTTCTATGTTTAATGCGACTACCCATGATCTTCTGATATTTGAGGAGCTTGGGTGACCTGGGAACCTCTTGGAGATCAGAACACGGCATCACGGCCCACGTGATGCAGGGTGCAATAAAATTACTTAAATATTTATTCTACAAATGACATCAAATGTCCTCACAGGAGCCATGCATTGTCAGAAAAACAGCAGAATGTGCTCATATTTGCAACAATATTCTAGCTTCACGTATGGCACTTATGATGTCAGCTCAGGCTAGTTCTGCACCTTTACCGATGTTCAGCTAGTAAAGATGGTGCATGATAGTTGAAAATTGTAATTCTCATGTAAACTTGATATAGAGGCCAAGTGTATATTGTAACCCTGGGGGCAAGTCTACTCAAGTGGCCCATTGCGCCATCAAATCAGTCCACCATCCATGCCCATCTTTTCCTGATTTTCTAACGCATATTGATGCAATGTGATGGGATTGGGAGTACGTCAGTACACAAAAAAAAGTTATCATACACGTAATGCCTGAAGCCACAATTTAGTTCCAATAATCCTTTTGAATAACATATGCAGATTGAAATAGATTAAATAACACAAAACCTTTGCTTTTCCTCCCACTGATTTCTGGGCCTAGAAAGTTTTGTCCTCTGGAGTGACTACAAATTCAGGAGGGCGTTTTATCTCCTGATAAGTACAAATGAAATAGTTCTATTTATTTTTACAGTAAGTAATTTACCAGGAAACAGACAACCAAATACACACTAGGACAGGCTCTGCCACACCGACACACAAACACACACACCAGGACAGGCTCTGCCACACCGACACCTAGACACACTTGCCAGGACAGGCTCTGCTACACCGATACCCCAACACACACACCAGGACAGGCTTTGCCACACTGACACCCAAACACACACCAGAACAGGCTCTGCAGCACCGACATACCACACACATCAGGACGGGCTCTGCCACGCCGACACCCAAACACACACACCAGGACAGGCTCTGCTACACCAACACACCACACACATCAGGACAGGCTCTGCCACGCCGACACCCAAACACCCACACCAGGACAGGCTCTGCCACAACGACACACCAACACACACAAACACACCAGGACAGGCTCAGCTTGTAATAGTCAACTGGTGGCTTGCCCACTCATAGCTTGATTTAATATAGGGTGTAAAATGCATAAGGTTTGTAGTGTTATGTGGATTTGTAATCCAAGTAGGGTTTTCAAAATCAGTGTTTTGCTGATTTGGCTTTGAATCAATAAATAGCTGGATGTTAAAAAGAGCTTGCCAAATAAAAAAATAATAATTGCGAGGATGGGGAGCAGGAAGTATCTGCCTCTGGGGCCTGCACTGCATGAAGACACATGAAAAAATTGGAATTAGTAGGAAGGAATAGTACTTTGCATCGCTGTGCTCAGCAAAAGAAGAAATTAACTACAAATACAAAAGTGTGTCACTATAAAGTTGGATTGTGGCACGCTATAGTGCAATAACGGCAAGGTGTTGAGATTATTAAAAAAAACCTGATTCTACTTTTTGTTGCATTAACATTTTGTAAAAAGTTCAGCATTTTTAAGATCTATATAGCAACACATTTGCGCTTATTTTTATCTTTTATATATAAAATGCCAACAACTTACGCAGCGCTTCTTATAGTATGTACATTCAAAGGGTATGACAAAACAACTGGAATTGATTGACTAAGACACATTAGGTAAAAATGGCCCGGCTCACAAGCTTACAATCTAAAGGATAGTTAATTTCTTCATTATTAGGAAAACAAGTACTTTATTTGCTCGATTATAAGACGACCTCCCAAAATCTGAATTTTAATGTAGGAAAAAAAAGAAAAAGCCTGAATATAAGACAACCCTATAGGAAAAAA
>VKOC01000009.1:8803892-8819334 GCA_009364415.1 Spea multiplicata | reverse complement strand
TGTGGTGTGGCAGATGTGGGAGGCAGCGTGGCGTGGCATGTCTGGGAGGCAGCATGGCAAGCCTGGGCTCAAATGTGCATAAATTGGGGGGGCTGGTTGGGAAATAAAGACAAGAAATGCATTTCACCAAATTTTTTTTTATTCTGCTGTTTGTATTTAACATCATTTGTTTATTAAATTATTTTAAATAAATGAAAAATTTACATTCATTTTTTTATCCGATTAATCGAAAAAATAATCGGCCAACTAATCGATTATTAAAATAATCGTTAGTTGCAGCCCTACTTTAAACCAACTAGATTTCTGACTGACTGACTATACTGACTGAACTATACATTATGCGGGGCCTCCTCAGCCAGCCATTCTTGCACGAAACGGTACCAGAGATGTCCTGCGTTATTAATAACACTCAGGGAGTTTTAGAAAGTAAATGGAAAGTGTTAAAAAGGATTTAACCGAAAGCCCCCAGCAGATCTACTCATCAAAGTTAGTGTGTGTCATTTTGTATTTGCGTTCTAATGCCAGTCCTGCAAGAATTCATTAATAATAATAATAATTATTATTATTAATGAATACTTGCAGGATCAGCATTAGAACGCAAATACAAAATGCATTGTACTTAACCCCATCAGTATTCTAGTTAATAGCTGGATCCTGAAGATATTTCATCTTTATGAACGATTTAGCAAAACAAACACAAAACACTGTTTTTAAAAGTAAAATTATTTGAGGTAAGTGGATTGTAACAAAACATACCCAGGAACACAAACCAAATGGAACGCACACTGATTCTTTATGCATTTTCCATGATATTAGGGCTTAAAAGTTAGAAGCTAGTTTTGTAGAATTGCAGAAGGGACAAAAAAAATCTATTAAATGATTAATAATCAATTTATTAGCACTGACTCCTTTCCTTCTGGTATTTTTCCATAGAGAGATACAACCAACATGCGCCAATCATACCATTCTACAAACATTCCAAAGTTACTATTATTCACTTCAAAATAACTTGGATTTCAAGGGCAAAATCCAGAGAAATTCGGACCTACAAAAGTATTTTGTCACCAAAACCGTGTCCTGGCGCGGAACTTATAATTAAAGTCAGTTTAAAGCAAGGCTCTGCATACAAAAAACACAGCACATGGCTAATTTAAATGAAGAGTCATCCACATTAACGTTCAGCTAGCGCTGGTAGAAGCAGTGTTACACCTGAAAGAGTTCAACAACAGTGCCTGAGAGGATTACGCTGCACAAGAAAATCCTCCCAACAGATTATCCAAACAACACACCAAGTCAGAACGTACAAGCTCTTCATCGGCGGCGGGGAAACCATCACCATCGTCAATGCTTTATGTCGGAGACAGCACTGCACAAAAGGCGTCCCTGGACATACACAGGCAGAGATAGCAAGGCATTAAAAAAACAGTCAGAGAAAAGAGGGGTAAACATTCAAATTTGGTAGAGACAAACAGAATATAGGAACCTTCTTGCCCTGACCATGCCGTTTATAAGTTCATGTACACAGTATGCAGCCAGATAATCCGGGGACTGAAACAATCACTTGTACTATTAAGCATGTTATAAAAAAATGAATGAGTGTTGCTTTTTTTTTTTACCCTCTTTGGTGAAAATACTGCTTTTTAACTTGTCCGGTAACCTGAATCAGGCAGGAGGATGACTACCAGCATGAATAAAGAGGGACAACGCAGACACGGGATGAGGTTTCTTATAAGACACTATGTTGCACGCGTGTGATGTACAATCTTGCTCTGGATATGAAAAGGCAAGTGTGTCATTTTCACAATGAATATTTGTATTTACAAAGATAACAATCATGGCTACCCCTCTCATGCCAACACGGCCAGACATCATCTATCACTCACAATGACAATGATTCGGAATGCGATTTCCTCGTAGCTAACTTGGATGTAACAATTATTAAAAGGCCAGAACACTGGGCAATACGATGCATCTGTCAAGTAAGTGAATGCAGCAATGCGTTTCCAGCCCGATAAATGGAGCTCTAGACACAACATCACTACTGCCGGACCATGCATACGATCTGAAAACGGAACTCCCACTGCTTTTATTTTCATAACAAGGATCTCTTAATAACGGGTAAAAGAGGAAATGACAATACGTTGTAGTGATCCATGTAACGGCAGTATTGTTTCTGTATGTATTTAGAGCTTCTATCTTGGCCCATTCTGTGATATATTAACTCCTTATCATTCGGTCTATAAAAAAAATGGAAGGCCTCAGTCTTAATCACCTCCAACTAATTAAGGACTAGAATGAGAACATTATTACTGAAAGCAGGACTTCTTCAACAATGTAGCAATCAGATCAATGTAGTATATTAGTTTTTAATGTAACCAAAATATAGCTAGACTGCCTGCCATAGCGCTCTTGATATTTTTTGTAAACAATCTCTGCTTACTTCAGTGCCAGAAAATGTAAAAAAAAATCCATCCCACCATATTGTTTATTGATTATGTTGAACTATTCAGCCGAGGAGCACATCTCATGTGGTTGGTCCCATTCTTATTTGGGGTTCACCAACCGAGGGCACATTAGAGCGCTGTAATTCCTTAAAAATAAAAGCCAAACCTATGCAGAATTTAGGAAGACAAAATCAACGAGATCAATAACACAATATAAAAGAAATAAAAAAAAAAAGCATAGGTGCCCGCGATGAAGCTTTAAAAGCGTGACCGCTAAGCTCCTGGACGCAATCAGATAAGTTTTGTCTTCTCCCTGAACTTTACTCAATTTG
Organism: Spea multiplicata; assembly: GCA_009364415.1. Taxonomy (NCBI): domain Eukaryota; kingdom Metazoa; phylum Chordata; class Amphibia; order Anura; family Pelobatidae; genus Spea; species Spea multiplicata. Next base: position 8,816,558 of record VKOC01000009.1, on the reverse strand, counting down.
CCAGCAACGCTGTCCGTTATCAAGAAAACGCATTTCTTTGGGCAATTGTGGAAAGTGTTTGATTAGTAAAACCTTTGTGACCGATGTAAACGAGATAAATGGCCGCAACTTCCTTTCTGTGCCAAATCCGCAGCCTCTTCCTTTGTTAGTAAACATGGATGGGGCAGCTCCTGGGGACCCACGTACCCCATATCAGGCACAAAAGGTTTACACGATAACCTAGAACAAGTAAAACGTGCTATATTTGCATCGTTTGATGCTGCATTAATGAACACTGCATGTCAAAGCCAACATGGCTCATCAGCTAAGACAATATTCCCACATTTAATTATGCTGTGGGCATTCCTTTCAGTGCCAAGTGCCAGGAAACTAGTCAGGAACGAGGCCTAGCGCTCAATCCAATATGGTGCTAAAAAATATGGCCCTTGGCAGCAGGTTCTATAATAATCACATTAGTAATGGCTGCTTAAGATTTTTAGGGGGCAGGCATGTTTCAAAGTGTTATGCAAGTCTAACAGTACAAGCGCTGTTTAATTTTTTTATTCTATGTTGTAAAAGTGGCACATACTGCAAGGTAGTACGGTATATTACCATAGGTGTGAGAAGTGGTGAGCAGCGGGCATTGACGAGTTCTGTATCAAGTTGGAATCTCTGCTCGACAAAAACTCCAGGAGCCAGGTCTCCCAAACCGGAGTTCTATGTAATACTATGGATGCCCCTCTTTCTTGACACCTGCACACCGTCGTAGCATTCAGAGTGGGCTATTATACCTACTAACCAATGGCAGGTACTCCGTTCCCCTGTACAAGGCCAAAGAATTTGAGGGAACTGGTAATTTGGACAGTCTGAGGGACTTGCAAAGGCAGAATGCTACTTTATGCCAGCCTCTCTTCTTTCTTGGAAAACAAGTGCAGATCTACAGCTCCAAACGATGCTGTTTTCTTTGCTTCCTACACATGTTCACCATCTAATGCTCAATATTCTTATTTTAACTGGGTTAGTGACTTCACACTAAATAGAAATGAGTAAAACATTATAAGGCGTCTATTCAATGAAGTTATGGAAGACCAAGAGAAACTTTCTCAAGAATCTCCACCTTAAGAGAACGCACTAAAATCTTTCACCTTGGCCAAAACCGACAAAGGGTCCCCGGATCCTTCTGAACTGTCCCCACCACAGCGCTACCGAGTTCCCCCGACTAATCCCCCAATATAAAGGCCCAACCATAAAACCTCAACTGCAAGCTCCATGTTATAAGGTTTGGCACCGCTGGACTAAAGATTTTATAAGTACTTTGTATAGGAAATAGTAAATATCACATTGAGCTGGGTAATATTGGCCAATTATTTTTTGGTGTTAATGCAAATAGAGGGTGACAAAATTGTATGAGTGTATAGTGTGTGTGTGTATATACATGTTTAATCAATAACAAAACTAGATGATGCGTGGTGACTGCTATATTACATCATATTCTCTCTGGAAGAGCCTTCTTATTCTTCATAAAGGGAGCATGCAATGAAGCAAGCAGGATCATCACTTCCACTTCTTGAAACGAGACTAAAACGGCCTACTGCCCGGCCCTGCCGCCAAAACACTGATCTTGGAAATATTTTGCTTACCACAATTCTATGGATTTTTTTTTAGATGTATACCATTTGTACAATTACAGACTTATCACGGTCCCTTATAGATTACTTGCTTATGTGAGTAAATGTTAATGGTCTTCTTTAAAGAAAAACTGGAACACAGGCATTTTATATGTATATATTTAAAAGGCTTTACACAATAATTATTAGGATGCTTCTTCCTGGGGGGGAGAGAGGGGATGTGACTGAAACAGTTACATACAGAATGGGATTAAACAAAGTAGGAAAATAAAGCAGGCAGACTAGATGGGCCAAGCAGTTATCTGCTTACAAGGACGGTTTCTATGTACACATAGCAACATTTTTGCATCTTAACCCCTTAAGGACAATGGGCAGTCCCTAAACCCATTGAAAACAATGGATTTTGAGCCCGTACATGAACAGGCTTTATAATTAAGGGTTTAAAATTATGATATATTTATATATAAGAAATACAAGATATATATATATAAGAAATACAAGATATGTTCCCCTAAATGGAGGGATATTGTATTAATATTTAGGTAGGAATCTGTTAAAGAAAGAAAAAAAAGGGGGCTCGGGTGCTACACCTATAGCCAGGAGAGATTGCACATTTAATGCTTTGAGACGAAGAAGAAGAAACCCACCCGCCTGAGATCTGCAGCCCCGTAACGCACAGAGCGCGCTTGTTACAAATTTACAACCGTTGCAAAAAAAAAAAAAAATCCAAGCAGCGCTTGTGGCTTATTAGGAATTTGTGGAACACTGCTAAAGTATGCAGGCGTAACAAGGAAATGTCATAGCTTTCATCTACAAATACATATCTCCCGCCTAAAAGGAAGTGAGAATAAAACACAGATACAAAAATAAAACTCAAACATCTTTCCGTTGAACTTTATTTCACACATCATGAAGAAAAAAAATAAAAAAATATATATATATAGATATATAAAGCAGCTCCACACCATCGTTTCACATCCTAATAGTAAAGAATAGTGGCTCAATGTTTCAAATGTGTGTAAAAAAGATCTGATCCGAGAGAAAAGCTGCACTTGTGATAGCTAATATATATAGTTTTAGCGGTTATTTCCTTGAGATGATTTACCGAGATTTTTAGGAATATGAAGTTGGCTCAGCCATACATACTGGGGCAACCGATATGGTAAATCTGTGTTAATGTATCAAACTATTTCCCATCAAAAGGCATGAAACTAATAGTCACGACTAAGCAAGCAAAGAGTCAATGGTGTAAAGGGAATTGTAAACACAATAGTGCTCACCAGCATCGACATGAGCTTTCATATAATGTATACACATCCATAGATAATGTCAGATATGCCCGGTGTGTGTATAATATACTAAGAATAAATAGATTACCAGCGAAAGATTGAGGCTAATCCTGCTTTTAAATCTCTGTGATGTCATCTAACAAAAGAAAAACAAAAAACAAAAAAAAAGCAGGCGCACTTGAACCTCACGTTGGTAATCTGGACCCAAGAACTAACACTCATTTTACCCAAATAGATCGAGGATCAAAATAATTTAGAAGGCAGTCTGCAAAACTAGTGTAGCACGCGTGTATATGAAACGATGACAACAGGGCAAAAATAAAACAAAAGTCTGGGGCAAAAAAAAAAAAAAAGCCAGATCTCTTCCTAAAAAAAAAAAAAAAAAAAAAAAAAAAAAGGGGGATTTTTTTGCTGTAGACTATATACAGGCAGGGACGTAAAGATGCTGTGGGATATATATATTTACACATATATATGCATACACATACATATCCAATCACTGTCCTTCATGAAATGTTTACAGGGAAAATAAATCGCATTGGATCTCAAGAAATTGGAAAAATAAATTTAAAGAAAAAAAAAATAAGCCAGAAAAGGGGACTTTTAAAATACAAATTTCAAACTGGTGGTTCTGTCGCGACAGCTGGCGGTTCCTGTCGCGACATAGAGAGCGCGCCTATCTCTCTCTCCCCCCGGTGATCCCCTGTGTCTGCCTGGCTGCACACCCCCGGCTCGGGAGCCGCCGCCGCCGGCTGCCTCCTCTCGGCCGCCATTATCCTTTGTTTCGCGGTTGTTTTATTCCCCAGTCTTGCACGACCTCCCCGGAGCCGCAGAGCCTCCATGACGAGACCACGAGTAAACGTAGAAAAAAACCCCAAAACATGTGTACGAGAGGGGGGGAAAAAATAAATGAGGCACCGGGCACAAGGCGGATGATGGACCCCGAGCCCCCCTGTGTGTGCCTGCCAGTGTCTGAGGAGAGCCTCGGTGCTGCGGCCTGCTCCATGTCTCTCCTCCATGCCTCTCCCTCTCCTCCTCCTTCCTCTTACCGGGTTACACTGCCTCTCCTCCGTCACTGCTTTCGTTCGCGGCTGGGATCTCGCTGGGCTTTTTTTATTCTCTTCCCCACCACGTAACACACCGCGTCAAACTACACCTCCGCCGCGTCACTGCTGCTGCTGCTGTTCTCTCCTCTCCCTCTCCTTCCTCTTGTTGTTTTTTTTTTTTTTTTTTTTTTTTTCTCAGGCTCAGGCCCGGGCGCGGCGTAGAGCGGCGGGCTCTTCTCACACAGGACAGTGACTGGGCCTCAGCAGACTGACCAGCCAACAGCGAGAGAGGAGGGCGGGACCACAGAGAGACAGGGGAACATTGCAATTGCGCAAGCGTGAGAAGGGACAAGGCCCGTTTACGGAAATAAACGAATGTTCACGAAGGCAGGGAGTTCGTATCTAGCTCGATGGGTTGACGGAAATGCACGAGCGCTTCCGATGAGTATAAAAACATTACGTTGTTTCACAAGAGACAGTTGAGTAGTTAGACAGGGGAGACAGTGTGGGAGTGATTTAAAAAAAAATCTGCTACAAACAGTATGCAAATTACTGTAATCTGTCGAAAACCCATTAAAAAGTATACATGGGCATACTGACAGGACTGCCCCTAGTGGGGTGCAAGGCCCAGGGCATATTGACTTTTGTGGGCTCCCACATTGGCAACCAAATCATGTAACCAGAGTGCATTTTTTATCATGCAATAGTACCGTATTTGCTCGATTATAAGACGACCCCCAAAATCTGAATATTAAGTTAGGAAAAAAGAAAAAGCCTGAATATAAGACGACCCTAAAAGAAAAAAGGTTTAACCAGTAAATGTTAATTCATGTAAACAATTTTTTTTTGATAAAAGCTATGATTGAGAAAAATATTTTTTTTGTTTTTATTTCCTTGTATTTTCCAACCTGTCCCCCAGTTACGCACATCTGCCCCCAGGCTTGCCACTCCAATATGGCACTGTGGCCCATGATATGCCTTTTAACCCTCTACATACCACTGTGCCCCATGGTATGCTTCTTGACCCCTATGTGCCACTCTGCCTCCAGAAATGCCTTATACCCCTATATCCCATTCTGGCATTTAGGGGGTGAAAATGCATATTATGGGGCAGAGTGGCATATAGGGAGGTGTAAGGCATTCCAGGAGGCAGAGTGGCATTAAGGGAGTTAAAAGGCATTGTATAGAGCACTCTGCCTCCAGAAATGCCTTATACCCCTATATGCCACTCTGGCATTTAGGGGGTTAAAAGGCATATTATGAGGTGCGGCACCAGTGCGGGGAACTCTGATCTCTGACAGCCGGGGAAGGTCTGTGCGACGGACGCAGACAACCCCCGCTGCTAGCCACACCTCCTTCCGGCTGCAGCGGACGTTGTCTACGCGCATCGCGTAGACGTCAACCCGCTGCCCCGGCAATACAGCAGGAAGCACCGGTGCCGGTAAGTGTGTGTGTGGGGGGGTGTTAAACAGGAGGATCCAGGTCCCCTGCAGCTGTATTTGAGGTCTGATTAGAAGACGACCCCGATTAGAAGACGAGGGGTATTTTTCAGAGCATTTGCTCTGAAAAAACCCTCGTCTTATAATCGAGCAAATACGGTACATATTATTTAATAAATTTGGTATAAATGGTTTACCCTACAAAACATTTACCCAGTTGTAAGTCCCTAGGCTCATCCCTGACTCTGTAACTCCATACGCTGACGCACACACACACTCATTCCAGCACCATACACTAAGCATACACTATATGTTGACATATACACTGCCACCATATGTTTACATGCACACAAATACTAACAACATACATTAATATGAACATACTGACAGCAGCCATCACACCATTCGCTAACACACATTGTCAAACACCATACAATAACGTATGCACATGCTAACTTTGAAGGGGCGGCACTTTGCCGCCCCAAGTACTTTTTTTTTTGAAGCGGAGGAGAGAGAATGGCGCCGAGTGGTATTCGCTTACCCGCTCGGCGCCCCTCTCTCTAGCTTGGTCTTGGTGCCGGCTTGTAATGCTGAGTGCCGGAAGTGACGTCAATTTCCGGCGCTCAGCATTACAAGCCAGCACCGTGGTAGAGCAGGGAGACTCGCCGCAGGACTGTTTATAGGTAAGTACAAAGGGGGAGTAGGGTAGATAATAGGGAGGGTAGATAATGGCGTCGGCGAAGTTTAAATGCCAGGGGGGGTCACATTTTAAACTTCGCCCCAGGCGGCATTAAGTCTTGGGCTGGCCCTGGCTAACAGGTTCACTCATTCACACACATGCTAACACCATACACCCCCTAACAACATACACGTAATGTATACACACTCCCAGTCCTTGCGCTACACATACATACACACACAAACACACAAAGCCATCATCCTTCCCCAACAGCAGGTCAGACCAGAAGATCCTCTATACCCAGCTAAAGCGCTGGAAACACGGCACAGCACCACTGGCCTCTGCCCAGCACTTGCCAAGGCTGCAGGGACCCAGGGAGATGTGGCAGCCGGCCCGTCTCCCCAGCAGCAGTGCAAGCACCAGAGAGCACAGAAACTTATCCTCCCTTCCAAGCGGCAGTGGGAGCAATTGGGAGATGTGGCAGATGGCATCACTCCCCAGCAGGTGAGTGAGGGCCTGGGAGATGGCACAGCCAGCTTATCTCCCCAGTGGCAGCTAGAGCACCAGGGAGGGGATGAAGGCAGCATCACTCCCTACCGGCTAAGCGTGTGCTTGGGAGATGGCGCAGCCGGCACATCTCCCCAGCGGCAGATAGGAACAAAGGAACCTGTCCTCCATTCAGAGTGGCAGTGGGAGCAACCGGGAGATGTGGCAGCCAGCCCGTCTCCCCAGCAGCACAGAAATGAGACAGCCAGCCCATCTCTCCAGTGGAAGACCACAATTCCGGGAGCAGAGGAATCTGTCCTGTCAGTTACAACACCAGGGAGAGGATGCAGGTGCCTTCACTCCCCAGCGGCCGAGTACCTGAAAGATGGTGCAATTGACCCATCTCCCCAATGGTTGCAGGAACTCCAGGGAGGGGATGCAGGTGTCATCAGTCCTCATTGGCTGATTAAGTGGCCAGAAGTTTACGACCACCCACGTTATACTTGTGCTCCTCTGGTGTGAGCTTCTTTGAAAAACAAAAAGAAACAAGATGCAACAGCTCCTTCATTCGGGGTCCTTGGGAAAGGATAGTCCCCACTGCGTTCTCGGAGGCATTGTCTTCCAGAAAGAATGCTTTGTAGGATCAGGAAACACGAGCACTGGTGCATTGGTGAATCGTTGGTTGAGATGTAGCATCTTTGTACTGCCTTTATTGTGGTTGACTTTGGCCACCTTAGCTGAAACCTTTTTAGGGTCCATTTCGATGTGACCTGGAGCGATCAAATACCCCAGGAAGTCCACTGTGGTTGCTTTAAACACTTCTTCAGCTGGGTGTACAAATGATCTTGTAACCAGTTGAGAACCTGCGTCACATGCGTCACTATTGAGAGACAAGAAAGGAGAGGTGAGGCACTGTACCACCCAAGGAATATTCCTATAATATGCAGGCATATTGCGGCGCTCTGCACGAAATGCCGGCACCAGGACGGGGGTAGAGGGCTCGTGGAGGAGAATGAGGGGCGCCGAGCGGTTGCTAGGTGCCCCTCTCTCTCCTCCGCATCAAAAAACCCCCCAAAAAAACGGCATTTTAAAGCCGCTCACCGGCGCCCCCCTTGGGATGGCGCCCATGGCACGTGCCATAGCTGCCATACCCTGTATACGCCTCTGGACAAACCTCCTAATTATTGAATTCAGGTGTGCCACAGTTGTATAAAATGAAGCACGTAGCCATGCAGTCTGCATTTACAAACATTTGTGAAAACAATGGGTCGTTCTGAAAAGCTCAGTGAATTCAAGCATGGTACTGTGATAAGATGCTGCCTTTTATCCCTGCTTGATATTCCACGGTCAACTATAAGTGATATTGTGGAAAGTGGGAGCGTTTAGGAACAGCAGCAACTCAGCCATGAAGAACATTACCAGCCTGACTGCATTGAGCCAACTGTAAAGTTTGGTGGAGGAGGGATAATAGTATGTGGCTGTTTTTCAGGGTTTGGCCCCCTTAGGGAAATCTTAATGCTTCAGCATACAAAACCTTCCCCAGAGAGTTGAAGATGTTATAGCTCCAAAGGGCGGACCAGCTACAAATTAATGTCTATGTATTTAGAATGCAATGTCATAAAAGTCCCTATTGGTTGAATGGTCAGGTGTCCCAATACTTTTGTACATATAGAGTATGTTCACCCACTCAAAAACCAAACACAGTTACAAACATACGCAGACACACACATACAAACATGCCCAGACAAAGACATATGTTCACACACTAAAATACAACAAAAAACAAACAAGAAAAGCACCAAATTATAGTAAGCTATATCAAACAATATATATCGCTCCACATATAGGGGGCTGATTAAGGGCCATAAGGCTCGAAACGCGTTAGGCTATTTTTCTATTCCCTGTCTGTTGTTCCCCCATGTTGATAGCTGCCCAATAAAGTCGCTTAAGTATGGATTTTGGTGGAGTTATTTGAATTTGAGTTCGGTCTCTGTTTTGCAGCGTTGGATTATTTTCTCTGCATCTTTGTTTTGTATTAACACATGTGAGCTGGGATCATGTAACCACACAGTCTTAAGGTTTGAAATACCACATAAGGCTGAATTCTTTTTAGAAATTGTAGTCATTTTATTAAAGGTCTTTAAACAAACATAAATAAAACAAACAAAAAGAAAAACCTTGCTCTCTGAGCACTTACTGACAGACAACAACTATCGTTGGACGGCTTACCCGCTACCAACAAAACATTTAGTACAGACCTTTAGGAACCACTCAGCAGATTTGTTAGGAGAAAAATGCAGTCTCACTCACTGCTTGTAGCTTTCTCACCTGAATAACTCACAGGGCTCCTTTTTGTAGCAGCCCCCTGCTGCTCATTGGTATCAGGTGAGTAATTATCTGGGATAATCAGAACTCCTGGACTGGCTTCCTCACCTGCTGCAAGTAAACTGTGGAGTGGAGCACTGGCCCTCCCTTCTCTCCAAATGCTCCACCCCAGGGACCCAAACGTAACTACAGTACTACCATTATTTTGACGGTAACAAAACATTCTCCCTGGGGTTATCAAATACATTGCATTGCAGTATTTTGTGAGGAATATATGTGTTGTCAACCACCATGCCCTGTTCCCTGTCACACACACTAAAATGCCCACATACACACTAACATACCCAAAGACATGTTCATACACTGAAATACACACACACTAATATACAGACACACACACTAAAATACCCAGACACATGTTTACACACTAACATACCTAGACACACATACTAACATACCCGAACACACACTAACATACCCAGACACACACACTAACATACATAAATTCTTACTTACCCCTACATCTCCTCACTCATCTCTAAATACACTCCTAACCGGTCTCTCCGCTCATCCAATGATCTCCTTCTATCCTCTCCTCTGATTTTTAGCTCTCACGGCTGCTTACAAGATTTCTCAAGGGCTGCCCCTATCCTCTTGCTGTCCTACGGTCTATTCATCTCTCCACCTGCCTTTATTCCTTCAAAAAATCCCTCAAGACCCACTTCTTTAAGGATGCTTACAACATAGCACCCTAACACCCTCCCATATTCCTTTGGCTCACCTTTGCTAGTCCCTCTCCCGCAATACTTTTACTAGTGTGGCTGGTCCATCCCTTAAAACACCCTAAATCCCTCTAGACTGTAAGCTCGTTTGAGCAGGGCCCTCCTCATCTGTTGTCTCTGTTAGTCAATTTGTTATGTTACATAATACTTGTTATGTCCTGTCTACCCATTGTACAGCGATAAGGAATTGGATGGCGTTATATAAAACAATAAATAATAATAACTCTGGAGCTGTTTGAGATAAATTATTGGTAGCTAATGATGGGTAACATGTTTTTAAATGTATTTCAAGCATAGAACTGCCCATAATAACAAAGTTTTTGTGCTTTCTAGTATCTGTGCAGTTGTGTTTTGGGATTTGGAAGCAAATTGAAGTTCACAGAAGTTTAAATTCTGCAGTGTTGTTTGTGAACAAACTAAGGAACAGTGATGATCATATAAAGATGTTTAAAGAAGAGAAAATAAAGCCCTTAGTTAATTTTGTTGGCTTCACTACCCTAATATATAGTTTGTTATTAAACTTCACTGCTCTTTGTCAAGTAACACAACAATCTACATCATAAATATTTTAAATGTCTTTCTCCAAGTCCTTGAAAAGTGTATGTCCATTGAATTTTTATGACTTTTCACTTACAAAAATGATAGGAGAAAGAAATATTAGCATTTAGATTGAGATATATTGAAATCCATTACAAGTATAAACTAAGGGATTCTTTTTAGCTGGAGGATTTTTGTATTGAGAAAAGAAGTGTTGCAGACCTATTTGTAATATGGTTTTGTATCTGGAAACTGTTTCTATTAAAAAAATAAAGTAATATCAAATATGTCTCTCTGTCTCTAAGTGTTACAGAGGTAGTTAAGTAAAATAAAGACTATAATGGCCTGGCATCACATTGACCAATACTAAAGGGGTGGGGGCATCAATACACAAAGGAGGGGGTTGGCTGGTAGGCATCACATAAATGAATACTAAGAGGGGTCTAGAAGGGGGGCATCATATTAATCAATACAGAAGGGGGTGGGGGCATAAACGCACAAAGGGGAGCGATACCCAAGGTTGTGGGGGGGACTGGCTGGGGAATTACTACACTAGGGGCAAAAATATAAAAGGGTTAATGACAAAGCAGTGTTGAAAATATTTTTTATGCTTAATTGTGGATTGTGGCATGTGTGTTTGGGTGTTGGTGTGGCAGAGCCTGTCCTGGTGTGTGGGTTTGGGTGTCGGTGTGGCAGAGCCTGTCCTGGTGTGTTTGTGTCGGGTGTGGTAGAGCCTGTCCTTAGGCCGGAGTGGTAGATCCCAATGCTGTGCTTGCTGTTGGTGTGGCAAAGCCTGTCCGGTGTGTGTTAGGTATCGCATGGCAGAGCTCGTCCTGGTGTGTGTGTTAGGGTAATGGTGCGTATTCGTCCCGTTGTGTATGTTTGGTGTCAGTGGTGAGCCTGTCCTGTGTATACGAAACAGTATGCAGCAGAGCCTGTCCTGGTGTGCTTGGGTATTGCGTGGTACGCCTGTCCTGTGTGTGTTGGTGTCGGTGGCAGGGCCTGTCCTGGTGTGTGTTTGGTGTTGGTGGCACAGCTCGTCCTGGTGTGTTTGTGTCGGTGAGCTCGTCCCAGGTGGTATATTTTTCCTGGCACTTAACTTTCTGTAGGAGTAAAACGAACTATGTAATTTTTACGTATCCAGAGATATTTCAATAAGCAGATCTTATCACAAAGGTATAGTTGCAGGATGGTGGTTGGGATTTTCAGAGTCTGTGAAACCCAATTTAATTGTAAGGCATGATTTCATTCTGCTCTACAGGGGAAAATTCCATATCCTTCCCCCTTAAGGTAGAACCTTTTACATATGCACTGGCAGAACTGGAACTTTTTTATCAAAAAGTTTTTGCAGTATCAAGTGTTTTGATTCCATTATGGCTAATCTCTGTAACTAATTTTGACCTTTTAACATGTTTGGTTTCTGGGATTTTAATACAAATAATATGATAAAAAAATGTATTTATAGTTATTTGGATGTCAAATAGCCTGACTCAGGTATGTATGAGGGCTGTGTGTGGGTACAACAGCTCAACCATGAGACTGGTGTCCAAATGTTTCCAGGGCTGCTTTCCCAGTCCGGCCCTGGCTACCCTGATATATAAAGACTAACTACTAGAAAGGGTGCTTGCTACCAAGCTGTTCCACAAAATCAAAAAAAATATAAAAAGTGGCATACCCATACATTAAATATACACAAAAATACTTTATTACATAGAAAAGCAAATATATATTAGAGCCTGTGCACTCCAATAATTCCCCAATAGTATACAAAAGACAACAGTCAAGTCAAAACGGTATAAATACATAAACATATAAAAAAATTCAAATCTTTTATTTCTTATCTTCTGTCGTCTTCTTTTTCTCTGTGGGAATACCCTGGCACCTCCTTCTGCAAAAATGGCGGTGGTTCCAGTGACATCCTTTCGCTGACCTTCCAGTTGGGGGAGAGCACCACAAAGTGTCAACATTTTGCTTTAAGGTGAAATGGCTGTACTTTCAATTAGATAATAGATAGAAGAGATAAGATAAAGGAGAGAAGATGAAAGAGAGAAGATAGTTGATGAAGAACAAGAAGATGCGAAGTGGAAGCAGAAGTGATCAGCAGAGAAAATAGGGAAACATTGAGAGAGAGTGAGGATCAGAGAGTGAGAGTAAATGAGAATGAATGTGGGCCCCAGACACAAATTTTCTTCCCGAAAAAAAAATGCCTCATGATTTTTGTCCAAACCAAATGGGCAGGGAACGTAATTTGATGTCCGAAAATGAATGGACCAAAAACAAGCCAAAAAATTTGTCTGAATCGTTTTTGTAGTGTAATATTTCAGGTAGTGTATCAATACAAATCCACAGAAAAGCACACTTATGGGACTTTTTCATATGCAATAAATAAAATTGATTCCGCTGAATAAAGTCTATTTATTGTATATAAATAAGTCATATGAGTGTGTGTTCATTGTGGATTTGGATATATATATAT
>VKOC01000009.1:8742636-8803792 GCA_009364415.1 Spea multiplicata | reverse complement strand
GGATGAACCAGCTCTTTACGCCATAGTGTTTCGCGTGTTTGAGAGAAATGTTGAGGTTATGAGTTTTTTTATAGCTAGTATAGTATGTATTGGTATACTCGCACAGTGACCAGAAAGCATGTCATTTTTGTTCTCTGCCAAGTTCTACAATATATTGCTAAATACAAAAGTGTCGCTTCTTACAAAAACCATTGGTCGCGCTTTATCGTAGAAGCCTAACCATATTATTTTAGGTGAAGAAGTATGCGACCGTTCCTGCTTTATTGCCCAGCAGTGACTTGTTGGGATCATATTATGTCGGAGCTCTCCTTTTCATGCATGCTGCTGTTGGCGCTTACTAGCCATGTTCCTCTGAAGGCAGCCGATACTGGTAGGGCTTTACATAACTTGTAGGGCTGAGGTTTTTATATATATGTCACTTACTGTACATTACTGCTCTGCTAGTTGTTCCTAAACTATTCCTTACGGAACAGGATTCTCCTCTCCCTACCTGAACGCTGGCGATTTGTTTAGACTCGAGTGTCAGTTTCAGGTCTTTCATGTCTGGTCTGTGATCTAGTTAGGAGGTTAGAATGGTTTTGATGATCTTGAATATATTTTGAGTTATTAGATCTGTTACAAGAAACTTAGGATTTTTTTATCATGTTTACAATGTTGGCTGTTGATGAAACGCCGCACTTACACATCCGTCGGGCTGGTGGGATGGATTGTGATGGGGAAATCACCACCGGAGGTTCATCTCCATGCTCCATGCCATTCATTGGTTACATTGGTTGACTGGTTGTGGTAGCCGTGTTGCTTTTATGCATCTGAGAAGGGGGCAGGGGAATTCCTCCTTTCTCTTAGTGCCATTTATTTATTATGCAATAAGTCCATATTGCTTCAAGAGCTCCTTTCTTCACCAAGATAATAGCTGCAGCTCTTTGCTGATCCATTTGTTGCCTTGGTGATGTGCCCACTTCTTTTGTTGGTACGCCTGTACTTCAATAAAAAAAGCCCTTTCCTGTTATCAATCTTGTGAAAATGCTACGGAGTTCATCTGAGCTAATAAACAGCAAGTATCATTCCTTTCATCTGCTCTGCTATAGTGCGTCTGCATGAGAACAAGGGGAGGAGGGCAGAGAAGCCGACTATACAGCTGCAGTAATAGGGCCCGCTCTTCACCACAACAACAAATAAATTGGATCTTGTTGATTGGCTCGAGCAATAGAAAGTACTTTAGAGCGCTATCCAAAACCAATGACATCTACTTTGCTTTGTAATAATGCTGCCTGTCTCTACCATGCATTCTAAACAAAGCAAGGAAGGTTGAGAGGCCTGTGCATAGTTGGCAACTGTGTCATTGGGGGGGCTGCTACCGCAATTATTTAACAACCTGCTCCGTCTTCACTGTTTGTCTTCCTCTGAACACAGTTTATTACTTTTTTTTAAAATTCTGTCCAGTTTAAGGGTAATATCAGACATACGAAGGGCAAGAAATTTAGCTGATTATATAACTATATATATATATATATATATATATATATATATATATTTATGAAGTCTGTGCTGCTCTGAAGTTTTACTTTACCAAGACTACCTTGGCTACTAAACCTGATGGACTGGATGGCCACATTCCTGCGGTTTCTCTTCTAACACATTCGTGGAGTATGTTGGCAATGTGTTTTATCTGCTGTCTCTGGCTGTGAAATCTAGGTTTTCTTCATGGCACCGTTGTGTAGGAAATATATGTTGTGTATGTTAAATCCAAATGGAAAGCCTCTTAAGTTTCTTATGAATCCAAATACAGCAAATCTTAAGAAAATGTAAATGCCATAATGGGTAATTTAGAGATTTTAATCTAGCCAGCATTTATATAGGAGTCCTATAGCCGTATTCCAGCGATTGCAACGTGAAAGTGGATGTTGCTGGTAAAAAGACCTTGCGTTCTTTCACAAAATAAGTCTTATTTTTTCTACTTCCTTCCAGGAACGAGATGGAAAGGCATTTTCTGGAGCTGTTGCAGTTCAACATTAACGTCCCTGCCAGTGTTTATGCCAAATACTACTTTGACCTTCGATCCCTAGCAGATGATAATAACCTCAGTTTTCTGCTGGAACCCCTCAGCAAGGAAAGAGCCCAGAAACTAGAGGTATAACACTGCACAGCGCTATGGAATCGGATGGCGCTGTAAAAAAAAAAACCAAACACATAATAATTATTACACAATCACTATTTGTCGGTGTACAGTGACCCATTACTACCAGCTCGAGTCGAGTAGAAGAAACCTACCTTCAACGGCTTCTTGTAGTAGACGTTCCACACAGTGCTGGATTGGGGTAAACGGTGGGGTGATCCTAGAGTGTTAGCTGATCAGTTAATGGAAACCTTGCTCTGAGCCCCAAATTTAATTGCCCACTCTTGCTCTGTGCAGTTAATATAATGTAAGTTCTGAGCCGTCTTCTCGGTCTGTACCATTATGTTCTCATGTATGTTAGTCATTGTCCATTTTAAGAATTTGGGTGTTTAGTTCACCTATTAACTGTGAAATATTAGTATTATGGAATATCCCTATGCTCTGTAAATAAATGTAATGTGTGATAATACAGAGCAGAGCTGCATGACATATCCCTGCCGGGCATGTACTGCGTGAATTAGAGTAGAGGCACATGCTGTGACTGTGTTTTATTGCACAAAGACTTCAGACTGTTCATTCATTCACCAACCTGTCCTTGCAGTATTTTTTCCCTTTTAAGCCATTTGTGCAACTTTACTTAGTGTGGATGTATAATTATATTCACATTTGCACTTGCCTTTTACCATTCTTTTGCAATTGAGCTACTTATTAAGTAACTTTTTACTGCTTAGGGAATAATGCAATACACCAAAAATACTTATTAATACTTATTAAATATATTTAGCAGATTTATTAGATGTATTACAATGAGAGCAGACTACAAAATGAAATATTAGACTTAAGCAATACACAGAATGAAAAGTAACAAAAAATGTACTGTTTCAGATGTGAGGACCCTCCTTGTGCATATTTACAACTTATTGGGAGGTTGAGGGGAAACGAAACTGAAGGCGAGGATGATTTGATTGTAGAGGAGAAGTCAATGACTTGTAGATCTAGATGGTGGGGAGGGGGGGCATTTGTTTTTTTCCTTGTGGGATAGATTGTATGCTGCTTCAAACGGGTGGGCATTTAGGCAGCGGTACAACTTGAGAAAGTAGTCTGAAAGGTAGGGAAATGAGAAATGGGTGCAGCACGGGTGAGATCCTAGATGTGAGGGGGAAAAGGTGATGTGCAAGGATAATATAAATTCTTTAGATGTCCCTTTTTTGTTTTATGGACTAAAATTTCATCTAAATTATTGTTGCTCTGTCTTCCACAGGCTATCTCCAGGCTGTGTGAAGATAAGTACAAAGACCTTTCTAAAGTAGCCATGAGGAGATCAATCAGTGCTGATAATCTAGTTGGCATTCGGCGGTCTAATGCGATCATCTCCTGAGTCAAGACAGAACAAGAGCCAGGGCGCAACTAGAACATCAGCGGTGTGAAACACCATCAAACTCCCCACACTCTCTCCTATACATTACCCTGAGCCGGCAGTGATGCTGTTTTCCAGCATGAGGGTTGTGGGAAGAAAGGGGTGCACAGGAAGCAAACACAAGGGCACAGAAAGCCCTGGAAGACCAAGGAGCATACACCATAAGAACAGAGAAGAGGGCGTAAAATAAGCAGCACAGTCTCCTTATGCAGGATCATCAGTGGAGCGCAAGCAGCTGACGTCCTCTCTGCTACCCCTCTACCACCTACATTTGTATGCTTACTGTGTAGGCCAATAGCTGTGAACCAAGACATTTTAACACTATGTAGTTTCAAATTCTAGTACCTAAAACACTAATCGTGATTATAGTCACAATTTTATTGCCCTTGTTTTATCATTTTAATTTTTTAACAATCTGTGCTGCACATTCTCCTTGGTGTTAGTACAGACTTTTTTTTCTAGTCATGCAAAGCCACTTTGGAGCAGGTGAAAGGAGTCTTCTAGTGGAAGGGACTGAAGAAAGCCACATCCCAGTCTGATGATAAAGATTCAATCAGGATGCTTAAGGTGCAAGGTTTTATTTTCAGTGGCCCACCAGCACAAACGCCAAGTAGATGGTTTGGTTATGATAGCCACTATCCAAAGAAGATGCATTTTCAGTAGTACTGGGAACTGGTTTATGTCTCTGTCACTAATGGTGCTCCGTTTACAATGTGTTGACTGGACATCAAGACTCGCTGTAAGTTCTATTTGGAGCGGTGTATATTCCATGCACTGCTTGCTGCTATCAACGTCCTCATCATTCTGGATAGACTAATCTGCAATATGTCCATATCTAATAGAAGATACCTGCATTTCATTTTGGTTTACGTGTACTTTAACTGTAATTTTACGGCTGTTGCATACCAGAGTTCTCCTGAATGTAGTTACCATGGGAACAAGAGCGCATACTAGCACCAGAACATCTAGTTATGGGACTCTTTCATTGTTTTAACAGTCGAGTTAAAGGTTGGTTCGGGCTGCATGTAACAACGAATTGTTAATGAAAGTTGAGTGAAGTTTCATGAGTATTTAACTTGCCTTCATATCTTAATGGCAACTCCTAACTAGTCCTAGTGATTTCATTAATTTAAAGAACCACACATTAAACACTGTTGGCCAACACTCGGTTATAAAAGCTGGGCCCCTATTTTCTAGGAAAACCAAAATGTGGTCTGTTTTCAGACTGCTCCAGCACCTCTCAATGACTGTTACTTCTACAGCCGGCTGAGACGTTAGGGGAAAATCCCCATGTACTCTAATCTCAATCACTTACAAAGCATGTCTTTATTCTTATAAAGTGACCTCAACAGTAGGTTAAAATTGAGGTGAATTTCAGTGTAATAGCTTTTATTAAATCTGCCCCCCCCCCCCCGTTACCTCCACCTGGTTGTATAGAGTTTACTAATGTAAAGTGGCTTGCAGTCATCTGTTGGGGGGGGGATGAAGGGTAACCCCACTTACTCCGCTAGAACAGTCCATGTTTCTTTTGTGTCGTTTCTAATTTAGTCAGGATTGTCGAGTCTTGTAAAGATCTGAACCATTTCAGAAGTAAAGGCTCTTGCGCTCCGATATTAATCTGATTTTGCACGGGCCAGAATGCATATTGGATACAATGCTTCTTTGCAACAACAACAAAAATACCTCCCAAACCTTTTTTTGCCTAAATTTTTAAATTGTGTAAAACTAATCTGGAAATAATGTTTTGTAACTTGTACTTGTTAATGCGTTTTTTTTTTTTGTTTTTTTTTTTTTTACGCTGTCAAAGTAAGCAGCCAGAGAAAAAGTTTGCAAAAATGTCAATCCTCGGGCACGGCCTCCAATACTTTAGGCTTTTAGAACACATTATGTAGAATAATTCTTCTTCTTTGCGTCTCTGCTTTATTTCGCTTCCACAGCGCAGTAGTGTCTTTTTTGTTTTTAGTCTCATTAATACTTTGATTTTTGTCATCAGGGACGGTTAGTGTTAAATCATAAACCTTGTTAAATTACTGTGCGGGATTGAATGTGTGTGGAGGTCAGGTCTTGGGTTTTAAGTTCAAGTAACAGGAGTAAGGTAACCCTTTTGCATGCAAGACAAGTGATACATTGCACTCCAAGAATGAAATATGTATACACGGCAAAGTTTCAACACGAAGGACACCCAAAGTTCTTTTTACATAAACGCGCAGCCAATACGTTGTCTAGTGGCCTGTGAAACTTCAGCTATCTCTTCCCTCTGCTTCTTGGAGGCTCTCTGTGTTCATTACAGCGCCCCCTAGCAGCAAGTGTGTGAAATGCAGATATATTCTGAAACGAATACTAAATCTTCAGGTGGTTTTGCTTTTTCTTTATATTAAAAAAAGAAAAGCTAATAAAACTCTATTTTAATTAAACGGCAATGTGTTTCATTTTGTGGATCTTAAAAAGGTTTTATTTTGTATTTGTTTCCCTTCGCATGTCTAATACACAGCATTAATTTACTTATAATAAAGTGAAAAGTGTGTAATTATATAACATTAACAGTTTTGGTCGACCGATAAGAAGCATATAATCTGCCTGTATTTTTTCCTAGACTGAGCTTCGACATGACCTTCCCCTTTGATACGTATTTTCAATGATGCGCTCCTGCTTTTCCTATAGTGGATTTATAGGAAGACTTGTGATCTATCCAGCCGGTGTGTATACCCCAAGGCTAAAGCGTGTACATGTAATCTTGCTGGTTTAACATGGTAGTTAAGAGATGAGTTGATAAAATGCTACCATGCGTTGTTGGGAGCGTGTGTTATATTTTTAGCCGGTTTAAAGCCTAAAACAGCATTTTCCTTCTGGCAACAGCATTCCAGGCTTATGTTGCCCTTCAGATGCTAATTAGTGGATCGACTTGTCCTCCCCAGGTCTTGTTACATTGAGTTAACATGAAAATTGTGCCTCGCCCTAATGTATTTAAACAGGGCAGGATGTGGATTTTTAGAGCAATCTTTTTTCCACGTCCTTGCATAAGTGTGGCGTGCTTCTACCTGCAAACCAACATGCAAACACAATTATGCATGTTTGACTTGCCCGACGATGCAAAACAGTAATCACTCCCACACTAACCAACACCTATCCTGTTAGGGAGGAAAGATCATTTGTTCTTGGAAATCCTTAACAGTGAGCTTGATAGATATCTGGGCTTAGAGCAGAGCCATTATTTTAAGTTAAAGGAATTTTAATTCTGTGGCCCACATTTCCTCTGCGTTGTAAACCCCCCCCCCCATCTCTCCTTAATTCGACAGACCCTTCAACGTTTAACTAAAATATGGCTCTGTAACAAAAAAAAACAGGCTGGGCATTGGTCTCGGGTATGGACTGGACCAATCGGTGGACAAGGTCTTCTCGGCCTTTTGGCTAAGATCAAGTGTAGTTCCCTTTGTGGTGGGGGGGAGCTATACTGATCCTCTGGCCTTAGGGTTCGGGAAAGCAATGGAACCCGAGGTGGAATTGCCCCGGCAGAAATGTCGGAGTCACTGTGTGTGGTATTGCACGCCACTGCACACGGTGAGCGCACGTTCACACTGGCGGCCTTCCAGCACTACTCTTCCCCATGTACCATCAGGTCTTGGGGTTGAGATTTATTTTTGAATCCGGCGGGCCAGCAATGGCCTGTCCTTAAATAATTTTTCCTTAATTTATATTATCACAAGGTGTGATCACGTGTGCCTATTAATTTTCCCCTTTTATTGAATTCACGGTTTTGAAATTCACGGCTTGGCCCCCACTATTCTTTGGCACATGATTCTGTAACCACGTTTTGGACACTGCTTTCTTTTTTAGAGGCAGTGAAGTCTGGACTTTGCTGGAGGAGGATTTGGAGCCTTTCGGCCCGTTCCTCTCTTGTATTGTGTAGCTTTGGCTCTGAATACTCTACCAGTGCAATTGGGATCTTTTAATAGTTTTGCAGAAACCGCTAGGCTTTTTATAGCCACATTCCTAGTCTTCATGAGCCAAAGGTTTTCCTTTAACAGAGCTTATCAATAAGCAAGTCAACATTGGGAGAGACATAACCTTGGACCGTTTAATGAATACTGGTGTCATAAATATTTGAAGTTCCTCATCTTCAAGGCTTCTGGTATAGTCTTAAAGCTACATACTTAAAGTATAGTTTTAATTATCAGGTATTCACACGTTTTCCACAACTAAAACGATTATGAAAAACAAAAAAAACTGTTATACATGGCTCTTAAATACTTATCTAGGGTTATTTACCTTGGCTTTTTCTTCTCCGTGTATCGAGGACAAGTTGGGGCGATATGTTGGCTGTCGGAAGCCAACCAGCACAATGGACCAGTCAAATCGGCAGAAGTTCATAAATTGCTATGGAGCAAAGACTACGTTTCCAAACATGCTCTCTCACTCTTTTAAATGTAATTCTTTATCAAGAGTAAATTTGTGGGTTTTTTTGGTCATGTTCCGCAGTCCTAAAAGCACCATAATTTGCATAGGGTGCCCGACGATCTAAGGCTAGACCTACACAAGTCCTTCTGTTGGTACTATCCTGCCCAACTGGGACAGCTAGCACATAAGTCTAGGCAAATGTAAAACGTGATCGGCATTACAAAAATGAACACATAAAAACTTATTTTGTTGATCTTTTAACGTTTAATTTTTCTACAATTATTAGGAACAGTGAAAACAACCAAATTTTACATTTCTTTTTATAAATAACCAATTCTTTCATACAATTTCTTTTTGAATAAAATTTCTGACTTTAGCTTTACACAAAATATAATACAAAGTTACATTTATATATATATATATATATATATATATAGAAAACAGGCGGAATGACGAGTGTACAATATGTTTTCCGATCATTTTAATTCCCTTTATTTTTTATGGGACTGAAGATGAATGGTATCCTTAGGCCAAATCAAATTCAAACTTGAAATGTCTTTGTGGATAGCATGGGTGTATATAAATGTGTAAGTGCTAGTGTAGGGATAACATTGAATTGGCAGGAATGTTAGAGAATAATCGCATCCAAAAATAAATTAGGCGTAATTGTATTTATGAAAGGTCCTGCTAGACTTTTTGATATCCATGTAAATACAATCAGCAGAACAAGGTTGCTAGGTGTGTGCTTTTTGTATTTTCTAGTACAGGAAAAAGTTTTAAATGTACAGAAAAGAGACGAATGGGTTAAACTCTAGAATCATGTTAGCCAATAGATAAAAGAAAAATGGCTACCCTTGCGTTGATTGCTTATTGATGAAATGAATGCTGCACATGTTTAAATTGTCATTTATTCGTACAATTTACAGAATAATGCTGATTTCACTGGTAATATACCGGTGTCACCGAACTGCTGTTTTGCCAAATTGTAGCGTTGATTTCAATGTGAAAAAACACTACAGTATTTCAATATATGTATTTAAACTGGGTCTACAGATTACCAGACATAGAAATCTGTGTTATCGGTATCCCAATATTTGATTAAAAATGCTTTTTTTTCCCCAGAAGTTAACAAGGAATCCCTACCAAGATTTCACAACCCATTAACTAAACATAGCAACATTTTTGTTCTGGTCTTACTGGTATCGGAACCTGCCCTATTTGGCTCTTAATTCACAAACATGTTTGTGTTGAAATATGCAAAGTGTGACATACAAAGGATGTCCCTATTAAATGTGTAGACTTGAGTACACGTATGTGTATATATTATAGGCATATGGATGTTTTAAGGTCCACTCTTGGTCTGCTCTGGATTAGAGCTGTGGGATACATATGAAGTAGCCTGCAATTATACTCACGGTCTACACTTCTATGCTTATTTCAGGTGTACCTCCAGGGTTATGCACCAACATTGCTCATGGTGGACCTTTGCTGGGATCTGCGGTGGACAATTCAATGATCTATGACCCTTCACAACCCTTGCCACGGACACTGGTGTCTTTGTGCAGACAATTTGCCTATCCCTGTGTTGCAGGGGTCTGCAATGATAAATAGGCCTGTCTTAGACATCCTTTCACTCACAGTACCTGGTGGTTATGGCCTAACCGCATGATAAAGCTAAGCTTAAATCCAGGAACAGTATGGCTAAGCCAGCAGAGGGCAGAGATGGGAATTGTCACATTGGCTTGTAATAGACAACTCCACTGCGACAGTATTGGCAACCAAAAATAGTGTCCCTTGCCTCTTCTACCATGTTTACCATTATGAATTATACTAATTCCACTTTTTTTGAGTGGCAACTTTCAGAGCAAAAAAAAAAGTCTGCTGGTTGCTATAGCAACAAGTCTATTACATCGCTATTTCACAAAGCGGATCTTTGGTTATATTATTAATAGACACATTTGAGGTCAAAAGGAGTATGCTACTATAAAAGAGAAAAACAAGGAGCCGGTCGCGTACGAAGCTTCCGATTAAACTTTCCTTTTAACCCAGCAGCGCCATGTTGTACTCAAAATTAAGTAAGTCATATTCTTTCTATGACTCACTTGGCACGTGGAATAAAAATACCATAATTCTTGCACAATGGCCTCTGTTTGTTTAACATCGTCAAACAGGAGTGGACTGAAGGGCCTACAAAACCTTATCGCATTTTCCTGGGAGAAGCACGCGGCAGAAGGAATAGGACACCCTACTGCCGATGTTTCCCTCGAGTTAGGATCATGGAACCTGGAACATGTTATGAAGTCCACCTTATTGCTTAGACACATCCGGTAACTCTCCACTTTTGTCAGGCGGGAGGGCCTACCTCTCTCCGGCTGTTATTGAATTAGGAATATATCAGGGAAACTGTAGTATTGTCTTAGAAACAGCATTGACGGTACAGGGGTGGACACCGGAGTGGGGGATTTTAGTTGAAAACATTTCCTTCTCTGCTTTAATACATTATGGAAGGTCAGCACCTCCTGTAGAAAATGGTCAGCCTTGCAGAGATTGCCCTGGCTTGGCCTTTCACTACATAGGCAGGTCGGTGAGGTTTTACCTCAACTCACTGTTTAGTGAATAAATCCCTAAGCATTAAACATCCACTGTTAAGATCTGTGACTCAGTGAGGGATCGGCAGCCTTTGCCTCTATACCTTCCCTGAACTAAAACAGTAAAGATTAATGATGATATGATGGGATTTGTATCGCAGAGACCATTTAGTAATGTTCAGAATTAACATTTTTTCCAGCTTTGCCATAAAGCAATCCCATGCCACCCTCTCTGCAGGAACCTGGTTTGTGGTTAATAAACCGATTGCACTACAGCTCCAGAGGTTCTTAATGTTTGGGTGTTGACAGCAATAACTTATACAACACAATGAATACATGGAATTAGCAACAAGTTCTTTTCATTGTATAAATCACGAGGGGGTGAGACTCAAAACATTTTATATATATATAAATATATATATAAATATATAAAAAAACGTCAAAAACAAACAATAAAAGCAGAACACAAAATGGCCTTTTCTGATAACGCCGTAGCATATAGTACTGACTGGCAGCCAGCAGCCACAATTTGTTAACCGTCCGGCTGCCGGAGTGGATTAGTATATCTTAAATGTGAAAATGGGGTAAAAAGGGAGATCTGTTTATTAAATAGTGTTACAGTCTACACATAACAATACTATCGATTTTCCTCCTTTATGGCATTAACCTGTGGCATTATATAGGCAAATTAGCTACCGCCACGAAGAATACATTCTATATGGAGAGTTAAAAAATTAGGGTCCAAGCTGACAGTACCCATTTTCTCTACATTACAATTAATAAGCAGATTAATATGCGGTGTCTCCACTGTAAACACTGTTTATGGACAGAGTCCCTTTTTTTTGTTGTTTTTTTAAACCCTCTTGAATGAATGCCATGATCACTATATTCAGGAGGTCTCAGGGTTTTTGCCCCAATCTCAGGACAAAGGGGCAGATTCTCAGGGTCACACAGTCTGAAGCTGACACTTTCCTAGTCTACATTGCGGAGATCATATCTAAAATTCCCAATTGTTAGTTTTGCTATCAGTATGTTATGGTTGATATCCCTGAATGCAGGTGGATTAAGTGGATCTTCAAAAACATTTACGATTCCACGAGAACTGGAATTAGAATCATTTAAGTAATACTTGTGGAGAGTCGTTACATAGAGTCTTCACAATGGGCTATTGAAGGGTTAATAATTGAAGAGTCTCAGGGTCATTTAGAAAGTTCTAGGGCAAAGTTATTAGGAGATTATCACCCTTTCTGCAGCAGAGAGATGTTGAGGTCAGACCCTTCTTGGTTTCTTGGCAGTGCTTTGGACATCTCTCTGGGACAGAAAAGTGATTTTGCTTACAACGACAAATGCTACACAAAAGCATTTGCAACAGAATATAATACAGAGTGCAATAAATTCCCATCTTTTACTATTTATAACACGGATTCAAATAAAATAAAAATAATGAGAAGGGGGTTTCTCGGAGGATACCTCTGTGGCATATTTTTATATAGTGAAAGTTGGCCCACGTACCACGAGCTGCTGATCACATATAGGAAGCAGACCAAAGATTTAATGTTCTCCATTGAAATAATTAACCCTTTTATGACAAAGCTCACAACGCATTGTTTTTTAGGGGTTTAAGGACAACCCATTGACTTTAAGGGTTAATAAACAGTAATCTATAGCGATCATAATAGTGTTTGTCCCTTAACCGAAACTGCCCTGCCAAGTTAAACACACACTATAAGCACACGCGTTCCTTAGGATTCAAAGACCTATAGCTGTGTTTGACCACAGATCACTAATACGTATGTTGTGTAATTTAACCCCTTTACTACCACAAGGTTGTACAACACAGTTCTGTAAAATGACTGGTCTAATTTCTTTGATACTCATCCAACTAATAATAACAAGGTGCCGAGACACCCTACCTAAGTACCTTACTAAAGTGGCAGTGATAATGTCAGAGTGGAATGACTTTGTCCCTACAAATTTAAAAAGGTAAAAAAAAAAAGAAACCCACAACATTCATGAGTTTAAACCCATCAACTGCAAAAAAAATAAAAAAATAATATCTACCAGATCATTTTTTGCAGCAAACAGTGGGGAAAAAAAATCAAGTATTTTCCCATATTAATGGCTCCCAAAACATAGAAAATATAAATACAACAGATGAAATGTTAAAGGGCTACCCATTTCCACATATTGATTGTCAGAACAGTGATAAAGCAGCAATGGCAGGACACGTAAACTAAACAAAAAGCTCTCGTGGCCAAAAGTTTAGCTCTTCTGCGAGTTCTGCAGTATAAAGCCCATTCACACGTGAGACAGCGGCACCTGCTTGTGATATAAAGCTGAGCTTGGTAAACCAGTCCTTCCCGTGAGTGCAGTGGTAGCCTGACTGTATGCAGATACGTTGATGGGTTTGCTTGTTCTGCAGCATCTACCTGTAAATCTCCTCCAAGATTCTAGAGTCTTTCCGGACCATATCCACACACCTGAGGTTATTCCAACCACCAGGCACATAAAGTACTTTAGCATAAACACGGCATACTCAGGTCGGGCTCTCCTTTTGTCCCCCGGACAAGAGCAGTTGTGGGCTTTCTCCCAATATTCTCTGTAGTGCTGTTCATAAATGTAACAAGCAACGACTATTGTTGCAGGCACGGTATAAAGTACAGTAAAGATGCCTATGCGGATCATCAGCTTTTCTAGTTTGTCTGTTTTAGTGCCGCCTTGTTTGATAACACTCCTTATCCTGAAAAGGGACACAAAGCCTGCTAGAAGAAACATGGTCCCTGTGAAAAGATACACAACCAAAGGAGCCAAGACAAAGCCACGAAGATTGTCC
Source organism: Spea multiplicata (assembly GCA_009364415.1). Lineage (NCBI taxonomy): Eukaryota > Metazoa > Chordata > Amphibia > Anura > Pelobatidae > Spea > Spea multiplicata. The sequence continues at coordinate 8,790,443 of VKOC01000009.1, read as the reverse complement.
AGGTTTTGGTTCCCCACGTAACAGATGCCAGCCACAGGGTCTCCATCCACAGAACTTAAGGCAAGAACAGCTATGGATTTCACGCTTGGTATTAACCATGCTGCCATGTGGAAATACTGGGAGTAGTTGGCAATGGCCTCATTTCCCCATTTCATTCCAGCCGCCAAAAACCACGTGAAAGATAGGATTACCCACCAAATGGAGCTGGCCATTCCGAAGAAATAGATAAGAAGAAACACAACAGTACATAAAGCTGGGCCTGTGGTTTCATAGTGAATATGGTCCCTATTGCAGGCCACATTTTCATGTCCTACCACAAGTCGTACAATATACCCTAAAGATACAAAGAGATAGCAAGCAGATAAAAAGATAATGGGACGTTCAGGGTATCTAAACCTTTCCATATCAATTAGGAAAGTGGCTACAGTAGTAAAGGTTGAGATGAAGCACAAAATGGACCACAGTCCAATCCAAAAAGTGGAAAAGGTCTTCTCATCTGGAGTAAAGTAGGGTTGAAAACAAGGAATGGCACAATTGGGCACCTGGCCAGTCTTGATTCTGTTGTAGAGTGGATGTGATTCTCTAGTTATGGAGATGAAAGGCTCTCTGCATTTGCATACACCATCACATTCATTGGGTGGTTGCCTTTGGCTATGCAGGGGAGTCAAGTGTTTTGAGGGCCTTGATGGGTAGGTGGGCTTTGCAAACAGAGGTTGAAGTGTGGTAGTCTCTGTCCTGTTATAATCCATGCAGAGGTTGTCTGGGTCTCCAAATTCTGGCAGCTTGTCACAGTTCATTCTCTCTGGCCACGCAAAGCCATACTGTCTCATCAGGGGAGAACAGCCTGCTTTGGCACCCTCACAGACTGACCTGCAAGGTGGAAGAGGCTTCTTGTAGTCACTTATACAAATAGGTGTATACATACTACAGAGGAAAAACTTCAGGTCAAGTGAACACTGGATTTCAACCAACGGCCAAAACTGGTGCACTTCCAATCCAGCTTCGTCTTGAGTGTCATGGTTGAACTGGTTTGGCATGTAGGTATAATTGTATCCAATGCCCTTGCACATGGGCACAGTTATCTCCTGGCAGACGATTGCTTTGGATGCCGCTGGAACAGGTGTGGGATACCTCAGAAGCAGAAAGACGAACGTAGAGAAGAAGCTCCAGATCTTCAGTTGGGCCATGATTTAATTTATGGGCAGCGAGGTTTCCTGTAATACGCTTTATCGTTGAGTGAAATCTGCAAAATATAACAAAATACTGCGCGTGACTACCTCCCCAGGCTCAGATTAACAAAATCATTTATCCGCGGGTGTCCTCTAGTTCCTTTATACAGAGAGCTAAAAAAATGGGCAGATTAGACGGGCTGTTTCTAAACGTTTCACTATTCCTAAGTGCTTCTGGATATTTAAATAAACAGAGTCCTACCTATATTACACATATTATATTGCACCTACCATGAAACAATGATATACAACAAAAACATATATATAAATAAAATTGTCCTAGATTCAGGATAGCTTTATGTCTACCCCATGCATGTGTTATTCTCTACCACGTCTGCTGGGAGACTGTCCTACTTATCTACTATCATCTCAGTAAAGTAAAACGTCTCTACATCACATCTAAATCTCTACTTTTAGGTTATGACCTCTTGTTTTGCCCCCACAATATATATACTTGCTTAAAATTATTCTACGCTAGATTACCTTAAATTATAGCTAAAATATTTCCAGAAATCATTGGTTTTTAGTAGATATTTAATACTTTGAGGTTAAATCTATTTAGGAAGAATTTTAAAAATACAAACCGAAAAAGGAGGATTGCTCTACATTGTAACAAGTAGTTCTTGTATTAATTATTATTTATAAATAATGCAAATATCTAAATATAAAACATTACACAGAAAAACTAAATTGCAGGTTTCTAAATTAATGGTTTAAAACTAAATTAACTGTGTAAGATTCTCGATTTGTAAAAAATATTTAAATACATATATATTTGGGAATTCAGTAACTTAATTATTTTATGTAAAAACATATGATGTGTGAACAAAATATAATTTTGCCAAAAAAAGAAGATATTTTAGATGACTTGCATTTTTAATGAATAATGTAATTTAAAATAAATCAATTAAGACCTTAATTAAAACTTAAGTCGAAGCAATAAAATACAATTAAAATAGAAATCAAATACACCAATATCTCATGAACATACCTTAAAACCGATGCACGATTGACAATCTCAACCCCGGTGCTAATCCAAGGAAAAGCCATGCCTTTAAAAACACCAAAGGACTGAGAAGAATAAGAATTTGGGGCATTTTGCTAAATAATTTAGTTTAAAGATTGAGAATTTAGGCGTCTTCTAAGATCTCCATAAAAATCAAACGATCACAAGAGTGTTGAGGCTTCGCTGATTGTGAGGAAGGGGTTAACCCAAGAACAATGGTTTTTAAATAGTTTTTTTTTTTCAGATGTGATCAGGTTGATTCCACATTAAAGGTAAAGCGCTAGATCGCTCGGGATGACCGAATCCACAAGTTCTTCCCTGGCAGACATTCTTATTAATGGAGTGGGTTTGCAAACTTCTGCTTTCCATCCAACTTCCAGGGCTGCTCATATAAACTTCTCATGATGACAGCTCCTCCGATCCTTGGATGCCCTGCTCCTTTTCTCAGCTCCTTGTACTTAGTAATTCATGAATCCTGTTTTCGACCTAAATAGAGGGTGATTTCAATCTCGGCTCTCTTAAAATCCACATCCAGAGGCTGTAGGGATATTAAGCGATCCTTCACTCGCCTGTGCACTATTATCCCTCCAGCACGTACAGATCAATGCTTTAGATTAACCTCTATGGGCTGTGGCCCCCGGCGCAGCTCACCGCACAACAGCTTCTCCACCTTCTGAAAGTTGGGTTAATCAGCCTACCTGTGCTCAAAAGGGATTGCCAGTAACCCCTCCTACCTGTCAATCTAGTCCAACCCTCCGTGCTGATTGGCCAATCACACGCAGCGAGCGGACTCTCTGGCCACGCCCCTGGTCCGTGTGCGGCTGTTTGCTCAGTGATCGTGTATATCGGCTGTGCGGGAGGTTTGGGGGCCACAGAGCCCTAACATGTACACAGATGCTAAGGGTCCCCCATCGCCAAGTTCTATTATATTAATATTTTGATATAGAAACGCTTATATGTGTTGAGCAAATGCATCAAACTTTAGTGTTGGATTTTTTATTACCTCAAAACAAATCTAATCAGCTTTAAGTAAATGGTATGAGTTTTATTACACGGAATAAACGTATTGATGTATGTAAACAATAACATCAACAACAATATTTGTTAAAATATCCAAAAGTACTCAACAATACCTGTCTTAATGTGCAAAGTTTTTTTAATAAGAACTTATTACCTTAATGATCGATGTAATGATGAAATCAGCATGAACAATCACTTAGTACTGTATCAAAGTACAAAAAGGTATATATATAATTTATATATATATATACTATATATATATATATATATATATGTGAAAAAAAATAACTATTAAATAAGCATTACAAAAATATATTGTTATTTTTAGGGGTTTATGTTCAGAACTGTATGTATGAGAACTTTTGTCACTTTATAGAAGCCATCAGTATATCCATAATGGGGTTTATGCAATAAAAAGTGATGCAAAAAAAATTTATTACCGCAATCGATGTAATAGTCCAATCAAAATTCAACATTCAATTGGTTGCTATGGGGATAAACCAATCACCTTTTATACATGTCAGTCATTTTTGGGGGTTATAGAGAAACCCCTGCTACCCATTGCTACGATAATTGTTAAATCGCCGGCACCAAATGCGTTAAGCAAACAATACAATGAGAAGCTGAGCACGAGTTGGTCCTCTATTAGTACAGAAGTCATTACCATTGTTCTTACCTTCTCAAGGAATTTCCTGACGAGGCTGGCCGGCTGCAAAAATACCACATTGAAAGCTTTGTCAGCTTAAAGCCCTCTTTAGATAGCCAGTTACTTGCTGTAACAGCTCTGTGTATGTTTAAGAGATTAACCAATCAATAAGCAAGGGGCCCACAAAGGTTTGCAATTACCTGCTTTACGGAATACACAAAATTCCGGCCCCACGTTAATAATAATAATAATAATCACTGCTTACGTTTTTTAGCACCGATAACGGCCTCTCTGCATCATAGGCACACTGATTCGGTGGCCCCATGCATTTATAATCCCGTGCAGCAAGGTTCTAGACTTATTGACCTGGCTTTTCTTTGATTTCAGCCAAGAAGGTCTATACAGCTACTAATGAGGATCTTTTCCACGCACGCACTCATAGGATCGTCTGAAAGATGTGTGTCTGAGATGTATTTAAATACAAACTAACCAGCGGAACTGGACTAAAAGTGACTTGACGCTGTTGTTTGCAACATTATGGCAATCAATTATTCACCACAGACCCGGGATGGTCTGGGGTAAAAGCCAGAATATTGGTAATGGGTAAAGAAATAGCGTTTTTTGCCAAATCAAATTATGAAATACTGGAGCTTTAAATGCAGCTGTCACATCTGAGACAACATCTTAATTGTGTTTAGCATTGAACATCGATCTACATTATTCATAGTTTTATTTGATGTTCAATGTCGAAGGTATTCTAATTTAGATTTCCTAGTTCTGATATCACATCTGCATTCAAACTGACACAGCCGGGGCATTTCTCCATACATTTTCCATGATTCCCTTAGTGGAGATTGCTTTGAAATCAACTCATAAGGTTACGCAGGAAGTTGTAATAGACTTCCTGTGCTGCGGGTGCATGTGAGATTTAGTATTAAACTGAAGTTTAGTCACTAAAGTGGGAGATTGCAGAAGAGTTGCTCACCAATCATCTGACCAACTTTTCCATGTATTATGAAGATCCAACTCCAATGACCACCTTCTTGGTTGGGCCTAGATAATGAATAGTTATATAAACGAGACATTATGATGGTGAGCCTTCATAATGTTTATTGAAGTTGAGGACTTGAAACAGAAACTCTTAGTTTAGTGATTAGTTTAGTTCTACTTTATCTGTCCACTTTTTCCAAGGTAAACAGGCCCCCCGGAGTGCTTACGCAAAAGAGCAAAACACACCCTCTCCCCCAGTTGGAGTAATTGGGAGAGGCTGTACCTGTGGTGCGCCATGGCTCTACCCAAGAGGACAAAATATTGAAGATGGATTTATGGAGAAAGAGAAGCGTCTTTGAACCTCTTTTTCTCTGTGAATCTGTCTGCAATATTTTGGTTTCTTGGAGTACCTCTACAAAATGGCAGAGGCACAACTCGCATTACGAGGACGGCCTTTCCTCCAATCAATTGGCACATAGGCTCAGCTCTTCTGCGAAAGTGCTCTGGGATGCCTAGTTAATGGAGTAGATAGCGGGAAGAAGTGGACGATGAAAAAACACAGACGACCGAAGAACAAAAATAAGGAAGAGAAGAAGCGGAGCGGCAGAAAAGTAGGTAGGGGCACGGAAGCCGTAGGCAGAGTAGGTAGGGAGACGAGTGTGAGTGAGTGACAAAAAATGTTGTTTCTGAAATTCTTCTGAATTGTTTTTGGTCCATGCGCAAAAGTCTACTGTAAATCCACTATAAGACTCCACTCATTTTTCATTTTTATCCCTCAATCCTACAACAAGTGTCAGTGTGGAATAGAGGCAGCTGGGTCTTTAGTGAGTGCGGTTCAACCCTGTGCAGAAGACCTTTTTGCCTTGTTGAGTTTAAGGTCATTCTGACTCAAATTTATGAGCACTGATTGTATGTAGTGTGTATTTATCACATGTACTGTTTATCTGTCCCAGGAACCAGACTATGATTCCTTCACCCCTGACTTGTTCTGCTAATAAAATGATCTGAACCTTAATTTTACTGTTTTGGTTCTCTGCCCATGTGCTGTGACAATGACAATTTACTTAGCATTGCGGAGTGTGTTTATCCCTTGCCACATATACATTAACGCACGCCAATGGTTGTGTGCCCAATCCTGATACAGCTCTATCACTTATTTGACATGTAACTGATATGAATGGCCTTTGGTAACTAATCCTGTTGTTTGTTTTAAAAAACAAAACTACATTTCACAAGGCAAATACACTTACACATATCATGTGACACCCTAAGTGTGAATGGCAATGGTATGTCATCATAAATAATGATTTCATCATCTATTACATTATCTAAATCTATGTAGACTAAAGACTGATTAATGTTTGATCCTTTACCTCAGAGGATATTGGCAGACTATCTATCTATCTATCTATCTATCTATCAATAAATAAATAAAATACATATTTTTTAAATTTTTCTTTTCAAAGGTGATATTTTTAATTGGACCAACATAAACAATCTCAGACTCCCTTTTTTCAGATGTCATCTAAAGAACATCTGGGGTCCCAAAGTAGTCTGCATGTTAGGAGAAAATCAGTTAAATCGGTTATGACATCACATTGCAGTGCCCTGAGTCTATCCATACATGCAGACTAAATTATTTTTCCACATAAACACAAGTACTTAAATACAAACACATAAAATTAACATTAAATAAAGAAATACTTAGTGGCATCTTTACAATGTTCGCAGAGAATGTCAATTTTTCTTAAAGTAGAATCTTTTGAATCTTGCATTTACTGGTCATTTAAATAGCACATTGTATGTGTGTGTGTGTGTATATTATATATATATATATATATATATATATATATATATATATAGAGAGAGAGAGAGAGAGAGAGAGAGAGAGAGAGAGAGCCATCATTGGTAAATAGTTAAACAGCTGTTGGTTTATGAAAGACAATAACATGTTGGACTTCAATTTTCAGTGTTGTTTGCTTGACTTAAAAATAGCGTGCCTCTGGATTTATTAAGCTGAGCAGTTGTATTTCTATTGTTCTAAAAAATGGTAACCCAGAGGACCCATTAGACGTCTTGCCATGTCCCCAATGTATCTATCTTAAATAGTGGAACAGGTGAAGAACCATTAGCTAAGGAAGGAAACTACACATTCCAAACAGGCACCAAAGCCAGTTTACTATCGTCTACTAGGTTATGGTGAACCATGACCTTTCTACTTCACTCACTTTGTGCAGAGCTTCTTTTCTGTTGAGGCTGCTCAGACAGCCCCCTTGCCTAATGCATCGATTGTTTGAAAGAAATAGATTAATGTAACATTGAGCCCTTTTTTGTGCTGTTTACAGATTGGGGTGAGTTGGCATGGACATTTAAATAAACACAGAATAATGCAGGATACAGAGGTGGAGTGGATCCCTAATGCTGTTTTTTGTGCGTTCTGGGTGTGGTGTCTCCTGTGCTAGACAGAAGAATGCTCTCAGGGACCCCTGCAAATGGCTTGTTGACCTTAAATATCTGCCACACTGTACTGAGAAAGGAAAGCAGGTATAGTCTCTACTCTCTCATGTCCAATATGTCACTCTTACCTATTGAGGAATAGACCTTGGAGTAGCGGCTATATGTATTATAGTTCTCCTTCTTCTCTTTCTTCTTTTTTGTCTTCATCATCATCATCATCATCATCATATCCCGTAGAGCTACAGAAACACACATCAGTACACATTTCCCCCAAAATCCTAGCTTGATTGACACTTTTTTTTTTTTTTTTACATTTTCTGTAACCTTTAGTTGTTATGTTACATGTTCGAGGGTAACAGCTGTTCAGTCTGTATAAAACGGACAATCAAGCTTGAATTGTTTTAACTGGATATTATTTTTCAATCTTAAACCTTTTTTTGATACTAGAATCATAATACAACCAAAACATACTTCTGGTTCCATCAAAACAAATTCACGGAATGTCAGGATAATAAATCCGATGACTAGTGCTTGATAATAGACTAATGACGAAGATAATTGTAATTTGATAAAAAAATGATCAAAAGTTGTTATCTGGCAACCTGACCCCTCATTGGTATGAATAATTGCTAACAGAGATTCAGCCCATGCTCTAGGCATGTACTTATCACATTATTTCCAGGAGCCAGATGATAATTAATGTTGTACTATATTGACGTTTAAAGAAACACTCGAACAGGCCATGAGCTGATAATAAAAGCTTAAAAAATGTACATATTAATACAAAGCATGGTGAATAAAATACATGTTTAAAATAGAAGAGCATTATATCATCTGGCCCTTCACTATTTGAAAAGGTGGCTTAAAGCAGATATGTGAACAATGTAACGTGGGAGTATTCATGTCTTGAGAGAGAGCAAAGTACATGTTATAGTGTTTTAGTTACCAGTTTCAAGTGTACGCTCATGGCACCGAATGATGCTGAGCTAGACCATATACTTAATAAATACTATATACATAGAGGCATCTGCCCAGTGTCTCTGGGCATGTTAACTAGCCAATACTATGTACTTAAACATAAAATGTTTATCTTCTTATGAAATGATCCAATCAATATTTTTCCCATTAGGGTACATTTACTTGTCTGGTGGCTCAGCAACGTAGTTCAGCAATCTTAAGCAGCCATGGGGAACTTGTTGTCCTTCATGATGGTCCTATAGTCCCAAAAATTTGCCCAAGGTAAAGGAAAGAAAGGTATTGGTAGGAATGGAGGGTGGAATAAATACATTGGGTTACTGTAATGGTAAGATAAAATTGAGAATAGCATGGGGTGGTACTGTGGTTCATAACTAGAATGGCATAATGGAAGGGAAATATCGGGGTTATTGAATCAGGAGATACTTCAGAACTTCAGAAGACATTTCCCTGAAGAGTGTTGTTGATATGAAGGCTTGATGTGGCTCACAGCACCTTTTGTATAACACCTAACTATCCAATCTGAACAACTAGTAGTATATATACAACATAAATTACCTAATTATATCAGCCCCAACCCCATCATTTTAAAAAGGAACCCTTAAAGATGTGCAATCTGCTCCTCCAAAGAGGTGGCAGGAGACATATTTCATAGAATAGAATGAGAGTCTGGCAATGACAGAGGAGGATAGGTCACAATAGAAGGTATTTGGACGAATTTGCTAAGGTTTTGTATGTCTGGATTATACAAATATCCAGTGAAAAGGCTGACAGGGAAACTTAGCCTGGAAAAGTAATCAACAATTCAGCCAAAAACACATTTCAACATGTACTAGGGCCGGAATATATGGCAGGAAGGGATTCCAATAAGGAGATGGTTATAGTAGTCCAGATGGGAAAGTGAATGTATATATATTATATTTTCATTATTGCCTTGAAAACCAAAATGCTAAATTCATTTAAAGACATTTTTTGGGAATAAATGAAAATGGACATTTAAGAACTGTGTGTATATGTTACTGCTTGTCCACATTGCATAGTTATATGTTATATAAAGGTGCTGTGAGCCACATCAAGCCTTCATATCAACAACATTCTTCAGGGAATAATCACATTCCTAATGTTAAATGTTCTTCCCAACATTCTGAAGTCTCTCCTGGTTCATTAACCCACTATTTTAATTTATAAATAAGATATTTCTTACAGCCTAATCATTTTAAATAGTCTTTATATAGTTAAAAAGATTAGGCCTCAGCACATCACAGACGGACTCAAGTCGAGTTAAATAGCTGTCCCGAAAGAGTTAAAATCCAAACTGGAAAAGCAATCGGTTGAATGAAAGGCCGCAGACTGCCAGGGCTGGAGCATAGTGGCCCCTTTCTCATTATTGGATTGGCGAGAGGGAGAGTAAACACGAGGACAATTGGTTTTCTAGGCACAGTGGACATAGCACAGTTAGAGCACTAATTACTGCTAAGGCCTAGCTTGTCTTTGTGTTTCAGAGGGGAGATTTCAATGTGAGGCCTGCACATCGGCCCTTTCACCAGTTTGGGCTAACACTTGAATGGCATTCATGCTTTTGCCCTGGTCCTCCTCAAACACTCATCCACCTCCTCCCCTTTCCTTTTTCTTTCTCTAGCTTTTCTGATGGCATTTTCTGTCCATGTTATGTGCAGCCCCAAATGAAACTTGACTGCCCCCACGGCCGACTGGAGATTCACAAAAGCAGACCATCCACTGGCTACAGTAACGCCATTGTGTATGCTAACAATGCACTAATTGGCAGCGACAATTGAGTGTTTGTGAAGAAAACTTGCAAAAAAGAAAAGGTGGGGTGGGGTGGGCAATTTCCATTTTTCAAATAGCGAAACTCTCAAACCTAATAGGAGAAATGGGAATGACACACATGCGTCACCATAAATTGGTTTTGCTTTGCAAAACCGTTAACAAATCGGTATATAAAATTGATTGCTTGGAAAAAGGGTAGGACGGTGGGGGGTAGTCAAGTTGGGATGGGGGGTGTTGAGTTTGTGGTTGAATGAACACAGTACAGGTTCTTTTTATATGTGCCAGCTTTCTCTGAGCGTTCTGCATGTGAAGTGCCAGCGTGTGGTGGAGGGTACCACTTGTATGTTCATGGGAAAGAAACACAAACAAAACCCAGGATGTAGCTGGCACTGCATTTCTCCATTATGTTTGAAGATCCAACTGCACTTAGACTTGACACACAAAGCACCGATGGCCAGGGACTGGCATTACTTAACCAGCTATATGGCACAACTACTAAACTGAACCCAAACTTTCAAAATAAACACAGGGAACGTTTTAAAACCTTACATTCTGTGATCATGACAAGGAGTGCTTATGCATTGTACGTTAATGAAAAAAATAGTATTTAAATAATTAAATGAAAAGAAAAATAAAATAACCTCCAAAAAATGTCCCATTTGGCTGCCTAAATACAGGGAGCTTTTATTATGAGACGTCTTGACAAGAAGTATATTTCCCTTTGTAGCAATTCCTACCATTTGTGCTCGGTCTGAATACAGGTACCGGTTATTATTGAATATTTGCAGGAAGAACTCCATTCTTAATGCTGACAAGACATGTCTATATATCAGCACAGGAAGGGAATTCAAATAGGACCATTCTTCCTGTGTTGGGTGCGATGTTTGTTTAGCCAGTCTCGACTGTTTCATTTTCAATTAACCATGCTACCACAACGAGATCCTGTGCCGTTCCAATACAGCATAAGAGTCACTCCCTCACCATTACAGCAACGGTCCGAGTAGTCACATAGATCATAACGCCTATCATCTGAGCCATAGGTTTTACAGCGCATGGGTTCTTTATGAAGACCTTAAGGCTACTAAATCGCATTCAGGGCTTTAGGATTATCCTTGCCACATACAAAAAAAATATTGCTAAAGAACAAAAACTCAGCTATAATAAGAGTTGTTTTATTATAAAAACATATTATTAGCCCATGTACCATGTAATTCTCCTGTAATAAAGGTTTTATTTCTGATAAAGCTGCTGTTCCACCTAGTTTGCCACTTCCATAACTTAATGCAGCATCAGAAACATCATTTCTAGTACTACTAAATGGCCAAACCTTGTCCAGAAATAATCTATGAGTCATGTAAATATTTTCTCATTCATAACCTATGCTGGGAACCCTTGTCATCTAAGACCAAAGCAGGCACTGATAGGTTGTTGCCAGGTTTATTTGCTTACCATGTGGAACAGCACCTTTAAATCTGCTTTACAGATACGCAGACCTGGGATTTAGAAATCAGTCTCTCTCTTTAGAATACTACTGTAAACACATTTTCATTCTCTAAGAATTGTACAAGAATTCTACTTTAAAATCCTGCTCAATGGAAACGTACTTTGACTTGTATGCAAATTAACCCTTGTCAAACAGTCTCATAATTGAATGTGACTCAGGAGAGATTTCCTGTGCAAACAAATATATCATCTCTATGGGAACTATATTGAAAAAAAAATGTGGTTTAAAGCAATGGCTAGAAGATGTTGTAAATCTGGTTTGGCGAAAAAAGGCAGTTACACAATATTAATGTCTAGCGTATAATTTTATAAACATTTCAACCTTAAATGTCCATACACAGAGGACAGGGGATTATTCACTAAATGAGGAGATTGCAGGATAGCCAGGACAGCTGTCGTGAGTTTCACTGTTGGTATGTCCCAACCAAATTGTGACAGTTAGCAACTGTGCTCAAAGTATGCCATTTCTAGATTGTAAGCTCTTTTGAGCAGTGTCCTCCATATCTCTTGTTTCGAATTATATTCGCTACAGATGATGATGGCACTATATAAAGCAATACATAATAATAATTTCTGTTGATTTGCAAGACTTTTACATCGGTGTATATGGGAACTCTGTGTTCAACCAGGTGGCTACAGAAACATGTTCATTACTCACCCATCACAAGTTAAACCTTCTTCCCGACATCTTCCTGCACCAACAGAAGGGGAGCGAAATGTGTTGCCTCCATTTGGATTCTATAGTAGTATATTGTTGGCTTCTCCTATAAGAAGTGCTGAATTGGCCCTGGAAATTCATTGTTAAATTGCGAAGATGTTTAAAGAGGTCATCCCATCAATTTAAAAATGTATTATGCAGAGCTTGCTCAACCGTTTGGAAGGGAAGCTTACATGTCTTGACCCCTTATAATGAACAGTGAAATCAAGCAACGGAAATATTTGATTCTCCTACAATCTCCCATGTTAGTGAATGCTCTCCTATGTAGACACAGCTACATGTACCACTGGTGACCACAAATACCACCTGCAGGACGCAAAACACTATTTATTTGAATAAACAGAGGCAGAACTCCCTTGCAGTTTCAGATGGACTATCTCTCTCCCTCTCTGGCCTTCAAAGAGTTAAAAGAAAAATGATTAAACTCTCCACCAAAGCTAGATGCTCAAAACATTCAACCCATTCATTACGGGTGGTAGAAGAGCTGAGTCATGAAGCTAAAGCAATAAAAAGCATATTTTATGGTAAAATCTTGAAGCCTACATCATTTCTGCAGTTATTTTTTTCTTTTGTGTTTCTTATTTTAGTCCCCAAAAGCCACAAACTATAGGGAAAGTATGTAAAATGATCATTGGTTTCCCAGTAGAAATAGAGAGTTGTCAAGGTCTCTTAACTGTTATTGTGAAAGAGCTTAGAATTTGAAATATTTATGGTGCAAAAGCAACTTTTTAGTAAGACACAAGGAATAGTGAGTCAAACGTAGAAAAAAAATAGGAAAATAGCATAATGCACAGCAATAAAGCCTGACATGTCCGTGTCACTGTTTTTTCTATACTCATATATGCCTCCACGGTGAGCATTAAATGCCATGGGAAGTAGTGGTGAGTTCTCCATTGTTCACCACTACCCACAGGTTCCGGTTGCAGGGGACCATCAGTATCTTTTCTAGCCACATCATAACTTATTCATAAATTACTAGTTTAAAGCAAACTGTGCACCATAAAACATTGGTTTTTCTTTCAACTCTTCACTAAGCTGCCTGTCCCATGCACCGATCCCTGCTCACACACACGGATCAGAGGTTGTCTTTTAAATCCAAGAGATGCTGCTGATCTGTCACTGACTGACTGATTTTATTAAACAGCATTCTCCTTGTCATGATCAGAGCCTTCACATGAAAACTCAAGGCTTCCGTCTGAAATGGAAATATGTGTACTTTTGAACATAGAAGACTTGTTAAGGGAAGAGAGACGGCTGCATCACTTCACACAGAAGAGGGAAGGGGGGGTTAACAATGTATGAGAAACATGGTTGGCTCCCTAGGTTCACTTGATCAACCAAGTACCTCATATGCAGTTAGGAGTGGAACGGTTAAAGGTAACAATCATACCTGGGAACTTCTCAGAACTGCTCCAGAGTCTTTGGTTATAGCACCTGAACCTACAGGGGTTATCCCTCTTTCCTCCTAGCGGCACAATATATTTGCTGGGTATAAATGTGTTATGGTGTTCTACAGCCCTAAAAGTTATAATAATGTGCATAGAAACAACATTTAAGATTAAAAGTATAAATAAAATACATTATTTTTAATCAAATGTATACATTTAAACCTCACCCCTAAAACAAAAGTGGGCCAGGTACAGCACAGTTCCTTTTTATTCACATACCCGAACATTTTTTGTCATTTTTGGACACGTGATATTTTGCACTGAAAATGAAGCATGGAGTTGACCTTTTGGCCACCAACACTCCTTGAAGACTTCAGTGGTCTCCCCTTTGGGTGGGAGGGGACCTAAAAAATATGGCCCTCCTGTAGACTTTAGTCATGGAGGAAAAGAAGGAGTAGCATATACCCATGTGGGGAGGGCAGCCCCAAAAGAGGAAGATTGGGGATCTGGTTTCCACGGTGTCTCTACCATCATTGACACTCATCTTCGCACATTGACACAAAAGCACATGATACCTCCGGGCTTCACGGAAAAATAAATGGATGGATGGACCTGTCATGATTCACTGCTTATCAGAGAAAAATGATTCTCTTAATCACACAGGAAATGAAAAACAGAATAATGAGATATTCCATGCTTTTATTGAAACGCAATGAGTTTTAGAATAGACACATACGACCCAGTTTGAGTAGGACCTGATTATAAAGGGGAATTTTGAAAAGTTTGTTCATTTAGAGACACAAAAATGTCCAGAAACAGCAACAGACATAAATAAGAAACTGACACTTAAAGCCATTTTAGAACAAGGACATTTTTGAGTAAAATGCTCTCAATGCTTCATCGGAACTGGGTGGGATCTTCCTCACTATAATATTTGGAGGAGAACCATATAGTCCGATATAAAGGCGTGTAACATGATGACACAGACAAGGTATTAGGAGCAATACAACTCTGCAGTCAGTGTGTAATTATTCCACAGCGTATGGCCGTCAGCACACAAAGAGAAGCCGCAGGTTACAGGATGTATATGCGTAGTGTCTTCTCCCATCAACACCCCTGTAATAAAGTTATTAATAAATGACGACATATCATATTTTCATAATGTTGGTTATGGAATATGTTTGAATTTTAGCTTTTGGTAGCATACAGTGCACTAGATATTCCAGTTTTCTTGCACAAACCAATTGTATTATATCAAGACACCCATTCATTGATTACCCATTCAGTAGAAATTGTGTGCCGGTATTAACTCAATCCACTTACATGATGGTCCTGCATGTATTTAGTACCAAGTATGATGGAATCAAGATTTTCTAAGGTGTATTTTGACACTCAAAGTATAGCTGTCATCAGACGATAGCACTCAGTACCTGTACAAAATGATCTGCTTGTGGTTTTGCCACCTACGAGATGCTTTTCTACTCTTGGTCTGTAAAAGGTAAAACGCATGCTGTACAATCCCATTTGACATATTCTGTACTTGTTAAAGTGATCACACACCTTTAAATGTTGTTAATAGACACGATAAATACATTTTATTCTCATTATTGATGTACCAAAGCAACTATGCATTGTTCTTGAAGGTATAAATGCCTTGATTATGACAGGAGAAAAATGGCAGTGGAGCGCGTGAAGAAAACCTGCAATGCCTTTTATTCAAGACATCATAATATGTACTCTAGAAATCAGACTACAGATGCGTTGACTTCTTTTTAGATCTATAGAGCACAGGGTTTTATTTTGCTCACCTGATTTTTTCAGTAATACTATATTCTGTGATTTGATTTGCAAGTCACAGCCTTGTGTGAAAAGCTGTATCAACCACAGAACTATATGAGAATAGCACTGGCGGGAGAGTTTGCAGTAGAGTTGCAGTTTTAACTAACATCACTATGCTTTATAAATGGTCAACCATGACACATTTCTCCTAATAAAGCGGTGCGTTGGCCCTGCAAAATGCATAGTTCAATCTATCAAATGGTTTTCAAGAACTGTCCCTGATTTATAGATGGCCAACCAAGCTGTTCATACTGGAGAAGCTAACTAACCCTTCATAAGGTATTGTACTATCAGGGAGTTAACGTCTTTAACTCTTAACCTGCAAACTCTTTCTTTTATGAATAGAGTAGCAGCCCAGTAAAATGGTTCACAAAACCCAAGCGAGGACACTGGTACAAAGAACAGTTCGTAGTCATGGAAAGCTAATCATAATACGCTAGTGTTGGATTTCCAGTTCTTTCTAGTGGTTTACCCCATCTATTAAAGAGTAAACATATAGCTGCTAAGTTAAATTTTAAATATGCTTTCTAAATGAGGACATTGGTTCAGCTAGTTAAATAAGAGCTGGGTAAAGCAAGGGGCCATATTTGTTTTTTCACTCAGATGTCATGTACTCTGGTAGGACAACTCAAACATGCTGCAGGACTCGTCCAAGCTGTCGTCCATATTCAAAGTTTGCCAAAAAGACTTCTGTTTCTTCTGCAGCTCATTTCTCACACACCTTGGACAGGGGAGTGTTTTCACTTTGCAGTCGGAGTGGAATATGGCAGCGCAGTTCTCACACCTGTTTAAAAAAAAAAAGACCATAGAGAGATTCTTATTGGGATGTTTTTAGCAAAAAGAGATATAGTCACATTAATTTCAATCCATAGACAAAGAACCAGATGGCAGAATAGAGCTATTTGGTGCTTCTAGTCTTTTCTAGTCTTACTTGTTGGTTGGCCTATTCTACATGCTTATTTTCTGTCACTGTATTAACATACATTATCCTCCATTATCTCTAAACCTCTCACTCTCTAACAAGGCCACCATCAAACATTTTGGGGCCCAATACAAACCTAGAGACAGGGCCCCACTGACTTGCCCTACTCCTTTCCTACCACCATACCCCATGCTTCACCCACTGCCCGATCCATGAGGCCAGCCCTTAAGCTCACAATGAAGCCACCAGACCCCAAAGATCAGACACGGTAGTGGGCCACAGGGGCCCAGTCCTGGGTAGCATGCTGCAAGGGCCAATGTGGGGGCCTGTGACCAAGTCACCACAGACAGACATTGGTTATAATCAATCCAGTCCACCCTACCTTAGGGGTATAGAAAATCGTAAATGCAATATTCTATTGTTCTATCAACTCAATATCATTTTTTATTAATTATTTTAAAATATCAATTTCCATTCCCAATCAGGCTAGTAGGCACACTTTCTACACCACCACCACAAATCCAGAGTTCTGTATCTCCACCCAGCCAGGGAGGTTGTGATATCTTGAAAATAATATTACAAAAACCCAAACAAAAACATACAATAAAAGCATTTTTATTTCGAAGCATTATTATTCTTTAAAGAAACAGGCCATATATACATATTTAACCATCATCTACTAGTTTTCAAGTGGTACTTTATAGGAGCTCTTATGCATGCTATTTCTTTAAGATACATAAAATTGATTTTAGTTGTGAACCACAATGTGTATTTTCCTGCTGTCAGCTCGTCGGATTTCAAAGCTAATTATTTTCTTTTTATAATAAATGTAGAAGGAAACATCTTTTATGAATAATTGCCCTTCTTTATACGTTAGGAATCCAGTCAGTGACCCACATACAGTAAGTGCTAACAGGATGTTAACAGCCGTGGGAGTGAAACGCGCTAACTACACATGATGGAGACTAAATAGCTGGTAACTGGCTCTACTCTTTGTAATGGACAGCAAATAGATGTTGGCTAGTATCAGGCCAGGGGTCTAATGGACAGAAAATTCGTGTCAATTTGTTGT
The DNA here is from genome assembly GCA_009364415.1 of Spea multiplicata. NCBI lineage: Eukaryota > Metazoa > Chordata > Amphibia > Anura > Pelobatidae > Spea > Spea multiplicata. Next base: position 8,772,890 of record VKOC01000009.1, on the reverse strand, counting down.
TCTTTTACCCAAACAGAGAGGGAATGGATGTCAATTTACTGTGGAGTCGCTTTAAGGTGAAAAAAAAGTCAAAAGATGTAAAGAAGCAGGGACAAAAATCACCTCAAAGGCTAACAGTCTACATACTGTACTGCGTGTCACCCTTAAAGTGTTTGAATTATTTGAATAAATGTTTTTTTATTACAATGAATGTGAATGTAAGTTAAAGGAACACTCCAGTGAGAGAAGGTGAAAGTGAGCAATTAGACAGGACTCCCAAAATTGGGGTACTTTGTCGTAGTGGGGGGCTATGCAATTGTGATGGAATTTCCAATGTATGCCTTAGATATGTGTTTTTAACCCCTTAAGGACAATGGGTGGTCCCTAAACCCATTGAAAACAATCTATTTTGTACATGTACGGGCTTTGTCATTAAGGGGTTAAATAGTATTTGCTAGGTGTGCGCGGATTCCTTGTGCAATCCCAAAGGAAGGTCCAGCCAGGAGCATAGTTCAAAAGCTGGGAGTCCCATACTATGAAGCCTTAAGCTTAGGTGTGAAAGCATCCATGGTACTTACATCTTTTTAATCTATACAGCAGGGTCATATATATATATATATATATATTATATATAATGAAAGGACAACAACTAAATTGCAAATATTCTAGGCACAGTATAAAGTAATAATTATATTATATAAAATAATAATATCACCCTACATATTTTCCACAACAACCTGAAAACAGCTGTGTGAGGCTTTGTGATGGGTGATTGACTGATAGGTGTAGTCATGCCGGCACGTTTCATTCCTTACTTCACACACCCTTTCTCTTGGCTGTCACCTCCGTTTACCCAGAACTCTTATCAACCGCCATGGGTGCAGCTACTACCAATAAAATGTCTAGCTGATCGGAGGCACCTGCTGTCCCATCCAAAGGTCTCCACTCAGTAATTGCAAAATAAAACCACATACAAAAGTAAAATAAGTCTTGCAGCTTGACACTTATTAACTTGGGGCAAGGGAGGTGAGGGTGTAGCCGGAAAACATTGCTTCTGTTCTCAAGGGATAATTGTGGAAAAAGCAGTTGTTGTCTCACATCAACATATATATATATATATATATTATATAATATATATATATATATATATATATATTTATATCAGGTTATAAGTATCTGCTCACCTCGGACATTACTGATATTTGACTGTTTATTTGATATTTGACTGGTCCCCAAAATTCTTCTTTTGCCCTTTAATGCACATCGGTGTTCATTTTGCATGAATTCCAATTTATTTTAGTGCATGCAAACAGCTAATCAGTGGTGCAAATTATTAGATTATGGAAAAGGTGGGGCGCTGCAGCTTAGATTTCAAAAAATCTAAAACAAAACACTAAAGAGTGTGCCAACATGAGCTGCAACGCTTGCGCTGGTTTTGCAGCTTAAAATCTAGAAAGGTTTGCAAGAATGATTGACCTATGTCAATGTCCAAAGTCCATGGCTCTTGGGGGTCATTTGGATTCATTGTAAGGACTCGTAAATGCAAATTTAGCTTTGGATCGGCACATACTGATCTAATTTTGAAAGACTGGTGGAATAGCACGAAATAGAAATAGCATTTATGCCAATAGGAGAAAATGTTGATTTCTTTCCTATATACAGGACTTTTTAAATGTAAATTTAATTATTCCTGCAGTAATTTAGCAACGATAAGAAGATGGCCTAAAATGCTCCAGAAGGGATCGGCAAAACATGTCAGTATGTCACATGCCACCCCCCTGCTTAATATCAATGGTTACAACAGTTATGTGGACAGAAACCCACTTTCTAAATACAACTAGTTATTTCTGAATGAAAGGCAGACATTAATATAGACTTAGATCCATATACCAAAAACATGAGTTCCTGCTAATCCATTATCCTAATGAAGTTCAATCTTTTAATAGATCTCAAGATAACTACCAACTACTTCATCAGCTTCAAACAATGTAGTCAGGTTAGTGGAAATGTAACTTGAAGGATGAACAGATTATAGAACAATTCAGGTCGGACACAAGGATGGTAAAAACAAACCATGTGAGCAATATAAGTTACATAGTAACTACAGCAATAAAAAGGAATAAGACATTCACAAGAGTGTTTACAAGATTTGAGGGTGTAGGGAGAAAGTATTAAACGCCAAGGTTCAAGGAGCTGGATTTGTCTGCTTATGGTTCTACAGTCTCTTTAAAGGTCTTCAGCTAATGCTATTTAGGGTATGTGGTCCTACCTTATTAATAACTGAATGGCCTTTAATGTACCATTGAAATATACATTAATTGTATTCAAAAGTCTAAATATTAAAATTCTTCCATCTCTGGGAGACTGTTTTAAAACCACAAGAACCAACAATACAGAATGCATGGTGCATCGTCGTTATAGACAAATAAATGAAGAGAAGGCACAGCAGTGTTGGGTTATGAGAAGTTGACCCGACTGCCATTGATGCAGTAATAAAACTCCCTTTGGTGAGGTAGTAACTACACGGGTTTTGCTTGGCCCTTCAAGTGGCCTACTAGGTATGTAGGACAACATGTAACGGAGCCATGGAGCAGCAGAGCACCTGGCTTCTGAAAAACATAATGTGGGGAAGAAGACAGGAACTTCAATAGTTTATGTTAAAAATGTTCATCTCTCTGTGTATGAGTTACAGGTGACAGAATACGTGGCAAGCAATCCACAGTCTTCACTATTTTTTGTTACCTCTGAAAAATTCAACAAACTCAACACTGAGTAACACATCTTAAAGATTCATTAGTCCAAGGTTTATTTATACGAGAGATACCGGTATGGAAGTCTGTATGGTAACTCATCCCCCTAAAAACCTATTAAGGGCACTAACACTAAACCAAGGAGAAGTCTGGTCATCTGTAGGCACTTGTCATGAGCCCTAATGAATCGACACTTTACCCATAGGGGGCAAAAGACAAAGTCGATGAAATAATTACAAGGAAGGGAAGCGTATGGGGCAAAAATACGAGGATGATAAAGCAGGCTATATATGCTGGCCAAGTTAACTTTTAAAATGGTATTTTTGTTTAATGGTGTTTTAACCTTATGCAGAAAATCTTGTATAATTCAGTAGTCTAGTTAAAAATTCCTGTCGCTCAAAATCCACTTTCACTATGCACATTCCAAGGAAAGCCTAATAACCACATAATTGCTACGTAATCTCTATGGCCATTATAAGGCCCATTAATATTATTATTATCATTTTATGAGACTGCAATCTCAAGACAGTCTGGAAGCTAAATGCGAAATACAAGGAGAGAAACATGAGCTATAAAATTAAAAGAAAATGACAGCTGGGATTCCTAAAATGCTAATTATTTTTTACGAAGCAATAACAAAGGTGATTGGATTTTGTTACGTTACAAACTGACACAAATTATCAGTACCCACCAGAGGTTCTGCTGAGGATGACGTCTGTACCTGAACTGACATTTTTATAGATTTTTTATATTTATGCTGAAACTTTTTTCTTACATTGAAAGAAGCTAGACCGCGACTCTTTACGTTACTATTACTAATAAATGTACATAATTCCATCATATTCCGCAGAGCCGCACAAGGGAAAAGTAATGTAAAACATAACCTGAACCGTCTTAGACTACTATGTCAGCTATCTGCATCTGAAAGTAGAAAAGCTGTGGCAATCTCAGAGGCAAAATAACTTTAATAAAGCGCCATAGCTTCATTAATATGGTCCAGGAAGTAGGGTGACCACATCAGCCATGTTTTCCAGGGCACACATCATTTTTACATACTGCTGACCAGCCCAGATAAAATGCTGTCCCCCAGGATGGGGAATGTATATTTGACTAATTGGTTCCCTTCCACGAGTCTATACAGAGCAGCAGTATTAAATACAAATTATTCTCATCATTATAAGTAAATATACAAATTCACAAATAAATCACCATAAAAGAGACAAGAAGCTGAGGATATCAGTAATTGTAATATAGTATCTGCATGTACCATAAAGCAAAGATGTGGGCATGCATAGGTTTTTGAAGCATGCCTATATGCATTGCCAATTCCCTGCGCATCTGGTCTATACCATCAGCACAGAAGTCTCTTAGAGGGGCCAAAGTCTTACAAAAAATGAAACTATCGAGCGTAAAAGTATTCCATTTTAGGGCTTATTCCTTAAAGCTGTTTAGCTGTGACAAATTAACATGGGATAGCTTCAAGTAGTTGGTCTTTCAGGTATCAGTTAAATTTACTGCTAATCTCAGGTTGATATCATCACATAGGGAACCTGGATGCATTCAGAACACAAAACCTTGTCAAAACAAACATCATTCACCTGTACATGTTGATAAATATTTAAATATCCCATGACGTGTTCAAGTGTGGAAGGATATCTCAGAGACAACATCTCATGATTAGCCAGTCCTGTGAAAAGTATGTTTTAACCTTTTCAACCTAGCTGCTCTGAGATGTCCCAGTACTGGTGAAGTTCATTTCTACATCAAGTTAGCAAAAGGCAGCATACAGCTTGTAGCTTATATTAGAAGAACCCCCTAAGCATTGGCTGAAGCCCATAACCTTATGGTCCCACCTTATCTCCAACTAGTTCCTTCCTTAGTTCCACTAATATCCTGCTCGCTCAACACAGTAACAATTATACATACACAGAGGAAACTCTGGAAGTCGAGACGGCTTTGGCATCTATGATACAAGTATATCCACAGGGTTTTTTTTAATATAATAATATACCATAAGGAGATGAATCCTTTCAGTTTTTTCCAGGAACTGATTAATTGCAGTCTCTAGTCGTACGACACAAACTTATGAGAAGCGGATATAATTCTGTGGACCTTACAGCAGTGATATATTGTTACAAGTTTCTATATTTTCATGTGTAAATATCTGGAAAAAAAATATAACATTTTTGTTGAGATGTCATGGGGTCCACAAGCTCAACCAGAACATCCTACCAAACAGCTGAGATGAGCTGAAGAGGCTCTTATAGTGAAGCTTATAGTGAGACAAGCCTAGTGAGTGTTTCCTTAAATGAGTGCCGAGATCAACCTGTATGGCTGTATATTAATTACATTTTAAACTTGTAGATGATTTCAGTGAACTTAACTTACAGTTTAGTGAATATTCTCTGCTGATGTCCCAAAACAGTATATAGCTGAATTTGGGAGGCAGACCATCCTTTATCCATCAGGGTAAAGAAATGAAAGATGGAGGAGGAAGTAAATAGAGAGAGGACGTACTGAAGGAGAGACAAAGGGACGACTGAGAGCGACAGAAAATGGCAGGGTTGGGGAAAGAACTGGTAAGCATCTTTAAGAAATAAGAAATGTAACAATGAACATTTTTGAAACGTTGTTTATATTGTAAAGTACGGGTGTCACAACCCCCCCCACACACACACACACACGAGACGAGGAGTTGGTGAAAGGCTCTAGAATGTACTTGCTATGGTACTAATACAGTAACTTGGTGTGGAAATGAATCATGGTGGATGCCTTTAAGTTGCCATATATAAAGCAAGGGCCTGAGCATTTCTTCATCCATTCCAGCAGCCAGCTCGGGGCCGCAGCTGCTCCCTCCTATTTCATAATCTACTGGCCTTTATTCAAGTCTTCACTCCTCCCGATCTTAGGTGAAGTAATTTTTTTTACAGGTCCCTGGCATTTAGAGCTTAGTAGAGTAAACTGGTTCTCTTGTTTTATTGCTGGGCAGGATGTGACAGGATATCTAAGCAGGGGTTTCTAAAAGCTGCTAATTAGCTGTGCTGATTCTGTTTGGTTTGGATCCATTTACTAACAAAAGAATGTGTCATGCTGATTAAGTGAGAGCGGGGGTATGTAATGTGTGTGCAGAGACCCAGGTGAGTGCATCCACGAGGTATTCTCCCTGTTTGCTTAAGGACTGACAAAAATTAATTAAGTGCAAACAAGTGGTCAGGTAAGAGACTAGCTTATTCAAGGGGCTACAATGTGAGATTTCCCCAACTCCTGTCTCATTCCAAGTCAAGAAAAAACGATCTGTCTGAACCTGGACCATCTCTCACAATTTGAAGAACGACTGCAAACAGACGCGGCTGAGATATTTTTTCTTGTTGACAAGTTGGATATGTCCAAGGAGAAAAATGCTGTTTGCACAAGTGACACTCACCTTAATGAGGCTTTGTGGGTGTCAAGTCTCTTACTGATAGAAAACATTCCTTATTGCGTTATGATTTAACCCTACGAAGGCGAATGCAGCTGCAGCCAATTTATTGTCCTTTCCCAACAGCCAGGAGACACACAAATAATAATGTCACCTGGAGGTCAAACATGCCTCCTTCTCTTTATTCTCTGCTTATGCATTTAACCCTTTTTACGGCAGTACATGGGTGTATGCAGACAGGACAATACCTTACTAGTATTGTATTGTAAACTAGTTCAGATCCTTAACACCAGACACATATTCATGCAATTAATTGTGATTTAGTTAAAAGAAATTAAAAAAAATTACTTACATTCGGCTACATCAAAAACGTGGGGGAAGCCCGTGTCAGCACCAGCCAACACTAACGATCGAGGGCACAGTGGTGGCAACCATTTGTTCCCGTCTCCTCGTACCGGTTCAAAAAAGTTTAGAAAGGCCCCTTGTGACCTGGACCTGTCCCTGCCGGACGCCAATATGCAGTCTGTCGCACAGTAAACGGCACTATACAACTACTTCTATCCCAGTAAATGCCTGTTTCTAAAACAGAACCAATGCAGTCTGTCCATGAAATATTTCACGTTTTAGTTATCTTTCCGATGTTTCTGCTGGATACATAAAATAACAATGGTAGGAAGGGCTGTCTATACTAAATGGTATGAAAGAGTTTTTTTTTTTAATCAGTGTTACGGTGTACAAGCTAGTGCTGCCGGCCTGAGACAGTTTCCGTGCCATGGGCGCAGACAGGTAGCCAAAATGTCCAATGCCAATGCTTCAGAGGCAATGCACTGCATACAAATTTGTATCCGCTATGAATAATGGGCACCAGTCTGGCTCTCCCAAATACCATTTCACTTAACTAATTATATCTGCAGGGTGCGGGGAAGATACATGGTACAACATATAATAGCTGCGTTAGGTATCCATTGAAAAATAAGGTTTTATTGTGAGTGTTTTTGTATTTTTTAAATTAACTTACAACCTCGCAACTTTAGCTATTGTATATGATCACAATTTAAAGGCTATCCATTATTATTTTAAACATGCAGTTCAATGGCGTGTCTTCATCTACAAGTGAATTATATTTTCAGTAGGGCGTAACCGGTTTCTCCGTGAATCCAGGGATTTTTTTTTACATGTTTGTAGCATGTAATGCATCTCTAGAACACAATCTCTGTCAGTACAGAGCAAATATTAGATTCTTGGCTAGGCTTACAGGTCTTTTCTTTAGCATTGGTGGAGCTTTTTAGGAAAAATGTCACCCTTTGTGTTTTTCTTGTGTCGTTCAGCTGGGCAGCTGAGACAAAGCAGAAATGTGGTTAATGAAACAAATCCCTGTGTTTATTTTATGTTCAAACTATTCTGCACAGGAATGCTACTTTACACAACATATCGAAGAACAGTTATGGGTCAGTAAGTCGGTGAATTTGGGTCCCCTTCTTTCCAGCTGCTTTAAAGAAATCATTTGACATCATGTAACGATACTGTCGTCTCTAAAAGAAACACTTTCATGATAAAAATAACTTTTTTTGTAAACTTTTAGCCCTGTTTTATGAAACAAATAAATTGCTACTAAATATATACGGAGAAACGTATAATTACCATGTGATTTCTGTGCATGGCATTAGATGGTAGGACACAAGGTAGGACTACATGCAATAATAAAACGTAAATAATATACAAAGGTGTATATTACACTAGTAATAGGAACTAGTTGATCCCACTAGTGTCTTGAGTAGGGGCCCATGAATTTATTTTGGAATTGTTTTAAACTACTGGGAAAAGTCAACAGAATTAAGATAAAAGATGGGGCAGGATTATTAAAGACCTGAATATCTCTATTTGGACTTGTCTATAACAGCAGTTAATATGTATGAGCATAGTAACTAAGCACTTTAACAGCTTTGCCGGGTTTATTATATGGAAATATATCAGTATGTGTTCAGTGCTCTATATATTCAGTGATAATTTCCAAGATCCAGACTGATGTATCTACCCTGTTATCTTTTAGACAGAACATAGCTATGCATTTATCAAACCTTGTCAGAGACAGAAATATCCAAAGATATATATATATATAATTTTATTTTTTGCAGAGGCAATAACAAGGATAGAGTATACATATTCTGGGAGTGATGGCATTCAATGCCTTACAATGCACATTTGTTAAAACTAGCAGTTGAGAAAGCATTGAAGGACAGACAGCATATGCACTGACAGCTGGGATAATTTATGGGTATACAATTTGTTTAAGAAGTTGAATGAACTTCAGTGTTTACCTGTTTTTTGGATTCCTCTGTGTAAGCTAATGGAATGACTCCACTTCATTATCCATGGAGCTGGGCTAATCCCATCGTTAAAGGAGTCATTGTCTTTAACCCTTCCTTCTAGCAGACGACTATTACCTTCTCACTATACTGTTCATATTTCATTTGCCCACAATTCAACTATATATAGTTCATATTTACATACATGTTCACATCTGCCTAAAATCTGCCTTTTGCACAGTACTATATGGCCACATATGGCTTAAACTGTTTTTTTTTTTAATTTTCTCCAAAGACCTACTGACTGTGAAGGCCAGCCTGTGTGGTCAAATCCAACAGACTGGCTATACTGTAGCTCAAATCCAACAGACAAGCTATACTGTAGCTCTAATTGCTCAAAAAGTTAATGCTGGTTGTGATAGAAAGGTGTCAGAACACACAGTGCATCGTAGTTTGTTGCGTATGGAGCTGCACAGCCGCAGACCAGTCACGGCGCCCATACTGACCCTTGTCCACTGCCGAAAGCCCATACAACTGGCACGTGAGCATAAAAACTGGACCACAGAGCAATGGAAGAAGGTGGGCTGCTGAATCATGTTTTCATCACATGGATGGTGTGTTACTTACCTGGAGGATATACACCAGGATGCATCCATGGAGGCCCCATCTCGCAACTACAGGACATAAAGGATCTGCTGCCTTCAGAGGTCTAGTGGAGTCTATGCCATGCCTTTGGTGGCAAAAGAGGGACCTACACAATATTAGGCATGTGCTCATAATGTTATGGAGGATTGGTGTATACACAGATAACATTATGTCATTTATTCTGCCGTTCTGAGTTTTTCATTATTCTTTTTGTCTTGCAGATCCTTGTTATGTTTGAACTCCATTACATATTTTACATCATATATAATAATAGGAGAGTATGAGAAGTGAGAACATTGTGTAAATAAAATACATTATTCTTCAGTAACTCCCTGTCACTAGGCAATCTTCCAACCATACCCCAAAAGTGTCACTCTTTGCCCATTTGAACTGTTGCAGATATGAGATTATTAACTGATATCAAAGCATACAGGATCCGGTATAGTAGTGATTGGTAGGAACTGGGCACATCACCCAAGAAAAACACTAGACCAGAAAGAAGGCATATTGATATACAAAATTACATTTTTGTTTTAAGAGCATAGTAAGTTTTTTTTAGAGAATTGTGTTGCATGCATGCATTGTTAATACAATTCCACGTACATGTTCTACTCAAGTATCTCTCAATTAAAATTCTTTCAGGAAGAATAAATGCACTATCCACCCTATTGCATCATCATATTGCATTTTTTTTATTTTTTATTACTGGTTATCAACCTGTCGAATCTAGTAAAACCAAGGTCCGTGTCGAAATTTGACTGCCAAAGATTTGTGACATGTTTGATCTAGGTTTACTAGTAGGATCATTTTCTGTTTTCCTTATCCTAAAGTTCAAGTATCTGCTCTGTATATCTACGTAATTACTGTAATGTGCCATGAGATTTCTTACAAACTGGAAAAACTTGCCTACAATATATGTAAATATATGCAAATACCATTGGTTGCCAACAAGTTATAGTTTGAATTTTAATCAATTTAATGCTAAAAGCTGGGATGATAACTGATCCACTCTAGGTTCCTTAATGTCGTGTAGAAACGGAGCATAGCTTTACACTGGTTGAGTTGTGAAAATAAGGATAACAACCTTACTATTACTGTATCCATACTTTTGGGAGACAAAACCTATGATTTCAAATGCTGCCTTACAAACTATACTTAAAACATGCTGCTGCAGATGCACAACTGATATTGTCTGCGATATACATAGGGAACTGTTTAGATAAAATCACAGAGAGAACCCTTGAAGCCTCTTATTTCAATTACTACACGTCTAAGACCATAACAGAACATCAACTATATACGTGCAACCCTTCTATCATTCTTTTTATGGTACAGTTCTATATCATGTTTACATTACTTTTTGACATTTGTAATCATAAGGTATAACAGATGGGCTCGGGTTATTTTAAAAGCTATATTCCTATTATAGTGACTGCTATTACTCAAGAGCATATAGTCATGGTTAGAAGACACCACAATGGTTGTACTGACTACTGAGAAAGGAGGGGAACGACATTGCATATTAACCTATCTTTAATGTATTTGAAAAGGACAGTTTAATGTTCTATGTAGCCTCAAAAATAAAGAATGTATAGTAAAGTACTTCGCACTTTAATAAACACTCTAATATTAAATGTTATGGTCAGCATTGGTAAATGAGGACATCGTTTTAAAGAGCATACACGGATTTCAAGTTGTTTGGGGAAGTAATAAAACCTTATAAGAGTAAACAAATTTAAAAAAATCCACATGGATGTTAACATAGACATAATAGAAAAATCTGCGAGAGTTTCATATAAGGCTAACAACATTAAGCAGACAATTACAACACGGAGCACTGGGCAGACCATCAGAAGCACATGTTACCTGCTTGTTGAAGTCTCCTCAAAGGGATAGAGTATCTCTCCATTGTTGCAAATCTCGCAGATGAACCCCTTCTGGCTGCAAAGACTACAGCTATATACATGAGATGTAGCAAATTTGATAACCTTCAAGAGAAATGGAGCCAGCTTGCCATCGACAACCTGCAAAAAAGCCAAGACATATTGGGCCAAGTAGTATATAGCTTCATGTTACTGCTAGAAAGAAAAGGTAACCACTGAATTCTCTGTACACACACACACACACATATACAGTGGATATAAAAAGTCTAGACACCCCTGTTAAAATGCCAGGTTCCTGTGATGTTAAAGAATGAGACAAAGATAAATCAGGTCAGAAATGTTTCCACCTTTAATGTGACCTATAATGTAAACAATTCAATTGCAAAACAATCTGTAGACTTTTTATATCCACTGTGTGGACCTCCTTTTATCTATTATATAAAACTGAAAGCTAGACCCATAAAGAGTAAGAGAGACTCTGAAGGTAGAGTTTACAGGAGAGTGTACATGGATTGTGGTTTCAACTTCTTGACTTCTATCCACATTATGAAGGTCCAACTAGAGTGGACTTCTGCTGTAGGACGAGCTTGGGCGACCTTGTGTAAGCCATAATTAACTTCACAGTTAAATCAGTGAGTTGTCTTCAAAGTCTCTTCATCTACACAATCCATTTTATATATCATATTGGCTCAGCCCTTCTCGCTGGAGAAACCTGCCAGTTTTGACCTTTCATAATAAATAGTGAAGGAACTGAAATCACATCTCTCCCCTCAGTGAATATACCTCAGAGAGAAAGGTTAGCACATTTGACAATTTATCAAGCCCATGACTTTCATATTTATTATTACAACATTATCCAGCCATAGGAGACACATGTACTGGTTGGTTATATCCTGCATTTTAGTTGTAATAATTTTACAAAGTAGAAAAATCAATAGTTAACCTATTTTCCTGAAAAGAAAACATATACCATATCCTACCATAAACCCAACATGTACAAAGGCAAGATGGCAGTTACTCTCTGACAGATGCTTTAAGTACATTGACTGGCAACCCATCAGCCAGAGAATTCCAATCCATTACACATTTGGCAGAGTAGGTACAATTCCCAATGAACAATGTTTAACTGCTCTTCCGCATGCAATTTAATAACATTTAACTAGTTTTTCTGGAACAAGTGTCCCCTATTCTTAAGATGATGTGCACACAAATGGCTTAAAGTTGCTTCTAGATGGGATTCTCAGCAGGAACCGACTCGATGGCTTGATAGGGTGACATGGCCTATAACCCTTAGGCCATTAGTTCAAATCAGCACAGGTCAACTGTGACACAAAGAAATCTGTGACCGTTGTTTTGAGTCATATGGTAGATTAAATATTCAACTAAGTCTACTTTGTGTTAGGTCTTTCATAGGATTGCGGGGAAACACATTGAAACTGCTGGAAGAAAACAAGATCTAATTAACATTTTGTTTCAGTGACCTATAAAAGAAACGCGTATTCACAATCTTTTTGATGTGAAAACATACGACTATCTAACAATAAGGTTAGGAGCGACCATCTTGTCTTAGATCTCCTATGCAAAAACTCTCCAGCTAACAGAATTATAAAACCTTGTTCCTCCTTAATTGACCTCCTCTTGACTTAGTTGAAGTTCAATAACAGCTACTGTTAGGCTGATAAATTACACGTAGCATATACTTGGGTTGCTATATTTAAGGTCTTTTATAATTAAGGTATTTTGGTGTAAAAATAATGCAAAAATTGCTACTATTGTTCTTAGTCTTAATTATTTAGCGGTTGGTCATTTGTTACATCTATTAACCTTCGACGGACATACATTAATTAAGTTGAGTGTCCAAGTACAAGTTCCAATCCTGTGTCAAAGCCCACTTCACACAAATCGAAGAAAGCAGGATAACCAGCTCTTCAATGCGGCAACGTGTGTAAAATGTTTTCCATTCATGTAAACATCTATTAATTGCTCTGAAAAACATTTACATCAGACACGGAGATCAATAGACTGTATAGACACATGCTAATCACGCAATCCTCTTTCATCCTTTGTGCTGTGATTCAGGTGCCAGCATGACTACATTTCCCAAGCTTCACAATGGTGCAAGAAGATCAACAGAAGAACCTAAGAGCACTAAATGTATCAATGTCTATCTGCACAGCTGCAGTGCTTTAGATAGATAGTTGGGAAAGCAGACAGTTTTTTTTAACCCTATCTGAGGATGATAAACCGCAATTTAAAAAAGCATAATTCCACTTAAAAAAATACTGGTGCTGACCATCTAATAACATCTTTTGTTATTTGGTTATAATAATAGCGATCTTGATTAACCGTAATAAAAAATCCTGGAACCCAATGTGTTCTTTCCTTCAAAACAGTACCACTGGCCGCTATGATTCTGTCTGCCCCTCTTTTCTTGGAGCTTATTATATTTGGTAGGTATGAGTCTACTGTAAGGCAGTGTTCTACAACCCTAAAAGTCACAATAATTTGTATGTAAAACAAAAATGTGTTTCTAATTTAGATTTAGAACATTGGGGCGCTTGATCTGCCACCCCCGGCGTCTTAGCAGGGAGCTGCTGCTCCCCTGAGCCTGCCAGCCTAGGCCTGGATACGTCATTGTGGCTACGACTCTAAAGAACACCTAAAACAAAAATGTCGCCATGGCTATTTTAAACTTCGGAAGGTATGTTGTAGGGGTCCTACAAAAAGCAATGGTAGATCAAGATCTATATTATTATTATATTATTTAAATTGCTTCATTATAGCCCCATTTAAATGAAAACGTTCAAACTGAACCACTTGTTCCTGAAAACTTTCATCTGTCCCTGATCCCATTTGAAACATAAGGTCCAGTCATACTTTTGACCATCAAAGGCTCTACGCTTGGAACAGCAGTGCCCTCTTCTCCTTTTCTACCATTATGTCTTACTATTATTAATATTTATTGTTTTTATAGCGCCATCAGATTCTGCGCTCCTTGAGGTCCTAAAAGCTTATATCACATGCATCAGCCGTAACATTATGACCACTGACAGGTTAAGTAAATAGCTCGGCTAATCTTGTTATCATGGCATCAGTCAGTGGGTGGGATATATTAGGCAGCATGTGAACATTTCGTCCTCAAAGTTGATGTGTTAAAAGCAGGAAAAATTGGCAAGTGTAAGGATCTGAGCGACTTTGACAAAAGCCAAATAGTGATGGCTAGACGACTGGGTCAGGGCATCTCCAAAATTATCAAAAGTGGTCCAAGGACGGAAAAGCGGTGAACTGGCGACAGGGTCATGGGCAGCCAAGGCTCATTGACGCACGTGGGGAGGGTGACAGCGAAGGATGGCCTTATTCCAACAAATCCAACAGACAAGAAAGGTGTCACAGTGCATCACAGTTTGTTGCCCATGCTGGCCCCTGTCCACTGCCAAAAGCGCCTATAATGGACGCAAGAGCACAATAACTGGACCACGGATCAATGGAAGAAGGTGGTCTGGTCTGATGAATCACATTTTCTTTTACATCAAGTGGATGGCTGGGTGTGTGTGCATCACTTACCTGGAGAACACATGGCACCTGGATGCATCCATGGAGGCCCACCTTGCAATTTACAGGACATAAAGGACAGGTGCCCTGTTGCAAAATACCACAGCAGTTCTTCAGAGGTCTATTCCTCGATGGGTCAGGGCTGTTTTGGTGGCCTACACAATATTAGGCAAGTGGTCATAATGTTATGGCTGATCAGTGTATGAAAAGGTTTAACTTCATTTCTAGCAGTGAGGATCTCAAAGGTTGCACAGACACCGATGGTGTGTACTGTCAGCGAGCAGCTCTGCCCACCACAGGCATGCTGCAGGAATTAAGCACTAGTTTGTATCATGCACTCACAACATCTAACTAAGTTATGTCTGCATAAACATTTTATTAATGTACAAGGTGCACACACACATGGCAATTTCTTTATGCATAAGTCCCCAACTTTGGTCAACACAAGCACAGGTGGAATTCATTTTTACAACTGCCCTATGCCCCCAAAATACATTCTTCATACATTTTAAGCCAAAATAGCCAAAATTTTCTCTAAGGGAAGACACTGATAGTCCTGACTAGGACAACCAGTTATAATAAAGTGTTCTACTGGAAATAGATGATTAGGTGAATTCCACCTAAAAATACACTAGTGAACAGAGCCAAGCTAAGACTAAGCTGTAATTAGGGAGCGGGGTGGTTATGGTAAAGCCCAAATTGTAGAAAGTGCAGAGGTTTCTGAAATGCAGTGTGTGGAGCCAATAGGACCAATAAACAATGTGGTTTGGAGTTACTCATGTAGCTTGTATAGGGACATACAAAACAAATCTCAGTGCCAAGTTTTCATGTGGACTCACAAGACGAAAGGTTGTCTTTTTCTTTAATGTATTTCTGTGATTTAATATGATCATGAATGAATACATAAAGAGAACATCCACATTGTATTTCTATTAAGTGCTTAAAGTCTCATTTGCAATGAGTTGGTAAGTATATGAGAATAGACAGTTTCTGCTGTTTCTACATATTGTTACTTTTAGGCTGTGTAACACTCATTTATGCCCAGCAAACACTCTGCGCTCTTTAAAAATTACGTCAGGGGAGGAAATAGGGACAGAGGGATTTGACTGAAAGGGGAACTGTCCATCCTAAAGACATACTTGGAAAATATACAATTTTTTTTTTACTTATTTTAGGCATCATGAAGGGTTGGCAAGAGCGTCAGAGGAACATTTACTCAACATTTACTCAAGCCAATGTCAAAAAGTTTCATCATTTTTGTACTGTATTCATCATTCTGCTTACAGTCATTATATTCTTCATGTGGTTCCTTCATGGGCCTGCTATGAAGTCATTTAATTGAACGTATGCTGGAGAGAACGGCACTGTGTACGTACAGCACTCTCATCTGGGCTACTATATTGCCGAGTGGTTTGGCCATGGTTAGCCATAATCTGAGTTGCCAACCCTGTCAGGCATACAGGCACTTTAATAATTCTTCTTGGCAGACACAGACTGGAAGAAGTAATATGCACTTAATCTTTCCCAGTTTCCTGTTCCTAGAATTATCTTGGGGTGTGTTACATTGAATCTCCATTTGACTTACTCACTGTTAACCGCAGTTTGCAAATCTTTTAGGCAGATAAACAGTATGTTTGCCAGCGCTGGTTCAATCGTGATAAAGTATGTACAAAACAAACTTTTCAGTCTCCTACACCTGCAGACTTTCATTACCACACCCGTGTCTCTAAAATATATCAATCACCCAATGGCATTATGGATTTGTTCACCTTTGGTTTTCACATTATATATTTGAGATGCAAATGGGATGGTCAGGAGATAACAACCCTAAAAAGATAACGGAGTCCAACCAAACCAAACAAAAAAAAGGGTGTATGGACCAATTAAATAATAATAATAATAATAACGCTAATCTGGAAACGCTAACATTTTCTAACACTTCATCTACTTAAGTATTAGATCATACACTACTACGTCGCACATGGTTTCTATACTTATGTATTAACTAATCTTTCCTACTTGAAATTTACAAAGGGGCATTGTGTACCCATTAGTGTATAGCCATTTTATTAAAGCACGGATTAATTTTATTATTTTTACCTATATGCACAATTTTCTATAATCTGGTCTGAACTAACCTTCTATCTTGCCAAGAGTTAATCATGCTCCAGCGAGCCATGTTTCCTTATTGCCATTCAAATACACTAATTGTGTAGGGTACTTGACAAATAGCTTATTATACTATACAATTAACCTTTTAAGGGTCTAATAACAATTTCATTACGAGATTTCATTATTTTGTAAAGCAGTACATAGACATATTAACAGCTACTACATAACCATTTTTTATACCAAAAAGTATTTATTCCCATAAGGAGTCTTCAAGGGGGAATTTCACAAGGGCAGATAATGATTTGGCCATCAAGTCTGCCTATTTTTCCTTAATCGTTCCTTGGTCTCGTCTTAGATTGGCCATGTGCCTACACCACATATGTTTAAATTCTCACACTGTTTCAGCTTCTACTACTTCTGCTGAGGGGTTATTCCACTTATCTACCAATGTCTCAGGAATAAAGAAAGGTAAGAGAGAGATATATATATAGGATTATATAGGAGTAGATAGATAGAAGTGCGTATTATTTGTGAGTAAGGCCGTCCCTTTAGTTGATTATGTGCTAAAACATTTACAGCTTATTTCTTCTAGAATGAGGATGTCCAAGTATGACCAGAAACGTAATTTAGCAGATAACTGTCTTCCCGTTAACAAACAAAAAGGAGCTTTCTGTTAATTGCAGGCAAATATTTAACCAACAACAAATTAATTTTGCCCTAACTTGATAATTTGGCTGGGATCAAGCAGCTAACAGATATTTAGTAGTGTTTTAATACTGGCCTCATTCCTGTCTCACAGTCCATTACCCAGGAGGGCTGTGAAGCCGGTAAAGGCTTGGTGAGTGTAATACAATCATTACTAGCGGGGCAGTATATAGGAGCTGTCACGCTTTGTCTTTCTGCTTGTTAAGTCTGAATGCTTCTAATTAGTTATCATGCCTACTAAGAGGTATGAACAATGGGAAGGAGAGAACGGGAGGTGGGAATGGGGGCTGGTGGGGGAGACTGCCAAAGCGTCTTTTGCTTGGCTCTCTTTCTGAACTTAGGTCGAGTCTGTGATGCAGCGTGTGAGCACAGCATTGCGGTCCTGTTGTAGAACGGGTCACGCCGCCTCGCTTGGAAGCTAGCATCCTGCTGAGAGCATCCAATCAGCGAGTAACGAACAAGAGCAACCAAACAGCTTCACCTGTTGATAAACAGCTTCTTTGGTTAAAGGGCAGTGTCCACATCTGCAGTTTGTATTATCTGAGGGTCCTGCTAGGCACACGAGAAAGGCGGCTACATAATGAGAACGGGACAAGGCAGTCCTGCGGATAATTTCTGTGCCGAGCTTCTGTTATTTTATTTCCTACGGGGCCAGCACTGTTCAATCGGCAAGCACTAGAATACAGCATATTTAAGAATAAAGTATGACCAGTAGACTTAGAACTTAAAGTGAACCTGTCATCAAATAAACAGTTTTTTAAACCTCATTTAAATAAACACTGTAGCATAAAACTAGTTGTCACAAGATATACAAAGCAGATGGACTGTTGGCCGCCCAACCACTGCCTGATCCTATAAACCACAAACCTTTGCTTCCATCAAATTTGCATTTTCTAACGCAGAGTCTACAGCAAGATGCATGTATGAGTTAATTGCTAAAATGTGTGCACCTTCCTCAGTATATATTAAACCTTAAGGAGGCTAAGAGGAGTCGAAGCCAACACAGTGCTGAATAACGTCTCGAAGCAGGTCCTGTAACTTCCATTGGTCAAGAGGCGCAACAATGTGAGGAGCGCAACTGAGCTGCCTGGTGGCAATGTCCCCGCACCTCCTTCTGCTTCCTTAACTGCGTGCAACATCAACACAGCTGTGCCAACTGTGCCCAAGGTGCCAAGAGCACTAGTACAGGTCTGGCTCATAATTAGGAAAAATGGCAGCATTCGTTATATAAAAGAAGCCTGGTAGATATGTGTGAAATAAAGCTGGGATGTGTCCTTGTAAAACTGCTGACTGACAGATCCATTCTACAGAAATGTGTCTCATGTGCCTGTCTCTGTTCATAATCACAATCTGTATGCAATTACAGCCTTACATTGAGAGATCTGATTCAGGAGCTTCTTTACCAGGTCTGTTTATACCTTTCCTTTAAAGCAGATCCCATGGACCTTCGACTTCCTTCATAATATTCCTAAGTGCCGCTTAGCTCTGCCCATGCCAGCCTTTCCGTACTTTAGCATTCATGGACATTTTTGATGCCGCTGCATTGGAAGCGCGCTAGTCTGTTAAGTGTGCATGGACAGCTGATGGTCTCAAAAACTGCTGCAAGAAGAGAGTGTGTTGGAAGGGAGCTGACTGTCACAAATTAATAAACTATCCTCAGAAACACACCTGGTCAAAACTAAATTGGTACTCAAGAATGATGTATGATAATAACCGCATCATTTATTAATATTAGTTAGCTTGGCTAGAATGGGAATTTCAAGAGATCCACAAAATCTATAAACATAACACCATCCAAACAAGAGTGGCTTCTATTTATTTGACTTGGCAATGGCTGGGAAACCACATGCCTTACTGAGAGACACACATAATAAGAAACTGCCGCAGGCTGCCTTTAGTGAGACCTAAACACAATTTAAATCCATCTCATGGAGCAGATTGGCTTATTCATTTTTATTTCCACCACACGATGATCTGCTTTACAGACAAATTGCAAAGAACAAAATCGTCAAAATAATCCAGTCCATAAAAGATGCATATTATGTCTAAAAAAGCAGCAAAAAATATGCTAAGTCCTAGATTTAATGAGAGTTCCTGGGTCATATTTTATCAAGGCCTGCATATTTATTTATATATTTATACTGGCTGCTTGCGTGATATACAAAAGTAACCAGATAACATGCATGGAGATACCATACGTGATGGGGTCATAAAGCACTGAAGATATAAAATAGATGATATATTGCGAGAAAGATGAAGAATGTTGCAGTTTGGAGATGATAATATGTGAATAGTTTAATCATGTTTTGGATGGATCTCTGATGCCAAAGGAGACAAATGCTATGGCAGAGGGTATCTGAAATTTTGAAAAGGAGAGGATGAGATGATAGAGGTACAGGAGGTGATTCTCCGTCTAAACCTCACTGATATTAAATATCAAAAATATTGTATGCGAAGGACAATCAGAACCAGCAAACAGGTAACTTTCCATAAACAGGTTGAAAAACTGCTACAACAAGGGCATGCCAAACCTCCAAATTATCAGTAACTAATTTCTACCCAATGCATTTTTTTTGGTTGACCTGAACCGTTAATTATAGTATGAAGAGTAGGAGTTTGGCAACCAACAACTACCTACAAATGTATTTACAAATGTATTTTACTATTCCAAGGGGAGATCACTTAGCAGTTTATTACTGCAAATATAGCCAATTGATTAAAAGTTCTGTAAGACGCTGAGTGATAATGGATGTTCTCAGCAGGGAAACCAATACACAATTCAACCCTTCACTTGATACATAACTACTAGAATAGAACAAAGCTTTTATATAGAGTCTTTACATTTCTTTCTTATGTTCACAATTCTGTTTCTAACCATTTCTATTAACTTAAAAGAAATGAATGTATCCCTAAATAAGGAGATGTCTTTTAAGGAACTGTCCCTTGATTGAGACTTTAGCCTCTTGCACGTACCAATTGATTACCTTTTAAGTCAAAAGGGTAAAGCATTTCCCAAAAGTAATGTGGTCTATTGGATTAAATGTCATTAATGATATTTAACAGGCAATGATATATGAAAACTCTCCCCGATGTATTTAAATCATTTTATTAATGAGTTTTTCATTAGCTTAATCTTAAACCAGGTGGCCACAGAAAAAAATCAGTGTCAGTGTACACAGTATAGAATATATCTAAAAACATATATATTACCTGTTGTAAGTCTGCAAGAGAATATAGGTGAATTTGTTGAAACAAATATTCCCTGGGAAAAATTCTGAAAGGAAAAAAAAATAGACAAACACATTTAATCAGGATGAACTTGAACACAAACATCACATATATAATGATAAAGGTCACCTACAGAAAACAGGGAGCAGCTTCTTCACAAAATCAAAACACTTGCACCCGGAATGTGTCAAATATTTCTGACCTTAGAAATATAATTACTCATTGTAAAAACTAAGAATGCACATATTCTAAAGTAAACTTTCAGGTGTATTTATACAAACTCAAGAGTTTGTGCTCAGCCTGGCATTAACCTGGTAGCAAATTGTGATTGTTGGTGGGATGTTTGGTCAACTCAGTGTCACTCGACTCCCACAGGTTGTTGCTGTCTAAGGAATACATATTCATAAAACAGTTTTTTCAAGCCGATTTGAATAGTTTTATTTTTCAGACAATTGATATTGCCAGATACTTATTCAAAGAAAAAGAAACTTAGGAAGATCCTCAGGGAAACATGGTTGGGGCAGATGTTTTTGTACATAGGGTAGCTCTCTGGCAGCTCTGTAATTAATATACTCATGAAGCTCAGCTAGCCAAAACATTCTCCTTTTTACATACATTTGACTACATAACATTTACAATATATTTCAAGGCGCTATGACATCACATGTTTTTGAATAATCTTTCCGCACCAAAGACTTATGTAGCCCTCCTGCTACAACAACTCATTCTAAAATAAGAATTTTTGGAACTAAGTAAGAGGCCATGACACTGAGTACCCATGTATAAACTATTAAATGGTTAAAAGCTGAGCCTGCTCCCCTTCCTCCATTTGGACCTCACTTGCAAACTTGCTCTATTACATTGTCAGAGATAAGTGCTTGCACAGGGTCGCTTATAATCATTTGTCATCGTCTACATAAGATCAGTATCTGCAGATTAAAGTAAAGTCATTGTTGGTCCAGGCCTGCCAGACGCTAACAGGAGGGGCTGGGTTTGAATAAGTAGTATCTGCTCCATTCTGAGTGATGCTGCATCTGCGAGGCATTGATTTGATTAAGCAGTCCTTTTTCTGGGTATAATATGATTTCATCTACCCAACTACCATATTTGCTCTTTACAGCTAGAAAATCTTAGCTTCTTCTTCTTCTTCAAATTTCTGACCGTGTTCTATTTAGCTATCAAGGCTCTGTTACAAATCTGAAATAAGCTGTGGTAAAATTATACATTTTAATGCGATAAAGTTCTCTAGCCATGTGTCCATATTGAGTATTGGTGTCTGTCTATACCTTCAAAAAGAAGAGAAACAAACTAGACACAAATATAATAAATACACAACCTGTACAACCTACAACAAATAAGCTAGATTCCTCATTAAAGAGACCATTGTTTGTGGTTTAAGTTTGAAGAACAGTTTTCATCATCATCATTATTATTAATCACTACTATTTTCTTATTAATGCTCTTAATAAACAGGGCCAGGTCAGGGTGCATTTGACTATGTAAAAAAAAAATCAATGTATTGTAACTGGCTATGTCTTGTTCAACCTAATAAAATCAAGCCATCCTAATAGGATATTAATGTTAACACACTTCTGAAAACATCATTAATTATATCTGTGATGTGTAGAGAATGAGTCTAAATGGCTTTCATTCCTGTAAGGAGACCTTTTCACGTTCCCCTGCCCGAGTTGGCTTGGGAACACTAAAGCAATTTGGTGATGTTTTCTGAGAAACATCATCAACTGAATTCATTAAGGTAAATCAAAGTCAACACAGAAGAAAAGAATGGGTTCATACGGAAGTGATTTGCCATATGCTCAGGAGAAGTTGATTAAATGGAGTCACCATGGGCCATATTGGTAGTGCATTGGGGAACCCTGAAAACATGGTCAAAACTATCCTGAGATGAAATAAAACTGCACCTTATCTTACATGTTTTTCAACAAAATCTCCAAAAACATGGCCCCTAGTTGGGAGCAGATCATTCAACAGATCAACCATCAAAATACAATGGAAAATGGAATATTCATGCAAGAGGGAAATTGGGTGTCATGTAAAAAATTCCAAATAAAATGGGATCTATGGTATAAAAAATAGTAATAGAGAAAAATAGTAATGTATATTGGCCTATCTTCTCCTTTGAAATAACCTCCATGTTCCATCATCATCATCAACATCCCTTTGTATTATTAACTTTAGTGTCTGCTTTTTTTGTTTTGTTTATACGTATTTTGGCATAATGTGGTAGAATGCAAAGCTATTACAGTTTCTATTTGTTTGTCCCAATAGTCGAACAGGGGTTATATCTCACGATATCAATCTTATAGTTCCATATCCTCCAATTTATATTCAGGTTCCAAAATTGGCATAACCGCTAAACTCAAAAGTGTTTACATTACAAAAAATAATGATGTGGCAATGTTATATCTAGATAGGATATAATATGCTTCAACATATAAGGACATATACACCAAATATTAGCTAGTAATATTAGTAATCTAAATATGGTATCTATAGGGATTATATGCCTGGCTGGTCAGTGCATATTACAATAAATTAAGAACGAAACAGACAAACAAAATAGTAAATTCTGAACTGTGCAATTAAATTTATTATATAAATAATATATTATTATTAATAGTAACAATAAAGATGAAGTTGAACACATTTTTAAAGCAGGCATCAGTCACGTAGATTTAAAGCAGCAAACTTATCATCACAGCCATTAGCTTTCTAACAGCCTGAGACAAAACACCTTTTCAAACAAACATTTCCAACATATCACCCCAAATGGGACTCAGCCGCCAGTCTTATTAAACTGCATTACATGCAGTTTACTTGTTTAAACACCATTGGTTTAAAATGTTTATGTTACATTTCCCCAATATACCTATCTTAGTGGATATTGTAAATACA
The DNA here is from genome assembly GCA_009364415.1 of Spea multiplicata. Classification (NCBI taxonomy): domain Eukaryota; kingdom Metazoa; phylum Chordata; class Amphibia; order Anura; family Pelobatidae; genus Spea; species Spea multiplicata. The sequence continues at coordinate 8,749,396 of VKOC01000009.1, read as the reverse complement.
TTTTCCATTATATAGATTCCTGAGTCTTTAAGCGAGAGATTCCAGGCCATCTGGAATCCTTCAGGACTAAGGGCTATTGAAAACAGTGAAGGTTTTAGGCTCTCTGAGAATACAATTCCGTCCCAGACAAATTACATGCTTGAAATTGCTGTCATTAAATTTGTATTCTCCCTTAATTAGGTTACAATTTCAAACTCTCAAACAGTAATTCTATTTCATTACAGCGCCTTTTGATTGATGCAACGTTTCGCCCCTGTGCAATATGGACACGATATATATTTTAATATTTCCTTCAACCACCTTAGTAATAGATCTGACCTATGTTTTGAGTGTCTAATACAAGATCTATTGGCTTTGGTTTGTGAAAAAGAGATGAATATTGGCTGGCCAGGGCTTTACGATATTAAAATAACAAAGGTAATAAATGTGACAATGTGATTTAAAAGGAAAATTGTGCCATTTTTTTGGTCTTATGGTTTTCACAAGAATCCGATTGCATTATTAGCTAAAACCTTCAGCTTAGAGGTGATTAGTTAAGGTTTATTCTAAAAATGAATCATAAAAGCAATATGATCTCTTCTTGTAGATTCAATTTATTTATTTTTTACATATTTTGTGTTCTTTGTCAGTGGGATTAAACAAAACTGAGTAGGTTGGATGTGTGCAATTTAGTAGGCAATGAATAATTCATTTAACATCACAAACGTATACAATAGCCATATATATATATATATTATATATATATATATATATTGTAAAAAAGAAGGTCAAGCAGCTTATTGTGTAGCACAGGACAATCCAGTGTCTATGGAAGTAGAGCTGCCAAATAAAATTACTAGTGTAATTAAAAATACAAAGTTAAAACACCTTTGAGGTCACTGATGGGAGTGATAATGAATTAAAAAAAGAAATGATAAACACTGAATTTTCCTAATAAGGACGAGGAGAGGAGATATAGCAGGACTAAATGTAGCACTGTCCCAATATCATCAATCACTTTGCTTTTTAGCTCCCTGGCAGCAATATTAACAGTGGCTTTCGGTTTGTTTATATGACTGTCAAAGGCCTTCCATTGGCAATGCTGACGTGTTCTGCACTAACCCCCTGAGTGCCTGCAGGAACAAACAATGCATTACAGGAGGCACCTTTTGCCACTTAAGGATTTGAGGCTTATATGCTGTATGCGGGATGTCTCAGAAATGTTAGCCCCACTTTTCCTATTATCTATTTCTTGGGGTTGGTAATGGCAAAAGGAGAGCTCTTTGAATACCTGAGAGGAGAATAGCACACATTGCAGTTCGTTCTCCGCCACCCCAAAACTGTGAGGCTGTGGAGACTCTGTCATGTAACATATAATTCTGCCTCATAACAAACATGACGAAGGACAGGAGAAAATACAAATCAGACAGGCAAGAGAAAGATTATCTAGACAGTTGCACTGCGAGGGTCAGACATATTTGGGAGTTAGGCGAAAGACTTAACCCTAACCTTCAGTAAACAACACTCAGCATTAACATTATAAAGGCTCATGGGATTTGGCAAGCACTGCTATCCATCTCCACGCTGCGTACAGACTTACTGTAAGTCCAAAAGGAGTTTGTGGCACACACGTTCTTGTGTTCCTTAAATAGTATCAGAAGGCATGTATGTCTGGTATTGTATTAGAGGGGAGATAAATCTAGTAGAAAAAGTCAGAAGCATCTTGTTTAGCATCAGAAAAGAGCTATGTCTTATTTTGCATCAGAAGGGAAGTCTGTCCTGTTTAGTATCGGTCGTGACACACATATTTTTTTAGCCTGTTTTTCAGTAAGGGATTGTCTTTTTAGCAGTAGAAGGGAGGAATCAGTTCTTTATTTGTAAGGGAGCGTGGCTTGTCTATTTTCATGTCATACGTCATGTTTAGTATCAAAAGAAAGGGGTTGCTTGTTTAGCATTAGAAGGGGAGTATGGCTTGTATAGGATGGCTACCTGTCATGCGGAAATCTTGCTGTTGCAAAGACCACACAGGAGAAGCTATTTGTATGTAGTGAAGCAGTAAATAGCGAATTGTGTAGTTTGTCGCTGTGGGACATGCTGACGTCCCATGTACTCTTGGGCAGAATATAGGTGGTTCGAGTACTGGAAATGAGCACATAGCTTCTTTGCCTAATGCAGTTTAACCATTTCTCTAGCACAGCTTTACAATGGTGATGAAAAGCAAACAAGTAACCTGAAAGCAGCTATTCCTGCTTACAATGGTGTGATGTCAAAATGTTCCCAGCCTAACCTTTCTAAAGCTACCTCATGCGGTATTCCTAATAAATAATAAAAAAAAACTGAAAAAAGAAAACACGCCCATGTGGGCAAATGATTTCCCATTTAAAGAAAAAACACTGGATTAAATTACAGTGCTGTCGAATTTGATGGTATGACGTTCCTCCCCATCTTAGGTTATGGATGCCAAAGTGCTTTCCAGGGGAAAGCTACTGTATCAAATATGGACTCACTTGCTCATTACTGAAAATGTAGCTAGTCATAATGCCTTCCAGTCATTTAACACGTAAGCACTGATTTGCTGAAATGTTCTGCTACATGAGCAGAGCGAACACCTCTAGATGTGCAGATCGAACCCATAAATTGACAAACGGAGTAGGTTAGCACACATAGGAACTGGGTTTGACCCGGGCACCCTGGAAGAAGCCCTGTCAGTGCAGTGCTATTGGCCACACCCACTCCCAATCCCTCCCCTCAAACCCCACCCACTTCCACTAAACACTATGCATGGTTAGCCCCGCCCCTTCACAAAGTCACTCTCCAAGACGAGGGAGATCTCCAGGTAGTCTAAACCAGGGCGTTTCCACATACATAGATTAACAGCCAAATGAGCACTTTCAATATTTTAAGAGAAATAGCTGGAATTGGAATATTTATGACAGGAATAGCTATCTGGTCCTGCCAAGCTTAGGTTGATATAAGGGCCAAAGAAAGCAAAGGACACATAATAATGACCAACACGCAACAATGTAGAGATAATGACACAGGGTTTTCTCCGCTGGACTGTAGCTGATCAGATTAGCTGTTACTACCTGCTATATGGGTGGTCTTTTAAAGCATTGTGTTAACAATTCAAACTTGGGCAGCACACACAAACTTTTCTATTTTTCCATCTGCATCAGTCACCTTCCCAAGTATGATGGAATATGTTTAAGTAACATTTATGAGGAATGACGCAGAATTTAATAACTTCTCTTCATAGGTTTCACGTTTTTTTGAACCCACCTCCTACGTAGGTCTTCGGCTACAACTGCCCGGCAGCTGAAAAGGTAGGCTCTCAGGGACTTAAGCTGTTGTCTGAGACGCACAACATGTGCCAGGGCCTCAACATGTCTGTAGAGTAATGGGTTCTCCTGCTGTATGTCAATCAATGGCTCTTCAAATACATACTCCAAGAACTCTTTTGCTTGCTTGGATACCTGAAAAAAAAATTAAGAGGTCAGGTTGGTGCCTTAAGCCTGCAACAGATTTTCTTGAAACCTGATGTCTCCCTTTGTTTCCTTTGTACACTTTATACTAATTAAATACCCTTCTTAATCTCACAGTCGGGAATTATATTGTTAACCAGAGCACCTGCCTCATGGGACAGACTGCTTTATATAAAGCAGCTTTTCTTTCTCTGCTTCTTGTCAATAGATCCTCAATCACTGTGGAACTGAGTTACCGTATGAGAGGCAGGTTGGTTATATTCAACAATAGCGTAACAAAAGATTATTTTTTCCCATGTAAGAAATATTTGTTTCTTAATATGATTGCAACTGCTGCGATACTAAAACCAGGCATGTTTGTATATCAGTTCCTATAAAGCTGATTAGGATTATAAAATTCACCGGGTAATATTTAAAGTGATGTCACTATACCTTATTAAAAGTTAACTATTACAGTATACCCTTGCTATTGCATGGAAGACTCCATTATTAGTTTGGATTACCATTAGGGAAGGAGCATTAAAGGGTGCCTAAGAGAATGACCATCAGCAGGACAACAAAGTCTGCTGTTCCAAAAGACAAACAATAGTGTTTACCCCGTTGCGTTTGAGTAAGTGTTAAAATGTTTTAGACACACAGGCCAGACCTACTGTAGTAAGGATGTTGGATAATATTTTCGGAGCAGGGTACATATTGCACAGTAATTACTAGATTTCAATGCCATAGGGATATCCCATACCGTCATATTATTCCCAATACCGTATGGCTGGACATATTGGACATGGCTATCATTCTTATTATCTGTTGTTCAAACTATAAGGTAGAAGATGGAAACTGTATGGTGTTCACACAGGACAATAACTCTTACAAGAAAAACAATCACCTCTTGCATACTACCCGATATTTAAATACCATACTGAGAGTGATATACAGTATTTGACTTTCATGCACAATAATGTGACATTTATTGGACATCATTATCTGGATTACTTCATGCCTTAGAAATACTGTAATGTGGCAGGCATACATAATTTTATTTCTGCCAAGTGGACGTCTCATGTATTACGGAACACAGATGGGTTTAAAAGATCTACCTGTTAATATATGTAATACACTATAATACAACATACTTACACATGTACCTACACACAGTATCATACCTACACACAGTATCACAGCTACACACCTGCAGTAACATACTTACACACACTAACATACTTACACACACACATGGAAGAACAAACTTACAGACAAAATCCTTACTTACACACATATTAACATACTTATTTACACTTACACAAACACAAAAAACCTTTGTTGGTTTAGGAGGGGGTAGGCTGGGGCCAACTCTTCTGCTCCTTTGAGTTCCCCACACGCTACGTCTGAGCGCTGGGAAATGACGCCATATTCTGACATTCAGACTCAGCGCGTGGGACCTGAGGAAACGGGCCCTGAAGCCACAGCCTAGCGGTATGTCGGAACTAAAAGTGCCTGTTCAGTGGTTTGGAAGGTTTTGTGCAGGTGAAATGGTATGGCCCAAGACCCAACAAGGGTATAAGGCACATAATGTGGGTGGAGCAAGATGAGATATACCCGCTGTGCTCCCTGATGACATCATCACCTTCTCTTCTGGGCGATTACTAACTGTAAATTGTATGAGATTAATATATGGCCCACTTTTTGTATGAGAGACGTTTACTGCCCTTTTACCATAAGCCGAGAGAACTTATTCAGTATGGGATGTTTTTCTAAATACGTTTCTAATGCAGAGGGAGTGAAGAGGAGTTTATGAAGCAGACACCACATACTCCACACAGCCAGACTGTGTTTAAAATAGATTAATTACCACAAACTATTGAACAAGATCTTTTCATATTATTTATTCATTCACATGGAGTAGGAAAAGATGAAATAGCTCTTGCTAATGTATTCCATTCTTAAGCAGGGGAGAAATTTTGTCTATGATACTTGAGACAAGAATGATGGAAAATGATATATTGAGCAATGCCATTAGGCTTCTAGCTCCTTAAGTCCGTGTTTACACTGAGACAGAGCTAAACTGCACTATTTTGGGAGGCCAATCATGACAGAAAAAAGGTTTTTTCCCTTTGGATTTCAAATGTAATGTCTGCAAGACACGCTGTACCAAGCAAGATCCGTTTAAACACAAGCCCTAATTAGGGCTTGAAAGTGAATTAAAACTCCAGACTTGGATGAGAAGAAATCAATAACAATGTTTTACATAAACAGTAAATGAAAGGTGCATACATTTTTTTCATTTTTTGCCCGTATAATTATTAATAAATTAAATGAGATCTCCATTACTAAGCTAAAAGTGCCAAGAGAGAATCAATACTTCATTTTTTAATAAAAAGGGCTACAATACTAGGAAATGGTGGAAGGGAAGAGTAGCACAGTGGATTATTTCTTATTAATCAACATACATATAATAAAATGTACCACTGGTATCTAGTAAAATGTTTATTAAGGCAATAATATTGGGGAAATGGGGTATGGGGGCCTCTCCACTAGAAATTCCTTGTTGAGGATCTCCTTGTTGTAGGATCTCATGCTGTATCCTGGACCTCATTAGGTGGTGTTCAGAGAGTGAAAGAGTGCTTTTTTGAGGTGTCTGTGCAGACTCAGTGAGCTCCTGAGCGATGATGAGGGGGCCAAGCGGACAGCTGATGCGGTCGCCAGGGCAGTTCGACCATGGATTCATTCGCTCAAAGTTGCCTAGAGCTTGCTTGATCGAGATCTCCGGGCAACAGGCATTGCTAAATGGCCTAAAGAACTGATATAAGATATACCACACACTAAACCATATCAGTTCTTTACTGATATAGCCACTAGTGAACAGAACTTGAGTCACAAAATTAAGTCAGACTCAGTAGAAAGTAGAAATTTTAGTATTTTAAATTGAACGTCCTTACATCCCAATACTGCAAATCACCATACAGGAAAACTTGAGGTATTGATAAATGCCTGCTCCAAATAACACTTCCTTTATGTAAATGAGTAAAATATTTAGAAGAATGATGTATTTTAGTTACACAATTCAATTTATAAGCACGTTTGTGATGCTTATACACCTGTTATTGTTGTTGTTTTGGATACTAAAGACAGACCCTCGGGAGGTAGAGTCTGCATGCTCTTCATATTTGTAGAAAATCAAGAGCTGTTTTACGCATATAAAGTTCTATGGATCTTTATAAAAGTCATTTGGATGCTGAAATATCACTCATTCCGATATAACAATTTAGTGTTTAGTTTATGCAAAAAAAAAAAAAAAAAAAAAA
>VKOC01000009.1:8723420-8736229 GCA_009364415.1 Spea multiplicata | reverse complement strand
TTATGTTTAGAAGTATCCCAGTTGTGAACCAGACGGGCAGGTATGACAAAAACATCATCCACATGACAAGTGCTACAATAATACCATCCACTGTAACTGCACACTTTGGCTTTTCCATTGGAAAGACCTATTGGCTTTTGGCAACCTGCAACAGAAAAAAATAATGTGCATATTAAAACCTTACAATGACATCAGTACAGTATAATATCAATACCCTTAGAGTAATTCCCTAAACTGATTAAAGCCTATAGTGGGTACTTGTATCTATTCTTGTAAATTACCATAAAATCTAACATATACAAAATACATGTTTCTGAACCAAACTGTAGGTGAAAATTTAACCCAGAAAGGTTTTGGGTATTCAGTGTCACAGCTCCAATGTTGCAATTAATAACAAAAATGTTAGCAGAGTAGGTGGAAAATATGTTGCTTAGTGTAATCAGGAGACCAGGCGTGCAATATTGTTCACATGTTACATTATTTACCAAAGGAGTGTTAAAGTGGGTTGATGACATATATTTTGCACATATAGGTGTCACGCACAGCGAGGTTTGGAGGCACTGATGCAGGTAGGACCACAAGCGGACTACAACAAGGTCAAAGTCAAGCCGAGGTCAGGGTGCCAGAAATCAGGGAACAACGAAGAACGAGCAGAGGTCAAAATAAACCAGGTCAAGCCGAGGTTAAACACTGGAAACAATCATAGAATAGGCACTTCGTAGCATAAGCACAACCATCAGAGGGCAAGGTCTGATATCTACTGAGGGCTTATATAGGATGGGAAGTGACTAGGCCCCGAATTAGGGGTTTTGGCGTCAAAATATTTGAAAAGTCTGACGTCCCTTCCCGTTCAGGGATTACAGCGGCCATGTTGTGTGTGGCACGACCATAATATATTTTTCTACAGCTGTCTTGCACTAGACATAGTTTGCCTTGCTGGCTGTACTTTTATATAATGTATTTAAGCAATACTTTCTTTAAAGACAAAAAAGACAAGTGTTTCTTGCACCCAAGGCAAACTATGTCTGTCTGCTGCTGTACTTGCTAACATGTTAGAGAAACTCTCAGCATCCATGGGGCACATAGTAGGGCTGGCTCTATGTACCGTATATGACAAGAGAATAAGGTCAAGAATAAAAAGCAATCTGCTAATGGAAAACAATATATCACTGTTCTGCTTTTAAAAGAAACTAATTTGTCTCATTGTAACAGAGCATGGTCCTGTTTGGTAATTCCTGAGATTATCGTGGATTGATCATTCTTTGCATAGAAAAGTCTGACAAGATTAATGCACAATTGGAATGATAACAGTTGTACTGTTGAGTCATTAACCTCATTGGACTTTGTCTCCACTGTGCGAGGTTGGGTACAGATTAGGTGCGAAAGATAAGAGAATTATTGCAGGTAGTACTGGAGGTCATTAAAGATATTTTGAAGACATGAATTAAGCCATTTTTCTAGATGTTGCTCAGCATAGGCACTGTTCCTTTTGCTCTGTTGACTTTCTAACACTTTTATAACTGAATGTAGCAACCTCTTCCTTGAAATAATGTTTAATCATGAGAAATGTTTGATTCATAATTTTTGCTGGCAACAATTATCACATGATGAAAAAACAGTGTCTTATAGGCTGTTGCCATAGAAACAGAAAAGGCTTTTTAACTGTTGCTTTGTTGTTTTATATGCAATTAAACCTTCAGAGGCAAGAATAAAATAACAGATCTCATATGGTTTATTTGCTGAACATACTAGAGAGAGCAATTAAAGGGACCCTCCAGCCATCATATGTACTTTAACCCATGTGTTAGCCATGTAGTTAGCCCCTTCCCTCGCCGTCACAGCTATTTTGTATGCAGGAGATGTGTTCACCGGAGCACCTTTAAAAAAACAGGAGTTTACCATATAATGTTCAAAGCTGATTAAAATATATATTTCAGCTAATAAAAAAAGCTAATCAGGCAGAATAACTACTCTGGAAACAAACATACTTCTAACAGTAGATTAATTCTGATCCTCTGTGTGTCCCTTAAGTCTTAAATTTTAGAGAATAATGAAAAACATGAATTTTTTAACCAAATACTGGTTCTCGACATACTATGTGTTGGAATGTTTAGTTAATAAAACACACTGAAAGTTTACAGTTGCTCATAAAGCTAAGTAACTTTCGCAGGGTCATACCACGGGGCTCAGCGATCTGTCATTTTCGCAGATTCTACATGTAATAAATATTTATCACTCATCTTCTCTGTATGCACAGGAATTCCTGTAGTACACAATCTGCGTTTCTAAGTGAAATAGTTACTATTCCATCACAATATTTACACCACATCTCCCAATCTAATCACCTGCCTTTTCTTTTCAATCACCTGTCTGATAGTCTACACGCGTAAGGGCCACCCAGTCATCAGCACAGGGTCTAAAATGGCCTGTGACTTACACACGGGAGCTGCGAAGACAATCAAGCTAGAGGTACAGTACAGCATAGACATGAAGACCAGACTTTAGGTGTCATACAGTTGTACTGGTCATAATTAGTGATGACCTTTTGTGAAAACCTAACAAAATATTTGGGTAACAAGCTGAGTTGAGAAGGACATCATCAGTGTTGTAGTTGAAATGCAGATGGGAAGCTACATGTTGTTTTCCAGAGGCATGGTTTATCCTAAAAACATGCCGATCAGTGCAATTCAAGGACAACTGTTCAATATTATACGAGGTTCCATACAAAAACATAACCATCTAGACCGTATTTGCATGTAACTTTACTTAGAAATGCATTCCAAATACATGTTGCTCAATAAGTGTACCAACCAAATGAAAAACACACACTAATACCATAATAACTAAACAATGTTTCTTAAAGATTCTGCAAAAAAAAGAAATACAAGTAATAATAAAGCATGGGAACTTAATACATTCATACACATTGTCTACGTATGCCTGCTTTGACCTGGAAACAGACAATTCATTAAGCTATTTTTTAAAGTACTTGTTCTATAATTAACATGATAGTGGGAGTCTTTTTTCTTCTTCTTTACTTAAAATTGTCTAAAATAATTAGATCAGAGAAGAGTCTGGAAACTGAACAAGAAGAAACACATTTCTAATCTGGAAAAGCATTAGAAGCTCCTTAAGTGTAATGAAGAACTATAATTATGAGCAATTTGCACAACTTTTGGATCTTGCAGAAAAGACAATTTTGATATCATGGGGATTTTAATGGTTAATTCCTCTTTTTCTAGCCAGTAAGGACAAGGAACATTATGAGGGTACAAGGTTTAATTGTCAGCCTCAAAAATCTCTTTGAGAACTTTTGCTGTAGTAAAGTATGATATTCCATATGCAGCAGCCTTAGATGATAGCTAATAAAACAAGATATTTACTGTCAAAGCCCAATGATGTTATGAATGCATTATTTTCCCCCAAAAATAAAAATAACACACAAGAAGATGTTGACAACCAAATGTCCTCTTCTGTTCATTGTTTTCAATATATGACATAAACCATTCTTATATAACACACACGTACTAAACCACTCTTTGCCTATACAGTTAGGGGGACATCTGGTGGTTAATAATAAAGCATAACATGTAGGGAAAAAGTTTTCATAAACTTTGTAAAAAGGACTTGTTTAGATTGTATCTTGCAAGAGCAATGACTTCATAGTCTTCATTTTAGACTCCTATGTAACATCAGGCTATTCTAATATATGGCTCTTTCATGCATACCACGCATGTATAAACATATATAGCATTTTTATGCAGGAAATATTCAATATATTTAAGTTATATTTCAATACTACTGTGGTAGCTTTTTAGATTACATTACCAAATACTCCAAAAACAAAGGATAATTTCACCTCTGGCGTACTTTGTGGGGGTATGCCCCAGGTGCCACTCAGAAGTGGGTGCTTCAACTGCACCTTGGACCAGTCCAAAATTGTTCACAAAGGGTCGGTCAGACACTTTGTGAAGTTTTGGACCTGTCCAGTAAGGCAGGAACGCAGCAGAGTCATGTAACGCGAGGGGATGATTAAGGAAAGGATAGGGAGAAGTGAGAGCGTATAAGGATTTGTGTGTGAGCATGTATCTATGTTTGTCTTTGTTTGTCAGCATGAATGTGTATGTGTAAATCTGTGAGTGTGGATGTGTAAGTATGTGTGAGCATGCAAAATATAGAATCTGCCCCGGGTGCCAAATACTTTAGTTATGCACCAGCCTACCCTTTAAATTTCTTGTAAGTGATTGTAGCTCCTTGGTAGATAAGAGGATGCAGTTAGCTTGGTCATGGTGGTCATGGTTCAGATGCAGTTATACTGATATTTTGTGTTCTGTGCAAACAGCGAATTACCATGTGGATAGACTTGTGATCTTCTCTAACAACATTAAGAAGATTTTGGAGTTATGGCATATGGCACTTATAAAATGCTCATCTTGTCACATGCAATGCCTGGTTAGCCAAATGTCCCAAGAATTTAGGTGCCTTCCAGGACAGCAAACAGTCATGACATAAAGTACGTCCAATTGTCGAGACTGTACCAGCAAATGTAAATGTTTTGGCTACTCTGCAAGAAAGTTCTTTGAGACAGTAGTGTGCATAGTGTGGTGTCATTAGTTTAAAATAAAGACAAAGCACATTCTATAGATCTGCAGGAGGTACCAACAGGTCTACCACCACTGGAGAAAAGAAATTGTGTGCTGCAGGTTGTATCTTAAAACACTCTGTACTCTGAATTATGCTGAATATTTAGGCATAGCATATTTTGGTCAATAGCAGATATGCACTAAAGTGGCCACCGATTCCTGATCTTTAAGCTAAAGATCCATGTTTGAATTGTCCTAATGTTTATTGATGGGGCCACCACCATTGGTTTCAGCTGTGCCCCGTCATGTCTGAGACACACACATCGGGCAACGTTTTATAATTTTAACTGGCTTTATACAACATACTTTTGTCTGCCTAAACCATTCTAATGCATCTTCAGTTATTGTTGTTAAGTAATATGTGGTGTCCAAATCTACGGGAATGCACAAGATGGCCAATTAAGTTCATTAAACTAAACAAAGTCGGGATACATCAGGCTTCGGAAATACCATACATTTAAGATTCTGCTCTATCTTCAATCATATTTACTCCATTGCTATTCTTCTTCCTTCTGCTGTATTATCTGCTTAGGTTATAATACTGGTGTTCCTGCATATTGAGTTATGAAAGATGCTGGTGTGCTTTGATCTTAGTTGCTTCAAAGTAAGTTAGATTGGGTAGCAAATACTAGCATCACAGAGGTTGATGGCAATTATGATGTTTGCTTGGGAGGGGGGAGGTTTGAGAGAAAAGCCTTGAAATACAAAGTTTTTTTTTTCGATCCCCGCCCTAAAAAGAATCTTTTAAAACTAGAATTCTATATACATCCTTTGATGCTAGAAGAGGCCTATGCCCTCGATGTTCCAATTCTGACTCTATTGTGCTAAGGAATAAATAGATCACTTTAGAGCTGCACTGTCGATGTCGATGAACTCACCGCTCCATTCAGTACCAGCAATACTGACTGTCCTTGCATGCAGGTGACAACTACTTCCAGAAACACATACTACTGTTCAAAAAGTTTGAGTTCACTTTTGAAAAAAGCATACACAGAAAAAAAGGTTGGAATACAGCACTCAGTTGTGAGATGGTGCACCAGCCAAGTCCTTCAATAAATCCAAAATAAAGAAGCAGAGGCTCAGCACTCAAATGGTAAGGTGAGTTTATTTCCCACAGGCCTGCCTGTGCAGACCAATTTGATGCAGTGACGCAGAGCACGTGCACTCAACTTCTTTGGTCGACCATGGCGAGGTCTGTTCTGAGTGGAACCTATCCCGTGAAACCGCTTTATGGTCTTCCACACCGTGCTGCAGCTCAGTTTCATGGTCTTGGCAATCTTCTTATAGCCTAGGTCATCTTTATGTAGAGCAACAATTACTTTTGATCCTCAGAGAGTTCTTTGCCATGAGGTGCCATGTTAAACTTCCAGTGACCAATATGAGAGAGTGTGAGAGCAATAACTCCGATTTTAACACACCTGCTCCCCATTCACACCTAAGACCTTGTAACACTAACGAGTCACATGACACCGGGGAGGGGAAATGGTTAATTGGGCCCAGTTTGGAATTTTTCACTTAGGATGTACTCACTTTTGTTGCCAAAGTTTAGACATTAATGGCTGTGTGTTGAGTTCATTTGAGGGGACAGCAAATTTACACTGTAAATCTCATAAGCCTCTTCACTGAGGTATAGGTAGTGGCCTAACAGATAAGTTTGCTGTTCATACTTCAGATGGATGAGCTAAGTTTCTGAAGTCCCTCAAATTAAAAATAAAACAAGTAAAACATGCTTTTGCATTAAAAAGTGTTGTGCGTAGTATTCAAGTCTCTTTTATAAATACCAATTATGTAACCAGGATCTTGTAGGATCCAGTCCAGTGACATGAGTCAACATTAATTTTGGTTTTGCTGAATGTAAGAAGCCACAACATGTTGGTTTCTGGTCCTTTTCTAAATCTGAGCAATCATCTGAGTAGGATATGATCAATAACCCAACACGCACAAACTAAAAGGAAACCATATGATTCCCAAGTCCTGTATGTACCTACAGTCTTCAAAACAACAAGCTCACCTAAGGATTCACAGTACAAGAACATAAATTAAATGGAAACATTTAATGACATTCAATATACTGAAGCCATTACAGATATTAATATGAAGTTCCAGATGTGATTTGCTATTTAGGTCTTTGATTAAGTGGCGTATGAGTGTTCTGCTGTCTGTATTCTAACCATCTGGGAGCCTCTTGTCTCCAATGAATCATAATCTCAACAATGCTAGAGAAGATACCTGGGTTAAAATAACCAGTTTCCATCCACTTAGCTTCTCAGTCTATCATGCTGCTGTGAATGGTTATTGGGCAATACTGGATTTGCTAATCAAGGTTACCAAAATAGCAAATTTTCCTAATATGCATTTACAAAATAATCGTAGATTTTTGTTATAACGGTTCCCAAAAGGATACAGTAACAATTCATCTGGACTTACCTTTTCTTTTATAAAGTCGTATTAAACATGATTCTTCTCCTGAAAATACATCCAGCAATTCAATGACAATGAATATTCAGACTCATTTGTTTGGCAAACTATTAGCATACCTGCGAACTTCCCAGGGTTGGTGGCCTGGAACTCCCCCTCTACTTGGCTTTTGACTGCGATCAAGGGATCAGGCATGTGTAGAGTAGGCAGGGGTGGGCATTAGCTACATGGGAAATGGGTGCCCCCACCACCTGGAGATTGAAGATTCCAACCAGGACCCTGCTTCTGGTAAAACTCAGCAAGTTTCCTATGCATATTAGATATAACCAACCAAAAAAGTGTTCTAGATGGATTGATGCCCTTGGATAGACATTAGGAGCATTGTGATTCTAGGAGTTTCCACTTCTGACACCGACATTTTAACAGCCGCTGCCTCCATGGCTCCTAGGTTAGTTGGAGTTTAGTTTAAAACATTCTTGGGAGAATTTCTGACTGGGTCTCAAGATATTTTCATATATAGAAGGGAGGACTCTACGTTTGGGTTACCTATTACCAAAAAAGGATGACATCAGAAGACACGATTCAAGGAAATGTATTCCCTAGGGTACTTTGTTAGAGAAAGTTTTATGTTGGTTTGACTGCAGCAAAGCTCGTATCTGGAATATACAACACGGACAACAAAAACATGTAAGGCTTTGATTTTTTTCTAAAGACTGACTAAAAATAAATACAACTGAACTGAGTCTTCTCTAGCTTTGAAATCAACAAAGGAGGAGCACAATGGGAACAACCGTGTCACATATCTGATAGATGTAACATATCTATTCTTTGAAACTACAGAGACGCATGCACAAGGGATAGGAGAGGCTAGTGGCCTAAAGTGACTTGTGAGCAAGCATCAGTGCGGTTTTGGCTTTCAAGTGAAATGTGCCATTACAGTAGGTCTTTGATGTGCAGGTGTGTTTTCAATGTTTCATTCCTTGATTATCTAGTCCCATTATAAATATACAAACAACCCCACCCTTAGACACACCAACAGCTGAAACTTCTATGAACCATTTTTAGTTAACAGAGATCTCTGTACATAAAATTAGTTTATTTCCATTGAAGAAGGAGGTTGAGGATATTAGACAAAAACAATAAAATCTAATTATCACTGTCCAGTGAGATACTTATTAAGACTAGTTCCGACATGTTTATTATTTATTACCTAAAAGACTGTAAATTTGGAAAAGCAGGGAGGGCCTTCATCTTTTTTCTGTGACAGCATGTTTTAAATTAGTTTGCATTACTGTGGATTTATATATTTTATTTGTATTCTCTCATCATCTAATAGCAATAGAAAATCTGCTAGTTCTCTGTTACTCTGGCAGGCCGCAGCAGAGTCCTGGGAGACTTGCAGAGGGCAGCGGAAACTAGCAGATGGCAGCAGAGTCTGGGCAAACTGGCAGACAGCAGCATAGTCTGGGGAGACTGGCAGACAAGGTCAGGCAAGCCAAGATAATACGCAAAGGGGAACAAGTACACACTGCCAGAGAATGATCCAAGAGAATCAAAATCCAAGCCAAAGGTCGAAATCTGCATAATCTGAATCCGGCAAGGTACAAATGTCAAAAATAGAATTGTAGTCAGAGTCCAAGGCCAGGGTCAAAACCAGGAAATACATAAGGCGAACAAACAGGATCCATTATACTGCAGGGCCAAGAAGTAAAATGCTCCAGCAAGGGAGCCTGGAAGCATCCTTGGCTCTAAATGCCCTTAATTACCCGATGGGCCTCAGGTATAACGACCAACAACAAACTGAATAGGGACATAGGAGAGGTTGGAATGGCAGTAACCTCAGATCATCCTGGTGGTAACACCTGTAGGTGAATGGTCAGCCATGCTTAGGGTCACTGGTTCAACTCCTGTGGTTCCTGATACTTAGCCATATTTACTTAAAACACAAGGGATACTTAGAATTTGTTATATACATGTACATACACAGTATGTTATCCTCTGCAATAGTATTTTGGCTAGTTGCAGCCATAATACCCCCTCTCCCACCTCCCCCCATGCACAGACAAATAGCTAATCTACCTAAATGAAGGATCATTCAGCATTTTGTGGCAGCAAAGTAGACAGACAGCAGGCTTAGATAAGGCATGTTTACACATTGTGCTGGCCACAAAAAAAGAACAACTACAAAAGCTTTTCAACACTAAGGAAACAGGGGAAAGATTTAGTGGGCATCAGTTCAAATAACAACCAGTAACTTGGCACTAAAACGTGTCAAACGTGGGTGGTGAGATTTGTACCAGGGTACTAATAATTTCTTGATGAAGCTTCTGTCGAAAGGTCTGATCATCACAGTACTCTGCTTTCAAGGACTCAGAATAAAAAACCCACCAAACTAGGAAAATAAATCTAAAGGACAACCACATACTCCATAAACCATGCATCATTTAAAAACAGGCACAAATGTGCTTGACTAAAAAGTATGTGTTTACTACAATAATTAACATCCCTACACAGCTTATTTTGCTTTTAATCAAATATGAATCTTCAATAAAGATCCATATTCGACCATATTCGATCTGACAGCAGCGCTAATTGGCTGCACACTGTGAGCCTCTAGTGAGGACAAACTCTTTGAGCCAAATGTGGAGTCCAAGTGCTGCAAGGCTGCCACGCCATGGAGTTGCTGGAATATTGAGGGAGCCTTGGAGTGTGCATCAAATCAGAATACAGTTGATACAAAGTGATATGACCATGTTTAATTTTACATTTCATTGTATTTTCCTAAAAAACTGCTTTCAATTATCTATTTTGTCTTGTGTCTTGATTGTCTTTGGCTATCCAACACTGTACATATGTGATGTTCAATGCTTTAGAGGAGCTGAAGGTGGTTTTTACTGGGCCAACGTAGAAAAGGATGTCACAAAAGCTATTTCTTGTGCTCCAAGTTCTTAAAATCATAGCTTTCCCTTTTTTCCAGTTGCATATGTATCAATATGCATTGAAACTATTTCAAATACAGATGAATTCTGTGGTATTTTCATAGTAGGGTATTAATTATTGTTCTCTGTTCCTCTTTGACCTGACATTTTTAATGCTGGAACCCCAGATGTCCTACAAGTTTTGTTAATCAAACAGACCCTAGGCAAAGAATGCAGACACAATCAAAATTGTTTTCTAAAACATTCTACAAAATCAAAACCTCTCCAGTTCCATTCATACAAATCTCAATTCTGAGTTCATTTGTTTGCTTTTCTCAGCCTTTCTCCCAAGGTTGTTTCATACAAATAGAAAATGTAAAGCCTAATTCAACCTACGGAAGAAAAATATGGCCCTACCAACATGTTTCCTTATCAGTAGGTCATTGTCAATCAATTAATGGAGACAGCTGGAGTCTGTGGAACAGGGATTAGCAAAAAAAAGACAATAGCTCGTCCTGAACTATTACAATTTAATCACTTTAACTAAACAAATAAGGCAGTTCTCGGCTGCTGACATGTCAAGGGAATTCTGAACAAAAAGAAAACTTCAGCAAGCTTGGTCCTTACTTTTCCCCTTGGCCAGACAAGAGCGAGTGATTACTGTAGCTTTAAGTTCCATCTTTGTGTTCCTTGTCTTTGATTCCTATTCGGACCATGCCACTTTCTGGCACTAATTTGTCAAGCTAAACAAAGAAAGGATTTGTACCTCCTATAAAGGTCTAAATTAGAACTGGCTTCTGCAGTATTATGCGCCATTCAGACAGGACACAATGACTTTAATTACTGGAATTTGCACTAAATGGCTGAAGAATTTGCAGAAAAACCCTTCTCTTCCCCAACTATTATTTACTCCTCCTTGCCAGCGGGGTGGGAATTTAAGTCTTGGACCTTACGAAATATAATTGGCAATGGAGTTTGCTTTTGAATTAAACAAAACTCCAAGAATAAAAAAATAAGAATCGACCAATTCTGCAGGTTGTTTTTGTAACGTTTAAAAAGAAAACTTTTAGGGTGCCTTAAGCTCCTATAAGCATAAGCATTCTTAGACACAGCCCTAAAAAGCAGCTCACTGTGTTACAATGAAAATATTCACTGAATAAATTATTCTCAATCTTAATGAAAACATGGTTATTTTACTTACTTTGAGGTACTGGAGTACCATCCTGAATATTGAAATATTCCATTCAAGATAATATCGCAACAGCTTTAGATAAAATATGAAGTCCTGCTATGTTGATGGCATAACTTGACGAATATAAAAGTCTTCTGGAAATGTGTAATTTTGGTTCTCCTCTATTTTGGGTTGGATTTTATTTAGAACTCTCATAGCTTATGTAAAACATGAAGGAGTAGTAATATTTGAACACCCTGTTGGCACTTTTAGGGTTAGATTGCCAAAGACAAAGGCTAAGAATAAGGATAAGAAACCAAGACTGCTAGTTTTTGATTGGACAAAGAAACTCAATTTTGCTCAAGATACAGCGATGTAGTTTCTGTGCTTCATATATATATCTGGCCCCGACGTCCTTTCAAAGAGTAATACCAGTTTAAACAGGGCTGCACAACTCCAGTTCTCAATGGTCGCAAACAGACCGGCCTATCATTGCCTTAAAAAAAAAGCAATTTGTTTAATATTTAATCAAACAAATACAGCTTTTCCCTGTCTGACTACATTACACATGTAGGGCATTAAAGTGGATATTTGTGTACATGCACAGTTTGACTGGAGTGGGAAGTAGAATGTATACAATGTTCTACACCAATAGCAAATACATAAAGAAATTCATATTTTACATATTCCATGTTAATTTAGATGCTGCAGAGGTTCTATGTGAAATATGTAATACATTTTATAATATATCCATTTTGCGTTCCCCTTCTCTTATAGTGCCATTATTATTTTTATTCATTATTATTATTTCAAAGTATATACTACTGAAATATAGATATGAGCTATGTGAGGTAAGGATGTTTTTCAGACGTTCTCTAGGTATGGTTGCACGCATAACTTTATTGATTACATTTTGCAATTGCCAGATGGATCAAGTCATCCTTCCACAAAAACATACATTTATGATCTCACGTGTGTTATAGAATCAAAAAGTTAAATGGAATTTATGCCATGAAGCCTTTGTCAAGCTCAAGAATGAAAACCTCAATTTGTTGGCACTGGTCCATTTGGTTTTGTTAACATCATAATCTACTGTAGATATAAATAACTCTTTCTAAATAATTTATGCTATACTTGTTGATATGCTAAAAAAGCTGTAATGTTAAAGTCACCAGGGGCATGCTGGGCCGGGTGGCAATTGTCCCCCAGGCCGCCCTGAATCTAAGTTAAGCGGCCGCCCACTGAAGTGGCCAATTCGGCCATGCCAGGGCTGTCTGTAATGCACGGCAAAAGCCTGCCACACCCGCAGTGGACCGAGATGTCATTGCAGCTACTGAGGTTGCGAGTTTTAAAGTAGCCGTAAGACACACCGGCCAATTTAAAATGATTAAGCGGCCGGCATGCCTGCACCGTGCCGCCCAGTGCCTCAGTGAGGCTCTTTGTCCCACCCCTTTGAAGACGCACGGTGGAGGAGAGCGGTCTGCAGAGAAGGAAGGCAGCAAAAAAGTCAGAAAAAAAATCAAAAAATAGTTGGGGTGATAGGTGGAAGGGGGCCCATATATTTAAAGGGGGGCTGCCTTGGGACAATCAAATATAAAAAGGGGGTGGCTGGGGGTATAAGTACACAACAGGGTGGTTGGGGCATCACATAAATCAATA
>VKOC01000009.1:8702303-8723320 GCA_009364415.1 Spea multiplicata | reverse complement strand
TATATATATATGTGTGTGCACTGTATACAGACGTGCAAAAAAGAAAGTACACCCTCTTTGAATTCTATGTTTTAAATATCAGAGCATAATAACAATCATGTGTTCCTTAGCAGGTCAAAAAAGTAAATATAAGGTCAGATGAACACATGACGTATTACATTGTGTCATGATTTATTTAACAAAAATAAAGCCATAAACTAAAACTAAGTACACCCTTATTGCTTCCATAGGAATTAAAAAGCTTTGAAGCAGACAGGTGATGCTAATCAAATGATCTTGATTCATTGATCATCAGTAATTGTGACTGCCTCTATAAAAAGCCCAAGTTTTAGCAGTTTCTGGTCTGGTGCATTCAGGTGTGTGTTAACAAAATGCCAAGGACAAAAGACATTGGGGAAATTGCAAAAAAAACCAAAACATCTTAGACTCTAGACTTAGCCTCAGTTGTGAAATGATAAAGTTCATGACAGTACAATTAGAAAAAGATTGAACAAGTATGTTTTGTTTGGAAGAAAGCCTCTCCTCTCTTAAAAGAACAAGGCAGCGTGGCTTAGGTCTTGCATCTGAACAAACCAGAAGAGTTCTGGAATAATGTCCTTTGGACAGGTGAGACCAAAGTGGAGATCTTTGGCCATAATGCGCAGCACCATGTTTGGTGAAAACCAAACACAGCATATTAGCACAACTGTCAGGAAGGGGTGATGATTTGGGCTTGGTTTGTAGCCACCTGGGAACTTTGCAGTCAAATGTGAGACCATCTGTCCGACACCTAAAACTTGGCCGACATTGGCTCATGAAACAGGACAATGAACCCAATAACACCAGCACATCTACAATAGAATGGTTTAAAACCAAAAGAATCAAGGTGTTGCAATGGCCCAGTCAAATGACCAAAGAGAAAAGAATGAAATAGAGGGATTAAAATATCTAAGATCAAATATTAAGTCAAATCAACAAAACAATATTGATTATGTCACCACAAGGTCAGGGATTAACAAAGCAATAGCATCCGGTCCTAATAAGAAGACTAAAAGCCACAAATAGATATTCAATAATTTGCATCAATGCGTCTTCCCGTAATCCCTTTTTTTCCGTCTTTCAAGGTTATAAAGTCATATGCTTCATCAACATGCTAAAACAATATATGTACATAAGACATCTGTGTAATGGTCGAAAATTACATTTCTGTGAAGAACCTGATGCTACTTCTACCGATCATGTCCATGGGTAGTGTACCAGTAACCTAACAAAATCAATTTAGGAAATGGATATCCTATGAGGTTGAAGAAATAAAAATGATTTTAACAAACTTTAAAGGTTTGAGTGTAAAAAAATATGACAATAGTTCCTTAACAAGAGAGCATTAGCAAGGCATGCAAATAAAGAATGTAAGAGAAGGGATGAAGGTATTAAAGAAGAGGGACAGCTAAGGTAAAGATGGAAGATAAAGCTGCATTTCCATGTAGATCTGTAAATTAAATCTTCACAGTGAAAAAAATGTGTAGTTTCACATTCGATTTGTAATGCTGATACGTAAACAAATGTCAGGATGTTGCTAAAGAGTACACATAAAAAGGAGATATCTTATTAAGGCCGACAAGAATTTAGTAAACGGTGAAATAAAGGTACTATTGAAAGCTGGGAGATCGGGAATTGAAAGAAAGAGGCACACAACATTACAGGCTTCCAGGTGTTATCTTTACATGGTCTGGTGGCAAGAAAAAGATTTGTTTCATGAAAATAATCCCTTTAGAGAATATATACAATATTTTGGCCGCTATATTGATGACTTGCTTTTTGTCTGGTCAGGAGGTCAGGACCTGGCATCATCTTTTGTGTCTTCTGCTAAAGCTAATTCTATGAATTAATATAAAATTTACATTTGAACATTATAAAGATACAATCTCTTTTTTGGATTTACAATTGGGGGTGAAGCCTAACACCCTTGGTATCTCAGCCTCTGTTTTTTGTAAGAAGGTTGCAGCATGCCATTAGTTGTCATCCACGACATGTTATACGCACTGTCCCTACTGGACAATTTATAAGATTGAAAAGAAATTCCTCCACTCAGATTTGAGAAGCAAGCCTCTGAACTTAAAAACTGTTTCAGAGCTAGGGGCTATAGAGCCAAGGATATAGATAGGGCCTTTTATAACGCCAATGCAAAACAGAGAGAGCACCCTCTTGCTGACAGATGTGGAGATACCAGGTAGCCTTCATTACTACCCATAGTGTAGAGTTCAACCAGATAAGAAACAGTCTACAAAAAATATATCCTGGATGAGACTTATGATAAAATTCTCAAATAGGGTATGAAGTATATTGCCAAGCGACCGTGTACGCTGGGCAGTATGCTCGCCTCGAGCCAGCTACCTCAATTGAAGATAAAACGGGTACCTGGCTCAGTACCGTGGGCATGTATAGCTGTGGTCACACTATATGCAAATGCTGCAGATATGTTGAAAATAAGAAAAAACTATTTGTGTCATCAGTTACAAATTTCTGAGAAATTTGAGACACATAATTATATTACCTGTACCAGTGATCATGTCATTTATTTATTCACATGTAATAAGTGTAAAGTACAATATGTTGGACGCACTGTGCGTGAATTGAAGGCACATATCAGGGAACAGTATTCAGGACACAGATATTAAATCTCCCATTGGTAAACATTTTTTTGGATTGCAATGGAGGAGATTTAGCGTATTTTTCATTTACAGGGATTGAAAAAGTATCTGGCTCCCCATGAGGGGGTTGCTTTACCACCTGTCTCAATCAAAGGGAAGTCTATTGAGTATTTCGGCTGGGCACTCAAATCCCCCATGGCCTAAATTCACAATATGTGGTCTCTTGCTACATTGATTAATTTCTATAGAGTAAAATAGGGTAATGTTTGTATTATAACCCACATTTACGGCTACCAAGTGGTTGCATTGGTCCTTGCCTATTGGTAACTTAAATGTTTCCTGCCTTGTGTAACATTTTGCTGGAGATATGCTCCCAGTGTAGTACATTTTCTGTCTTATGACTCTATTTATATTACATTACATTTATGGTGTTCTTTCTCCATTTGTGTGTATATACAAAGCTATATTAATATGTTATTGGATCTGTATACTACAATACTATGTTTAAGTTTGCATTTGTAATAGATATTTGACATGCTGGGTCAAGGAAGGGAGTGTATCTCCAGCTCCAGAGTCTCTTCTAACGTTCCACAGCTGCTGTTGTTTTCTACTTGTTTTAATTTGTATGTACCCTATATATTTTACATGTGTACCACTCTGTTAGGCAGCTTATGACTAAGCACAGTTTGTGCGAAACACGTCAAGCGGGTTAACTTTTTGTTTGTTTGTGTTTATGTACTGTTGTTCCTTTTGATTTTATTGTCCACAGACGCTTAATAAGTTTATATTTGTTTATACATGCATGGACTTCCTGGTGTGATACTGGTGTCGGCTGGCGCAGCTATTGGTTTTTGATACACCAAAGGGTCCAAAGGAGGAGAAATAAACTGTACTGAGTTGCATTAAAGAATTATTATTTAAGTGAGTGTTTTATCTTTTGTAATTAGACCAAATATAATACAGAACAGCAGAAGCTGCCACACACAATTTTGGGGATAAAGCCAATATAAGACAAACAAATGACTAGGGAATACAATGCAAAAGGAAGTCCCGCTGTATATAAATGGAAAAAAATGTGTGACCTCGTGTATTTGTACCAGTGATAGTAACCCACAGATCAGTACTCCACGTGCTAACCATCCCCTAAGTAATTACATTTACTATAATACTATAAATAAATAGCATTAACAACAATATGGAAACGGTGTAATTTGTACTTGAACCAGAGTGTAGTATTCATCAGAAAAACCTTTTTGACCTTTTTATCCCCTGCCCCTCCCCTCCTAAAAGTAGCTCTGTTGAGGGTCACAGTGCAACATGGCAGGTTATGGTTCTGCTGTCACTTCCCAAGAAGCCATCGCAAATAATAAGAAAAAAGGAGTCTTGTTTAGTGCCATTAGTGTTCCTCATCTCCCACAGGACCCATTAGCAGGACTTATTAAACCAACATAGACAAAGAGCAAAAATGCCCTTGTTAATTTAGAGTCTCTGATAATTACTCTGCTCGTCCGCCTCTTTGGGGACCCTGAATAGGCTTTGAATAATGTTTCTCTTGCTGTGGCTGCAGACAATGGCCGAGCAGACCGCTATGAGCAGTGCCAATCCCATTAGCAGAAGAATAGACAGAGTTTCAATGTATACATTTGTATGTTAGCATGTACAAGTCTATATGTACAAAGGGATAGTGGGAACTTTATGTATGTGCATGACTATAATTCGCAATTTCCTCACTCTGCCCTGAACCTACCTCAAAATAGCATTACATTCCTTATATTATTAAATACTTAGGTGAAATGCCACTTCAAGCACAATCTACCCATTTAACAAACGTCCAAGCCAAGTGGCCTGAGAAAGCTCCCTGCTAGGCTCCTACAACATTGAAGTGTTGGGAATGTCTACTAATCAATAGAAGATATTGTTCATTGAATTTCAAAGCAGTTCAGGGGAGTATAGAGCAGCAATGACATGCACCCATTGCTTATCATTTGTAATTCCCTGTCAGTTTAACTCACATCCCTTACGAGTGCACCATTTTTTTAATTCCAGCACATGGAGCAGTGGTGCGCTGGAGAGCCTGGTGGCCCTCATCAAACGACCTAGGCCACAATACTCCACTGATCACAACTCTGGTAATATTTACTGGCCATTCAGTAAATCTTTCCCTGGGGAATCATTATATATAGTGAACTTCGATCTATGGCATATGTTTCACTTTTTTTCCTAACAGGATAGATAAGAGAACAACTGGATTTGAGTGAGCTAGGTAAATACCTAAAGAGAGGGTAGAACGTCTGGCAGTGCAAGAAGAACCTTTCCAGTAACAAGGTGAAGAGGCCCTAGGCAACCAAATATGGCACAGTAGACAGACAATCATAGTTCAGGATGCTGAGTTAGAATCAAGTCGAGATCAGCAAAGGGTTAACAGCCCACTAACAATTGTTCATGATGCATAGTCAATGGCAGGCTATGGTCAGCAATAGGTTAACAGTCCAGTAACAACGCACAGTAATGGAATAGCTGCTCCTGGTAGAAGATAGATAACTCCGTCATAGACCCTGTAAGGAGGAAGTTGATCAGCAGACCACAAAAACATCTAGAAATTTCTGATATTGAGAAGGCAGACCAGGTAACATTTATTTTAATACTTTGGAGGGTTCAGACGATACAATGGAAATTTAACTTGGAAAGCAGGATCCCTTGTAGAAGTTAGAAGAAAAGGTCACAGAACCTATAGTCCAGTTGGCTAGATTGTAAATTCACAAGAGCAGGGGCCTCTTCTCCTTTGTACCAGTCTGTTATTGTGTTCAACTTCAATTTATCCCACAGATTGTAACAGCTCTACAGAATCTCCTGGTGCTTTATAAATACATGTAATGTAATATAATGGAATGTAATGTTAATGACAGGGTTATGTTTTTGTAGCCAGGCGATGCCCAATATCAGAACAGTGAACCAGGTCAAAACTTAAAACTTCATGATACAGATAAAGAGTGATAGTCAGGACTGACAAAATAAAATTAGAGATATTAGGTAACACTGATGTCTTCTTGCCTGCACGCATGGAAGGTGAGGTGGGACCTCATGGCTGATGTAAATACTGTTTTTAACAACAACAGGAATTGTGTGCATTACACCCTAAATAATGCTAGTGTACTTCTGGTGTATGAGTCCAGTTTATCTTGTCTGACTTAAAGGTTGGTTTGGATTTCCTCAAATTGATTTTGTTATGAGGGCTACACCAAACAATATATCCAGTCGAGAAAGTAAGACATGAAAAAATCCATTAAGTCATTAAAATCCCTGTGTCTTTTGCCCCCAAACAGCTTGTCTGTACTATTTAGTTTTGTATGTACCACCTTTGTCCCCAAAAAGGTTGTGTGGAATTGTCTACGCCATCTTTGCCAGCAAGCAGGGTGTCTCTGCCATCCTTGCCTCCAGCTTGCCTGTGCCATTCTTGCCCCTGTGCAGCCCTGATGGAAGATCCATCAACTTATTGCACATAGAGGGGGTCATCAGAATCCTCTTCCGTTTCCCCAGCCACCAGCCCCTTTGCTTTCCAGAAGTTTTTCTGCTTAGCATTACACAACCTGGTAACTTTCCAGGTTTGACCCAGGGATCCCTGGGTGAAGCACCGCTTCTCCGGATCAAGACCCGAATCCTCGGGGTCGCGGGTTTCCCACTGACATCACGGGAACTCCCACTGACATCACGGGACCGCCCGCTGACGTCAGTGGCTGCATCCCGAGTAGCAGGAGCCCAGAAGTTCCCAGGTATGGGTATAAATGTAAAGGGAATACTGTACTTTATTGAAAATAATAGTGTCTGGAAAGCATTGAAATCAATGGGGTAAAGGATAAATGCATGTAGGGAGACATAACACAATCTTCCAATTCTATGCAAAGGAACACCATTGAAATTTAAAGGGACCATACTGCTATTTTACGTGTTGATGTGCTTTTGATGGGTGGATTGTCCTTGTAACTACCTCTCTTGCTCCCTTTTTCTGACCTCTGTGCCCTATGATGAAGCTTGACAAACAATCACAAACAGACAGGACATAATATTTTAATTGGGTCGCATATACATGGATTTAATTTATATTTGCAACATTGTTACTACTTACTAAACGTTATACACTTTCTTTTCATTTGTTTAACGTTACAATAAACATTTGACTAGTCAACAGACTCAAGATAGACCTCAAATTCACACATTCAATATCCTTGCTTCCTGCAACATTTTCCATGTTGCTACAAGAAGGATTAAACCTGAACTGCCCTGCCATAAGGATATAGGTTCTAAATGTAAAGCAGCTACACTTTCATTAGGATTCTACCGACGGGCATACTGGTAAGTCATGCTTGTCTGCGTTCCTTGATAAACCTGCAGGCTGGAACTATTTTTAGCCTCCTTGTTGCACCGGGGACAGAGTAAAGCGAAGGACTAAGGCTGGCAGATTGTAAACAGGGAACCAGTGCAGAATGAGCCACAGCATCAATAGGGAAGTCGATACGATGGTTTTATGATGAAGTCATCCACACTATGATACGGTACAAAATACTGTCTAGCTGGCTTTACTGTTCAGTTCTGCACACGCAGGTATGTATACCTTTTCTACACATAAAAGGCATTATTACATTGTATATGTAACTGTACCCACCCATACATTATTCTGCCTGTATGTAAATATTCTATTACTGTACTCCCAAAGACAAATTCCTATAGCTTCCTGTTGTGTCTGCTTTCTTGTTGGATGACAACAGCTCTGTTTTAGGGAATGTCTTAAATATTATGTATTGTCATTAGATTGTTGACAAATAATAATGTAGCTTTGTAACACAATTTGTTTACAAATGTACCTTTGTAACAATCATGCTCTATTGTGTTTTGGACTCATCTGATGCTGCATATGTCCTCATGCAGCGCATGCATTAGGTTGCAGAATATTTCTTTTGTCTGCACCGCCAAGGTTGTCTGAGGGTTAATTGTAAGTGGATGATCTCATCGTTGCAGGAAAGTGCAGAATCATATTAAAGGGCCTTTATGTCATATGATTTTTTTTTCTCTGTCTACGTCTGCATCTACAGCGACAGATCCCTTTGGTCCTGGAGATACAGCCTGATATGCAACCTCCTGTTGTTGCCCTTGATGGCTTTAACCCTTTACCTGACAGTAGGTGACTCAGATTGAAAGAGTTAAATCAACAGTCATTAAGGCTCCGTTTAAATAACCTGTCAATAGTAGAGTCTTTTTGGCTTGGCTTTGTTTTATTTTCAAAGTATGTTTCCAGATTAAGATTCTTTACGAATATAGGAATGTCATCTTTTTGGCTATGCTGCTTTCCCAGCGTGAGAAAGTAACATGCCAACTTGGTGGCAACGTTCATGATGTTCTTCTATTCCATTTCATGTGAATGTTAACATGTCATGTTATTTAGATCTGCTTTACTCCTGGAAAAATGAGATAAGATATGAGATAAGATTTTTTTAGCAGATTTCCCATCTGTTGTGTATTCTATCCTATTATCAGGGAAGAATCAATTGATCCAAGTTACCTATATGATCATAAAAAAAAGGCACGCTTTTTATCTTCAATGGCTTACTTTCTTTTAGATGTGTGAAAATCTGAACATTGCCGTGATCCGTACATATTTGATAGGGACACATAGTTCTCAACGTGTTAAATGGCCAAACAGAGACTCTTTTACTGTAGGGTGTGTACAGGCGTGGCTAGAAAGAAGGACTTTAATGTGACTATGTGACCTAATGATAACTAATTAGGTGAGTTTTTTTAGATGTAAACATTTGTTTTAACTTTTTAATTTCTGAACCCAATTTCTGATGTATATGTAAACATTTTATGGAAATTAGGTCTGGAGAATACTGTGATTCTGAGTTCTTCAGTTCTTCAAAAAAAGTAAAAGAAAGAGAGACCCTTGGAGAGTATGGAGACTGACACATTAACCAATTCATATGTGAGGATTTTTATTCTAGTAATTGTTTTCTAAAGCACTGTGTTATATGAGTTATGCACATGTCAAACAAATATAAAGACAAGGAATTAATTAGGGCAAGCCTTTGCATTAGTGGTGTGAAGGCGTAAATATTTCAATACTAAGAGTAGAAGTAAATCAGAGCTTTTTTTTTTTAAGTACGTTGTTGACAACTGCAATATGTTACAATGGTGCATTGTGTACATTGTTTAATCTAAAGTTATAAGCTTGCAAACAGGGCTCTCTCCACCTAATGTATTGGTTTGTATTTTTCTGTCAATTCTAGTCTTGTCATACCCCTTGAATGTATCTATTGTAAGAAGCGCTGTGTAAATTGTTGATGCTATAGAAATAAAAGATAATAATAAATAATAACTGGATAACCCAGTTCTTGGTTGTTAATAATAGATGCCTCCATGTTATAAAAACTGGCTTGTTCAGTAGTGAACAACGATTGGTAGAATTTGTTCACCTATAGCAAATTTTAACATCAAGTCTGCATTCCAGTCTGATCAACATAATTCCCAGGGTAAATAATTTAGTTAAAGGCTTTCTTTTGCCCATTTGCCATGGTCTTTTTCACTCTGTATCTTCAGAATAGGTAGCAACAGATTCGGTAGGATTATAACAGATCAGAGTACCATGAGGGGTTTTAGAGAGGAACTTTTTCTTCATATAGTTACAGCATGCAAATAATTATTTATTGATAGCCATCTGTAATGAAATCACCATATTATTATAGAATTCTATATTTGAAAACACTGCACCTGCACATTTAATTTTTATTCTTTACATTTCTTACCAAGAGACACTACAAACTATTCACTGTTGTTTTTACCTCCTGGTTGGCAAGTGCTGGGAAAGATTTCTTTCTTCTAGGTCATATAAGAAAGGATCCTACTCCTGCCTTTCCTCCTTCCCCTTCCCTATCCCCCTAAATTCCCCTTACACTTCGCTCACTAACCTCCCCTGCCACCCAACGTTCCCAGGTTACATACGCACTAATATGTGGGCAGCAATTAACACTAATTTACCAAAAAAGCCCAAAGCTGCAGAATTTATCTGTTCACATTTATTTATGTCCATTTTTCCCGTTTAGCCTTTTTAACATTTTAAGGCTTATTTCTAGCTCCCTGTTGCAGTAATCTGTGCTTGTGATGGCATACGTCTTTCATACTGTATGCTTCCAAATCGTAATTTGGGGAGAGAGTCTCAGGCAAAGGGGACTTATGACATCATATCCTGGTGCTTCCCGTACCATAAGAGAACTGTGTTGTGGAGATGGGTGTCAGCAGAGGCACAAAACTGGGGTTCATTCAGTAACAGGAGAGTTGTGTTTCTAACTCTCTCGCTTCACTATTTGCTATAAGGGCCCAACACTGGCAGTTTCCTCTAGTGTGAAGGGCTGAGTTTGCCCTGAATAATTTAATGTCAGGAATGTGTTTACATTAAGAACACCTTGGGTATGTCCATTGTGTGGGCACGATAATGGATCAGCTGAAATCCATCCTATTTTGCAGAGGGTTTAGGTTGACCAACCGTTCCTACCTCAGTTTAAAAATAAAAATACTTCTGTCCAACTTACTAAGGTGAAACAGGATTTGGTTAAGCCGTTAACATGGCCCACTAAGTCATCATCTTTATATCATATGTAAAATTGTTTTACCGGCTTGTTTGCCATGTTGCAATATTTTTTACCTGTTACCAAACATTGTTAATTCAAAGTTCTAAAAGAGGTTCGCTCAGAGAACTAAGCTGTTAGTACCGAGCCCTAAAATATACGTTATCTTATTGCTGCCTACAAACTTGAAGGTGTTTATGGCATGGTTCTTGACTCTATGGCATGCTGTACAACAAATTATTAGAAAGAGTCCTAATCATAACTTTCACCAGGGTTTGATATCTTTACCGCCACTTTCTTGCCTCCTCTTTGATTATTAACCCTTTTCAGTTGTCGGGGTATACTGTGCTGCATTAAGCTGGAACACAGATGGTTAAGTTGGTCTTTCTAAAGCTAGTGTGAGGTGATCCAGGCTAGGCTGCTTTTGGTCCTTCGATGGTTGCCTAGCACTGCTAGGCTCTTGTTGATACCTGTTTCTGATCTATTATAATGGGGATAACTTTGTCCATCCTTTCTGATTCTTCATGCATCGGCTAGCAGCAATGAAGGGTGTCTAAACTCCCGCTGGGGTGGTGAGTGAAGCCGCACAATGCACAGCTTCCTGGCAGATGTTGTCAGAGGTAATTGAGCAGAGAAAGCAAGATCTGTGACAGGAAGCATACCTTGTCTGACCGAGTTTTCCAGCAAATCTCCAACAGACAGACAGTTAAATTTCTGCTTTCTGTCTTTTGTTCTCTGCTTTCCTTCCATAACCATAAAGTCCTCATTTAAATATGAAGTTACTGTCATGTATGTCTCTATATTGTACTGTGTTGCAGAGTATTTTGACTTAACTCAAGTTAAAAAAAAAAAAAGCATAATTTCCTTATCATTGCGTATGCATTGTGCTATAGCCATTATGCAAGGATCCAAAACTGAAACAGAAGTTGGATTGCTTGTAGAAAATGTTGGCAACATCTTGGCAAGGAGTTCTCTGTCGGAGGTGTCTCCTGTAGGCACATCATTGACAAGGAACAAGTGGAAAGGGTTAAGACTAATCACATAGGCTGCAGGATTATCTAACACAGAACCAGAGGTCTAAGAGTATGGCAAACATGTAAAGAGCTGGATTATTGAGCTTAATACAAGTCCTAGCATGGATGGTTCCTGACACTGAATTTCCATTAGTGATCCCGGTTTCTGTAAAAACTCTTCACGTGTGGTTACCGGCTAATATCTGTCGGCAGTGTCAGGTTTTTGCTTATGTGCAAGCACCATACGGTCTTAATGCAAATGTCCAAATATCCAAGTGCAAGACTAAGCTCTGTTGCAATCCAGCATAGTAGACATACTATTGGTCGTATAGTTGAAAAGGGTTCAGGTCTTAAGTGTCATGTGAGTGTATCACAGAAATAATATGCTTCAGAAGTTTTGGATTTTCTATAGTAGGAACAGCCATGTCAAAAGTAAGAAAACCATCCACCCGACTTTTTCATGAATCATCTTACCTCGGTCATTCCATTTAATGATAGGTCTTAGTGAGCACTCTCCTTTTTCCCTTTAGCTATAAAAGTACTTTTTTTATATTTTGACATTCAATATTACATGACTTGATTGTTTGAAGCATATTGCTGCTCAGAATACACATTTTTTATAGTGACACGCAATTATGTTGCATTTTGAAAACAAAGTAAATTGTGTTGGTTAATGCTTCATTAGTGACTTCATTCTGGCTTTCCAATGACCTTGGTCAATTCTTTCTTGCCAGTCACTCTCTGCTTCTTCCCACAAGGACTCTCAACTTCCTCCCCCTGCTTCTGGTTGTGAAATTAGCAGAACAAACACTTACTTTAAAAAAAAAATACAGTTATGCTTTACCCGTGGTAAATATGAGCAAAGAAGTGAAATATTTTCTTTATTGTTCAATCTTTTGATTACAATACACCTTGAAACAGGAAATTGTTCAACTGTGACTTCCTATTTCACAGGGGTATGTAAATATTAGGAAACACATAGGCCAGAGTCCCTTAGTCATTCGGTAAGACCAAACAATATAGCTGTGATGTGCGGCAAAAGGTTGTTGTGCTTCACAAAATGGATAGTGGCTATAAGAAAATAGCGAAAGCTTTGAAAAAGCCCATGTAACGGGGTTCACCAAGAGAGCTGCAGTTACTCCCAGAAATCCCCCAGATGTATCCTCCTGTTGCTCCAAAACTACAATTCGAAGTCACATTCATCACCACAAGTTGTTTGGAAGGGTTTCAAGACCAAAACCTCTACTTTCATCCAAGAACAAATTCAACCATCTTCAGTTTGCCAGACATTACTGGAACTTCAAATGAGATCATGTTCTATGGACAGATGAAACTGCCTTTACTGTTTTTTGGACTTTTTTACTGCCAGAGGACCCGGATGCTTTGTTAGGATACATGGCATCATGGACTCTATCAAATATCAACAGGTGTTAAATGATCACCTGACTGCCCCTGCCAAAAAGCCTAAAATGGGCAGTGTTTGGATCTTACAGCAGGACATTGATCCAAAACGTACATCATAATCAACACAAAAAAGGTTTACTGATTACAAAATCAAGGTTCTACCATGGCCATCCCTGTCACCTGACTTAAACCACATAGAAAACCTGTAGGGTGAGTCCACCAGCGTTGACCTTGAAATTTGAAGCATCTAGCGTTATTTTGTATGGAGGAAGGATCTCAGATCCTCTGCCATGTATCCTCCAACCTAATCATGCATTATAAGAGAATACTCAGAGCCGTTATCTTGGCAAAGGGAAGTAGCACAAAGTATTGATTTAAAAGGGTGCCAATGATAATAAGTATATATTTAACAATTTTTATTCTTTTTGGATAAAACTGTGTTGTGTTTGCAATTGTTTGATATCCATGAGAGCAGAATTTTTTGTGTATTGTTTGAAGAAAAGATTAAAAGGTTAAACAATAAAGACATTTTTTCACAGCATTCTTTGCTCATATTTATCAAGGGTGCCAATATTTGTGGAGGGCACTGGGCATGTTTTAAATTGTCATTAAAAGTCATGCATGTTATTTGTTTTATGTAGTGGGATAACAGGAAGGCATCAATGTTTATATACCAACAAATTACATTTACTACATTTAGGTTGTTAATTTGTATGTTAACGATACACTGGGTGCTTGTTGCACCCGCTTCAATCCTCCCCTTCAACAAAGCAGGGTGGCTGGATTCCCAATGGTGGCCCTGGTCAGTACAACCCCCTTTTTCTGCAAAGCCCTAGGAGCCCGGAAGTGGTTTCTAGTTGACCTGACACCTGGGATTTGTCGAGTATGACATAAATGTTTCTCATGGACTTTATTATTTTACATTAATCCGTGGTATGAACCCTTTTAGGGGGATTATTGTAAGATTTTACAATTTGCAAACATTTTCATAATAAGGTCAATTTTTTTAAGAAGACATGTGGTTATTTTGTGTGTAAGATCAGCGATTTATTGTCAGATATCATGAAGAAATGATGGTGTCCCTGATGGGAGTTCTTACCATTAGCAATACACAAAAACTCTATCAAACATGTTTCACCTTTGTTTATCCTCCTGTCCCTCCCATACTTGTAGAATGTAAGATCTAGACAGCAGGTTTCCTGGAACATGCAAAGTAGAAGCACCCACATGCACAGTTTGGTTATTCTAGCATCTCACTGAATCCAAGCAGGCAAAGGCAGTTCGGGACAGGCCAAGGTCAGAGGAGCAGTCTGAGGTCAGGAGAATGACCCAGTAAAAAAGCCGAGATCAGGAAGGAAGCCAGGGGGCTAAAACACACAGGGGGAGGCTGACATCTTTAGGCCTGGGTGGACTCCAACACAGACTCTGTACCAGCTCACCCCCCACCCCACTGTTAACACACACATATTTCATATGGTACGTTACATGACCCCACCTAGCATAGAATGATAAATAATTCTGAGCTGTTTTCAGCTCTGTATATATATATATATATATCTATATATATATATATATATATACATATACACACACACACACCTCAATTAGCTGTATAGTGCTTAGTCTCTTTTCACTATAAGGGCTTGGTAGATGTGTAATCACTTTTCAATCTTCCAGATTTTTCCTCTCCCCACTTTCCATTCTTTCTTCTTAGACTTTGAAACTCTTCCTTTTTCTAGTATTTTTATTTCCTCAATACCATATAGGTTTTTGCTTCCTCCTGTCCTTTCTCTAATGGATATACCCCTGCTTCTTCTACTAGTCCTTTTCTCAGTACTATAATCTTAATTTATAATTGTTATTAGATAAATGCACAGGATGGCAGTGTTTCTGCCTGTTAGCCGTATAGTGTTCAGGTACAGTGTTTAATTGGTTAATGTACCATACAACTCTCATAATGTTTATCAGCTAGTCTTGATAAAACTTATCTAAGCTGATATTACGTTATATTGTGTTATGATTTATCTGGTGCCTTACCCTCTCTTTATTTAGGTTTCAATTAAACATGCTAATATTACATACTCTTCAAAATCAACCTCGAATTTGTTTTTAAATTATAGTCTCTACCTGTGCCTGGGAAAGTTAAATAACTGTAAACATCACAATGCAAAGCAGTTAATACATTTATTGTTGTCTTTTTGTGTGTTTTGCAGACCACGAAATCGCTAATTTCCCTCACAGAATCTAAGAATATTAAGAGATAAGTCCCTGGAAATGGGTTTGGTGCTACCCAGTCAGCTTGGAGAACAGACCTTTAACTGCTCACAGTATCATGGATGATCAGAAATGAGCGCTAACTAGTGTTGAAGTGGAGGGAAATATGGAGGCGTTGGAAGTGGATGATATCAGCCCAGCACTAGAAGTCACAGAAGACTTCTTTAGCTCTTTTGATAAACTGGAACATGTTGGTCATCAAGCAGATGTCTTTGGAATTCATGAAGTCCCCGAGCTCCTGGGAAATGATCTATCCAATAAAATTAAACAGCAAGCAGATGGTCAAAATGCCAACACTTCTCAAAGTAGAATTATTTGGGAGAGGTGTAAAAGTAGTCTCTTTGATGTCAAAACAAAGAATGGGATCCATGCCAAAGACCATTATTCAGCCAGAAGAACATTTCCTGATGCACCCTTGTTAGGAGAAGGAGAAAAGGGCACCTCTAGTTTTAACTTCTTTAGTGCGTGTCGTAGACGAGACAGACCTCATTCTGTCAATGATAGTCTTGCTCATGTTGATGAGACTCCTAAATTTAAGCCAGGTCATAACAGATCAAGATCTGATATTAGTCATATAGACTGGAAAAATGTTCGCAAACCAGCCCCATTACAGAGGTCATCGAGCCAGGGAGTACACTTCACATCCAGTTCCTCTAACTTGACAAGCCAAGACATTGAAGGAAATGATGGTATGTTTTGATTTTGGTATTGGCTTGAATTTTGTTTATTTTAGGTAAAACTAAGCAGAATGTTTGAATCAGAACAATATAAGTAAGAGTTATAAAAATAGACTTTGTCCTTCTCAATACACAAAGATGGGTAATAACTGCTATAAAATGTTATTGTAAACAGGCCTTTTGCTTTATTTCTGATGTATTCTGTTAATGGGAAACTTTCTGAACGTTTTCATGCCAATGATTTGTTGATATTTGTAAAACAAACAGTGCATTAAAGTGTTTAATTGTGTCTAAATTTACCCTTTTATCAAACTATATCTAATCAGGGAATAGGCAGAATTGACCATTGTCCAGGAACCCATTGCTGTTTAGGTAACAAATCCATGAAGATGTTGATTAGGTAGCAGAGTCTATGATTTCATACTCTCTACAATGGCTCCTTGCTATATTTCCTCATTTTAAAAGAAACAGTTTTTTTGGTTGAAATGTCAACTGTTTTTATAAATTCCACAATGTGCGATTTTACAGGATTTTGTTAGTTATATAGTTTTTTTATGCTACCATTTAAATGTGTTCATAATCTCCACATGCTTATGGATTAATTGGCCATAGACATGGCGAAGTGTTAACTCTGCCCACATATGAGTAACATCTGGTCTGTTCCAGTAAATATAAAGGAAACCACTACAAAACCACTCCCCAACCCCCCAAAAAAACATTTAACCCTTTAAGGGTTAAAATAAAATAAATAAACCAAACAAAATATTAGAAAATAAAATTAGCAAAGTATATATGAAAACCATAAAAATAAAGACCACATTATTGAAGGCAATAGCAGAAGAAAAAAGAAAACTGACAATATGCAATTGTTATGTGTCAAGAATCATTATTGCAGGGCAATACCCATAGCAATGACATAAAATATACAAGATTTTATCAATCCCATAAAGCTTAAAACTTGTAATAGGCATATAGAAATATCATTATGTAATCAAAAGAAAAAAAAGAGGAAAATCCATTCACTTCTATGTTGAAAGTGGAATCTCAAGCACTCACTTATTTGGGTACAGTAATTGACAATATAAAGTCTATTAGTTAATCAAAGTAGACCATGCAAATTTGGAGGATAAATCATGTAAGCTCATTTGAGCAGGGCCCTCCTCACCTGTTGTTATGTTATATAAGACTTGTTATGTCCTGTCTACCCATTGTACAACTCTACGGAATATGATGTCGCTATGTAAAACAATAAATAATAATAATAATAAAATACATTTTCGTGCCAGCCTTGGGATGATACAGTAACAGTACATTAACTGATTGGATTACAGAGAAAGACAGTAGTGCTAAGAGCTATAAAGGAACATTTCACCTTTAAGTCATACTTATCACCATGATACATCATCTATAAAACTAATAATATAGTCCTTTACAGTGTCTCTGTAAATGTAAATTGATTTAAGAAGTACTACAAACATTTTAATATACTAGGCTTTACAGATCTACCCCATACACCTAACATTTCATACAGCCAAATAGCACACTAGCCGCAGTTGCTATCACATTTTCGTATTATGGCTTTACCATTCTTTAGGTGGTTAGATGGATAAAACTTTGTGTTTGTGGTCAGTGTCACAAAATGTGCCATATGATGACTTGTATTTCTTTTTATATACGTGCACGTGATTATAAAAGCAAAGCCAGGGTCATTTTAGAAATCATCTTATTCCATTAATGTTAAATTATGGTTCTTTAGAAATGCTTTAGTGCAAGACAAAATCAGTGTAATCATATTATAACTGGGAGTAATGAGATATAATTTGTGCCTGCAAAGTGCTCTCAGATCTCTCCATGAAAAGCATTACGTGACTTATTAGTCTAATTGCATATCTGGACATTTTTAAAATTAATTTATATGAAACATAAAGGTTCTTATAATGACCACAGTGTTATTTTCTAACATAATAAAGGTACCACTTCAAGATTTATTAATATATATTTATGATGTCCAACAGTAGATCTCAATTTATCGTTGAGTGGTATAATACTGGATTAGGAAATATGTCCGGAGATGACACCATCATGTCTTTTTATCAGATTGGAAGCATTCTGTCTTTGTTCCCATTGTAAAGACCCAAACCTTAGTCATTTTACATTCAGAATAGCCCATGCATGTAATTCTCTGTTCCACACATCTACAACCCGGATCTTCAGTTACACTGTGGCAGAGCCAGGCAAAAATGCATATTATCTTTTTGTTTAAAACCAATAAAAAATATATGATTTCAAATTTCTTTCCATTTAAATTAAATTCCATGCTGCAATTGTTATTGATATGCCCTGTAAAATATCCAGTTTATGTTGATGTAAAACCATAACATTTAGATACCTGTACCTTTTTAGTATGTATGTATGTGTGCTTTACCAGCAAAATAGTTAATTAAACATTATTTTTGGGTCATTTTTGTAAGATGCTGCATACCACAAGTTTGATCAAGAGCATCACATCTTTATATAACTATTTTTGATGTAAATTTCAGTGTTGACTAACAATTTCAATTTACTGCATCTAACAAAGGACAAGTGTGAGAGACCTTTTTACATTTTACATTAAACATATAGCTGGAGACCCATTTACCCATTAGAGTCATATAGATCATTGGCCAAAAAAAAGAAGTGCCCAAAACATCACAGTGGCTAATTCTGCATTTGCTTTTTTCTATTATTATTCTTAGTGCTTTTCAGGGAATTACAGTATAAAAGCACAACCCAGATGCGGGGCCATTTGCTGCGATTAGGTTTCTTTTGTTCCCCTGAAATTGAATTTCTCTGTTTGGGGAGCTAGATTAAATGGAAAGGTATTACCATTTCCATTGAGATCAGGAAGCAGGAAGAATGAAGGGCCTTTGATTGGACCCTCCAACTCCGGCTTCCATCCAGAGCTGAACTCTATGAGATGTCTGCATTTTAATCGACCTGGCCACTTCACAGAGAATTGAGCAAGGTGGATGGCAGAAAAAAAAGGCATGAGGGTTACTTGTGTTTGTATGGAGAACATCCAACCCGAGGTCATAGATGTATAAGCATGGAGAGGAGAGCACTACAGTGCAGGAGGTGAAGGCAGAGAATGTCATCTTTTCTTTATGCAAAGAACAGAAATCCTGTTTGCCGCCTTAATTTACTAGGTCTGTTATTGGATTAACAGACGAGGAAAATGACTGCAAAATGCATAGCCATTCTGTGCACTTAAAGGGGATTAGTGTAGGTTTCAAAGAAATGTAATGGCTTTTCGGTTTTCACAGAAATACTAATGAATGTTAGAGCAAGGCAAACATCACGCTTTTTAGATTTGTAATTTCCCCAGGCAAAGAGGCTGAAAACTCTGTCTCCTTTTATCGGGATTGACTCTTATGGTAAATTACAACCCTGGCATACAATAAATTACATATTTATAGCACAATAAGAACATCGGAATAATGTGGTATTATCCCGTGTTTCTTTTTCATGTTTGATATGTTCAATGCTGAAGAAAGCCTAGCTTTATTCTTTTTTTTCACCTGGCATGAAACCAGGTGTAGAAAGCCTTTGTGACCAGACAAAAAGTCCTAAACATATTATTATTTATATAACACCATCATATTCTATATGTAGTGCTGTACAGTGGGCTTCTAAAGCCTTGTCACACAAGCATATGCCGTAACACACACCAAAGTTGGAAAATAGATTAGATGGTAGGGAAAAGAAAAATACAAGACAGAACAGACATATAAAAAGAGTGTATCCCATCTAAAATGGAAATTTCATAGGCAACTAGAAACTCAGATGTAAGGTTGCGCTTTAAATGCAGTTTTATAAGTTATTTGTACAAGTGAATGTGTACTGCCAAAACATACCTCACTGATCATTGGAATAAAATTATATTTTAGAATTTTATATGTCCGTTCAATAACATAACACAAAAGGATTTCATGTAAGTAGTAATGTGTCCCTTGGTTTTACAGAGCTGAAGTTTTCATTCCCAAATATTCTCAAGAAGGGATTCCTAGAAACAAGGAAAACCCAAGAGAGCTTCTGGACAAGCTGTTATGCTGAGATATCGCCCTACAAATTGCACATCTATAGCACTGACAACAGCGGGAACCATAACCCCCTTACTGCATACCCTCTTGCTCACATTGAAAGCATCACTATCACAGGAAGCCATGAAACCAAACTGGTTGACGTTATAATGTCAGACAACAGCCAACTGCAACTAAAAGCTGATTCTGCATGGGAGGCCTTGGACTGGGGACAGAAGTTATGGGAAGGGATACGGGCCTTGACATTGCTCCCGAATTACATTAACAATCAGCAGGAAGTCTTTGGAAGATCAAAGAACTTTAGCGAAAAAGACCATGACTATTTGGAAAATCGTACTGCGTTAAACAAAAGCAACGATATTCCAAGATCTGTGAATATGTCCAATGGGTACTACAAAAATATCTTGAAAACTGGAACTCTGTATAGACTAACAATACAGAATAACTGGAAAGCATTTACGTTTGTTCTGTCTAATACTCATCTTACAGCTTATCAACCCAGCTGCCTGGATGAGGATCCGTTACTGAGCTATAGTATGGATGTATGTGTATCTGTCCAAATGGACAGACTTGATGGATATGATTCTTGTTTCCAAGTGATATTTCCTCAAGATGTTCTACGCCTTCGGACGGAGACCCGTCAAAGGGCCCAGGAATGGATGGACGCTATAATATCGGCTGCCAACTCTTCTCGGAAATCAGATCAGCATCTTGTTTCTCTTAGAACAAAACCCAAAGAGTATATGGCAAAGAGGGAAATTCAAAAGAACAAGCGTCAGTCAGTGACCACAAGCTTCTTGGGTATCCTGACAACACTTGCTCTGGAGAAAGGACTTACTGCGCAAGGCTTCAAATGTGCAGGTAGGGATAGTAGTCTATTCAGGTGTTAATAACATAATAAATCAAAATATAACATACTTAAAAAAAAAAACCAAAAACATTTTCAGGAGAAGGCTGGCAACTTTCTGACCAGGGATCAAGGCCAACTAAATG
Organism: Spea multiplicata; assembly: GCA_009364415.1. NCBI lineage: Eukaryota > Metazoa > Chordata > Amphibia > Anura > Pelobatidae > Spea > Spea multiplicata. The sequence goes on along the minus strand of VKOC01000009.1, from coordinate 8,702,637 downwards.
GCCAAATTATATATTGACACAGACTATTCTGAAATGCTTAATGTTATTAGTCTCCAAAATGTATGTACAAAAAAAGTAATCATACACAATTTAATGCAACTAATCCTTTTCAATAAAATATGCAGATTGAAATTGAGTAAATAACACAAAACCTTTACTTTTTCTCTCACTGATTTCTGGGCCTTGAAAGTTTTTCCCTCTGAAGTGACTACAAATTCAGGAGGCCATTTTATCTCTCAGGCTCTACCACACCAGCACCCAAACACACACCAGGACAGTCTCTGTCACACCAAACACACACCAGGACAGGCTCTGCCACACCGACACCCCAACA
>VKOC01000009.1:8663517-8687374 GCA_009364415.1 Spea multiplicata | reverse complement strand
CGCGCGCCCGCGAGACGGTGCCTCCGCGGCCCCACCAGACCCGGCAGGCACTACAGGCACCGCAGCCTGGGGAAGTAGGTGAGCAAACTGCTCACGCAGCGCCCTACCACCGTCCTGGTCCGCACCAGCCCTGAGAGCAGCGAGGATCGCCTCCACGTCCATGCTCCAGGCCGTCAGGGTACACCTAAGCTCAAGCAGGTAAGACTGTTGGCCGTGTCTGCAAAAAAGGACAGTGACCGAGGTCACCCATGGGTCACCTTATATCACCTAGGGTCTCCCACCCCTTAATTAACATACCCCAATCAAAACACGGACATGCCCTGAGCATGCACTAACCCACACACATACATGCTCCCTGTCCATTTAGCTACGCTGATTCCCAGGGGCCTTACATTTTAAATATTTATTTGTGAAAAAAAATACATGTTCCCAATAAAACTGAAAAATAAAATATTTGTTTTACTAAATTTAAAGGAATACAGGACAGTTTTTCCACCATAGAGTCAGAGGAATAAAACAAGGGAAGGGACCAATAAAACCTCTATTTTGAAGAGAATTAGTCTAGTAATTTCCAAAAGACAGTAATACAATGTAACAAGCCGTCTTCTCTTTTCTTCAGCCATTATATGACTTCAAGCAGATATTTATTGTGATGTGTGAAAGCTGTGCCTCCTACTGAGCCTACAAGTAAACAAGATGATTGATAAATTGTAATGTTCACAGTGTCACTGAGTGATATAATCATGCCTTTTCTAAACATTTAGTTGAGAGACAGCAATCCAGCTGGTTTTAACCAGGTTTCATCCAGATTTGTGAACTGAAGCTGATTTGTCTTGCTGCTTTCTAAGTACCACACCAGTCAGCGTTTTAGGTGCCTCTTAGCGCCAGTAATCATAATAATAAGCAGTCAGAACACGGATATCAAAGGTGGAAAACACAATAGCTATAATAACAATATCAATGCAACTGTAAAATAAAAGGAAAATGATTGAAAATGCAATTATTGTTAGAATGGACTGAAATGTGTCACATAGTATACTAGAGAAACCAGTAACTATTTCCTTATTTATATAATGATAGAGTTGTTTAAAGGCTTAGTTGGTCTCAGGTTTGAAGTTATAATTTAGCTTTTATACCAACACATAATATTCTTTAACTGCTTTGTACAAGTCCGTTTTTAAACTGATTTACCAAGTTTTGTTTTTTTAGGTTTTTATATTGTGTATTTTTTTTTTTTTTTTTTTTTTAAAAGATTTTATTACATATAAAAATTACAAACATGTAACAGAAACAAAATCTTCCATTCTTATATCTCAATGGTAAAATTTGCCAAGTAAAATATTTAGCATACATACATAGCGATGACGGTAAAGCAGAAGTAGACGTAATCTGATAATGTAACCGGTACTGCGGGGGGGAGGAAGAGGAAAAATGATGAAGTAACTAATAATAATAAAAATAATAATAATTGCCAAGGTTATAAGTCAAAGAAAAAGGAATAGAGGAGTTCTCTATTATACTAAGTCGGTCTCTAAAATCGTTTTTTGCCATGGAAGCCAAATTGCCTCATAGTTATGAATGTTGTTATGTGTCCTGTAGAATTGTTTTTCCATTTTATATTGATAATCTATTTGTGTAAGTACTTGAGTCCATGACGGAGCTTGCTCCATTTTCCAATTTCTTGCGATGCAAATCTTGAAAGCAGCTAGAATGTTAATAATCAAATATCGATTTGATTTATTTTGTAAGGGTATATCGATATGAAATAAAAAAACTTGAGGGTGCAATATTAAGTCGAGGCCAAATAGACTCTTAAGTAAATTAATAAGTTTATATTTCATACTAGAAAGTTTGTCACATTCCCACCAGATATGTAACATGGATCCTAGGTCTAATTTACATCTCCAACACTTGTTAGAAATGGAACCATACATTTGATACATAGAAGTTGGTACATAATACCATCTGTGAAGGAGTTTAAAAAATTGTTCGTGCAGATTTATACAGTGGATCGCCTTTCTTGTATTAGACCAGGCTTCAGCCCAAATATCCGGTGCGTATGAAATTCCTAAGTCCAATTCCCATTTACGGATTGTATGGGGTTTAACTGGAGTGGATTCGTGTTCTAACAATTTGGCTATTCGCGTAATTAAGTTTCTTTTATGATGTGCATTCATAAATCTGTCCAAATTTGTTAAGGGTCTCACCGGGTTACATTTAATAAAATTTCTGATCCTTAGATATGAGAAAAAATCCCTACTCAAGTGGGGATATTTAAATTGTAGTTCTTCAAATGAAACTAAATCCGTAGTAGACCGGATGTCCGCTATTGTAGCAACTCCTTGAGAAAGCCAAGGTCTTAAATCAATATCTTTTATCAAGTTTTGCAAAACTGTTAAAGGAGTAAGTTCCGAAATAGACTCAGTTATACCAAATTTTTTCTTAAAGCTAAGCATATTAGTCAGGATATCCAAAATAATAGGATTTACAATCTCTAACTCAGTTATTGCCTGTATATTAAACCAATACAAATGAAATGGATCTAAATTATGGCACTTCCACCTCTCGTATTTGTACCATGGAAGATCCAATTCTCGTTTTACGTTCCAAGCTAGAAAGTGGACAACAAGACAGATTTGATGGAGAGAACGTAAATTTGGAAAATTAAGTCCAGTCTGTGAGAGACTTTTAGTTAGTATTGATCGTGAGATCCTCGGTTTTTTATCCAACCATACAAATGTATAAAATAACTTTTCAAATTGGTTTAAAATTCTTAGTGGAACTGATAAGGGAATAACTCTAAATAAGTAAATTAATTTTGGAAGAACATACGACTTTAGTGTATTTAGTCTGCCTAGCCATGATATTTCTAAGCCTTTCCATTGTATAAATTGATTTTTGAAAGTGTCTAAAAGAATTGTGTAGTTATTAGTTACGATGTCTCTAAGTTTCTGGTATAACTTAATACCCAAGTAATCGATATAGTTTTGCCCCCATAAAAATGTAAATTTACTTTTAATTTCTTCAAATCGAGGGCAATCTATATTGAAATCGATAATCTGAGACTTATCTAAGTTCAATTTATAGTTAGAATAAATTGCGTATTCCTTAATACTTCCCAAGATCTCTAAGAGTGATGTTTCAGGTAGGGATAAGGTGAGTAGAATATCGTCTGCATATAACGAAATTTTATGTTCGTAGGGGCCTGTTATTATTCCAGAAATTTTTTCCGAATGGCGTATTAACGTCGCAAGAGGTTCGATGGAAAGGGCGTACAGTAGTGGAGCTAGAGGGCACCCTTGCCTCGTCCCGTTATTAATAGGAAAAATAGTCGAATTTAAGTTTGAGCCTGAGATCTTTGCTTGCAGATTTTTATAAAGTGACATAATGTTGTCCAAAATTTGTCCATGTAGGCCAAACATTTTTAAAGTTTCTCCTAGGAAGGGCCAACTTACCCGGTCAAAAGCCTTCTCAGCGTCTAAAGCTAAGAAGACCGCCGGTATATTATTAGAGTGTATTTCATAAATAAGGTTTAATATCCTACGAATATTGTCTTCGCCGCTCCTACCCAATATAAAACCTGTTTGGTCTGAGTGAATTAGGTCCTGCATAACAGAGCCCAATCTATTGGCCAGAATTTTTGAAAATATTTTAATGTCCAGGTTTATAAGAGAAATAGGACGGTAATTTGAAACTTTACTCGGATCTTTCCCACTCTTTAAAATAGGAGTTATTGTAGTCTGTAACATTTCTGATGGGAATTCTTTCCCCGAAGGAATTCCACTAAATACTTTCAATAGTAGTGGAGATACTACGGGGTCCAATATTTGATAGAAAGGAGCTGAGAATCCATCTGGGCCAGGAGCTTTAGACTTTGGTAAATTCCTTATAATAGTATTTATCTCAGAAAGTTGAATGGGCGAATTTAGACTTTCCAGCTTTGCACTGGATAATTTGGGTAAGTTTAAGTTCTTAAGAAAGGAGCTTATCTGTATTTTATCTTTATTGATTCTGGGTAAATTATATAGAGTGCTGTAGTATTCTCTAAAGGCTTCTCCAATTAATTTTGGAGTTAAATAAATTTTGCCATTAAATACAATTTTGTTGATTCTATTTTTAGCTGATCTATCTTTAATTTTCTTAGTTAGGTTCTTGCTAGCTCTGTTACTACTGTAGTACCATTCCTGTTTCAGAAATAAGAGATTTTTATTGATATTCTCGATTAATCTTTCCTTAATCTTACAGACATAAAAGAAATTCAACGTAAGTAACAGATTTGAGGGATTTAATTTATTACTAGCCTCTAATTGTGCCAGCTTAATGTGTAACTCTGTAAGAGTCGCACCTTTCATTTTCTTTATATAGGCGCCTTGTTTTATAAGGTAACCCCGCATAGTACATTTAAAGGCGCACCAAAGGGTAGCATCCGAGACCATACCATTGTCGTTAGTCTCAGTAAAGTTTTTGGCCAAGTTCCGAAGTTGTTCCTTAAAATCATGTGAAAGCAAAAGAGATTTGTTTAGCCTCCAATTAGATTTTATTTTAAATTCTGCATTGTTTTTGATTTTTATAAAAATTGGTGCGTGATCGGACCAGGTCAAATTTCCTATGGTAGGAGACTTTTCTGACTTAATAAATTCTCTTAAGTCTTCTTTCCTGGAGCATGCCTTTTGAAGATGATCGTATGTATCAATAAAAAGCTGTTCTACATTTACTGAACCCTTTTGATGCTCATTGACTTAATAGATGAGACAAATGACATGGACAATCAACACTTTTCTTTTATTCTACCTAGCACACTGTTGTGTCTGCCAACCATGACACTTGCATTGTCACTGCTGTAGGCAACACAGTTCTTCTGATCTAATCGCTTCTGTGTAATGACTTTGTTCAGACCATTAAAAATGTTTTATCCTGTGGCTTTGTTGCATAGAAACCTTTCAAGCAATGATGTCACAACATTTATACAATCCTTATTGTGGTGTCTTAAAAGAGCCAGGAACAATTGCCATCTGTTGCTATTGCAAACCATCCTTCGTTGGTGCCCATCAGTGAATTTAGCACCTTCTTTTGTGCTTCTGGTGCTATGATGCCATTGCATAAATGTGTGTCTTTTGTTCTCCCACAAGCAAATCTAGTAGCAATATCTCTTGGGAACATTTCGTTAAAAAGCTTTGCAGCATGGTCCCTAGATAAGAATGAGATATAATGTCCAATCTAGAACGCTGTCCACAGCAGCGCAGCTCAGTTGGCTTGCTCATCTAATGGATATATACTGAATGTAGAAACCCTTGATAATTTGTTACTTATCATGCCACTTTCATGTAAAGCAGCTCAGTCTACAACTAAGTGTTTTTATATGGTCTTTGATATTGTTTATTCTGTGTGTATTGCTTATGTCCTTAGAACAGAGGGCATATTCAGCACCCATCTGACTTTTCTTTTGAAAGTCATTTGTATTTCGCTTTAGTACATACAGACCTTTCACTATCATCTGGTTGGCAAAGATCTGTTTCTGTGATAATGGGTTCTGGTTCTTCAATCTCTTCGGTCAACCTCACTTCTGACAGAGAAGCAGTTGATTTCTTTCAACATCAAGTGTAGCAATTTGCTGACCTTACTTGGTTTCCAGTGTCACAACTTGCAGACTATAACTTCACACAGGTTGGATGAATAATTTCTCCCCTCTTTCCTGCTGCTCTAAGAGCAGAACCTGATTGTCCCTGTCCTGTTCCTCTTTAACATCTATGTCTGTATGATATCTGCTGTGACTGTCTCAATGTAGCTTTGTTCTGCTAGGGCTACAGACACAGGACAACAGGACCTCCCTCAACTAGCAAATCATGACTTGCGAGTGCCCTCTCTTCTGGCCCTATATCATCTAACAGAATAACACCAAAGTGCTCAGAAGGCAATAATCTCCATACTCCCTTTCTCTACAGCTTCTATTGTATCTGCTCTACTATGCCCAGATTTCTTTTTGAAGAAATGTAAAATGCTATGACTTTTAAAGCTCGTAGTTTATTTTCCAAATTCTATAACACCTTCTGTAATTAAAACACACACAGATTTCTATTGTACATGCCACACTGAAAACCAGATAACAAACTAAAAATCTAATGTTTTATAGTTTTACATTGTAATCTCTTACCCTCTTAATTTCCAACAACAAATATTCTATTTTTTGTTGCTAAAGAAACAAGAAAATCTTAACCTGTTATCACTGAAAGATTTGTAAAACAAAATCAGGGTTTTTTTTAGGCCATTTGCACATCTGAATGCTAATTAATATACAATCCTCCTTGCTAATCTGGAGTATTTGTGTAATAAAAGGATGAACTGCGGACGTAGAGCTATCACACAAAAACAAAAAGATGAACTTTATTCCAAGTATCGTGTACATGAACTAGCAAAATGCATTGGATCTCTGGTTAAGGATGGATCTTGTTAAGTTGTTAAGAACAACTCAGGATGAATAATGGATTGTGCATTGCGCCTAAGCGTCTATCCCCAATATCTGGTTGAGGTACCCATCTACCCTTGAGCTGCCTTGTCCCACCTGAGGACCCATTCTCACAACCCAGACTATCAGGCATGAAGGTATAGGTTCTTAAGAGTCTCACGAGTGGGCAGTGGGGTGATGATCCAGAGTTTAGGTGGCAACCGGCCCTTAAAGGGGTATCTGGGATAACACCACGTTGCAAGGCTATCACCCACCTGAGCTACTGTTACCTCCTGGAAGGACCCAACTCTTTACCCAAGGGTCCCTTCGCAACCTGGAATATTCAAAACTTTGTGCTGCTCATGTTCTTCAGGTAACCACTAGTGGCCGCTCTTCCCTCTCTGGAGCACCACCTATTGATTGTTTGGGACAGCTTAGCCTGATTGCCTGTGTGGAGTCCTGCCTTTTTTAACCTGCCCTGCCCTTCAGTCAAGGCCTTGGCATTAACGTATGAGGACAGCTTTGCCCTGCCAGTGGGCTTTCAGCCGTCTGCCTTGCCGGTGGGCTTTCAGCCGTCTGCCTTGCCAGTAGGCCTCCATCCATCTGCCCTGCCAGTGGGCCGCCTGCTGTCTGCCCTGCCAGTGGGCCTCCTGCCGTGCGCCCTGCCATTGGGCTTCCTGCCGTGCACCCTGCCATTGGGCTTCCTGCCAAACGTATTACATTGTACTTACTTGTCCTGCCAGTTACCTCAATATAGACTATATCTCCGTATTCTGTCTGTGGTGTCTTCCTTTGCGCCAATCTGTATCTTCCCTCAGCTATGAGGCATTGTGGGGTACAGACAGAACCCCAAGTATCCCATGCTACTGGGCTCCTACCGGACCTGCTCGCCCGGGTCCTGACACCAAGCTTTCTAGGGCATACAGGGGATGCTATGGGTGAAAGCTCAGGGACTGTGTCTGGAATGACACCATGTTGATGGACCATCACACTCCCTCACATAAGCTGCTATCCCATCCTTAAGGAGTTGTTTCTTCATCGTTAACAGTTTATAGAAATAGGAAGGACCATTCAAAGGTAAGAACAATTCAGAGTGCTGACTGGCTCTGAAAGACCCTGTTAAGAGCCAATCAACCCAATGTGCTGTGCTCTCCTGCTTAATCCATCCCTTTACCAAACTGAAGGTGAAAGGATGGATCCTCAATAGGGTTACACAGCAGCTCAGATGGATGAAGGACAACTCATAGGTTGATTGTCAGGGACTGGGTCCATACAGACAACTGTAATGACCCAGAGCTCCCAAATATGTTCAGGAGTTATTGCGCAGCAGCGGAGTTGGACAGGGCCTGGTGCAGGGCGACTGCACTCACCCGGGGTTTTTTTTAAATGCTTTGGTGTTATACTTGGCGAAAAGTAAAATTTAAATCTTTCTTTTTATCATGGCCTGTGTTTTAAACTCCTTGGAATAGTTCAATTTGATAATGTTAATGCGCCGCTAATGGAATCTGACCATTCTGGATTTCCATTGCCCTGAAAAAAATGCAATAAATCATCAATCTGACATTACAAAATAGTGCAGAATGAAAATAATCAAGAAATATCTGATAACACACAGGGTGCAAAACGTCACTATTATTAAGCTTATAACATTATTTTACATCTGACAAATGTATAGCGCTTTTAAAAATCCACATTAGTGTAAATATAACTTGCTATTTGGGAAATGACACAACATCTGACTTGTAATTAATATACAGTGAATGAGCCTAATGATCTGTAAGAGCAGATTTTCCACAATCATAGATTTTTTGTATAGCTAAAGATTGTAGGTCTATTGTAATTTAGTTTAACTTTTCTTGTGTTTGTGTTTGCTTCCGTTTGCGCTTGGATTGCTTTTGTTTATATGTTAATAGGGAGATGACTCAGACAAGAAATAATGAAGCATAACTAAAATTTATAATGCACGTATAAGCTTCTATTTTGTTAGTTAAGTTTCCAAAACAAGGGTTTTTTTTGGCACCTTTTTCCTATTTAAAATATTTATGTTTTATAGAGTTGTACCTTAAGCTTTTGTCCTGTACTCCAGTTTTGTGCTGTTTTTAGAGGCTCTAATACACTTGAACAGAACAAATATTTGGTAGTGACTACCGTATTTGCTCGATTATAAGATGACCCTGATTATAAGACGAGCCCCAAAATCTGAATATTAATTTAGGAAAAAAAAAGAAAAAGCCTGAATATAAGACGAACCTATAGGAAAAAAGTTTTACCAGTGAATGTTAATTTATGTAAACTATGTGAACAATTGTTTGTTAATAAAAGCTATGATTGAGACCATGATATGCCTTTTGACCCCCTATGTGCCACTCTGCCTCCAGAATTGCCTTACACCCCTATATGCCACTCTGGCATTTAGGGGGTTAAAAGGCATACTATGGGGCAGAGTGGCATATAGGGAAGTATAAGGCATTTCAGGAGGCAGAGTGGCATATGAGGGTTAAAGGCATTTCACAGAGCACTCTGCCTCCAGAAATGCCTTGCCCCCATTTAACACTCCTCCCCTCCCTCACCCAAACTTACCGGTGATTCTGAGTCCCCGGTGCTTAGTCCGGACAGTGTGTTAGAGTCTAACGCGAAATCGCGTAGAGCTCTACACGCTGTATGGACTAAGTACCGGGGACTCAGAAGCACCGGTAAGTGGGGGGGGGCATAACACAGGAGGATCCAGGTCCCCTGCATCTGAGTCCCCGGTGCTTAGTCCGGGCAGTGTGTAGAGCTCTACGCGATTTGCTCTGGAAAAAACCTTGTGTTATAATCGAGCAAATACGGTAAGTAAATGATGAACAGATGAACAACCCATGACATATTACACTGTGTCATGCTTTATTCAATAAAACTAAAGCCAAAATTGTGAAGCCATGTTTGTAAAACTAAGTACACCCTTACTGCTTCCATAGGAATTAAGATGTTAAGCAGACATATGCTGCTAATCAAATGCCCTTAATTTACTGATATCAGCAAGTGTGACTACCTCTATAGAAGCCGCAGTTTTCTGGTCTGGGGCATTCAGGTGTATGTTAACACAATGGCAAGGAGGAAAGACATCAGCAATGATTGTTCCTGTCTATCAGCCTGGCAATTTCAAGACAATGTAAAGTCTATCATTTTATAATGAGAAAGATTATTCAAAACTGGAAAACATTCAAGACAGTTGCCAAACTTCCCAGTAGTGGATATCCCAGCAAGTTCACCCCAAGGTCAGACTGTGCAATGTTTAGAGAAATAGCAAAAAAACCAAGAGTTACATCTCAGGCTCTACAGGCCTCAGTTAGCACATTAAATGTTAAAGTTCATGACATTACAATTAGAAAAAGACTGAACAAGTATGGTTTGTTTGGAAGGGTTGCCAGGAGAAAACCCCTTTTCTCTTAAAAGAACATGGCAGCACATCTTACCATTGCACAGTTGCACCTGAACAAACCACAAGACCAGACAAGACCAAAGTGGAAATGTCTGGCCATAATGCACAGAGCCACGTTTAGTGAAATATAGCATATCAGCAAAAACACTTCATACCAACTGTCAAGCACGATGGAGGAGGGGTGATGATTTGGGCTTGCAGCCACAGAACCTGGGAACCTTGCAGTCATTGAGTTGATAATGAACTCTTCTGTATACCAAAGTATTCTAGAGTCAAATGTGAGGCCATCTGTCTGAAAGCAAAAGCTTTCGTGAAATTGGGTCATGCAACAGGACAATGATCCTGAAAAATAAAAGAATCAAGGTGTTGCAATGGCCCCGTCAAACTCCAGACCTCAACCCGATTGAAATGCTGTGGCATAACCTGAAGAAACCTGTGCATAAACAAATGCCCACAAATCTTAATGAACTTAAGCAACGTTGTAATGAAGGGTGGGCCAAAGTGCCTTCACAATGATGTGATAGACAATGATGTGATAGATTTCAAGTTATTGCTGCTAAAGCTGGTGTTACAAGTTAATTAATTATAAGACGTACTTAGTTTTTCACACATGGCTACTCCATTTTGGCTTTATTTTTGTTGAATAACTCATGACACAATGTACCATGGGTGATTTGGCTCTTGTCTTTCCTGGGCATTGTTGATTTATGAATATTATACAATTTAAAATATTTGTGTGAAAATAATTTTATAAATACTTTGTAATATGGTTGTTTTCATATATTAGTAATAGTGATTTTGCATAATTATTAGCAAGGTCAAAAATGTATGTGTGCTCTGGATATTGTTCTAGTAGTTATACTTAATATACAATAATACAAACATATTTTGCTTTCCTCATCAGTCTAAAAAGCATCAGTAAATCTGTTCCTTTACTGTCACCTTGGGAATCAGCTCAATACCGTTCTCAGGGTGCTTACTTCTGTAATAAGCTCCTAGTAGTAAAAAAACACAGCATGCCTTGTTCTTGAGCAAAGTTGGAGGGATATCCTTAAATCAATGAGCAAAGTCCAAGCAAAAATATACTTTGTTAAATTTAAAAGAAAAGTTTGTTATGGATGATGCACAGAAACATTATTTTTAATAATGGAAGAGCAAACAATTTAGATTTCTGTTCTGAATTCAGAAGTTTTTGTTACTGCCTCACTCCATTATAAACCAATTGGCCTAGTTCCTTAACGTGAAAGTCCTTCCACATGTACATTTTAAATGTGCTTGATTCAATACAGGGGTGTGCTAATCACACCCGATAACCAGGGTGCCCAGCAGGGTCACGTGATCCACGGTTAGTATGGCAGTGGTACTGTTTGTTAGTATATGGTGTTGGAGTGTGTGTGCTAGTGTATGGTGTAAGAGTGTGTGTGTGTGTGGTTGTATGTTAGTGTATGGTTTTAGCATAAATATGTAGTAGCATTTGATGTAATTATGTATATGTGTTAATATTTGGTGTCAACATGTGTGTACGTTAGTGTTTTATAGTGTGTCAGCATGTAGTATTAGGAGTGTGGTTGTGGTTAGTAGTGAAAGAGAGTGTGTATGCTAGTGGAAGTTTGCATGTTAGTATGCACCAAGGGAGGCAACCCAAAGCTAATAATGCCCGATTGAATGATCCAACTAAACTTGACTGGATTTAATGAAGGTGGAATAAACATGATTAGTGATTTAATGACCTGTCTAAAATCAGAAAAAACACTGTAATAAAAGCAAATGTAAGCAATTCAATGTAGTTGATAGACAATTAACGCATGTTAGCACATTTTAGTCATATTTTCTAGACATAAAAAAAATCAGACTTAGAAATTTATAGACAGGTCAAACACATTGGTAGAAGATAAAACAATCAGTACATGCGCAGAGAAGTCTAACTACACATTAACATGGCTAAATTAACCCCTTAATTGCCAGATAAAATGATTATGTCCCTATGTCGCAATTCAATACAGACTAGGGTAGTTTATTTAGAGGATTTGCATACGACTTATTTTAATAATTATAATAACAGTAATAATGCTGATAATTATTACTACATTAGTAACTGCAAGTTAAGGCCTCTGAATAAGTAATATTAAAGCAAAAAATGATTAAATAGCTTCATTAAATATCATAATCCATTATTTCAAAGTTGTCAGCATTGCAAGATTTTTCTTATTTAATTTAACCCCTTCAAAACAATTGATGTGCTAGGCATGTCACAGAAAAAACATCCTGTTGGTGACAATTGGCATGCCTGGCACGTCAAGACTTCAAACAATGTAGAAATTGATCACCCAAACGGTGTTGCTGTAATGGATTAATGTTGAGGCATTCAGATTTAAAGGAGCTTAAACTTAAATGGTGTAGTTGAAATACCTTGATAGCGAGGCATTCAGCGTTACCACAAAAACCCACCCCAGGATGCAAGATGGCGGAGTCCATTAAAAAAAATGCTACTGCAAACTTTGATAAAGGATAGTGGGAAAATGTGCGCATGGAAAGAGTTAAAACATCAGCTTTTGAAATACCCTGGGGTTTCTAGTTTTTCAAACATATATGGTTTGCTGGGGTAAACTGGCCAGCTTCAAAGGTGTCCCAAATAACATATAGGGGCAGAATGACCATGTGCCAAAATGTAGCCTTTTAGCCCCAAACAATCCCATGCATGGGGGGGTGTTATCACTGTACTCAGGAGATGTTGCTGATCACATATTGTGGTGGTGTTTGGCTGTGGCATATACCAGGAGCTGTAAATTCATACATAAAGTGTGGGGGGGGGGACACAAAAATACTACTGCTGGTAAAATGTATGCATGGAAAAAGTTAAAATACTAGCACTTGAAATACCCTGGTATGTCTAATTTTATAATATATATATATATATATATATATTTTGATGGGGTAAATTGCATTGGCTGGCTTCAAATTTGTCCCAAATAGCACATGGGGCAGAATAATGGGTTTGAAATTTATAGTTATTATATGATACAATAGAAAGCGCTTTTTGTACTGAAAAAATAATATATAACTTTTGTAGGCTCTGTAACAAACAAACAAAGAATGCATCTTTGCTCAGTACAAGATGGTTTAAACAATGAAGACTATCAGAATCCTGTTAGTAAATCTTCATAATTGGTATAAGCCATTTTGTACACTGATACACTGTAGCAGGTTCCTGGTCTAATGCCCCAGAAATCTAAACGTAAGATTCTATCACACTAAAAAAGATGTAATGCTGATGCAGAACAAAAAAAAAGCCATTGCAATTCTGGATTCTAATGTCCTTTTTGCAGTTATTAGTTTAATATCACCATTAATATTCACATTATTACATTCATTTATATATATATAGTACATGAATGCATATTTACACACTCACATGTGGGCAAAACAGTTGTTACATCAGCCTAATAAAAACATCAATACGTAAAGGTTGTTCAGTTTCAGTTCATATAAAAAGGATCTAGATACATTTAATCCAACTTAATTATTCAATTATTTTGATTTAAATTGGCTGCCCAGAGGTTAGCTTTGATTTTCTTTGACAAGCTATGAGGACATTCTGTTCAATAAACGCGTACGTCCGTTTAAGCAGTTAGTGCTTGTTACTTGACTACGTGCCCTTGGAATTGTTTTCCAGTGAGTATGGTGTTAGCATTTCTTTAACTAGTGTTCTGGATTTTAGATGACTTATCATGTAAAGCCCAATGCATTTAGGCACATGATATCTCCCTGCATGTGTAATGCGCTACATCTTTAGAACCCTCAAGGAAGCCAGAACTGATAGTATAATTGCCCATACACAGCATCAGCTAAATCAAATGAATAATGTACAGTTCTGTTTAGGAATCCAAATACAGTGGAAGTAAAAACAGTGCACCATAGGGGCCACAAACGTTAATAAAAAGAATGGGAATAATTCAAGTATGAAGAGTGCCTTGAGCTGCTATATCCAAGTATCTCAATATTCATGTACTATTACCGGTATATTAAAGATCAGTAAACAGTTGCTATAAAACATTGCATCCAATAGATAAAGAAAAACAAAAGGAGACCATTAAGAAAAATGGAATGCAGAAAAAGAAGTTCAAAAGCTGTAAAGCTCAGGCATGCACTAACTAGGGAGATGGTGACTGCAGTCATTATGTATTTTTGTGACACATAGACAGTTGATAATGGTTGATCTCTAAAACATTCTAACTGCCTTTGAAGTCTTTGAGGAACTTTACCTTTTTATAGTTTAATAGGTAAGATCGTTTCCCCCATTTATATAACACTTTATATAGCACATTACTTTTTTTTACAGCTCCACTATCATCATTGATGGAATTATGACAGATCTAATTGTCTCACTTACTTATTCCATTTTTGTTTTTTTTTTCATAGGAAGCTGGCAAAATCGACATTGGTTCTAATCTTGGTGTTTGGGGTACACTACATAGTGTTTGTGTGCTTGCCACACACCTTCACTGGCTTAGCCTGGGAGATTCGGATGCACTTTGAACTTTTCTTCAACTCATTCCAGGTGCTTTACATGTTTTTCATTTCACTATAGATCCTATTTCTAGTTCTCAGTATTCCCCTTTAAATCGTTCCATGCACTCCCAAGTGTATTCAAAATTAATATATATTTGAACAATTAACATTTAATTAATTAGCTTAAAAATAGGATTTTACAATGAGCCCAGATCATAAATTATATGAGATGTGACAAGTTTAAAGTACTTACATGACATCAATTCATTGGCATTATAACATAAATCTTTAGTTGGAATTTCAGAATGCTGATTTGTTACAGAACAGAGTCAGGGAGAGTCAGGGAGCAGAAAAGTTCCCCCTGTATGTTAATCTGGATCTATACCCACAGCACGCTTCCCTTTGATGTCATTTCATCCTTTGCCAATTATCATTCACAACAAGTATGAAAGATCTTACTGCACACTATTTTGGATATCTGACACCTTCCACATGTACGCACTAATGGGTCATACTTGTTTTTTTGCATATACTTTAATTTGAGGCCAGAGTGGTTTGACACTTAAATAATTAAACTAGTCCTACTGTGACTGTGATCAGTTTAGCAGTGATACTCACCTAGGATCATGTTTGTTTAGGAATAACTGATATAAAGTTATTATGGAATTAGACAAGAGAGTCAAATCATGGACACTTCTTCGAGGTTGCTGGCTAAGCTAAATGGGAGCTCTGCATTCACCAGAAGGTTATGTGTTCACTAAATCCATTATTTAAAGACCTAACAACCAGGTACATTTCAGCTGTAACTGTTGTAGATGGTATAGTTTGTAAGTGATATACAGTATTTGTGTAGCAGAGCTTCCTGGATTGTTTGCCAATTACTAGAACGGTGATGTGATTCACAAATGTCTTTGTACCATTTTATAGACTTGAGCTCCTACCTGAATAATGATTCACCACCTGTCGTAGTGTATACGAGACTGACGCATAGCAGCTTTGACTGTAAAAATAGTTATTTGGACTGCATTCTATGTGACAATGGTTATCAGACCCTTTTTTGTTGAGGAAAACAGTAGAAAATAGGCTGTGTACTTAAAATAGCAATTGGATACATACATTTAGAAGTTCATAGGCAAGTTGAGTTGCCTTCAAACACCATTATTCAAACACAATTATTATTATTATCTTACAATAAAGATGTTTCAACCATACCCAATGATAGAGTTCATCAGTGCAGGATAACATACATTAATAGTGCCTTCTAGACAATTTCTGACAACGGAAATTAAATATAGCTGCATTGAATTTTTGAAATGCCTATGGGGGAATCCAATGGGGAAAACAAAGCCAATATATATTTTCTCTTATAATACTTTCAATATTCCTTCATCTTATATAATACACATATTATACTATAACTGTGCTTGTTTTAAATGTGTGAGACTAAACAAATTGGTATTAATTTGAACTAATCACGTGTTTCCCCCCAATCATGCAGGGCTTCTTTGTCTCAATAATCTATTGCTACTGTAATGGGGAGGTAAGTGAAACTTAAAAAATACAATTTCTTTTCTCAGTTTTCATGTTTATTATTGACAGATAATACTATTACATGCATTGAGAATTTTTTTATTCTTGGTAAATTAGCTGATTTAAAGAACGGCAAAGGCAGCAATAATATTTTAGCATCCCTGGATCTATGCAGAAAATCAGTTTGGTTACATTTGCAAATAACTGGAAATACTGAGGAAAGCTACACCAGAGAACACTCCTCTGTTTCCATATAGAAAGGACCAGATCTGGATTCCAATACATATTAAAAACACCATATCCAATGAGCGATGTCTATCGAGTTTTGCGCCTTATGGAGGTAGACCATAGGCACGCTGTAGGTGGGAAATAGACAGACCATTCTAAGGAGGGGATTGAGTAAAGCACTACACCAAAAATAGCTGGCAATCAGGATCCATATCAGGTATATATACATATAACCAGGTATGTATATACATATCCAATAAAGTACTGGAATTCTAACTCAACCCATTTTGCAAAGCTGTTTAGCTTTGTTGATCTACTATCTGTGAGTTTGCTCTCTATTACAATGTGTTTTCTAAATACATACACAGTGAGGGGCACAAAAGTGGGGTACACCCTCTGCTGGTGTACTGGGCACAGCCAAGCAGGTTTTCACTGTTCTCTCAACTCTTGAGAGTACAAGCTTGAGTGGAGACAGATCTGTGCAAGGTAAGAAGTAGTGTATTTATGTGCAGGGCCGCCATCAAAAATCTATGTATGGAAATACCTGAGACTGCCTACAAGAATTCCTTTGTACTATAAAATGTTGCAAACCCCTTCAATATATTTACCTTTAGCCTTAACTAGTTATATAGAATGCATTGATTTGTAATGTGTCAACTAGCAATCGGAACTAAGCCATTATATATTTCTTAATTAGGTGCAGACTGAGATTAAGAAAACATGGACAAGATGGAATCTTGCATTTGACTGGAAAAGCACAACCCATTGTGGCAACTTCAGGTATGGTTCTGTCCTGACCAATATGACTCACAGCACTAGCAGCCAGTCTCAGATGGTAACCAGCTCTCGTATGGTATTGATCTCCAGCAAAGTGAGTCGAAGTGTCAGTAAGCAGGTCGATGGACATATGAATTTACCAGGGTATGTTAGAAGCAACTCTGACCAAGACTGTCTGCCTCAGTGGATCCAGGAAGAGACAAATGAGGATGAAGAAAAACAAGTTGATGACATATCCTTAAAGGAAACACTGAGGCCTCTGCAGATGAACACCGAGGCAGAAGTCAACAGAAACGAAATAGAAGAAACACTGTAATGAGCCACTCGGGGAAGGGATCTCAAGGACATTACATGAAAACGGGTAGAAATGTCTTATTATTTTTGCAAGCTGCAAAAGCACTGTATAGACGCATGACTCAGTGACCAAATATAATTCATAAAAGATAATTGCCACATTTCATAACACAGAAAAGCACAAAAGGCGTGAAAAGGCCAACAAGGTATTATATTAATGGCCAGTGTGTCTGTGTTCTGGATCTTATGCAGTCTAGAGCACTTACTTACAAACCATGGGCAACATAACAGTCCCGACTAGATACGTAATATTTCTGGACATTTTGAAGCCATGGAAAAAAAAACAATTTTCCCAGAAAAAAATGAACATTTTCAGAAAAATTTTAAATCATCGTGTTACACTGGGAACATAACATGTAGTGTATAAAAGTATTATGCTTTTTAAAATAAAAGTATAGTTGTAAATAAACTAAATTTGCTTTTTAAAACTTTTTTGTTGGAAAAAGGTCTGTATATGTTAAAAACATTTCAATTATAAATAAAAACAGGATGTTGTTCTCACCAATTTACTGGGAGGAGGAAAAGAAAAAAAATATTTACTGGCCAGACCCAGGCTATAGGTAAACACAAAACACTGTGATGGGGAAAACATTAATAGGAATAATTTAGATAAAGGTTATAGAGATAATAGGAGTCATTTAGATAACGGTTATCAAGATAACCTAGTTTTTCAGACACATTTAACCCCTTAACTGACAATTAAGGCCTATCTGAGAGGACAGAAACAGTCAACTTCAAGTATACCAACAAGACCAAACTAAATTTGAAACCTTTTTCCCTACAGCGCCTCTAGAGACAGAAATCCATATTGCTCTTATTTGAGAAGTCCAATCTCAGTATTTGAATTGTTTTCCAAGATAAGCTTGACTTCAGATGAGAGAACTTGTAATGATTGCAAACAATGAAAGTGTTTTCTTCTGCATTTTGCTTAGCACTGTGTAAATAATTTTTCTATGGAGAAGTATTCCTAATGACAGCAATCTATGATCATTGATGTATATTGTATATATATATATTGTACATATATATATATATATATATATAATATATATATATATATATATATTGTACACATACTGTATTTTTGGCATGGTATTATGAATTACGAATTTTGCATTAGTGCTTATTTTAGTGCTATTTTCCATTAAATATGTTTCGAATACATTTATTTATTTTAATCAATCTGTTTCTTAAATATAATTAATAAGGCCTTATCTTGCAGCAGTATAATAGATCATGAAATATCTGCCATAGTAGGTTCCTTTAACTACTGAGTTTCTATATTGGATTACTTAAAAAGCCATTAACAATGGGAACCTTTTTTTCTTTTTTTATGGAGCTCTAAAACATATGGGACAAAATCATTGCTTTTAATTACAAACTAAAGAGCACATAATAATTGAACATTTCTTTAAGGTGGAAATTTTAAAATGCTCACACTATAAAAGTACATTCATCTTGCAATAAGGGAGCCCATGGATACATTAGCTTAGCGGCATAACATAAAATATTGGCACCCACTTATGTAACATATTTAGGATCCCAATGTTTTTTCTATACATGTCACTGTGGGAACTTATATTAAATTTTATGGAACGGATAAATATTTTTAAATCATCTTGCATTAATTTGCCAATCAGACATCCCTGAGTAGGCTTGAAATGGAATTATTAGTAATGAAATCTCTTTATTGTATGCATTTATAGTATTTTTTTAAAAAATAGACACATTTCTCTGGGATGCTATTAATTTAAATTTAAATTAAATGTTAGTACTGCGATGCTGGGCTATATTTAACACCTTAAGGACAATGGGCAGTCCCTAAACCCATTGAAAACAATGCATTTTGAGCCCGTACATGCCTTGTCATTAAAATTCTCCAAAAATGTTCTTAGGGCTAAATATTTTTTTTCCAATTCATTTATTTCTGGAGACAAGGTCGTCAAAGATGCTTCTTGTCTGAAACCAACAACCATTGTCCCCACTTAATAAATTTAAGTGTTTCCAACACTAAAAAGAGAACTATAACAGTACATCAGCTTATTTGTGAAATAAACCCATCCATTGTTCATTAATGCAGCGGCTCTGCATTTTTGCCATTGAATTTATAAGCTGTTATCCTGTAAGAATATTTGATATGCACAATCTATTTTAAATTCAAAGTCTTCTTCATACATTGAAATGCCATCTTAAATTCATTGAAATAAGAGGGGATTCTTTCCATAATTAAACAGAATCTTTGTTTACTAGATATGTGAGTATGTAAATATACGTTTGATCTTATTGTGAAGTAAACAATCACATTTTTTGCATGAAATGCTAACATTTTCTTTCCATGCAGCACACAAACTGAATACTTGCAGCAATAATAGGTTAATATTAAAAACATTGTGTATTTTTTGCAGTTTAATAGATCTGTGTAGTAAGTTAGTTGGTTGGTCTACTGGAGAAGTCCAAACGTTCATTTTTGTCAAATTTAGGTAAACTCATTTAGTGGTCATAGTATCATTTACATAACATAACCTCTTTCTTACAAAAATGAACTTAAGGCATTTAATGAACATTTCAAATGCAGGTTATGTTATTAAAAGTAGCTTTAGTTGTGATAATTAGTAGTGGTAATATTGACACAATTAAAAAAATCATTTTAAATGCCCTATTTACATATTGAATTCTAACATTATCTTTATCTTTACAAAAATACAGTATATAATATTTTGTATGGGAAATGGACTTTATTGAAAGATCATACAAAGTTTTAGATTTTACAATTTGATGTGCACAATGTACATCTAAAAATAAAACTGCTAGGTTATCTTGACCTGTTATCTATAGCACAATATTATAAGAAGAAAAACTGGCACTCAGGTCCAAAAATTGCTGTAGTTAAACATCACAATAATGGTTATTCTCTTACAAATATAAATATATATATACATACACAGTACTGCACAAAAGTGTTATTACTATGAATATCGCATGGTTCCCTTGCATCCATTAAAATTAAACATAATGCCATGCTTCATCAATAAAACATACCTTTGAACTCATTTCTAAATTTGTTTGTTCTGAAAAATGTTTATAAAAGTTTTCTGCAAAAGTTGCCTATTGAAATGTATTTATATAAGATTGTGTAATATATTAAGGAGCAAATTAAAAATATTACTATTTATTATGAGATTTATGGCATGATTTTTGCCCAATAAACAAAACATGGTTGACACTTTTATTGTTGTAATTATTATTCAAATTATTTTAACATTTTTTCTGCCTCAGTAGTCTCTGGATCAACATTACACGACAAGGTAAGGACTTTTTGTCAGGTCTGGACTGGCCCTCTGGTACACCAGTCTGAGAGCACTGCACACATAACTTACCTCTCCTGTGGCAGATTTGGTGCTTCATTGTGGGACCACCAACTTGATACAAATGGCCACATTCTGCAAGAATATAAAGGCATAGCATGGCTATGAATATCCAACAAGCATCCTCTTTATACTGTACATCACTTAGTACATGCTTGCCTTTAAGATCCATGGCCTCTTTTCTTCTCTAGTCTGGCCATACCTCATCTAACCCCTTACCTACAGAACCTTCTAAGGGTCCTAACTAGTCGCTGTGGGTCAAAGTTTGCCTTGCACAGTTTAATGCCTTATTTTTAGGTAAATTTGACTACACCCTCAATTGCAAGAACTCTATTGCAAGAGTCGGATTCCATTAGGTTATGAGCTTCCAGTGTGTGAATCAGTGTGTATCTGCCATATGATTTGGTAGCTGAGGGCTTTAAGTAGTCTTATATTATGCTGCTGAGAATGGTGAGATTTGAAAAATGTATAGAGAGCCATAAATTGCTTAACCCAAGCAAAAAGGGAGCAAGGGGTCTTCTAAATTATTTATACAATATCTTACAGGCCCTTACCTTATATACAGGTTTTTGTTACAGTAAACTATATTTACCACTTTTGTTAGATTAAACTATGTTTAAATAAAGGCACAAAAAATGTATACACCCTCAAGGCCAATTTCACATCAAAGAGAATATACAAAACATACCAAGGCATATAACTAGATGGAGCATCTGGAAAAGGGCATCAAAGCTCCACATCCCAGCAGCAGTGCTCTTACAGAAATGAGTCTATTGGCTGGCTAGTTTATTGAACTATAAAAATGTTTTATTTCCTCTATATTTATTATCAACAATGATGCTTTGAACATAAAAAAAGAATTGTACAAAATGAAATATTGATTTCTGGAAAACCAGAAAGAAACACAATATTGTGAAAGCAAAGGAAACAAAACATTAATGTTTTCCGATTAATGTGGAAAAAGCTTACACAGATGTTAAGTGTTGGTCAATAACTACTTTTCAAGGGGACATGACATTTGGATTTGTACACTAAAGGGAGTTTCTATGAGTGTTAACTTTACTTTACATTGAAAAGGGCAAACCCTAGTGAGCTCCTGAAAAGCTTGAATGGCTTCATATAAAGCCCAGTTAAAATAAGTGAGAATTCTTGAAAGCCATTAAGTGACTTGAACGTTAATAATATAAACATGTATACCACAGAACACCAAACAACTTTAAAATTATTCAGTGTACCAGTAAAAAAAGATTTATTGAAAAATACCAAAGATAGGATATAGATGTTCACACACTGTTAATATTATTATTTCTATAAGGGCATCAGCGTTGTACAATGGGTAAACCGAACATAAAAACAATTTGACTTCACAAGAAATAAGGAAGGACTTGCTCAATCTAGAAGTGTGGCGTACTACTGCTTACAGTAAAATGAGATGTAACACACTCACGTGATCCAGAGAAATACAGTGTTCTAGTCTTGTGGGATTGGAGTTATAGGATTAGATCCTGCTTCACTTCAGGTTCCTTAGGTGATGAAAAAAAACTCCTGGTGTGCAGATATCAATCAAGTTCTAGTGACCTTTAGGTTTTAGAAGTCTTTTACCTTCAATAAGCATGGGTGACCAAAACAAAATGGGAAACAGAAGGGCAATTTTAAGAAAAATTAACATTTATTGCATAAAAAACGTCAAAAAATCATATTGGGAGCAGGATCACCACTTGTACCACACTCCATTCCTATAATAGGGACTACCAGTGTCCTAAAGGCTTACAAAACCAAACAACTAGTTTCACATGTCCTTATTCCTTAGGTGACACTTGAGGAATATCATTTATGTATTATCATAAGTAGCACATATTTGTGTTTTGGGTTTTTTGTAAGTGTAAGAGACACCTTGTTAACTTGGTGCAATAAAGTATTCTTTATTTTTATTGTACTATAGAAATGCTATCTAAACTAAGAGATAATTGCTTAATTGCATTTTGATGGTAAACATGGTAAACATATATATATATATGCACACACCACTGTCGACCTCTTGTCCTTGTCTCCTTATACTGATTCAAAATGGTTTAGAAAGGCCCTTCTAACCTGGACTGCACTGATCCAGGTCAGAAGGACCCTTGCTAAACTATTTAGAACCAGCCTAGGGAGACAGGAACATATCGGAGTAGGAGGGCAGGTAGGGATATGTATATGTGTTTGTATTTATATATGTATGTATGTATGTATGTGAGGATGGATGTGTAATTGTGCTCTGAGTGTGAGCGATGAGATGTGTAATTGTTGGTGTGAAAGCATGGATGTCTGCTTCTGTAATCTATGGCTGCAGTGTGACAGAGGATGGATGAATGTCTAATTGAGTTAGTAGGGTCTACAATGCTAATGGACAGCACCCGTAGTGAGCAGAGATGGATTTGTTTAAAGTTGTATGCTGTCTTTATGAGCTGTTTAGGATGTCATGTGTTTCTCGTGGCCTGTGAGCATTTTAGTATGTTATGAGATGCAAATTTGCATGTGTATGTGGGGTCTGAGTATTGAAGTGTGCGTATGAGTAAGTGTGAGTCCGTAATATGATGTTAAGGTGTATTTTACATATGCCTGATCCTCATAGTTGGAACGCGGAGCGGGCATTAGGGACAAAAAATCCCACAGAGACATCGTTTGTCTCCCGGGTCGAACCTCAAAGCAAATGAGTCACAAAATTTACCAGGTGTTTTTTCTAAAACTATTGCCCCTGTAAATATAACAAGAGCCAAAAAAAATGAAGTTAAAAAAAAAAAATATAGTTATACCTGCTTAAATATTACCGTCACAAAGTATATATACATTATACATATAACATAGCAATGCACGTTATGTATATAAATTGTAACTAATTATATATATGATGTATATATATATAGTACAGCACAATATGGCAATTCTTTAAATAGGTAAGCGAAAGGAATTTCACTTTGCTGGGAACAAAGGAAGGTCATGATCGTACGTATTAGGTAACTATCTAAGCTTATCGCATAAGTACTTGGCTCAAACTTGTTCTTTTAAATAAAAATTTATAATTTAAATAATGAAAGTCTAAAAAAAGAAAATTCTATTTAGTTAATATATTCAAACACAATACAACTACATGTGCTAGAAAGAAAAATCCATAAAGTATTAAATAATATTTCATAACTTGTTAAAATGCAAATATACAAGATAAATTAAAGCATTTAAAAGGCATAGTAA
>VKOC01000009.1:8644985-8659195 GCA_009364415.1 Spea multiplicata | reverse complement strand
AAAGTGATAGGGGAGGGAGAGGGGGTAGATATAAGTAAAGAGTGTGCATTAATGTGTGGATGCATTGAGTGAATGAGGGAGAGCATGAGTTAATGTGTGGATGCATTGTATATATATATATGGGCAGCAGGGGCTAGTAAATGGGTTTTAGATATTTGGACAGGGGCGCAATTTCAGTGCTTGCCATAGGCGCTATTTTCAGTAGATACGCCTCTGTAATAAAGTATACCTTTACTAATTCTTTTGCTGAACTTGTTACATGAATAAACGAGCCAGGAAAAGTAGCTGGAACTGGTTGAGAACATTTAGAGGGATTTATCAGACAAGTGTTACAAGGTTACTATGAGATATTGTTGAGAACGTTTTTGGCTTTGTTAAAAGGGAGCAAAATCCAATTGAACAATTTGGCAAACGTACATGATATCCCTGTGAACCGTTAAGATAATGTAAAGGACATGATGCAGAAAAGTTGTTGGAACGTTTGAAGGACACGGATGACTCTTTAACTTAGGTAGCATAAAAGATAAGTGCAGCAAAATAAATTGTATAATTCATTATATTAAAGAGTACAGCCACTCTTTAACATTTAACATGTAGTTGCGTTCTAAAATAGAGGAACAGGGGATAATCTGTTCAGATTCACACAATTGGAAATATAAGTATGCACCTAATTTATTTTTTGTGGATTATACACTGTGTCTATACAATTTTGGTGGATTATATATATTTTTTGGTGTAAATTATTCACATGGTTGTCACACAATTCTAATATTTGTTTTTTGCGCAACACTTTATATATTTTGTATTGTGTGTCTTTGGTATAGGGGGTTATACCTTTAGTGTTTGCAGCATTGTTTTGAAGCACTTTTCACAATATAATTTTGTTTGCACTGGTTAAAATATACTTTAGCACCTGATCGCTATTTTGACAATTCCATTAACAGTGACCCATTTATCAATTATGTTATCTTTAAATGATCTCTTAGGCTGTAATGGGAAATCCTGGTTTAAAATAGGACATGTATAATTAAATTGGACCGTCTGAGTGATAGACAGACTTGGAGAGCAATTCCAGCACTTGTAATGGTGTGTAATATATAGGTATTCATATATATAGAAACATCTGCTGAACATCAATTTGAATCTGCTGCAGATTGAAATTGTTGAAAACATGTATTCCCTTCAGTGTGATTATTCCAATTTTTGACATCACTTTGGAATGCAGAGAGTATATCTGAACTCAATGCCGTTTTTTTTGCATGAGTGCCCAATTTTTCCGTATGGAACCAAGTTGCAGATCCCAAAGTACCAACGCTGCATGTTAGTGCATACCCCTGGTGTATTACAGCAATGCTTTCACTTTCCAGAAAAAAAAAACCATAACACACATGCATACACTCGCATGCATACATCACACAACTTGGATACAGTTTGTTTAGGCAAGAAATACAGTATATTAAATATTGTACTGTCTAGTGAAAACAAAAGTAGACCCTCTATGAATTCTATGTTTGTACATACTGTATCAGGACATAATATCAATCATCTGTTCCTAAAAAGGTCTACAAATTAGGTAACTACAAACAAAAGGTTTGTTTGGAAGGGTTGCCAGGAGAAAGAACATGGCAGCATGGCTTAGGTTTCCAAAGTTGCATCTAAACAAACCACTAGACTTCTTGAACAATGTCCTTTGGACAGACAAGACCATAGTGGAGATTTTCGGCCATAATGCACAGCGCCAAACACAGCATATCAGAACAAACACTGTAAACTAACTGTCAAGCACGCTGGTGGAGAGGTGATGAGTTGGGGTTGTTTGGTAGCCAAAGGACCGGGAACCTTGTATTGATTGAGTCAACCATGAACTCACCTTTATCCCAAAATATTCTAGAGTCAAATATGAGGCCATCTGTCATGACAACTAAAGCATTGCCGAAATTGGGTCATGCAACATGACCGCGATCCCAAGCGTATTTACCTAATTTTTAGACCTGTTAAGGGACAGATGATTGTTATTATGTCCCGATACGTAAAACCATAGAATTCAATGAGGGTGTACGTTCTTTTCCACACAAAATTATTATAATTAGGAACAGCTCCGGAACCATAATTTTTAAATATGAAGACTCCTTACATAAATGTAGATAGATTATTTTAGTAAATATACACCATTTGACATACATGTTAAATGACAACCCTAGATTCTACCTGCATTATATTGTGATCATATATGTCTGTTATAACACCATTGATAGATAATCAACATCAAGATTCCCCTTTGACAAATCATAAAGAAGGCACTGTGTCATATGTAAAGTCCTGAATATGTTTATGAACATAAACTGCATTCTCCTAAAATCGTGCAGTCAGAGAAGCTGTTTAAAGGTTGTATCTTGATGAATATTTTCGCAAAGATCTCAGCTGCAATCTCTAAAAAATAAGTGATTAAATGAGCTGCATTTAGAGGGACTAAGGACCACATATACAAACTTTGAGAGGGCACGATATTAAAATTGTCAACTGTGTATATAGACGTTGACAGACAATGGCCCTAATATGTCCCTTCCATTCACCTAACCATATACTCTCCGGGAATGGTTGCATAATTCATTTTGATTTGTAATGCAATTTACCGGTAGGCAACACGCATGATCAACAAATTATATAATTGACGACATTCCAGCAGACAAGGGCATCTGTAATGTTTTGAAACACAGAACACGTACCGCTGAATGAATACTCTCCTGTCTATTATCTCATAACACTGTTCTCTGCATACATACAAAAATGTAACATACTTTGTTTAGATCCCCTGTTTACTATTATATATTTTGTCAAATATCGAATGGTTTATTTCATCCATTTCCCGTAGTTCCTAGTATTTTTGAACATAAGAAGAACCCAATGTAGAATTCTTAAGCTTAAATCCTTAAGCTCTAAACGCAGCCAGATTAAAGAGTTTGTTTACTGGTATTTATTAAAATACTGGTTGTATAATTATTAGAGAATCCCTTTCAAACTCCTTGGTTTGAAATCTGCTTTTGGGAACAAACTCTAAATAAATACCTTATTATTAATTAATAATTACCTTTTATTTATTCAATGCCAACAACTTACTCAACACAGTACAGTTTAAAAGGGATGGTTACCACATACATCACAATCATACATTAACACATACAGATACTAAAAGAATTGAGAACCATAAATTGATTTGAGCTTGCCGTCTAGCCTTATGATAATTTTAAACAAAGCTTTGATATCTTGCAAGGGCCTCTCTTAAGATGATGGCTAGCAGAGGGCTTGTGGTGCTTCAGGAAAACTACAAGATGAGGGTTCCTATACATTATTAAAACAGCCTATGTTATTTCGCTGCAAGATCTAAAACTAAATTAAAATAATACACCAAAAATATATTTGTTACTTTACTGTTATACAATGTTCCATGTGAATATATCTTTTTATTGGTTTGCACAGGTGCAGTTTGCATGAAATAACCATTATTGTGTTATACCATTAATTTAAAAGTTAACCCGTATATTTATCAGCAAGCACTTACTGTTTATTGAAAGGCACTGCTTATGGTCTTTATTGTTTTGAACAAATCTTGACTTTTTATGTTTTTTCTTTTAGCTTTGTTGTCTCTTCATTTTAAAATGGTCACATAATGTTGCATTATGTGAGGCCACTAAGCTTGGTCGCTGCACCCATATCTTAGAAAAACAAGAATTTGTTATAAGAAGGTTGCCATATACCTTACCCAAATAACAGTTATCAATACCTATGTTTTTAAGTACTTTGTACATCTTCAAAGCATCAGGCTCTATACTTACCTGGATGGCGAGTAGTTGTGCACCAGCAGCATAAACATCCCTCCAGGAACAACAATTGTTGGCAGAGTTAACTGGTCCCATATGAGCTGCATGATGCAGGGGTATTCTGCTGTGGCTCTTAAGGGGGTTCTAAAAGTCAGATTGACTTCCTGAGTTGCATATAGGGGTATAAGGCATTTCTGGAGGCAGAGTGGCACATAGGGCGTCAAAAGGCATATCATGGGGCACAGTGGCATATAGAGGGTTAAAAGGCATATCATGGGGCACAGTGGCATTTAGATGGTTAAAAGGCATATCATGGGGCACATTGGCATATAGGGGGTATAAGGCATTTTGGGGCAGATGTGCATAACTGGGGGGGCAGGTTGGAAAATAGAAGGAAATAAAACAAAATATTTTTCTCAATCATAGCTTTTTATTTAAAAAGTAGTTTACATGAATTAACATTTACTGGTAAAACTTTTTTCCTATAGGGTCGTCGTATATTCAGGCTTTTTCTTTTTTCCTAAATGAATATTCAGATTTGGGGGGGTCATCTTATAATCAGGGTCGTCTTATAATCAAGCAAATGCCCACAAATCTCATTGAACTGAAGCAATGTTGTAAAAAAGAGTGGCCAAAAATTCCTCTACAATAATATGGGAGACTGATAAGGTCGTACAGAAAAAGATCACTTCAAGTTATTACTGCTAAAGGTAATTGTACAAGATATTGAATCATAAGGTGTACTATGTTTTCCACACATGGCTTCTCTATTTTAGCTTTATTTTTGTTGAATAAATTATGACGCAGTATAATATGTCATGTGTTGTTCATCTGAGGTTCTATTTATCTAATTTTTAGAGTTGCTAACAAATGATTGTTATTATGTCCTGATATCTAAAACCGTGTAATTCAAAGAGGATGTACTTTCTTTTTCCTTAAGTGTATATTCTTATTCTGAGGGATAGAGGTAGGTGACACAAAAGGATAAAAGTATGGAACACGAAAAAAATAATGAAGTCGTTTATTATGGAGGAGGGCAAACCTTCTGTCATAAAGTGTCCCTGACAGTAAGCTTATTTAAAGCAACTGATACTTAAAAATGGCAGTGTTAATTAACTAATTATTTTTAATGAGAGAAATTCTAAAGACTGGCCTGTCAGCAACTTCTGATGTGCTGAGCTCTTACACTACTAAAAATGTATTATATCACTATCACCTTTCAAAATCCAAGAGTAAGTGTCCTAATTTGCATTTTCGCTTCGATATATTTACAGATGCAGGTGGCTATAATTTTATTTTTAAGATTTTCGTGTTCGTATAAAAATGACTCATTTCAATGCAGCCCAGTTAATCTAATTTATGCAACCGTTGGAGATTGTGTTAAAGTGCTGGGAGAGTTCTTCCAGGGCAAAATATTTTTTGTTAATTAACGGTGCAGATTACAGTGTCTAAGATTTTCAAATTGGGATGCTGCTAAAAAATATAGGGACACAGAGGAAACAATTACAATCTATTATCCAACTTTGTTCCTGAGAGTCTTATTGATGGCACAATGAAAAGTGAAAAAGGTTGATGTATAAAGAACTTGTGTGGTCTTGTTATTTAAGAATGAAATCATTCAGCATCAGACAGAACTAGAATGCAACCTGTAATACAGAAGAATGGTAATTAACAAATATTCTAATAAACGTGCATATTTTTGCATGATAAGCAGTGTTTTCAGAGTTTTGTTTTATTCATGGCTTTGCTAAATTATTGTGCTGTTAGCAATGCTGTAGTAGCTATTACAGAAGGGCTTTAAATATCTTAATGGATGTATCGATTATGTTCCCTTCACAGCCACATACACATTCTTATCAATTAAGTGATCTTTTTCATCGTTTTGGGCTCAGCTACTAGATATTGAGCTAGTCCACTAGTTATTGGATAGTCAGAGAATAATTAGATCTACTAATGTCTACTAAATGTCAAATAGTACTGTGAGCTCTAAATAGATGTGACGAGAATATTTAAAGTAAGTAGAAAATGGATTAATTAAACAGTTATGTTGTTATTTCATAAAGTCTGTTCTTAAGATGGATAATATTTAACAAGGCATGTTTTGATGGAGGTGGCATGTAGCAGCTTATCTGTTAAGTGAAGAAAACTTGCTTTACTGTTCCTTTCATTTTTGCAATCCCAGAGGCATCTTACTGAGAAGAAGCCTGACAGTCTCTTCAAAACCACTGGAGAACTAGGGTGACTGGATTTCTGTGCCCATGTGCAAGACCGTTTGTGCCCTCCAAGTTCTTTTTCCCCTGCTGGCATTTAAGTGCAAGTCCACATTTGATGGACAACATTGGACAACTCACATTTTTACCAAAAGGACTGTAGAGATCCCCTACCAAGAGCAAAGAGACAATCTACTAATAGGATAAATAATACCAGAAGTCCTTGTTAAATACTTCAATGGCTTTATGTCATATTGTTGCGGTCGTGGCATGTTTTATGCAAACTTATGCTAATAGTTAATACACAATTTTAACAAAACGCATCTAACAATACAACAATAAATGTATTTGATTTAAGAATCTGGAGTTCCTGATGTAGCCCACATGGCTTTTCATGTAGGCAACCATTATCTATGGTCTTAGTTAACCAACAGATGTACACATCATCACTCACTCTCTAGCGCTACCTGGTGGTAGAGGTAATACGCTTCTTAATAGAAATAAATGGTAAGTTATGCCAGGGAGATACAGATATTGCGTCTGTGACGTGAATCACTAATAATGGATGAAGCAACCCATGTCCACTACACATATAGTAGGTAAAACACAAGCCAAAACATATATTAATGTTCCTATTTACTAAAAAGCAGTTCTTGCGACAATGACCTCTCTGCTTCCCTTGCTAAACCTCCCTTAAAGATTGTTTACAGTAAAAAGTCACTTTTACTTTGGGGCATATGGAGATCTATAGAGTTGGGTTCAACACTGCTTAATAATAATTGTTTAATAGTTAATGTTTGTTTATTTAGTGTCATATGTCACTGTTGTTTCACGGTGCCTGACTGTCTACAGGCCTGTGGTTCAACACTGATCTACAGTCTGGAACATATTTAATTTAATTTGTTAGTATATACAATCAGGTTTTAGTCTTAAAATTACCTGAAGTTAATTCAAGTATTGAGGAGTGGAGAATGCTCATTAAGTACACTGTTATTTTCTGTCTGCATTAGAGTAAATATCCTTGTCTTACGCAATACTGATATAACTTTTTAACCCCTTAAGGACAATGGGCGATCCCTAAACCCATTGAAAACAATGCATTTTGAGCCCGTACATATACGGGCTTTGTCATTAAGGGGTTAATGAACATCGTCAACAATGCAACATATTGCTTAGTATTTCATTTAGCTAATATATTCGGGCTGAAAAGATCAAAATCTCTAACAGTCATCTCTAACATATTGGGCACTTAATGGGGTTTATTCATTAAGGGAGAGTTGCCAGGAGAGTTTGCGCTAGATTGGAGGTTTCAGGTCATTCACTTCATTATTCATTACCAACATTGGCAGGTTTCTTCAGCAAGAAGGGCTGTGCTGGGCCTGTATAATGGGTAATTAAATGGGGGAGGGGACTTTTGAGAAGTCTCACCGATATAGCTATACTATATATAGGCCCCTCATAATGGTTAATCAAGTGAGTAAGTTGAAACCACAACTCTCCTGTCATCTCTTGCTTTGGTGAATAGACCAAAATGACAGTTCCATGTTAAATAAATAGTATTGACGGATACTGTAGGTGGTCCTCACTTTTACATCAGGTAGAGTTGCAAGAGAAGGTGGCATAAGCTGAAAAGATTTAAGTTGGGTCTTTATGTATAAATACACCATTTAAATAAGGTTATGGTCCAAACTTAATACCCAACTTACGTATAGAAGGCACATTCCCGGATGCACTTCAGGTGTGACAAACTGGATTAGGACATAGGGAAGACAGGAATCCCAACAATCACAAAAGCCCCCTGTTGACGAAACCGTTAGGTGCACAGTACGCCACGCTCATGGTTGCTTGTTCAAGTTCCGTGGTTCCTGACATCAGATTCTATAGAGTACAATCTCAACTTACATCTAAAAATTATCAGTCCTTCATAACTGTTAGTGTTATTAAAATCTCACATTTACATGCTTATATTTAAACTGACATCAAAACAACAATTAAAGCAAACACATAAATGTTGTTCTTCTTAGACACAATATTAATTGAATTCTTTAGTATGGAGAACTTTATTTTTAGTTTTTTTGTATTTTTTTTAGTATTTTTGTGTCACAAGATACTTATATTATCCTGCCAAACATTTTGAAAAACACAAAATTTTACAGATCATTTTTTTAGGGAAGGGTTTTGGTCATCAATAGTACTAGGAATTATGTTTGTGATGTTACGTGTTTAATTCAGTAGTGCAAGTGGGACAACACATTTGCTATTGATTAAAGTCCTGTACAAAATAGCCACAAACATAAAGATCTGCGTCACAGTGCCCTCTTTTAGAACTTTTCTTCACTATATTTTTTGAAGTGTATCTATTCCTGATTCATACAAACATTTAACTCTTCACAAAAAAAAGAAATTCAGGACATCAATATATAATGCATGTGTCAATCACAGCAAGTTAAAGGTCAGAGCAATCTGTCTTCATTTTCTTTGAGGACTTGTCTGACACATGAGATACAATTACCTTGGAAGTATACGGAACAATAAGGATAACTCACATGTGGGAGAATGTCTTTTCAAAGAGAGTTTTAGTAGCTATATTGGTCTTGGCAACATGTGGATATATTGTTAGGTTTCTACACTAATGGATAGGAGACTGTTTTTCCCTAGAAAATCTACCACATCTATCACAAATATCACTGATTTGTAAATGTTATTTCAACCACACGCAGATACACCTGGATTGCTTCTTTGAAATAATTATCATATTATATTTAATGCTGTTGTTCTAGATATATGGCACATATATCCCCTCTCCCGACGTCTCTTCTTTCTATTACAGTATATCAAAAGGTTTGATGGGTATGAGTGTATCCAAGTGTTGCACAGCCCAAACAGTTAAAATAATGAACACAGAAAAGGTGTTTTTAAATTAAATTGTGTAAATAATACACATTAGTCTTCTAAATGCCCTATTTATAACTTGCACAGTCATATAATGCTCCGGCCCCTAGCTGCACTCCCTAAAACAAAGATGTCCCACTTTGACCATATGAAATGTTAGGAACTATGTCTTTTTTATTGGGGTAACAGAAAAGGATGTACCGTTACATAGGCTTTTGGGACCTTAGAGGTCTTTTCTTCAGGACTGGGAAATCGAAAAACGGTCGAAACGGTCTGTTGACTTTGACCATTACTGTCTTATGAGAGTATTGTTATAAATACATTGTTATATATTTTATTTATGCTTGGACACCCATGCTGTGGCCTATACTGCTGCCTACTGGCAGCCGCTAAGAAACAACTAAACAAAGAGAGAATGCAGTGTTTCTTGATTACAACATCTGCGTGTCAGTGCAGTCAATAATCATCACAACTTTCTCTATATATTATTACCTATCAATATCTGGATTAAATTACTAAAAATAATACTAATGCAGTATTTTAATTCGTAGGTTACATTTACCAAAACGCCCTTTTTACAAGCAATACAGCCAGGATGTGTATTCACTGTCAAATTCCACAAACATTAACGACATAAATCCCCAAAATTTGAAAAACT
This sequence comes from Spea multiplicata, assembly GCA_009364415.1. Lineage (NCBI taxonomy): Eukaryota > Metazoa > Chordata > Amphibia > Anura > Pelobatidae > Spea > Spea multiplicata. The sequence goes on along the minus strand of VKOC01000009.1, from coordinate 8,649,617 downwards.
CAAAGAGAGATACCTTTGTTATATAAGCATGGCTAGAGTGCACAGTTTTAGGTGAATTTATGACCTAGGGACAGCAATTCATGCAACTGAGTAGCAAATATATGTATGCATTGTATTGCATAAAGTGATATAAAACATTTACTGCAGTTTATTCTCTCATCATTGTGCATTTTATTGCTTTAGATAAATTACTGTAATGAAACTTGCATAAAAGTGCTTTTATATAATTTAGTTGCTCCCTTTAACCTTGGCTTTAGAAGGTTACAACTTGAGAAATGAAACAAACGACAGGATACAATAGAATAAGTCAAAGGAAATAGTAGTTTCACTTATAGGGGCACCTAGCGATCTAGTGCCTCACATGTATCTCTTCCATTGCTAGCCTTGCCGGCAAATGACTCAAAGTACCTTGGTACCACATTATGTCCCTACACCCTTAACCATTGAGCAACAAGGGATGTGCCTTCAGTTATCCATCGCAGTAGATGGCCTGGACCACCAAACTCATTTAGGAGCCCTCCAGTACTCTGGTCTCCCACTGTTTCACAAGTTAATAATTAATATCAAATTATTTTTGGTAGGAGCATCTGTAGCTATTTTACCAAACACATCAGTGATAAGTGTTTACTCTTGCCCAGTTTTATGTCCTCCTTTGCTTTATATAATCCTTAATTTTAATTTAATTTTGCTTCTAGTTACTTAACCTTTCAGTTTGGTCTTTTGATTTATTGGTTGCTCATGGTGATATCACCATAATTAAATATCTTTCTATAATTGCATTATTGAAATTTTGTTCCAAGGTGCATCATAAATCACAGATTATATAACGCTTGTTTTATTTAAGTGACAAAATATATACGTTTTTTTTTCCTTACAGTTTCTTGGGAGTACAGAGGTGGAGCAGCCTAAAGGAACTGAAGTAGTAAGAGATGCAGTAAGAAAACTTAAGGTAATTAGTTTGACGGACATTTTGTATACACCAATGGGCTCATGGGAATTCATTAGAAACGGTTCTTCAGGCGTACAATATTGAATTTGAAGGTATCATAGTAATGGCTCATAGAGTCGTTGTAAACAAAATAACTATATTTAATTTTTTCAAAGAACATAGCTGATCTTAATAAATGTTATTTCAAAGTAGAATCAATATATGAAATATATATTTTAATTGGAAACACTGTTGATGCTTGGAAACAACACAAGTAAAAGACAAGTAACATTCTTCAGGCATGTAGGCCTAGTCTTGCTTATTTATCATTCCTGTATATTATATTATATTATATATATAATTTGAGTGTTTTCAAATGTGAGCTATATGTTCCTCTTTTGATGATATGGGGGGGATGTTTTCTAGTTTTTTTATGCCTTTAATTAGAATCATTATTAAAATATTGATAGAAATGGTTCAAATGAGGTGAGCAAGACTTTATAAAGTCTAGCAGGCCTAGACTCCATCTAAACTAAACCTTCTTAAATAGCTGTTTTTGTTATGTACCCCTTAAATGTAATAGAATAAGTCCATTAGGCGACGATTGCCTTTGTAAAAAAATGTAAACTGGATTGACATTAAAGGTCTGCATTAATAAATAAGGTGATCTGAAATAAAGAAGAAATAAACAAATAAAAAAAAATAAAGTTTGAAACAAAAGCACAGAAGTTGGGAAAATGTAGACATCAAGCTAATCTTGTTTTCTTCACACTGCCCCCCTCCCATTCAGGAAAATACCTATGCCTAGCGATGGACATTTAGTCTACAGATCTATACCGATACAACATTCCTCTAATAAAAGACTGAAACACCATACAAAGCATTTTATACGGTGTATATCACACAGGCGTAGTATGTCCAGTATCTGGTGCTGCTAGAATTAAAAGGTATAAGTGCGTTAAACTGGAGCATTTCTTAAGCTTGCCAATTACGATATGTCTGACAACATTTAGAAAACATAATCATATATAGTCATCATGAATATACCACAAGGTGGTGCTATAATTCCGTTCTTAAAAATGAAAAATAAAAAGGAACATTTTTCCATTTTCATGCTGTTGTCTCTGCTTTTTTGTTCCTAAAATGCTTTTAGTTATATATATATATATATTATATATATATACTATTTCTTACAGCATGTACTAAATAGAATAATAGTTTAAATAGTGGTACAATATTAAGGACCGCTAATAGTGATCATGGTTTTTCTTAAAGCTCATACATACATTCATATAACTATATTGTAACAGAAAATATAAAATGTATTATATTCTCAAGTGGTATTATTATTACAAGTGGTAAAATGTGTTGTAATGATCTAAATTATATATTTCATTCTAGTTTGCAAGGCACATCAAGAAATCTGAAGGTCAGAAAACCCCAAAAGTTGAGCTCCAAATATCAATATATGGTGTAAAAATTCTAGATCCAAAAACGAAGGTAAGCTGCAATACTTGATTTGATGCCAAATTGATATCCGCTTAGCCTTGGTAAGCAGCAGCAAAGGAATCTGCCGACACCTGGTGTATAAAACCTTATGAGACCATTGAAGATACCGCAAAGGCAGTACAGATGGAGATAAGGAACATAAATGGATGTTATTTGCATTATAGACAGACACATTGTAGAACAAAATTGTTTGTTATGTTGACTCTATCCTCCCTGTAGTGTTTCCTTCAATGGCTTAATAACATTTTCTATATCAGAGAGGACTGAAATCCATTTATGCAAAGACCAGTGGCACATAAACATTCCTGTTTAGCTTTTGGCATGACATATACTAATCATCCACGATACAAGTAAACAATCCATGCTTCGCTTTAAAGTGAGGGGCAGATTGGATGCTCCTTATAACATCATCTTAATACTACTATACATATATTAAAAAGAGTGAAACCCTCTTCCCTCAATACAACGGACAATGTAGGAGTTTCATGTAAGAGGTGCTTAACCCAGAACAATGACTTCATGATTTCAATGAGTCCATCTGCAGAAGATACGTTTATGGTAGCGAAACGTAACTTTGCATCTTTTTTCTTGTATCAACTTTTGGGCTAATACCACAATATCGATTTGTCTTACATTTAAAACTATACAGATTTAAGATTAATGTGAACTTTTAGGGTTATATCATCACATACGTTGCATGCAGTAATCATTAATGTGTAGGGAAATGGTGCCCAAGGAACAAAAGCAGCTGAATAAAATGTATTATATGGCAATAAAACTGTACTCATTACAAAACCTTTCCATTATGAAGTGCCATTCTCTGTAGAACCATTATCTGTGCACTTAAATATAGACCTCTAAGATGAGCTGTTAACTTGTCTAGCTCCAGATTTTATTGTACCACAATTTTCCCACCTCCTTTTTATACCTTATCTGATTAAAACACAATAACGTAAATTCCCCATGGTATCCCCACTACATATATATTGGCGTCTTCAACATCCCCTGTCTACTAATTCCATTTAAGGACACACATGAAATGGTGTTGCCACTGGTATTTAATGGGTACTATTAAATAGTATTTTCAATCAGACTGGACACAATGTTTACTATTTTAGTCAACACACTAACATGGACTTTTATGACATTGTATTCTAAAAACATAGACATTAATATACAGTAGGTCCCTTCTTTGAAGCTATAACAGCTTTTACTCTTCTGAGAAGGCTTTCCACATGATTTATGTGGGAAAACAGCCCTATACCATTACCATTCTTCCACCACACAGTTTGCACAATGCAGTCAGGTAACGTTCTCCCAGACTCGATCTGAAGCTTGGCTTTGTAGTTGGCAATGTGAGGCTTGGATGCAGCTGCTTGGCTATGGAAAACCATTCAATGAAGCTCCCACCGCACAGTTTTTGTGCTGATATTAATGCCAGTGGAAGGTTGGAACTCCTCAGCTATGGAATAAGGAGTGTTGACAACTTCTACGTACCATGCGCTCCAGCACTCTGTTACTAAAAGCTTCTACTTTCCAATGATACCACTTACAGTTGACCATGTGAGGTCTAGCAGGGATGAAATGTAACAAAGTGACTAATTACAAAGTCAGCATCCTATTAAGACACCATGCATGAATTCACTGAGCTCTTCAGAACGACCCAATGCATACTCCAGTCTGTCATAACATTATAACTACCTGCCTAATATTGTGTAGGTCGCCTTTTGGGTCACATCAAGGCTCTAATAGACATCTGAAGATTATGGCTGACCTGTATATATACACACACACTGTATATCTGTCCCTGGAGGAGGTACAATGGAGAAGTGAGCATTCCCATGCTGTGTATATTTGTATATGTGATTGAGTAATCCATTGTGCAGGACCAGCTTAGACCTTTTTGCTTGAGAACCCTACCAGAGATGGTTCTTCATAAAGCATTACATTGAGTTCAAACTACAAGAATAAACCCCTACAGAGTAGTAGTTTATCCATTGTTTTGTGCTTAGATATATGTTAGCAAGAGCAGTATTGTTAGTAATGATTTTCATGTGATTACGATAATGCTTTTCTCATCACACGCAGATACGTTCTGCAGGGAATATCCTTCTGTTTCAAAATATTTTCCTTTCTCAGTCTAAAATATGTTTTTCAGGGTTAATGCCCTATGGATTTCAGTGACTCAGTTAATC
>VKOC01000009.1:8621019-8644885 GCA_009364415.1 Spea multiplicata | reverse complement strand
GAAAGGGGCGCCGAGCGGGTAAGTGAAAACCACTCGGCGCCCCTCTCTCTCCTCCGCTTCAAAAAAAACAAACACTTTGCCGCCCCTTCTAAAGTGCCGCCTGGGGCAATTGCCCCAGTCGGCTCCATTGTAGGGCCGGCCCTGGATAGGCATAGAGCTATCGTTAATTTCAGACAAGACTAAGGTTTCTTTACCTTAGCCTAGATGGGCCTAACAGTTCTTATCTGTTATCAGATTCAATGTTTCCTTATACTGATACCTATCAGAAGAGCTAAATTGAAAAAAAAGATCATTCCTTAAACATTTTCAAAACAGTAAATCTGGGTTAGGAAGGCATTATCCGGGAGTAAGTCACTCTTATTGATATAAGAAGTATTTTTTGTTCTAAATGTATTGACATTTCTTCATAGATCAGAAGTAATTTCAGGACAAAATAGTTCTAGTGAGAGTTTATTTGTTGAATCAGAGTTTTGTTGTTAAACCATTTGGGCTTTCTTCTGAAATCCTGTTACTGACAGTTCATAAATATTTTTTAGCTAAATATATTTTTATGGACAGCAGAATGTTTTGTGAAATGGTGAAACCTTTAGCTCAGTGGTTCTTAACCTTGTTGGAGGTACTGACCCCCACCAGTTTCATATGCGCATTCACTGAACCCTTCTTAATTTGAAAAATAAAATATGATTTATTCAAATTCAAAACATAGGTATATATTTAGGTATATATTTATACATAGGTATATTTTTATACATAGGTGCACAAAATGAACAAAACCATTAAGAACAAAGAACAAAACCATTAAAATATTCAGAAAGAAATCACACGACGTACCATCACGAAAGTTACAATTCGACTACTGGGTGCACCAAATTCCCTGCAGCACAGATAGGCCGCCAAGTGATGTGGCGTTATCACCTGCAGCCAATGATGGACAAGCGGGGCGTGTCATCACGAATCATATGAGTCGGGTGTGTGTCTTGACCTCCGCCGAACCCACAAGACTGACTCACCGAACCCCTGGTGTTCGATCGAACCCAGGTTAAGAACCACTGCTTTAGCTGTTCCATAAATAATATGTTGCCTAAATGAAGCATTAAATTGATTTTAAGCCAAAGGCAAAGTTTAATTAAAGTTATTATATTTGTACAAAAATATGCCTGACTTAATTTTGATATCTCATGTGAAAGTAGTGACTGAGTTCCCTAGGATTTACTGAGGGGGATAGCTGAATCCAAGGTCCCTCAAGGTCAGCATGCTAGGAATAGAAAAATCGTCACATATTAATCAAAATAAAACATAATGAAAAAGCCTGACAAACTGGATATGCAAGCATGGAATATTCCTATCCAATTTTCTAATGGAACACCTGTATCTTATAATGTCTTAGAAAACGGACTTATATTTTTACAATATGACTGCTGGAAGTACGTGTAGAGACTAAACTTTATCCAAATTGCAGTTTGAACAAAAGTTGCTATTTTCATCAATACGTATGAAACTTCAAAAACAAGGAGGGACCCCCAAGCCAAAAAAAGAAAAATAAGCAAAGAGCTCTGAATTTTCATTTGGATTATGTTGGTTCTTTCACTCATGCTCTCACACTTACACTATCATTCACGGTCTCACATTCTCATTCACTCACTCTCAAGCTTTCTCTGAATGTCTCCAGACCTTTTCCACCAACCACGTATGTGTCCCTGTCTCCTTGCCACACAGGTTTATTTCTTCTCTTGCATCTTCTTGTTCTTCTGCCTTCTTACTTCATTCGCTGCTCTTTGTGTCTTGTTTCTTTGCTTCTCTGTGGCCATGGCTCTGTGGACAGAGTCTCTGGGCTCACCCTCTCCCCTAATTGGTGAAACAGGGGAGAGGCGGTCCCTCATGGCTCCACCCTTTTGAGAAAGTGCACAAAGATGCCAGAATAATGCTGATAGATTCACAGGGAAAGAGACATGCAGAAATACTTTTCTTTCTCAGTGAATCTGTCTTCATTACTCCGGTCAGCAGAGACGTTCAGAGAGCGAGTTGATGAGAGTCTGAGAGAATGGGTGAGAGTGAAAGAGCACACAAAGTGTAAATGAGCATCAGTGACAACTAATTTCGATTCCAAATGTAAAATGCCCTCTGATTTTAATCCAAACTGAAATAGTGGGAAACTTAATTTGTTGTCCAGAAACAAATGGACCAAAAACAAAACAAATTGGTTTTGGTCCATTTGCACTAGTCTAGTAGAGACATAAAACAGTCACTTTGATGCTTGACTAAACCCTAATTGGACATAACAGTGTAAAAAAAAGTAAACAATTTCATTGCCTGACTAAACTTCATAGAATGATCATACTGTACAGTCGATGAACACACAGAAAATGTTACAATGAAACCACAAAAGCTCTGTTCATAAAGTGATTCAATTAGGTGCACAGCATGTCTGAGAACCCAAAGACACAAGAACCAGCTAAACACTGAGCATGGCCAGTCAAGGAAAATTAAATCTTACCAATGACATTTAGCGCTTTTAATGTTGACGGGTTCCATAAGTTCCATTATGTACCATAAGATATCAAACACACCACTGCTCCTGAACCACTTACACATTACACAATTCTGGTAAATTTGGCGATTCATACTAAGCGCCGAAAATTAGGCCAAACACCCAATGGATCGGACGAAAACTATGCAAAAAGCTCTGAATTTTTGTCCAAAATCAATAGGCCCACATTCACTCACATTCTCACTCCCTCCCTCTCCTTCACTCACTCTCACTCTTTCTAAATGTTTTCCTGCCTTCTCAACTATTTCAGCCGACCATAACACTTCCGCATCTTCTTCTTCTTCTATTACAGTGATATATTTTGTTGTGTTCCCTGGGGTGGAGCATTTGGAGAGCACATTGGGCCAATGCTCCAGCTCCAGTATTGCAGAAACTGGTTGCCCAAGCTGGGCTTGCAGGATCCAGTCCAGGCAATTGCAAGTTTTCTAGTGTAATTAGCTGTAATTAGTATTTGATCTTATTGTTGGTTTAGTGGTTGGGCCATTCTCACTGCCCTTGCTGTGGACTAGAGCCCTGCTTACTGATCAGCAGTAGTGATCACATTGAAAAAGGGAGAGACATTGTTTCTTCCTCTTCAGAAAATATTAAATACTAGTTAAAAAATATAAAAATGAAATAAAATAAAAAATAATAGATGCAATGTCACATGACATAAAGGGGTACAGATTCATGATGTCATTAAAGACCTCAAAGTGATCTCTAGTCAAGAAAATGAAAATAAATAAAACATGTAAAAAAGTAAAAATAGGTGTCCAATCACAATTTAAAAACTTTCTTGACCTCAATCTATAGTTTCAAAATATAAGAAATAGTGTAGAATGTAAAAGAGCATTTTACTCCTTGTGTAAATAAAAAAAAATGGGGGAGGGGATTTTATTCTACTCAGGGGATGTTGTTGAACATAAATCTGAGGGTTTTCTTTATCGGTGGGAACAAATTTGTAAATTTGAAAGTAGTATTCATGACATATTATATATTAAAACAAAACAAGTAGTATTAAGAGAAAGTCCTATATGTCCTTGAAAAAAAAACAGTATATTTGTGTGGGTACACTAAACATGAAATAGGGGAATCATGGTTGAACAAATATATGGCAAACATGACAAAAAAACTCCAGTCACTTAGGGAGTAATACCCTTGGTCAAGAAGTCTTAGGTTCAAGATAGGGGTGTTTTGGCTCTAAAATCAAGATAGCAACCCATTCAAGCATTATTGAAAGGCTTCCTTGAAAGGTTGTACTGGTGATGGTCAGGCTGCCTGGCACTTTAAGGCTGGCAACCATGTGATGATGTTTGTGAGGCTGACAATTCGATATCCGTTGGCACATTCTTCTTTTTCCTGCTCAAGTAGCGTGCGGCCAGGCATATCCAACTCGCATTGCCTAAATGTATCTTTGCTGTTGCATGGCCAAACAGAATGAATACTTCTACTATGCTCTAACGCAGAGAATTTATCTACATACCAAACTGGATTCTACTAGTTATCTTGTAGTTATCTTATCAATGTTTTTTTAACATAGTAGAAATTTTGAATAAAACAATTAATGTTATTTTTTTAAAGCTATTATGAGATGAACATTTGAAAGCTAAGGCAGACAATGCTAATTATACCCACAACAATTAAAACTAATGTACATGAATTACATGTTTTTTTTAAGGAATTGTAGCTCCAAAAGAAGATTCCGTTTTGTAGGTTAAACAATTTAAATTCAGTGCCATGCCTGTTTTCGTCAATCTTTGTTCTTTGATAGTGTGTGTGGTTCTGTTGGTGTACAAGAGATTCAGGAGATACATATCAAATTACAAAAAAAGTGTTATTTGATCTCAGTTGCTCCATAAAATGGAACACAGATTGAAAGAAAAAGAAAACACAAATAATATCACCTAGCAGCAATCCCCCCTGATTTCCACCTGCGGGCTTGTACTCTAAGACTAGACTACAGTTCAAGGGAAACAGTTTTTTGTATACTTAAAGATGAGGCATCTCTCAGTTCAGTTACTAAAATTCATTGCAAAACAAAAGTATGCATGTGTGGTGGTAATGGTTAATAACCACAGTTAAATGATTTACTTGGGTTTCACGCAATATGGAGATATATTAGTGCTAGACTTGTAATATAATATCTAGCGTGGTAAAGGATTTCCTTTAAAATCAATTTGTACAACTGATATAGCCTTGCTAAATTGAGTTACAGTATAGTTTTATAGTCTAGGATTTATGGATTGCTCTGGGAGAATGTTAGTGCCAGTAATAAGATGGATTTCTTGGATCTATTCGCCAAACAAATTAAATCAACCTAGGGGGTATAGTGCCCAAATATACCCATCCTTATCCCCATCCCCTGCTGAGGAGGATAGGGGTTATAGTATGTGAAATTCCCCTATTGAAGGCATGAACCTTAATCCATGCATCCACCTCACCCCTATCCTGTTCCTAGTAGGGTAAGGAAGGGTCAAATAGCTTTTATTTCACCTTTGGAGGGGTATGGACTCCATCTTGCTAGTAATTTGACAAAAAAAAATAACCTTGAGTTTGATAAAGCATGTGAGTTGAACAACAAAAAAGCTCACAATTGAGATGAAACCATTACTGATTATCACTATTATTTTTTTAATGTACCATATTTAACTTATTCAGGTTTATATTTACTTTACATGTGCAAGTTTGCCCAAAAAAGATTTAGATTTTGGTTCGTTTTTTTGCCCACTCATTTTCGGGCAATGAATTTTGTTTCTTGCCCATTTGATTCGGATGAAAATGGGGGGCATTTTTAATTCAGGAACAAAATTTGTTGCCCGTGTCCACATTCACTCTCTCACACTTTCATTCTCTCTTATACTCTCTAAATATTTCCCTAGCGTCTCTGCTGACCACTCCCGCCAACTACTACTACTTCTTACGTCAGTACATTTGCAATGTGCATGAATCAGAATGTCTAATATTGTGCAAAAAGGACGACTATGGCAGTTCATGCAAACCCCACTTTATTTCCCATGAGCTCATTTGCATTAGATTCCTACTGTCCAGGTAGGAAGTTGCGGAACTCTTCCTGCATTCTTGCGATAGAGTGTGCAAAAATAGGAAAAATAACAAAACATATTTAATTATTGTATCATATGTAGGTGAAAGAATTTCAGTTGGGGATTATCTGAAATGTGATTGTTCTTTTATTTTTTTATTTGCTTTATTAAAAGACACTATTATCTTAACAATTTTCATCTTAACCCAGCTTTTTATTGAAAAGGTAATCCAATTATTGTTGAAATAGAAACAATCCCCACAATGCTTGCGTATAGATTTTGTTTTGAACTGTTGTCAGACTTAATCACAGATTGGTTTTCTAAAGGCAAGCCTGCTTTTTTTCCATCAGTTTAAATTAAAGAGCAGTACAATAGGCTTTAATGTTTGTTTATGACATTCAGCTAATATTCTGTTTGTTTGAATACATACACAGATCAAATAGATTTTTAAAAAACACCCTTAGACCAATATGGGCATTTCTGAAAACAACATAGCATTTCTGCCTTTTAACAACAGCATTAGTACAGTGCTACAATTAGATTCCATGATAAGGTACATAGGATATGGTTTGATACATCAGGAAAACATCCGGTAAACTGGGTAGAGGTGTGACAAGGATGGTTCAGCAGCAGGGGAGGGCTTGCAGCCTAAGGCCTGGGGGGGCAAGTGTAGTCAAATGGCCTGTTGCACCACCAAATCAGCCCATCATCCATGCCCAGCCTCTCCCGATTTTCTAACGCATATTGATGTACAGGCTCTGCCACACCGACACACGCACACACCAGGACAGGCTCTGCAACACCAGCACAGCAAACACACACCAGGATGGGCTCTGCTACACCGACAGACCAAACACACACACCAGGACAGGCTCTGCAACGGCCCGACCACCAAACACACACACACCAGTACAGGCTCGCCACACCGACACACCAAACACACACACCAGGGACAGGCTCTGCCACACCGACACCCAAACACACACACCAGGAAGGGCTCTGCCACACCAACACCCAAACACACACACCAGCGAAGGCTCTGCCCACACCAACACCCACAAACACACACACACCAGGCGACAGCCTGCAACACCGGACACCCAAACACAACCAGGACAGGCTTGCCATATCGACATCCAGACACACACACCAGGACAGGCTCTGCCACACCGACACCCGCATCCAGTACACGGGTTAATCTACACAAAGCATAAAAAATGCTTTCCACACTGGTTTGCTTTTTGTGTGTCTCCCCCCCTTGTGTATTGATGCCCCAGCCAGGCCCGCCTTCCAGCTGTCACGAGGAGCTGTTCTGTGTGAGCCTCACTGAGGCACTGGGTGGCATGATGCCGGCTGCTTAATGATTTTAACTTGCCACATCGGCTGCAATGGTATCTCGGTGTGCAGGCCCACGGACTGGCCAGCCCACCGCTGGTGCTGCAGGTGCTGCGGGCTTTTGCCCCGCATTAAAGATGGCCCTGGCGCAGCCGAATAGGCCACTTCAGTGGCCGGCCGTCTAATTTAGCTTGCCCCTTTCCAGGAGTGTGGGATGGTATCATATGGATGTGGGATGGGGTTAAGGGTCAATGAATAAACTGCTTCAAGAGGTAAGTGGGCCTAGAACTAGTCCTCCTTGACTATCCATAAGTAATTGTTAATCATATTCTAGGCCAGTATGCCAGGAGACTACACCAAATTAACAGTAAAGTAAAAACAGTCTAAATAAAGGTCTTAAAGCGGAAGAGAGAGGGGCGTTGAGTGGTTTTCACTTACCAAATTGTCAGTACCGGCTCGGCGCCTCTCTCTCTCCTCTTCGGCGAGTCTCCCTGTTCGGTCTCGGCGCCGGCTTGTAATGCTGAGCGCTGGAAGATGACGTCATTACAAGCCGGCACCGAGACCGAACAGGGAGACTTGCCGCAGGACTGTTGAAAGGTAAGTACAAGGGGGGTAGATAATAGGGTGGGAGAGTAAGGGTAGATAAAGGAGGGGAGGGAGCAGTAAGGTAGATAATGGGGGGGGCGTCAGGGACGGAGGGAGAGGAAGGGTCTCATCAACCGCATTATCTCCTACAGTTTGTCTTCAAAGGGATAGGTTGACTCTCCCCTTGTTCTTAGCTATGTACCTGGAGGATTGGACAAGCAATTGTAATCATTAATTATCATTGTGTCCAGGCTACTACTGTACTTTGCAGCGCTTCTGTTAGCTTTTTGCCCCAATAACATTTCCAAACCTGAAAATGTATGTGGTACGTTATTTTTTTTTTCTTTCAGATTTAATGTAGGAGATAGTGTATAGAAACCGTTTAACAAGTTTTCTGTACTTAATCAGCTGAGTCACTCTTCTCTTTCTTTATAGATAAATCGTGGATGCATACTCCGGAAGCTTTATCAAAACACTTTATTTCGTACAATGCTAAAGTAAGTATCATGTCACTTTCCTAGATTACTCTTCTGTTGTTGCTTATTTAGGCTGGTAAACAGGCTATCCTGTGGTGCGCATTTTTCATTATCATAAAGGTTATGGTAACTTTGAGGTAAGAAGCGCAGGAACAAGGCGTTGAATGTGGCATTTTTCTCAGATACTGCATTTTACAGTTCAATATACATAATAAACCTAATATATAATAAACCTAAGCCTTTAGGTAAACAAGTAAGTGGGTATCTTTTTCAGAAATAAATCTTTGCAGTAGTGTTTACATATAAACAGGTTTTGCCCCACATGTCATTGGATTTGCCTCCGTTCTGCTAAATTATGTCCTTACACAAGTACTGGATGGTTTCAGTAAAATATTTACTGTTGCTGAAGGCTGTGTAGCTGGCAGCCTTAATGGGTATGCTTTTATATAGAATAGTACAAATAAAAGCCAATATATTTTGCTGATCGAATTCAAGTGTTAAACAATGTAACACATTTACTCTGGTTTTCACTAAACTGTGCCCAAAATGGTTACCCGTTTCATAAAGTGACATTAAATAATTGTAACATTAAAGTTTTTTTTCCCCTCTTTGCTAGCGGCAACATTCTAGAAACTCAGAGGCAACTGCGGCTTTTTCTAGGTTTGGATGAAAATGTATGTTGTTTATAGAACCTGGCCTTCAGAGACAAGACATAAAACTAATACACCTCCCATCAACTGCAAATCAACTCCGATATTTGTGTGTTCCAGGAGAGCTGCAATATATTAGATAAGAGAACAACATTTTTTATTAGATTTACGTTGTGCTCGAACATGTAAAAGCATCATACATACAGTGACATCTCCATTCCACAGCTGTGAAAAGTAGTTCCATATTAGCAATAAAGGGGTTCAATACCTAGCCACCCAGATCGCTTTGCTTAATCACTCTCGAGAGGTTGTAAAGCCAGATACAGTTGAAAGCTGCCTATATTGATATGTTTCTGCATTGTTGGCAAGGTTTGTTACTTTTCCTGTTATATGGTGAAGATAAAGACTTTAGTGCCGCGATTTCATATGGAGCAATATGCATATGAAGCTAAGGTCCCAGTTTTTAACTTGTAAGTTTTTTTACAATGAGTACTGTACACAACAAACAGCATCAGCTGGTCAAGAGGCATGTCAAAGCCATCTGTGCAGGTCTAGAAGAGCCAACACAGTCAGGATGTAGGAATGGTTGATGGTCAATGGCATTCATTTTCTCCGATGATGAAATCCATCCCTCTTTTGCAATTATCTTGCCATGGTTGGGCTGTGATAAATCTGTGGGGTAGTGATGCATTCATGAAAGGTAATAGCTTAAGTCGTTAGGTTTGTTTGGTTGAGAGCCATAACTCCAGAAGGACCCACAGGGTATTCTTTTCCTCCAACTTCTAATTATAACAAGTGGAGGCACCGTTCGTGACAAGCTATTTGTAGAGGACAGTTAACTTTGGTGTGAGTCGTAAAGGGAAGCAACCTAAATAATCCAATTAAACAGCATGCAGTTAGGGAAATTGATGTAAATTACATGCAAATGGGTTTTAAAAGCCAGATGAAACAAATATGGGACAGATTATTTTAAAGCAAATGCATTTTTAATTTGGTTCTCATGGTTAAACCACTGTAGTTTCTGGAACGCTGGTATATTTCTACAGTGAGAAAATAAAAACGAGCTTGTGTGTTCTATAAAAATATATTGGCAATCAATAATGCCCACGATGGCTAATAACCCTTAAAGGGTCCCAGGCAGTCTAGTGAATAAAGAATGCATACTAAAGTACTTTATTAGTACATTAATATGTGATCATAAAACTTGGGAACAAATGAAAATAAATTACAATTACCTTCAGGAGAAGCTGCAGATCCAGAGCTGTAGTGCAACATCCATGGTTTGAAGGGATTGCACATTTATATCTATAAAAAGTGAATATGATGGCTGGATCTATTCCTTAACTCAATGTATTATACATCTTGCCTATTGTTGACAGTATTTCACTGATCTAAAACAAACAACCAGTGCAAAAGGCTGTACTTTTTTGGAAACAGAAATTCCAGAAAATAGGTTAAAACATTCCAAAGAGTTTCTACATTTTATGCAGATACCAGCTCCGGATTATTTATGAATAACTAAAATTGTGCATTTGTACTAGTTATATTTCATAGGGAAATACATGTATATCCATTATGTCCCAAGTGCAAAACCACTTGTAATTTACTTACATATCAGTTTTTATGCAAAACTAAGAAAGCACATTTTTCTTTGTCTGCCTTCATTTAGATTTCATCTTTAACATATTTGTTTTCATTTTCGGTTTTTGAAAGGAATTAATTTTGTTAGAAAAAAAATTGTTGGATAAACAATAACGAAGCTTTGAGACAAAAAAAACATACAAAATATAACGTGGACTGACCACAGCAGAAAACACCTGACCAAAAGCAGATCTATTTAAAGTGTGTAACTGAATAAAAAATAATGAATAACCCCTGACAGTCTTTGTACCCTACTTTGTGATTTTGGCCAATGTCTATTTCTATTGCAAATTTTCTTTATCTCATTTTTATAAATCTATATAAAAACCAGTGAATCAAAATGAATTGTAATGTTTTCAGACTCTGCCATTAAATTAGCCATTAAATTAGCAGAAATGTAGGTAATTTTTCACATAAAAGTAAAAAACCAGGACAGTAACACTAGTTTCAACCTCACTGATATAGCTACGTAATATATTAGAATATGTTATATTTAGTACCCTTTATGTTAAACAGATATATATGTAATAAAGTATACCTTTACTAATTCTTTTGCTGAACTTGTTACATGAATAAACGAGCCAGGAAAAGTAGCTGGAACTGGTTAAGAACATTTAGAGGGATTTATCAGACAAGTGTTACAAGGTTACTATGAGATATTGTTGAGAACATTTTTGGCTTTGTTAAAAGGGAGCAAAATCCAATTGAACAATTTGGCAAACGTACATTATATCCCTGTGAACCGTTAAGATAATGTAAAGGACATGATGCAGAAAAGTTGTTGGAACGTTTGAAGGACACGGATGACTATTTAACTTAGGTAGCATAAAAGATAAGTGCAGCAAAATAAATTGTATAATTCATTAGATTAAAGAGTATAGCCACTCTTTAACATTTAACATGTAGTTGCGTTCTAAAATAGAGGAACAGGGGATAATCTGTTCAGATTCACACAATTGGAAATATAAGTATGCACCTAATTTATTTTTTGTGGATTATACACTGTGTCTATACAATCTTGGCGGATTATATATAGTTTTTGGTGTAAATTATTCACATGGTTGTCACACAATTCTAATATTTGTTTTTTGCGCAACACTTTATATATTTTTTATTGTGTGTCTTTGGTATAGGGGGTTATACAGTGTTTGCAGCATTGTTTTGAAGCACTTTTCACAATATAATTTTGTTTGCACTGGTTAAAATATACTTTAGCACCTGATCGCTATTTTGACAATTCCATTAACAGTGACCCATTTATCAATTGTGTTATCTTTAAATGATCTCTTAGGCTGTAATGGGAAATCCTGGTTTAAAATAGGACATGTATAATTAAATTGGACCGTCTGAGTGATAGACAGACTTGGAGAGCAATTCCAGCACTTCTAATGGTGTGTAATATATATAGGTATTCATATATATAGAAACACCTGCTGAACATCAATTTGAATCTGCTGCAGATTGAAATTGTTGAAAACATGTATTCCCTTCAGTGTGATTATTCCAATTTTTGACATCACTTTGGAATGCAGAGAGTATATCTGAACTCAATGCCGTTTTTTTTGCCCAATTTTTCCGTATGGAACCAAGTTGCAGATCCCAAAGTACCAACGCTGCATGTTAGTGCATACCCCTGGTGTATTACAGCAATGCTTTCACTTTCCAGAAAAAAAACCATAACACACATGTATACACTCGCATGCATACATCACACAACTTGGATACAGTTTGTTTAGGCAAGAAATACAGTATATTAAATATTGTACTGTCTAGTGAAAACAAAAGTAGACCCTCTATGAATTCTATGTTTGTACATACTGTATCAGGACATAATATCAATCATCTGTTCCTAAAAAGGTCTACAAATTAGGTAACTACAAACAAAAGGTTTGTTTGGAAGGGTTGCCAGGAGAAAGAACATGGCAGCATGGCTTAGGTTTCCAAAGTTGCATCTAAACAAACCACTAGACTTCTTGAACAATGTCCTTTGGACAGACAAGACCATAGTGGAGATTTTCGGCCATAATGCACAGCGCCAAACACAGCATATCAGAACAAACACTGTAAACTAACTGTCAAGCACGCTGGTGGAGAGGTGATGAGTTGGGGTTGTTTGGTAGCCAAAGGACCGGGAACCTTGTATTGATTGAGTCAACCATGAACTCACCTTTATCCCAAAATATTCAAATATGAGGCCATCTGTCATGACAACTAAAGCATTGCCGAAATTGGGTCATGCAACATGACCGCGATCCCAAGCGTATTTACCTAATTTTTAGACCTGTTAAGGATTGTTATTATGTCCTGATATGTAAAACCATAGAATTCAATGAGGGTGTACGTTCTTTTCCACACAAAATTATTATAATTAGGAACAGCTCCGGAACCATAATTTTTAAATATGAAGACTCCTTACATAAATGTAGATAGATTATTTTAGTAAATATACACCATTTGACATACATGTTAAATGACAACCCTAGATTCTACCTGCATTATATTGTGATCATATATGTCTGTTATAACACCATTGATAGATAATCAACATCAAGATTCCCCTTTGACAAATCATAAAGAAGGCACTGTGTCATATGTAAAGTTCATATAGAATGTCTAGCAGACTTCTACTACCCTTGAATATATCAATATAGTAATTATATCAGCATTTCCTTTATATAATAATACAATCAACATCTGGCAGACTATCCATGATAAGTCAGTAATCATGGAATACTGCTTACAAGCTGCACAGATGGGTCAGTTTTTTTGAACTCAATCATTGAGACATTCAGAGTCTTTGAACATTAGAAAAAGTAAATTTGATTAGCTCCCTTGCAAGATTGGCCCTCTTTTTTTTAAGACAGATATCCGAGGGAAGATTTGGGAACTTCGACCTAAGTTTAAAAAACAAACAAAAAGAATCCTGAATATGTTTATGAACATAAACTGCATTCTCCTAAAATCGTGCAGTCAGAGAAGCTGTTTAAAGGTTGTATCTTGCTGAATATTTTCTCAAAGATCTCAGCTGCAATCTCTAAAAAATAAGTGATTAAAGGAGCTGCATTTAGAGGGACTAAGGACCACATATACAAACTTTGAGAGGGCACGATATTAAAATTGTCAACTGTGTATATAGACGTTGACAGACAATGGCCCTAATATGTCCCTTCCATTCACCTAACCATATACTCTCCGGGAATGGTTGCATAATTCATTTTGATTTGTAATGCAATTTACCGGTAGGCAACACGCATGATCAACAAATTATATAATTGACGACATTCCAGCAGACAAGGGCATCTGTAATGTTTTGAAACACAGAACACGTACCGCTGAATGAATACTCTCCTGTCTATTATCTCATAACACTGCTCTCTGCATACATACAAAAATGTAACATACTTTGTTTAGATCCCCTGTTTACCATTATATATTTTGTCAAATATCGAATGGTTTATTTCATCCATTTCCCGTAGTTCCTAGTATTTTTGAACATAAGAAGAACCCAATGTAGAATTCTTAAGCTTAAATCCTTAAGCTCTAAACGCAGCCAGATTAAAGAGTTTGTTTACTGGTATTTATTAAAATACTGGTTGTATAATTATTAGAGAATCCCTTTCAAACTCCTTGGTTTGAAATCTGCTTTTGGGAACAAACTCTAAATAAATACCTTATTATTAATTAATAATTACCTTTTATTTATTCAATGCCAACAACTTACTCAACACAGTACAGTTTAAATGGGAAGGTTACCACATACATCACAATCATACATTAACACATACAGATACTACAAGAATTGAGAACCATAAATTGATCTGAGCTTGCGGTCTAGACTTACGATACTTTTACACGAAGCTTTGATATCTTGCAAGGGCCTCTCTTAAGGTGATGGCTAGCAGAGGGCTTGTGGTGCTTCAGGAAAACTACAAGATGAGGGTTCCTATACATTATTAAAACGGCCTATGTTATTTAGTTATTTGCGATATATGCATATTCGCTGCAAGGTCTAAAACTAAATTAAAATAATACACCAAAAATATATTTGTTACTTTACTGTTATACAATGTTCTTTTTATTGGTTTGCACAGGTGCAGTTTGCATGAAATAACCATTATTGTCTTATACCATTAATTTAAAAGTTAACCCGCATATTTATCAGCAGGCACTTACTGTTTATTGAAAGGCACTGCTTATGGTCGTTATTGTTTTGAACAAATCTTGACTTTTTATGTTTTTTCTTTTAGCTTTGTTGTCTCTTCATTTTAAAATGGTCACATAATGTTGCATTATGTGAGGCCACTAAGCTTGGTCGCTGCACCCATATCTTAGAAAAACAAGAATTTGTTATAAGAAGGTTGCCATATACCTTACCCAAATAACAGTTATCAATACCTATGTTTTTAAGTACTTTGTACATCTTCAAAGCATCAGGCTCTATACTTACCTGGATGGCGAGTAGTTGTGCACCAGCAGCATAAACATCCCTCCAGGAACAACAATTGTTGGCAGAGTTAACTGGTCCCATATGAGATGCATGATGCAGGGGTATTCTGCTGTGGCTCTTAAGGGGGTTCTAAAAGTCAGATTGACTTCCTGAGTGGCATATAGGGGTATAAGGCATTTCTGGAGGCAGAGTGGCACATAGGGGGTCAAAAGGCATATCATGGGGCACAGTGGCATATAGAGGATTAAAAGGCATATCATGGGGCACAGTGGCATTTAGAAGGTTAAAAGGCATATCATGGGGCACATTGGCATATAGGGGGTTTAAGGCATTTACGGGGCAGATGTGCAATAACTGGCGGGGCAGGTTTGGAAATAGAAGGAAAATAAAACCAAAATATTTTTCTACAATCATAGCTTTTATTTAAAATAGTAGTTTACATGAATTAACATTTACTGGTAAAACTTTTTTCCTATAGGGTCGTCGTATATTCAGGCTTTTTCTTTTTTCCTAAATGAATATTCAGATTTGGGGGGGTCATCTTATAATCAGGGTCGTCTTATAATCAAGCAAATGCCCACAAATCTCATTGAACTGAAGCAATGTTGTAAAAAAGAGTGGCCAAAAATTCCTCTACAATAATATGGGAGACTGATAAGGTCGTACAGAAAAAGATCACTTCAAGTTATTACTGCTAAAGGTAATTGTACAAGATATTGAATCATAAGGTGTACTATGTTTTCCACACATGGCTTCTCTATTTTAGCTTTATTTTTGTTGAATAAATTATGACGCAGTATAATATGTCATGTGTTGTTCATCTGAGGTTCTATTTATCTAATTTTTAGAGTTGCTAACAAATGATTGTTATTATGTCCTGATATCTAAAACCGTGTAATTCAAAGAGGATGTACTTTCTTTTTCCTTAAGTGTATATTCTTATTCTGAGGGATAGAGGTAGGTGACACAAAAGGATAAAAGTATGGAACACGAAAAAAATAATGAAGTCGTTTATTATGGAGGAGGGCAAACCTTCTGTCATAAAGTGTCCCTGACAGTAAGCTTATTTAAAGCAACTGATACTTAAAAATGGCAGTGTTAATTAACTAATTATTTTTAATGAGAGAAATTCTAAAGACTGGCCTGTCAGCAACTTCTGATGTGCTGAGCTCTTACACTACTAAAAATGTATTATATCACTATCACCTTTCAAAATCCAAGAGTAAGTGTCCTAATTTGCATTTTCGCTTCGATATATTTACAGATGCAGGTGGCTATAATTTTATTTTTAAGATTTTCGTGTTCGTATAAAAATGACTCATTTCAATGCAGCCCAGTTAATCTAATTTATGCAACCGTTGGAGATTGTGTTAAAGTGCTGGGAGAGTTCTTCCAGGGCAAAATATTTTTTGTTAATTAACGGTGCAGATTACAGTGTCTAAGATTTTCAAATTGGGATGCTGCTAAAAAATATAGGGACACAGAGGAAACAATTACAATCTATTATCCAACTTTGTTCCTGAGAGTCTTATTGATGGCACAATGAAAAGTGAAAAAGGTTGATGTATAAAGAACTTGTGTGGTCTTGTTATTTAAGAATGAAATCATTCAGCATCAGACAGAACTAGAATGCAACCTGTAATACAGAAGAATGGTAATTAACAAATATTCTAATAAACGTGCATATTTTTGCATGATAAGCAGTGTTTTCAGAGTTTTGTTTTATTCATGGCTTTGCTAAATTATTGTGCTGTTAGCAATGCTGTAGTAGCTATTACAGAAGGGCTTTAAATATCTTAATGGATGTATCGATTATGTTCCCTTCACAGCCACATACACATTCTTATCAATTAAGTGATCTTTTTCATCGTTTTGGGCTCAGCTACTAGATATTGAGCTAGTCCACTAGTTATTGGATAGTCAGAGAATAATTAGATTTACTAATGTCTTCCACTAAATGTCAAATAGTACTGTGAGCTCTAAATAGATGTGACTAGAATATTTAAATTAAGTAGAAAAGGGATTAATTAAACAGTTATTTTGTTATTTCATAAAGTCTGTTCTTAAGATGGATAATATTTAACAAGGCATGTTTTGATGGAGGTGGCATGTAGCAGCTTATCTGTTACTTGCCATGACAATTCCACTTGTTTTGTATAGATTAAAGAGACGGTCACAGATCAGTGAAGAAAACTTGCTTTACTGTTCCTTTCATTTTTGCAATCCCAGAGGCATTTTACTGAGAATATGCCTGACAGTCTCTTCAAAACCACTGGAGAACTAGGATGACTGGATTTCTGTGCCCATGTGCAAGAGCGTTTGTGCCCTCCAAGTTCTTTTTCCCCTGCTGGCATTTAAGTGCAAGTCTACATTTGATGGACAACGCTCACATTTTTACCAAAAGGACTGTAGAGATCCTATATCAAGAGCAAAGAGACAATCTACTAATAGTATAAATAATGCCAGAAGTCCTTGTTAAATACTTCAATGGCTTTATGTCATATTGTTGCGGTCGTGGCCTGTTTTATGCAAACTTATGCGAATAGTTAATACACAATTTTAACAAAACACATCTAACAATACAACAATGAATGTATTTGATTTAAGAATCTGGAGTTCCTGATGTAGCCCACATGGCTTTTCGTGTAGGCAGCCATTATCCATGGTCTTAGTTAACCAACAGATGTACACAGCATCACTCACTCTCTAGTGCTACCTGGTGGTAGAGGTAATGCGCTTCTTAAACAATAGAAGTAAATGGCAAATTATGCCACAGTTAGGGGAGTGGTTTACCCAAAGGGAGATAGATATTGCATCTGTGACGTGAATCACTAATAATGGATGAAGCAACCCATGTCCACTACACATATAGTAGGTAAAACACAAGCCAAAACATATATGAATGTTCCTATTTACTAAAAAGCAGTTCCTGCGACAATGACCTCTCTGCTTCCCTTTCTATACCTTTAAAAAGTGTGCACCGGTGTAATTGGTTGTATGAAAAATATAGTTCAGTAAATTATACTTTCCTAAATGTTTTTAAGAAATTGGAGGGTACAGATATTTAAAAACTGCACTATTATATTGGACCTCTATTTCAAATAGTGTTCTTTGTTTTGGTTTAGGGAGACTTTTACTTTGGGGCATATGGAGATCTATGGAGTTGGGTTCAACACTGCTTAATAATAATTGTTTAATAGTTAATGTTTGTTTATTTAGTGTCATATGTCACTGTTGTTTCACGGTGCCTGACTGTCTACAGGCCTGTGGTTCAACACTGATCTACAGTTTGGAACATATCTAATTTAATTTGTTACTATACATAATCATGTTTTAGTCTTAAAATTACCTGAAGTTAATTCAAGTATTGAGGAGTGGAGAATGCTCATTAAGTACACTGTTATTTTCTGTCTGCATTACAGTAAATATCCTTGTCTTACGCAATACTGATATAACTTTTTAATGAACATCGTCAACAATGCAACATATTGCTTAGTATTTCATTTAGCTAATATATCCGGGGCTGAAAAGATCAAACTCTCTAACAGTCATCACTAACATATTGGGCACTTAATGGGGCTTATTCATTAAGGGAGAGTTGCCAGGAGAGTTTGCGCTAGATTGGAGGTTTCAGGTCATTCACTTCATTATTCATTATAAAAGACCAACATTGACAGGTTTCTTCATCAAGAAGCCTGTATAATGGGTAATTAAATGGGGGAGGGGACTTTTGAGAAGTCACACTGATATAGCTATACTATATATATAGGCCCCTCATAAGGCTTAATCAAGTGAGTAAGTTGAAACCACAACTCTCCTGTCATCTCTTGCTTTGGTGAATAGACCAAAATGACAGTTCCATGTTAAATAAACAGTATTGATGGATACTGTAGGTGGTCCTCACTTTTACATCAGGTAGAGTTGCAGGAGAAGGTGGCATAAGCTGAAAAGATTTAAGTTGGGTCTTTATGTATAAATACACCATTTAAATAAGGTTATGGTCCAAACTTAATACCCAACTTACGTATAGAAGACATAGGGAAGACAGGAATCCCAACAATCACAAAGCCCCCTGTTGACGAAACTGTTAGGTGCACAGTACGCCACGCTCATGGTTGCTTGTTCAAGTTCCGTGGTTCCTGACATCAGATTCTATAGAGTACAATCTCAACTTACACAGCTAAAAATTATCAGTCCTTCATAACTGTTAGTGTTCTTAAAATCTCACATTTACATGCTTATATTTAAACTGACATCAAAACAACAATTAAAGCAAACACATAAATGTTGTTCTTCTTAGACACAATATTAATTGAATTCTTTAGTATGGAGAACTTTATTTTTAGTTTTTTTGTATTTTTTTTAGTATTTTTGTGTCACAAGATACTTATATTATCCTGCCAAACATTTTGAAAAACACAAAATTTTACAGATCATTTTTTTAGGGAAGGGTTTTGGTCATCAATAGTACTAGGAATTATGTTTGTGATGTTACGTGTTTAATTCAGTAGTGCAAGTGGGACAACACATTTGCTATTGATTAAAGTCCTGTACAAAATAGCCACAAACATAAAGATCTGCGTCACAGTGCCCTCTTTTAGAACTTTTCTTCACTATATTTTTTGAAGTGTATCTATTCCTGATTCATACAAACATTTAACTCTTCACAAAAAAAAGAAATTCAGGACATCAATATATAATGCATGTGTCAATCACAGCAAGTTAAAGGTCAGAGCAATCTGTCTTCATTTTCTTTGAGGACTTGTCTGACACATGAGATACAATTACCTTGGAAGTATACGGAACAATAAGGATAACTCACATGTGGGAGAATGTCTTTTCAAAGAGAGCTTTAGTAGCTATATTGGTCTTGGCAACATGTGGATATATTGTTAGGTTTCTACACTAATGGACAGGAGACTCTTTTTCCCTAGAAAATCTACCACATCTATCACAAATATCACTGATTTGTAAATGTTATTTCAACCACACGCAGATACACCTGGATTGCTTCTTTGAAATAATTATCATATTATATTTAATGCTGTTGTTCTAGATATATGGCAGATATATCCCCTCTCCTGACGTCTCTTCTTTCTATTACAGTATATCAAAAGGTTTGATGGGTATGAGTGTATCCAAGTGTGGCACAGCCCAAGCAGTTAAAATAATGAACATAGAAAAGGTGTTTGTAAATTAAATTGTGTAAATAATACACATTAGTCTTTTAAATGCCCTATTTATAACTTGCACAGTCATATAAAAAGTCTTGGTAATGCTCCGGCCCCTAGCCGCACTCCCTAAAACAAAGATGTCCCACTTTGACCATATCAAATGTTAGGGGAATGTCTTTAGGGGAAGTTAATACTTTTTTATTGGGGTAACAGAAAAGGATGTACCGTTAAATAAGCTTTTGGGACCTTAGAGGTCTTTTCTTCAGGACTGGGAAATCGAAAAACGGTCGAAACGGTTTGTTGACTTTGACCATTACTGTCTTATGAGAGTATTGTTATAAATACATTGTTATATATTTTATTTATGCTTGGACACCCATGCTGTGGCCTATACTGCTGCCTACTGGCAGCCGCTAAGAAACAACTAAACAAAGAGAGAATGCAGTGTTTCTTGATTACAACATCTGCGTGTCAGTGCAGTCAATAATCATCACAACTTTCTCTATATATTATTACCTATCAATATCTGGATTAAATTACTAAAAATAATACTAATGCAGTATTTTAATTCGTAGGTTACATTTACCAAAACGCCCTTTTTACAAGCAATACAGCCAGGATGTGTATTCACTGTCAAATTCCACAAACATTAACGACATAAATCCCCAAAATTTGAAAAACTCAAAGAGAGATACCTTTGTTATATAAGCATGGCTAGAGTGCACAGTTTTAGGTGAATTTATGACCTAGGGACAGCAATTCATGCAACTGAGTAGCAAATATATGTATGCATTGTATTGCATAAAGTGATATAAAACATTTACTGCAGTTTATTCTCTCATCATTGTGCATTTTATTGCTTTAGATAAATTACTGTAATGAAACTTGCATAAAAGTGCTTTTATATAATTTAGTTGCTCCCTTTAACCTTGGCTTTAGAAGGTTACAACTTGAGAAAAGAAACCAAGGACATGATACAATGGAATAAGTCAAAGGAAATAGTAGTTTCAGTTATAGGGGCACCTAGCGATCTAGTGCCTCACATATATCTCTTCCATTGCTAGCCGTGCCGGCAAATGACTCAAAGTACCTTGGTACCACATTATGTCCCTACACCCTTAACCATTGAGCAACAAGGGATGTGCCTTCAGTTATCCATCGCAGTAGATGGCATGGACCACCAAACTCATTAAGGAGCCCTCCAGTACTCAGGTCTCCCACTGTTTCACAAGTTAATAATTAATATCAAATTATTTTTGGTAGGAGCATCTGTAGCTATTTTACCAAACACATCAGCGATAAGTGTTTACTCTCGCCCAGTTTTATGTCCTCCTTTGCTTTATATAATCCTTAATTTTAATTTAATTTTGCTTCTAGTTACTTAACCTTTCATTTTGGTCGTTTGATTTATTGGTTGCTCATGGTGATATCAGCATAATTAAATATCTTTCTATAATTGCATTATTGAAATTTTGTTCCAAAGTGCATCATAAATCACAGATTATGTAACATTGTAGACGCTTGTTTTATTTAAGTGACAAAATATATATGTTTTTTTTCCTTACAGTTTCTTGGGAGTACTGAGGTGGAGCAGCCTAAAGGAACTGAAGTAGTAAGAGATGCAGTAAGAAAACTTAAGGTAATTAGTTTGACGGACATTTTGTATACACCAATGGGCTCATGGGAATTCATTAGAAACGGTCCTTTAGCCGTACAATATTGAATTTGAAGGTATCATAGTAATGGCTCATAGAGTTTTTTCAAAGAACATAGCTGATATCTTAATAAATGTTATTTCAAATTAAAAAGTAGAATCAATAAGTCTACCTAATATATGAAATATATATTTTAATTGGAAACACTGTTGATGCTTGGAAACAACACAAGTAAAAGACAAGTAACATTCTTCAGGCATGTAGGCCTAGTCTTGCTTATTTATCATTCCTGTATATTATATTATATATAGAGAGTATATATATATACGATTTGAGTGTTTTCAAATGTGAGCTATATGAGCTTTTGATGATATGGGGGGATGTTTTCTAGTTTTTTATGCCTTTAATTAGAATCATTATTAAAACATTGATAGAAATGGTTCAAATGAGGTGAGCAAGACTTTATAAAGTCTAGCAGGCCTAGACTCCATCTAAACTAAACCTTCTTAAATAGTTGTTTTTGTTATGTACCCCTTAAATGTAATACAATAAGTCCATTAGGAGACAATTGCCTTTGTAAAATAATGTAAACTGGATTGACAATAAAGGTCTGCATTAATTAACATAAGGTGATCTGAAATAAAAAGATAGAAATAAACAAATAATAAAAAATAAAGTAAAAACTTGTTTGAAACAAAAGCACAAAAGTTGGGAAAATCTTGCTAATCTTGTTTTCTTCACACTGCCCCCCTCCCATTCAGGAAAATACCTATGCCTAGCGATGGACATTTAGTCTACAGATCTATACTGATACAACATTCCTCTAATAATAAACTTAAACACCATACAAAACATTTTATACGGTATATATCACACAGGCATAGTACGCCCAGTAACTGGTGCTGCTAGAAATAAAAGCTATAAGGGTGTTAAACTGGAGCATTTCTTAAGCTTGCCAATTACGATATGTCTGACAACATTTAGAAAACATAATTGTATCATCTAGAAATGTTCTACATATGTAGTTAGCTAGCTACACACTAGCCCATACCTCCCAAAATTTGGGTTCCTCTTCACTGGGACTCAAGCAGGTCCCACATAACTCAGCTAACATTAAATTAATTTTCATAATGCCCTATCTCCACTCCACTGCTTCTAGCAGTCCACGAACGTGAATACTTGTTGAAAGAGATGGCATTCAGCATGTAAATATGGCAGCTGGAATTGTTGGCAACTGGAAAAGCAATACTATTAAAATGACAGATTTCTTTTACTAGCACGCCTATATGACATACTGTGTAGATGTAATACGTTAAGTTCACATGTTCTTCGCTATTGACTGTTTAGAGTCTTTGTGCTTATGATGTGCTACATTTTCATCTGTAATTATTACTAGACTCAGTAAGTGAAATCGGTCTGCGGGTATTCTGGTTACAGGCACAGGATTTAATAAAAAGGAGTTTTACAGCATTGTCTTTTCAGGTCAACGAAATACTAAAATAACATGTTTTCTAATACTTTTAAGTCTGCAAACATGTCCAGCATTCTAAATGAAAGCTGTAAATTAGAATCATATATAGTCATCATGAATATACCACAAGGTGGTGCTATAATTTCGTTCTTAAAAATGAAAAATAAAAAGGAACATTTTTCCATTTTCATGCTGTTGTCTCTGCTTTTTTGTTCCTAAAATGCTTTTAGTTGTATTACATATACTATTTCTTACAACATGTACTAAATGGAATAATAGTTTAAATAGTGGTACAATATTAAGGACCGCTAATAGTGATCATGTTTTTTCTTAAAGCTCACACATACATTTGTATAACTATATTGTAACAGACAAATATAAAATGTATTTTATTCTCAAGTGGTATTATTATTACAAGTGGTAAAATGTGTTGTAATGATGTAAATTATATTTTTCTTTCTAGTTTGCAAGGCACATTAAGAAATCTGAAGGTCAGAAAACCCCAAAAGTTGAGCTCCAAATATCAATATATGGTGTAAAAATTCTAGATCCAAAAACGAAGGTAAGCTGCAATACTGGATTTGATGCCAAATTGATATCCGCTTAGCCGTAGCTTGGTGAGCAGCAGCGAAGGAATCTGCCCACACCTGGTGTATAGAACATTATGAGACCATTGAAGATACCGCAAAGTCAGTACAGATGGAGATAAGGAACATAAATGGATGTGTTTTGCATTATAGACAGACACATTGTAGAACAAAATTGTTTGTTATGTTGACTCTATCCTCCCTTTAGTGTTTCCTTCAATGGCTTAATAACATTTTCTATGTCAGAGAGGACTGAAATCCATTTATGCAAAGACCA
>VKOC01000009.1:8608371-8620919 GCA_009364415.1 Spea multiplicata | reverse complement strand
CACACATTATATACATACATATACATATATAAGTGTGCTGATGCCATTTTTTTACTTGTCAATAGCAGCAGTTACAGACAGATGAGAGCTGGAGTGTGAGGCGGTGACAGTTAGGTTACCATATAATACAGGCTACAGGGAGTGGCTTAGTGAGGGTGCAAGACTAACATGACATGGGTGTGGTTAGTTATGCAAGGGGTGGGGCTAGCTCTCAATAAGAGCGGTGCTATCCCCAGATACAATTGTATGGAGTGGAAGGGGAAGTGGCCGGGGAGTAGACATTGGCAAATCTAGTTTCCACAGGTGAAACTTGAAGAGTTCCCAATTATGCTCATCATCGGACAAAGTGGTGGATTGTTCCTGCTTATTGGACCATTCTATCAGTGGCTATGATGATAAACTGCACAAGAATTTATACTTAGCTCCTGTTGTATGCCAGGGTTTCCATCTTTCTAATCACAGCTGTGATCTACTGTAATATTAAATTGTATCAAATTACACATTATTCCATTGCTCCAAGCATTCTATTTTATTATATGTTTCCCGTGTCAGTGTTTTAGAGGTTTATTTGGCTAGTAATTCTATCCCCGTAGTGCTGCCAATATTTTTTTCTTGTCTCTAGTTTGCAATAATTATTTCTGGCAATGAAAATAAACTGTTTTGCAAATGTGGCAGAAACAAAGCTACATTTAAGATAATTATACTTCTCTGTACAAAAGAAATAAGGCAGCAGGTTATTTCATTGCACTTAAAATTGAACTCCATACTGATCCCAATTAAGGGGAACACATTTCACTTAGGATGGAAATTAAAGCAGAAACATAGCTGCAAGGCTGGCACTACATATAGGCAAGGTAGGCACCAGCTTAGAGAGCAGATCTACGTGGGGGTGCCTCCTCTGGGGCAGAGGACTGAGGTGGTGGGAGCATGAGGCCTCTGTCTCACTGCTCTCCTACAGTGCCTGTGTTTAATGCTAAGCACCGGAATATGTGTTTCTGTTTTAAAAGAATTTGCATGCTAGGCCTAGTATGTCGAAGGGCAAGCAAGTGTGTAGATGTAAGACAGAATGTTTAATGGTTAGGGCAAGAGTGAATGTGCATGTTTTTGTATGTGTTTATGGTCAGGTGTGTGTGTTTATGAGCAGGCAATTAAGGGTAGAGTACATGTGCGTATTCTGACAGTCTATCCATTGTTACTGTTTTCTGCCTAAAAGATATTGAATGAATAAAAGTACGCACATGAGCTAGACACACAATGATGAGACTGATAAAGTCATACAAAAAACAATTACTACAAGTTCTTGCTGCTAGTGGTGGCTCTACAAGCTAATAAATCATAAGGTGTACTTAGTTTTTCACATATGGCTTCTCCATTTTGGCTTTATTTTTATTGAATAAATCATGACACTATGTAATATGCCATGTGTTGTTGTTCATCTGAGGTTGGATTTATCTAATTTTTAGATGACTGTTATTATGTCCTGATATGTAAAACCATGGAATTCAAAGAGGGTGTAATCTCTTATCAGCTCTAAAAATTAGGTTAACAACAACACATGCCATATTAAACCATGTAATAATTTATTCAACCAAAAAAAGCCAAAATGGAGGAACCATGTGTGAAAAGTACACGCAGAATTAAGATGCTAATAAACAGAAATTAGCTGCTAATTGAATGCCCTTGATTAATTGATCATAAACAAACAAGTGTGATTACCTCTATAAAACCCAAACTTTTTACAGTTTGCTGGTCTGGAGCATTCAGGTGTGTGTTAACAAAATGACAATGAGGAACAAGATCAGAAATTATTTGGAGAAGCAAGTGTTGCTGTCCGTCAATCTGGGATGGGTTATAAGGCCAAAGTGGAAAACATTCAATACAGTTGTCAATCCTCCCAGGAGTGGACGCCCAGCAAATTCACCCCAAGGTCAGACTGTGCAATGCTGAGAGAAATTGCAAAAACCCAAGAGTAACTTGGACTGCTTTTTTTCCCCTCCCTGTCAGAACAATCACTGCTGAAGATATTTCTTGTTAAAATTCTAAATAAATTCTGTCACATGTCATAGATGGTATGATACTGACTCTGCGATGGAAAGCATTTTACTTGCACAAGATTTAATGACTGGAATTTTGGCTATACCCCACTACCTTGCAAGAAGTAGAGCAGCATAAATTCTCTGTATGAGCTACTGTGCTACCACACAGTTTGACCCCACCAATCCCTGACTCCATTTCTCTGTTTGAAAAATCCATAAACCCGATTTTCTAATTATTTCTAGTTTATAACTGTCTTGACCTACATAAATGAATATACCGCATATAACCAAACCAGGGCTGTGTATAAACAAAAACACTTTCTATAGGGCAACAATTATTTTGCTGTAACATACATTTTTTTACTACGTGTCTCAGGTTAATGGAGCCATCTGGACATCCTAGTAAGACAGCAAATCAGCATGTGGGTATCAACAGCTGCATGTGAGCCACGTCCATATTTTGGTAATGTTTGATAATTTAAAACAGTCACTGAGAATGATAAACTACTATGTTTTTTTTAATTTGCAGCTCTTTTCCCAGGGAACAAAATAACAAAGCTATGCGGTTAAAAGAAACTAATCCTAAAAGGATATACTGTAAACTCATGGGATCTCTGTGATTATACAAATACAAATGCAGATTAACTGAGTCACTGAAATCCATAGGGCATTAACCCTGAAAAACATATCTTAGACTGAGAAAGGAAAATATTTTGACAACAGAAGGATATTCCCTGCAGAACGTATCTGCGTGTGATGAGAAAAGCATTATCACATGAAAATCATTACTAACAATACTGCTCTTGCTAACATATAGCTAAACACAAAACAATGGATAAACTACTACTCTGTAGGGGTTTATTCTTGTAGTTTGAACTCACCAACTCAATGCAATGCTTTATGAAGAACCATCTCTGATAGGGTTCTCAAGCAAAAAGGTCTAAGCTGGTCCTGCACAATGGATTACTCAATCACATATACAAATAGACACAGCATGGGAATGCTCACTTCTCCATTGTACCTTCTCCAGGGACAGATATACAGTGTGTGTATATATATACAGGTCAGCCATAATCTTCAGATGTCTATTAGAGCCTTGATGTGACCCAAAAGGGGACCTACACAATAATAGGCAGGTAGTTATGATGTTATGACAGACTGGTGTATGGATTGGGCCGTTCTGAAGAGCTCAGTGAATTCATGCATGGTGCCTTAATAGGATTCTGACTTTGTAATTAGTCAGTTTGTTACATTTCATCCCTGCTAGACATCCCATGGTCAACTGTAAGTGGTATCATTGGAAAGTAGAAGCTTTTAGTAACAGAGTGCTGGAGCGCATGGTACGTAGAAGTTGTCAACGCTCTGCCTTATTCCATAGCTGAGGAGTTCCAAACTTCCACTGGCATTAATATCAGCACAAAAACTGTGCGGTGGGAGCTTCATGGAATGGTTTTCCATAGCCAAGCAGCTGCATCCAAGCCTCACATCGCCAAGTACAATGCCAAGCTTCAGATCGAGTCTGGGAGAACGTTACATGACTGCATTGTGCAAACTGTGTGGTGGAGGAATGGTAATGGTATAGGGCTGTTTTCCCACATAAATCTTGTGGAAAGCCTTCTCAGAAGGGTAAAAGCTGTTATAGCTTCAAAGAAGGGACCTACTGTATATTAGTGTCTATGTTTTTAGAATACAATGTCATAAAAGTCCATGTTAGTGTGTTGACTAAAATAGTAAACATTGTGTGCAGTCTTAAACACACAAAAGAAAGCCCTGCGCTCAAACTCCCATCCTTCTTGGGCCGGCAGCAACGGCTATAGTATTCATAATATTGTGTGCAGTCTGATTGAAAATACTATTTAATAGTACCCATTAAATACCAGTGGCAACACCATTTCATGTGTGTCCTTAAATGGAATTAGTAGACAGGGGATATTGAAGACGGCAACAAATATGTAGTGGGGGTACCATGGGGAATTTACTTTATTCAGCTGCTTTTGTTCCTTGGGCACCATTTCCCTACACATTAATGATTACTGCATGCAACGTATGTGATAATATAACCCTAAAAGTTCACATTAATCTTAAATCTGTTTTAAACGTAACCCTAAAAGTTCACATTAATCTTAAATAGTTTTAAACGTAAGAAAAATCAATATTGTGGTATTAGCCCAAAAGTTGATACAAGAAAAAAGATGCAAA
Source organism: Spea multiplicata (assembly GCA_009364415.1). NCBI lineage: Eukaryota > Metazoa > Chordata > Amphibia > Anura > Pelobatidae > Spea > Spea multiplicata. Next base: position 8,616,684 of record VKOC01000009.1, on the reverse strand, counting down.
GTGATGTTTCACTACCATAAATGTATCTTCTGCAGATGGACTCTTTGAAATCATGAAGTAATTGTTCTAGGTTAAGCACCTTTCACATGTCCGTTGTATTGAGGGAAGATGGTTTCACTCTTTTTAATATATGTATAGTAGTATTAAGATGATGTTATAAGGAGCATCCAATCTGCCCCTCACTTTAAAGCAAAGCACGGATTATTTACTTGTATCGTGGATGATTAATATATCTCATGCCAAAAGCTAAACAGGAATGCTTATGTGCCACTGGTCTTTGCATAAATGGATTTCAGTCCTCTCTGACATAGAAAATGTTATTAAGCCATTGAAGGAAACACTAAAGGGAGGATAGAGTCAACATAACAAACAATTTTGTTCTACAATGTGTCTGTCTATAATGCAAAACACATCCATTTATGTTCCTTATCTCCATCTGTACTGACTTTGCGGTATCTTCAATGGTCTCATAATGTTCTATACACCAGGTGTGGGCAGATTCCTTCGCTGCTGCTCACCAAGCTACGGCTAAGCGGATATCAATTTGGCATCAAATCCAGTATTGCAGCTTACCTTCGTTTTTGGATCTAGAATTTTTACACCATATATTGATATTTGGAGCTCAACTTTTGGGGTTTTCTGACCTTCAGATTTCTTAATGTGCCTTGCAAACTAGAAAGAAAAATATAATTTACATCATTACAACACATTTTACCACTTGTAATAATAATACCACTTGAGAATAAAATACATTTTATATTTGTCTGTTACAATATAGTTATACAAATGTATGTGTGAGCTTTAAGAAAAAACATGATCACTATTAGCGGTCCTTAATATTGTACCACTATTTAAACTATTATTCCATTTAGTACATGTTGTAAGAAATAGTATATGTAATACAACTAAAAGCATTTTAGGAACAAAAAAGCAGAGACAACAGCATGAAAATGGAAAAATGTTCCTTTTTATTTTTCATTTTTAAGAACGAAATTATAGCACCACCTTGTGGTATATTCATGATGACTATATATGATTCTAATTTACAGCTTTCATTTAGAATGCTGGACATGTTTGCAGACTTAAAAGTATTAGAAAACATGTTATTTTAGTATTTCGTTGACCTGAAAAGACAATGCTGTAAAACTCCTTTTTATTAAATCCTGTGCCTGTAACCAGAATACCCGCAGACCGATTTCACTTACTGAGTCTAGTAATAATTACAGATGAAAATGTAGCACATCATAAGCACAAAGACTCTAAACAGTCAATAGCGAAGAACATGTGAACTTAACGTATTACATCTACACAGTATGTCATATAGGCGTGCTAGTAAAAGAAATCTGTCATTTTAATAGTATTGCTTTTCCAGTTGCCAACAATTCCAGCTGCCATATTTACATGCTGAATGCCATCTCTTTCAACAAGTATTCACGTTCGTGGACTGCTAGAAGCAGTGGAGTGGAGATAGGGCATTATGAAAATTAATTTAATGTTAGCTGAGTTATGTGGGACCTGCTTGAGTCCCAGTGAAGAGGAACCCAAATTTTGGGAGGTATGGGCTAGTGTGTAGCTAGCTAACTACATATGTAGAACATTTCTAGATGATACAATTATGTTTTCTAAATGTTGTCAGACATATCGTAATTGGCAAGCTTAAGAAATGCTCCAGTTTAACACCCTTATAGCTTTTATTTCTAGCAGCACCAGTTACTGGGCGTACTATGCCTGTGTGATATATACCGTATAAAATGTTTTGTATGGTGTTTAAGTTTATTATTAGAGGAATGTTGTATCAGTATAGATCTGTAGACTAAATGTCCATCGCTAGGCATAGGTATTTTCCTGAATGGGAGGGGGGCAGTGTGAAGAAAACAAGATTAGCAAGATTTTCCCAACTTTTGTGCTTTTGTTTCAAACAAGTTTTTACTTTATTTTTTATTATTTGTTTATTTCTCTCTTATTTCAGGCTTCACCTTTTATTCAAATTGCAGACCTTATTGTCAATCCAGTTTACATTATTTTACAAAGGCAATTGTCTCCTAATGGACTTATTGTATTACATTTAAGGGGTACATAACAAAAACAACTATTTAAGAAGGTTTAGTTTAGATGGAGTCTAGGCCTGCTAGACTTTATAAAGTCTTGCTCACCTCATTTGAACCATTTCTATCAATGTTTTAATAATGATTCTAATTAAAGGCATAAAAAACTAGAAAACATCCCCCCATATCATCAAAAGCTCATATAGCTCACATTTGAAAACACTCAAATCGTATATATATATATATATATATATAATATATATATATATAAAGTCAAGGAAGTTATGAAATAAGCAAGACTAGGCCTACATGCCTGAAGAATGTTACTTGTCTTTTACTTGTGTTGTTTCCAAGCATCAACAGTGTTTCCAATTAAAATATATATTTCATATATTAGGTAGACTTATTGATTCTACTTTTTAATTTGAAATAACATTTATTAAGATATCAGCTATGTTCTTTGAAAAAACTCTATGAGCCATTACTATGATACCTTCAAATTCAATATTGTACGGCTAAAGGACCGTTTCTAATGAATTCCCATGAGCCCATTGGTGTATACAAAATGTCCGTCAAACTAATTACCTTAAGTTTTCTTACTGCATCTCTTACTACTTCAGTTCCTTTAGGCTGCTCCACCTCAGTACTCCCAAGAAACTGTAAGGAAAAAAAACATATATATTTTGTCACTTAAATAAAACAAGCGTCTACAATGTTACATAATCTGTGATTTATGATGCACTTTGGAACAAAATTTCAATAATGCAATTATAGAAAGATATTTAATTATGCTGATATCACCATGAGCAACCAATAAATCAAACGACCAAAATGAAAGGTTAAGTAACTAGAAGCAAAATTAAATTAAAATTAAGGATTATATAAAGCAAAGGAGGACATAAAACTGGGCGAGAGTAAACACTTATCGCTGATGTGTTTGGTAAAATAGCTACAGATGCTCCTACCAAAAATAATTTGATATTAATTATTAACTTGTGAAACAGTGGGAGACCTGAGTACTGGAGGGCTCCTTAATGAGTTTGGTGGTCCATGCCATCTACTGCGATGGATAACTGAAGGCACATCCCTTGTTGCTCAATGGTTAAGGGTGTAGGGACATAATGTGGTACCAAGGTACTTTGAGTCATTTGCCGGCACGGCTAGCAATGGAAGAGATATATGTGAGGCACTAGATCGCTAGGTGCCCCTATAACTGAAACTACTATTTCCTTTGACTTATTCCATTGTATCATGTCCTTGGTTTCTTTTCTCAAGTTGTAACCTTCTAAAGCCAAGGTTAAAGGGAGCAACTAAATTATATAAAAGCACTTTTATGCAAGTTTCATTACAGTAATTTATCTAAAGCAATAAAATGCACAATGATGAGAGAATAAACTGCAGTAAATGTTTTATATCACTTTATGCAATACAATGCATACATATATTTGCTACTCAGTTGCATGAATTGCTGTCCATAGGTCATAAATTCACCTAAAAATTTTGGGGATTTATGTCGTTAATGTTTGTGGAATTTGACAGTGAATACACATCCTGGCTGTATTGCTTGTAAAAAGGGCGTTTTGGTAAATGTAACCTACGAATTAAAATACTGCATTAGTATTATTTTTAGTAATTTAATCCAGATATTGATAGGTAATAATATATAGAGAAAGTTGTGATGATTATTGACTGCACTGACACGCAGATGTTGTAATCAAGAAACACTGCATTCTCTCTTTGTTTAGTTGTTTCTTAGCGGCTGCCAGTAGGCAGCAGTATAGGCCACAGCATGGGTGTCCAAGCATAAATAAAATATATAACAATGTATTTATAACAATACTCTCATAAGACAGTAATGGTCAAAGTCAACAGACCGTTTCGACCGTTTTTCGATTTCCCAGTCCTGAAGAAAAGACCTCTAAGGTCCCAAAAGCCTATGTAACGGTACATCCTTTTCTGTTACCCCAATAAAAAAGACATAGTTCCTAACATTTCATATGGTCAAAGTGGGACATCTTTGTTTTAGGGAGTGCAGCTAGGGGCCGGAGCATTATATGACTGTGCAAGTTATAAATAGGGCATTTAGAAGACTAATGTGTATTATTTACACAATTTAATTTAAAAACACCTTTTCTGTGTTCATTATTTTAACTGTTTGGGCTGTGCAACACTTGGATACACTCATACCCATCAAACCTTTTGATATACTGTAATAGAAAGAAGAGACGTCGGGAGAGGGGATATATGTGCCATATATCTAGAACAACAGCATTAAATATAATATGATAATTATTTCAAAGAAGCAATCCAGGTGTATCTGCGTGTGGTTGAAATAACATTTACAAATCAGTGATATTTGTGATAGATGTGGTAGATTTTCTAGGGAAAAACAGTCTCCTATCCATTAGTGTAGAAACCTAACAATATATCCACATGTTGCCAAGACCAATATAGCTACTAAAACTCTCTTTGAAAAGACATTCTCCCACATGTGAGTTATCCTTATTGTTCCGTATACTTCCAAGGTAATTGTATCTCATGTGTCAGACAAGTCCTCAAAGAAAATGAAGACAGATTGCTCTGACCTTTAACTTGCTGTGATTGACACATGCATTATATATTGATGTCCTGAATTTCTTTTTTTTGTGAAGAGTTAAATGTTTGTATGAATCAGGAATAGATACACTTCAAAAAATATAGTGAAGAAAAGTTCTAAAAGAGGGCACTGTGACGCAGATCTTTATGTTTGTGGCTATTTTGTACAGGACTTTAATCAATAGCAAATGTGTTGTCCCACTTGCACTACTGAATTAAACACGTAACATCACAAACATAATTCCTAGTACTATTGATGACCAAAACCCTTCCCTAAAAAAATGATCTGTAAAATTTTGTGTTTTTCAAAATGTTTGGCAGGATAATATAAGTATCTTGTGACACAAAAATACTAAAAAAAATACAAAAAAACTAAAAATAAAGTTCTCCATACTAAAGAATTCAATTAATATTGTGTCTAAGAAGAACAACATTTATGTGTTTGCTTTGACTGTTGTTTTGATGTCAGTTTAAATATAAGCATGTAAATGTGAGATTTTAAGAACACTAACAGTTATGAAGGACTGATAATTTTTAGCTGTGTAAGTTGAGATTGTACTCTATAGAATCTGATGTCAGGAACCACGGAACTTGAACAAGCAACCATGAGCGTGGCGTACTGTGCACCTAACGGTTTCGTCAACAGGGGGCTTTTGTGATTGTTGGGATTCCTGTCTTCCCTATGTCCTAATCCAGTTTGTCACACCTGAAGTGCATCCGGGAATGTGCCTTCTATACGTAAGTTGGGTATTAAGTTTGGACCATAACCTTATTTAAATGGTGTATTTATACATAAAGACCCAACTTAAATCTTTTCAGCTTATGCCACCTTCTCTTGCAACTCTACCTGATGTAAAAGTGAGGACCACCTACAGTATCCGTCAATACTATTTATTTAACATGGAACTGTCATTTTGGTCTATTCACCAAAGCAAGAGATGACAGGAGAGTTGTGGTTTCAACTTACTCACTTGATTAACCATTATGAGGGGCCTATATATAGTATAGCTATATCGGTGAGACTTCTCAAAAGTCCCCTCCCCCATTTAATTACCCATTATACAGGCCCAGCACAGCCCTTCTTGCTGAAGAAACCTGCCAATGTTGGTAATGAATAATGAAGTGAATGACCTGAAACCTCCAATCTAGCGCAAACTCTCCTGGCAACTCTCCCTTAATGAATAAACCCCATTAAGTGCCCAATATGTTAGAGATGACTGTTAGAGATTTTGATCTTTTCAGCCCGAATATATTAGCTAAATGAAATACTAAGCAATATGTTGCATTGTTGACGATGTTCATAAAAAGTTATATCAGTATTGCGTAAGACAAGGATATTTACTCTAATGCAGACAGAAAATAACAGTGTACTTAATGAGCATTCTCCACTCCTCAATACTTGAATTAACTTCAGGTAATTTTAAGACTAAAACCTGATTGTATATACTAACAAATTAAATTAAATATGTTCCAGACTGTAGATCAGTGTTGAACCACAGGCCTGTAGACAGTCAGGCACCGTGAAACAACAGTGACATATGACACTAAATAAACAAACATTAACTATTAAACAATTATTATTAAGCAGTGTTGAACCCAACTCTATAGATCTCCATATGCCCCAAAGTAAAAGTGACTTTTTACTGTAAACAATCTTTAAGGGAGGTTTAGCAAGGGAAGCAGAGAGGTCATTGTCGCAAGAACTGCTTTTTAGTAAATAGGAACATTAATATATGTTTTGGCTTGTGTTTTACCTACTATATGTGTAGTGGACATGGGTTGCTTCATCCATTATTAGTGATTCACGTCACAGACGCAATATCTGTATCTCCCTGGCATAACTTACCATTTATTTCTATTAAGAAGCGTATTACCTCTACCACCAGGTAGCGCTAGAGAGTGAGTGATGATGTGTACATCTGTTGGTTAACTAAGACCATAGATAATGGTTGCCTACATGAAAAGCCATGTGGGCTACATCAGGAACTCCAGATTCTTAAATCAAATACATTTATTGTTGTATTGTTAGATGCGTTTTGTTAAAATTGTGTATTAACTATTAGCATAAGTTTGCATAAAACATGCCACGACCGCAACAATATGACATAAAGCCATTGAAGTATTTAACAAGGACTTCTGGTATTATTTATCCTATTAGTAGATTGTCTCTTTGCTCTTGGTAGGGGATCTCTACAGTCCTTTTGGTAAAAATGTGAGTTGTCCAATGTTGTCCATCAAATGTGGACTTGCACTTAAATGCCAGCAGGGGAAAAAGAACTTGGAGGGCACAAACGGTCTTGCACATGGGCACAGAAATCCAGTCACCCTAGTTCTCCAGTGGTTTTGAAGAGACTGTCAGGCTTCTTCTCAGTAAGATGCCTCTGGGATTGCAAAAATGAAAGGAACAGTAAAGCAAGTTTTCTTCACTTAACAGATAAGCTGCTACATGCCACCTCCATCAAAACATGCCTTGTTAAATATTATCCATCTTAAGAACAGACTTTATGAAATAACAACATAACTGTTTAATTAATCCATTTTCTACTTACTTTAAATATTCTCGTCACATCTATTTAGAGCTCACAGTACTATTTGACATTTAGTAGACATTAGTAGATCTAATTATTCTCTGACTATCCAATAACTAGTGGACTAGCTCAATATCTAGTAGCTGAGCCCAAAACGATGAAAAAGATCACTTAATTGATAAGAATGTGTATGTGGCTGTGAAGGGAACATAATCGATACATCCATTAAGATATTTAAAGCCCTTCTGTAATAGCTACTACAGCATTGCTAACAGCACAATAATTTAGCAAAGCCATGAATAAAACAAAACTCTGAAAACACTGCTTATCATGCAAAAATATGCACGTTTATTAGAATATTTGTTAATTACCATTCTTCTGTATTACAGGTTGCATTCTAGTTCTGTCTGATGCTGAATGATTTCATTCTTAAATAACAAGACCACACAAGTTCTTTATACATCAACCTTTTTCACTTTTCATTGTGCCATCAATAAGACTCTCAGGAACAAAGTTGGATAATAGATTGTAATTGTTTCCTCTGTGTCCCTATATTTTTTAGCAGCATCCCAATTTGAAAATCTTAGACACTGTAATCTGCACCGTTAATTAACAAAAAATATTTTGCCCTGGAAGAACTCTCCCAGCACTTTAACACAATCTCCAACGGTTGCATAAATTAGATTAACTGGGCTGCATTGAAATGAGTCATTTTTATACGAACACGAAAATCTTAAAAATAAAATTATAGCCACCTGCATCTGTAAATATATCGAAGCGAAAATGCAAATTAGGACACTTACTCTTGGATTTTGAAAGGTGATAGTGATATAATACATTTTTAGTAGTGTAAGAGCTCAGCACATCAGAAGTTGCTGACAGGCCGGTCTTTAGAACTTCTCTCATTAAAAATAATTAACACTGCCATTTTTAAGTATCAGTTGCTTTAAATAAGCTTACTGTCAGGGACACAGAAGGTTTGCCCTCCTCCATAATAAACTACTTCATTATTTTTTTCGTGTTCCATACTTTTATCCTTTTGTGTCACCTACCTCTATCCCTCAGAATAAGAATATACACTTAAGGAAAAAGAAAGTACATCCTCTTTGAATTACACGGTTTTAGATATCAGGACATAATAACAA
>VKOC01000009.1:8590003-8608271 GCA_009364415.1 Spea multiplicata | reverse complement strand
CTCCTACATACTGTGAAAATATCTTTGTGTTTTGGCACACAGTAATACAATGTAAGGAACGGTTTACTCCAATAGAGATGGTACTGATGAATTTGTGGTTCTAGCATCTGCTGTCGAGAGGGTCGAGGCAAAACACTGTTCCTTCCATAGTTAGTCCCATTTTGAACCCCTCCTGAAAAAAAGAATATAATTTTACATAAATGCTCATTTTAGTTGTTTCCAGAAAGCTTACTAAATATAGTAATTGCACTATGTTTGTAAATTATGCCAGATATGCCCTCAGGGGGCCTGTAGATACATAACGGTGATTCATATATAATTCCAGTTATTTTTATTATTTATTGTTTTATATAGCACCATGATATTCTGTAGCACTGTACAACGGGTGAAAGGACATAACAAGTAGTATATAACATAACAACAGGTGAGGAGGGCCCTGCACGAACGGGCTTACAATCTAGATGGAGTTAGTGTGTATTACACAATGGGTAAAAGTAATAAAACACATGTATGAATTGTTTCCTCTTTACATGTAGGGGAATGGCTATGAAGGGCTTTGAAAGTAAGAATCAGGAGCTTGACAGAGGGGAGAGGTGTTAGTAAAGCGATGGGAGAGGAAGATAAGTCTGACAGCAGCATTCATGGTAGAATGTAGAGGGGGAGACGGGTAAGAGGAAGACCAGCTAAGACAGGGTTACAATAGTCAAGACAGGAGATAATGAGGGCATGGACAAGAGCTGTGAGAGGACGTGAAACCGATGAGAAAATGTTAGCATTGGAGGGAGGGAGTATGAGGAGCTTGGGTTTGGAGACATTAAGTTCTACGAAAAGTGCAGACATCCAGGCAGAGACAGATGCAAGGCAGATAGTAACATGATCTAAGACAGAGGGAGAGAGATCAGGAGAGGATAGGTAGATTGGGGTGTCATCAGCATACAGGTGGTATTGAAAGCCAAGGGATGATATTATTTTGCCAAGTGTGGTAGTGTAAAGGGAGAACAGAAGAAGTCCTAGAACTAAGCCTTGGGGCAATCTGGGGACTTGGGGAGGGGAAGTCATGGAGTCTCAGGTATCTTTTCTGAATATATTTCACTTAAATTTCCTATCTCCTTTTAGTCATTATTGTATTTCTTCAAAGCCCCTCAGGTTCTCCATATAAAAATAGAAAAATAAATACTCCAGTGCAGGCTGATAAAAATGTACCATTCATAGTTAACAATCTGGTGGGTAGCACTAAAACAAGCATTGTGTTATGGTCATATGTGGACTTTGAGAGTTTGCGTTTACCCACTTGAAAAGTGTTTCACCACTAAGCAAGTCCTTCCTGCGACCATAACCCATGGATACCATAAGAAATGTTAAGCATGTGTAAAAGAAAATAACATGATGTGTTTGACTTGCATACAGAGAAAATTATTAGTGTGGCTTGGCTTATGGTAAAACATTCCTTTGGAGGCTGAACTCCCACAGTAACAAATTGCCAAAGGCTGTACATTGTTGCCTTAAAGATTAAATGTGAATGTACAGTATGTTTTAACTCTTTGATCTGTGGTAGAGACATTTACTTGAGAATGTGTTTTCTTTGTTTAGGATGGGTGAATGATTGCTTGATAAGGTACTTACCATTAAAAAATATGCTGGGAGGGTGTGTAATTTATATACTTAAGTAAAATATATGTCAAAATACTACACAATACATTTAATAGCATCATTTTGCTGGGTATGAAGTTAGAGATGTTACATGAAAATAGGTTGTGTTAAAGGTGTATATACCGTATATATTCCTCTGCACCAGTGATCCACATTGTTTGGAAACTGCCTTGGAACCTGCTTTGATCTTGAATGGCTACTATAGACCTCAAAAGGTGTCCATGGACTAGAATGAGGCCCATTTAAGTCATCAGTGGATGCAATGCAGCTTTCAAAGAATGGGCTACTGGTGCACAGGACTATATAAACGCTTCTGTGTAGCCATCATCCTTTTCTGAATTTGGGACCATTGGGTGTACATTGGTAAATTAGTTATTCTGTATTTTTCCTTCATTTGTATGTTCCTTTTTAAACATTTAATTTTTGAATGGGCCAATGGTCTTGCTGATCATTGCTGGGAGGGTGCTGATTTTTTTTCCCTGCAGGTTTTCACCCGTTGAGTGGCAAACGGGTGGACAGTGCTTTTTACTGCATGGGGGACTTAGGGGTAGGGTTCAAGAAGGGGCAAATGATGGGTCCGTGGTCAAAGCAGAATTTGGACAGTTCTTTAATATGCATTATTTGTCAGGTTTTTTTTCTGGTAGTTCTCATTAATACTTTTCTAGGTTGGTCATTAACTTTTTATCAGCATCTTGAAAAATGTTGCAAACTGAAATACTAGAACTTGATTTTTTTAGTAATGCAGACAGTAAACATATATTTCAACTGCTTTTTTAAAAAAAAATCTGTCTTCTCTCTCACTGATATTTTATTTCATCGACCAGACTAACCATAAAAACTATTTTTATAGCTGCGCAAAGAGATGTTAACGTAAATAATTGGACTACATGTCATTCTGCTAAGACATCTACTTAATAATAGATTCAGCTTTAGCAAGGCAGATGTTACTTAAGCCAATTTGACAACTCTGGGAAAATAATGCTCACGGCTTGACGGTTCCCTTTTGCATGATTAGATACACTTATAAAAACATGATAGTGCTGAGTAAACGCACTAACTTGAGAGGTGCTTGCAGTGATAAATGATGTATACTGAAATAATACTGCCATTGTTTTTACAATAAAACATAGGAAAGGCAGCTAAGAAAATAAAAGTTAACAAAAAATTACTTTGCCATAATTTGCCCATGCAATGCATCTGCCATTTACGATTTTCTATTTAGAAAAATGAACTCATAGTAATATTTTTATTGATCCTAAACTGCAATACATACTGTAAAAGAGCAATAAAACTATAACAGAGCTGATAATATCCCCAGTGGTATCACAAACTGCTTGTACAAAAACATTAATGTGGGAATTTCTGCCCAATGCATCCAGTAGGGCATTTGTGATGTTGGATGAGGAGGCGTGGCTAGCAATCTCCAATTCAGTCTTTATGGACTCTGCTTTGTGCACTGGGACATAGTCATGGTGGAATATAAAGGGCCTTCCTCAAACTGGTCCCACAAAGTTGTATGCATAGTATTGTCCAAAATGTATCGCTATGCTTAATCACCCTGGAAGTAAGTTGATAGCACAAAGATTGAAAACATCCCCCTACCATTATTCCTCATCCACCACATTTTATAGTTGGCACAATGCATTAAAGCAGGTAACGTTCTCTTGGCATCACCCAAACCCAGACTTGCCTATCAGACAGGCGTGATTCGTCACTTCACAAAACTTGGCATTGTACTTGGTGATGTAAGACATGCATGTAGCTGCTCAGTCATGGAAACCCATTCCATGAAGCTCCGGTCTCACACTTTTTGTGCTGATATTAATGCCAGTGGAAGTTTGGGACTCTTGGGACTCAGCTATAGAATCAGCAGAGCTTTGGTGACTTTTACGCACCATGCACCTCAGTGCTCAGTGCGATTTGAAGTGGTCTTCCTCTTTCATGGCTGAGTTGCTTCCGAAACTAAACACTGTGAAATATCTAGTAGGGATGAAATTCACTGACTGACTTGTTGCAAAGGCAGCATCCTTTCTCAGTACCACGCTTGAATTCACTGAGCACCTCAAGATGACCTATTTTTGTCACAAATGTTTGTAAATGCAGACTGCATGGCTAGGTGATTGATACACCTGTGGCAATGGGTCTGGTTTAAAAATACGTTTTGATTACTATACAGTGATCAAGCCTGAGACCAATCTGTTGCTTTATGATGAGCTAGCACTCGGATGCACACATTATGATACGGTTCATGCTTGATGAATGTGTGACTATTGGGGCAAAGCGAAACCATGTCCATGGTGAAGTAGACCAACCATAACTCTACAAACAGAAGCTTTTCCAATCTTGTCCCACTTGGCCCACTTTCTTTCAACTGATTGCAGAAGACACTATGTGCTCAACTTGTATGAGATTACTTTATTGGACAGCATGAGCGGCTTCATTAGATTGCAGAAGGCATATTGTTGAAGATGTTCCATCCTTAATTTATCGGAGACAATAGTTGCTTTGTTATGTGCTAGAGCAATGCCAGAGTATATCATGTATGAGCTCTTCAGTAACACCAGCAAGCAACATGCAGACCTTTGTGAACCGCATGCAACCCCCATACCTTGTCTATCAGGAGAACCCAGGCACATATAGTACATAATTCCCATCAAATGCAGTATAGCATAAAACATATGCAGACAATGGATTCTATAGTGTTCCATGAAACTGTTGAATGGAAACAGTGGGTACAAATAACAACATTACCAAGAAGTTACATTATATGTAATCTTTTGTGCATGAAATTATCAGTTTAAACAATATTTTCAATACTACTAACCATCTCTGACGCTACATTCCCATGAAAGCACAAAAATAAACACCAGAAGAAAGAAGTCAGATCAATTTTGCAATAAAAAGTAAATACAAGAATAACAAGAATAGTTATTAAGTTATAAGAATATATTATTAACACAGATAAACTGTTTCTGTCAAATATTGGTCTTGCAGGTAAGGGAACATTATTATTTTGCACATGAACAATCTCAAATCCATCACAGCATATACAACACACTGTAGCTTCATTACCTCCTTCTTCATGGACGTATGGAAATTAGAAAAAATGTCATGTTCTGTGAAATCTCATATTTAGAATATTTTAAAAACGTCACCTGCATTTCATCCAGTTTGGACTGTATGTCTGGAGGGAAATCACCCACTGCACAGCAAAAGGGATCAAAAGGTTCTGCTCCAAATAGATCTTTTTCTGGAAGTAGCAGCAGATATATTGATTTTAATTGAAGGAAACTGTCACCAAGACAACACTACAATACAATGTATAGGGTAACATGTTTTATTTCTACCAATTTATAGTGTCATGATCCTTTGTGTAACTTAAATCAGTGGATTGTGTAACATGTTTAAAACCGTTCCCCTTCTCGTGTCTTTAATGATTTATTGGTATTTAACTGCATTGTATACCATACTTTGCAACATTATGTTTTGTTTTATACAATGTAATGAGGGGTATGATGATGGGCAGACTTTACCAGAACTGTATTTGTGTGTTTGTGACCACAACAAAGAAACTTAAGGCGCTCATGCAAAGGGGAAAAAAAGGAAAAAACAATAGTGTAGAATGTCAGACAACATGACAAATATATATAGTGTGTGTGTCTGTTATAATTCACTCACAAACAGACTTGTGCAAACAAATTAATCTGTAAAAAGCCTTTACTCTGGATTTATGTGTGTGTTTGTGACCTGTTAATGTAATTTAGTAAGGCATTCAAAAGAAAAAAATATACAACTGTATATTATATAGCTGGATATAATATTTACACAATTCAATTTAGAAAACATTGTCTGCCATTTACATGTATTTTATTGTGACTCTTGGAGTTTCAAAACAATGTGATACACACATGCCCACCAAATATTCGGAGCTCCAACATGCAAGGAAAGGGGAAAAGATACATTTGGGTCCCAATAAGAGACTGTCCTTCTGACACACAGACGCTCAGGTAGTATACAAATATGGGATCTTTTAAAAATGGGTGGTTGCTATGTTTTCAGTATCTTTATAAGAATAACATAGAAGCAAGGTGGTGTAATTGAAAACTTATATTCAAGTCTCACTTTTTGGGGGGTATTTGCATTTGAACAGTAAAAAAAGTAACGAAGCTCACTCATTTCCGTCGATCTGCTTGGTACTGGAGGAAGTTGCGTGCCATTCCGCGTAGGGGTGGTTGACTGAGGAGAGATGGATGTGAATGGCACCATATCAAAGATGTCAGTGGAGGGTGATTTAGGTGTCACACTGCCCGCCTGCAAAAAAAAAGGGATTTATAGGTTTGTCTTTTAAAATATATTCTTGAATATCACATCCAACATGCATATGTGTGAGAAAAGACATGCACAAATTTTTGTATAGTAACTAACTTTATAATAGTTGAACTGATGAGACAGGACCACACACACACACTGCCAAGGTTAATACAGACTGCGTTTTTACTAACAATGTTAAGAACAGTTGTATCATGTTATACATTTAACACAATCTATAATGGTGTAAAATACAATATGATATAAACAACTTCAAGGACCATCCACCACATCAGATGGGCCAAATGGTTCTAATCTGTTGTCAAACTATATATGTTCCTATGTTTCCTGCATGTGCACTAATCCTAAATATGTAATTAACCGGGCTGGCTCTAGTATTTCTGCCATCCTAGGTAACTATGTCTTCGATGTTTCCTTCTGAACAAATTTGCTTTTTAAAGAAGGAACCAGGTGGCAAATCTAGGTTACCTATAAGTTAGCACAGGCTTTAGGTAATAACACAATGTTGATGTTACAAAATTGCTGTCTGCTTTGTTTTATAAAATATTGACAACTTTGAATACTAATATGTAATTTCAAACAGACTAGCTATTCATAGGTAAAAATAAATAAATGAGATGAGCTAAGACTTGTTGGAAGTAAGGAAAACATTGCACAATGTTTCACGAATGTGATGTTATTTGAGTAAAAAGCTCTACTAACACATTTATCAACTGTCAGGTAAAATAACTTCAAATTGACACATTGTCATATTTATAAAAGGTAAGGTGGGAAAAAAATCCTGGAGCACACTGGTTAATTTGAAGAAATCTAATAAAATCAATTGAATACTTATCACTTGGCCATATAATATATATATATATATAATGCTATATATTGTTGACGCTATGTGTCCTCATTAAAATGGCACACCTTAAAACACCATTACCAATTAACAAACTTTGCCCCAGTCTCTCGCTACAATGTTTCTACCACTAAGAGCCACATGGTCCAATCATAAAAAAAGCACATACTCATCTCAGTTATCAGTCATGGTGAGCAGGACATAAGAGAAACATCTAAATATATATCAGTGGTATAAGTGTACCATTGTACAACTGCCCTAAGCCCTACCTGGCGTGACCTACAACTCCTACAGTCAATGAGCTAGAACTTGAAACACCAAATGTAGATATTAAAAACTCTGCCTAAAATTTGGAGCTGGTTCAAGGTTTTTTTTTTATCACACACACCTCAAAATAGTCTATATGCCCTAAGAAAATGATTTGCTATTTACCTACAATAAATCTGTATTTCATTACTAAAATGTAACATGTAAAATATGAGACCACCACTTTTGAACATTTGCAATAATTATATAGAATAATTACAGCACAAATGTAAGGCAACTTTACATTTACACAATACGTCCAATCAGATCTCATGAGTATCACATTTGTATAATGCACCCCTATTAAATTACCAAACTCCGTCCTACACTCCTTAAAATCATAATTTCTAGGTGTGACCTAAAAGTGATTTCTATTTCAAAAAATAGATCTACATGTAGGACAAACACATGCAACCAGCACACAAGACAACACTTAAGAAAGTTAGAAAGACTGCTATGAGTATAGCAGAATTACACGAGGCCTTGGGATGCTGTGCTCATTGGCTGGTTTTGGATGAACATTTTTGGAAGGTGGAGGAGTTAGATGCAGTCCTGTTGATACTCTAGAGTCAGGAGAACTCATAGGAGTGAAAGCTATTGAGCAGATATCTAAACATGGTACTGAAGCTTCGTAATTACACCAGAAAAATGGAGAGGCTCTTTCAAGCACACATGGCTCATTACTGGACTTTATGTGCAGCAGCTGCAAAGGAATAAAAAGATAGAAGCAGAAAACAGAACATAATCAACTACAAACAATATAAAGAATGATTGGTCACAGTACTGATTGTAGTGTAGAGGGGAAAATAATACCTACATTCTAATATGATATTAACATAGACAACAGGGTGCTTCTGTTTGCCAAATAGCTAGTATGGCTTAAAATATATTGGCTATATGGTATTTATTATACAAAATGTGTTCAATTATTAAACAGCTCCCTGATTGGCAAGTGCACATCTTAATATGAATACAAAAACTCTTCTCCTCTTGAGATAACATTTTCTCCTGTCTTAAAGGATGAGCTTTTTTAAATGGAGGCTTCAGTACCAGTGTTACTGCTTTCTGATATATGACAGTACAGCAGTTATTAAAAAAAATGTATAAGGGAAGGTAATCAATTACAGGAATGGAATAATAATCTCTCTTATCAGTGATATAACATCTTAAATGTAAATAATAACAAACATGGAAAAAGGATAAAAAAGGGAAAGAGAGAGAGAGAAGGAACAAAGTATATAAAGCAAATGTTTTGTTGGTTGAGATACAAAATTGTGAGGTTTTTTGGATGTCAAATTTTTAGTCTTTTGATTGATTTAAATTCTAAATTATGAAACTGAAGCCCACAAGAAAAGCACAGCTGATCCAGTAAAAAGAATACTATTCCAACTATTCCTAAATAATGTAGAACAAGTTTAGAAAACACCATTGTACTTTTGTGGCCAAACCACAGTTTTAAAATGAAAAGTTAACCAAAAGGTTAACCACCCAGCTTGTTGTCTCCTAAAGAGCTAAAGATTGAAACCAAGTCAATAAACACATTGGGTTATATTTACAAAGATTAATTCTTAAATGTGGAGCAGTCTCTATGGAAGCTACTGGAATGTTACTGGCGACTGGTCTACATTATTTTTTTGCAATCACAGAAACACATAGGACAGTGGGTATTAAACTGGTCTAGAATGGTAAAATGATCCAATCCTCAAATACACTATGAAACAATATGGAAAATAAAGAATGAGTTATACCCATGTACTACATAGAAACACTAAATATTCAATTATTTTCCAAACATACAAATACGATGCTGGGTAAACCCAATGCATTGTGCATGTTAGTTATTGATTAATGGCTTTAGTCCTTAGTGTGTTCCAATCTGGAACAATGAAACCTAGAAATGCTCCATAAGCAAACTGGGTATCTCTTTATTTGTGTATGAGTATGTTACAGTAAGACATGTGGCCTACACACAGACCTATATCAGCTCGGTGTTCTCAGCATCTTTATGCCCATTCAGTTGGGAAACTTGTTCTATGGTTACATTCTATATTGTAAGTCTTGTACTCTCAACTATGTAAGGTCTTTTCCTGCCCATTTTTTGTCTATTATCTTGATTACAATACTGTCATCTATCTCTATCCATGACTATTCCATCAGTAGATGACGTAGCACCTTCCATCGGTCCCAGTGAAGACAGCAGATGGACAAACTAAGGCTCAGAGACTAAATAGTAGCTGGGTTCATTTAACTACATGCCTAATTATTGTTCTAAAGTATTGTTTAAAACACAAGGAATTATGAGCACATTACCATTGGTATAAACTGGCCACTGGTAAAAGGTTTTCCTATGTGTGAACCTGTGCAGGAATGCACATTTCAGTACAGTTGCGCAAAGAGTTATTATATTAGTTGTATTAATTTACAGCACATTGAACATCTGGCAAGTGGTGCAGATGTGGTCCAGTTGGTATAGCATACAAGTAGCCCCAACCACCACTAACCATAATATGTGTATTTTTGACTACATTCTGTTGCACAGTCCCTCTTGACGAACACACATCATTCCCTCGCTCTGCTCGTACAGTATATACACTTTTGTTTGTATACTTTTTAATTGGACCAATTTTAAATGCATGACTTTTAAAACTCTTAGTGTTTGCAGAATTCCAAGTAATCACAGTGAACTGAAAAATTAAGTTCATATTGCTATAGCTACTGGCCATTTTAACAAAAATGTACAGCTGCAGACACAAAGTCTCCAATAATAAAGGAAACAACATAACTGTGGCCAAAAAACTATGTAAATAATAGTTCTCATACATCAAAAGGAATCCGTGACAATACCTTATCCCATTATTACTTATGTCTTTAGTTGGCGGCATGTACGTTTTTTTAATGTATCAGTAAAACAATGAACAGACTGTAAAAAATATACATAAATATTATAAATTAAAAAAAAAACATAAAAGCTTATGAGAAGAATTTAGGATATGATATCATATTTAATCATCTGTTTATCTGTAATCTGCCCAAACAAATACCAGCAAGCAAAGTAAGATACACTTACATTAGTATGGACATGTCTAAGAATAAGATACACACACATTTTGATTCCTTACACAATACCCATAGTTACATGTACTGTATTTGTGCCTGCTGTTTTGTACACACCATTTTAGCATAGCACAGGGTTGGAAGTACATGAGCTGAGCGTCCCCCCCTACAGACTATTTCTGTAGGTCTCTCCAGTGGAAGATAGGAGCAGCTATAGCTCACACAGTGAAAATCTTGAATAGCACACAGCCAACAATTCTTTAACCTGGGTCAATTGTGGAGGGCTTTTGACCTACCATAAGCATAAACAATTATTGTCAAACACATATGCTAATCCATTTGAGTTAACAGATAATAAATATATCCTTAAAGAAAATGTAGGAACAGAGTTCAAAAGTCAAAAGGGGTCCTCTAGAGAATGAAGCAAACCAAGGGAGCATCTTATCGTGGCCCTGGTTGAGACCTTTAAGATGTACCAAATATGAGAAAAAAAAGCTTAAAACAAATCTTAATTCCTATGGAAGCAGTAAGCATGTACTTAGTTTTTCACACATGCCTTCTCCATTTTGGCTTTATTTTTGTTGAATAAATCATGAAACGGTGTAATATGTCATGCGTTGTACATCTGAGGTTTTATTTACCTAATTTTTAGACCTGCCAAGGAACAGATGATTGTTATGTTCTGATATGTAAAACCATAGAATTCCAAAAGAGTGTACTTTGTAGGATTTAATTTTGAGTCTTTTCGCTTCATGCTTGGATTGTTTTGCTGGAGTGGGATACCTGCTGTTTTCAGATCACTTTAAATGGGTGGTGGGTGTCTATCTGAATCTAAAATACTCCACTGACTGCAAGGTTCTCTCCCATGAACTTGCATAATATTATATTAACATTGATTTCTACTCAACAATGTTATGGCTAGTTTAATATATTCATACTTAGTTATTCAATTGCTTTTCTTTTAATTAGCCACCCAGACATTTGCTTTGATCTGATAACACACACACTGTGAAATCTGATGAGTTTCTAAACAAAAAATAATCATATCCATAGGTACTTACAGGTGACAATGTTATATCATTTATTCTTAACTGGTTCTCCAAGTCTTGAACTTTGTATTTCAGCTCTATATTTTCTGTTTCTAATTCCTGAATCTACAAAACAAGTATTGCATGTAATTAGAAATAAAATAAAATAAAACAAATGTATTTTAATATAGTGGAGGTGGCATTTCGAAATACTTCAGTGTCATACATAAAAAGCTTATTATATTTTAATGAAATTTATTCTATAGCACTAATTTTTTCAATATCACTTTTAGATAATATTTTAGATAGTAGTAGATGACCTAAGCAATATTCAAATAAACTATTTAACCTTTCTTCAATTTATATAATGGCATTATTGTATTTAAAAAATTGCAGCTAAGCACGGTGCAAATTTTTGAGAGGGCATTATTGTCAGGATATAAACATCTTAAAACATGGAGAACTAAAATCAAAGGGAACATGGCTTTGTGAGAATAAATACACTATACTCTATTATAAAGTTTAAAAGCTAATGTAAAAATATATAAAGATCCTCTAGCACTATTTAGTTACAGATGGTATTTCAATAACACAAAATGTTAATTTAGCATTGTATTATGGTAAGCAAACACACCTTAGCAGAGATGGCATTTTCTTCTTTCCCAAGGTTTAATCACATTAAATACAACAAAAAACCACAACATGGCAAAAATCATTTCAGTGTCCTTTTGTGTCGTGGCAAGGGTACCATACAAATTATTCAAATGAGGCATTAACAATTGAACAATAACACAATTGTTACTTTCGACAGAGTATATGTAACAGCACCTTTTAGGCACATAAGGCTCAAAAGTGCCAACTCTGTGCCAATATAGCTTGTATTTGCTATCTTTGTCCCCAGACAGTTTAACAGTGCCATCTTTGTGCTTAAACAGCTTAACAGTGCCAATTTTGTGCCCAAAAAGCATGTCTCTGAGATATGTCTCAATACGACACACCAGTGCTATCTATCTTTGTGCCCAAACAGCTTGTCTCTGACATATTTATCCCCAAACAGCTTTGTTATAACACTCCTGTCCCCAGACAGCTTAACAGTGCCATATTTGTCCCCAAACAGCTTAACGGTGCAATATTTGTCTCTGCTCTGTCTTTGCATGCACATTACTGAAATGAACAACAAACATTTAATTCACAGAAGATACATTTTCAGACTAAAATAAATACTGTATGGATGGTGTTGGATATAAATATGTAGCAATATTGTTGACACTTACCCTTTTTTGAAGTCCGGCAATTTGTTTTCGTGATTCAACATCTTTTCCTCCAGATTCCAGAAATTTTCTGTACGCCAAATCAAATGCTTGGCCAATTGTTAATGTTATTTCTTCTGCCTTTCGAGGGGAAACAAGAAAATATCTCAATATACGCAGGCTTGGTTTAATTGGTATTCTATGGATTCCATTTGTTAAGACACCTATGAAGCACACTCATTTAATAACTTAATGTATAACATACATAGCTTTTATTCAGGAGTGTTAGCGTTTCAATTAGATTAAGTTGAAATCAATTATCTGGCTTACGAATTATAATAAATCAGTCTGATTTATTTAACGGGGAAGTGGGAACCATCAGCCAACAATAACTAAGCAATATTATTTGAAGTATGGATTAAAATTTATGTATAAGTTTACACTAAGACATTGGGAAATGTGTAAATAAAAATCATTTAGTATCACTATTTGTGAAATCACACACCCAGCACTTTGCATACCTGAAATTCTTCACAAATCTTGGTTCATAGAATGCACTGTGCATGATACTTCAAAATAATGAATAAATAGGCAAGTCTTGTATATGTTATTTTCATGTACACCATTTTGTGATTGAAATATAGATTATATTCACAGTAAATCACTTTTGTCGTGTTCTAAGAAAACTGTTTCCAGAACCCATAGAATCGTCGATTGAATGAATGTTAAACATTTTGTATCTTTTTACATATTGCACTAATTTGTTATTATTAAGTATTATTACAGTTCATAACCCATAAAGTTCTTTGATCTAAAAGCAGATGTTTGTTATTTAAGAGTAATCTTGGCATCTACAAATGAGAATGTATAAAGAATAATGCATACAGCATGTCTTGTTTTTTATTATAAGACTGCTGATTTTTGTCACAGAAGATGTTATTGAAATGCATTAGTGGATTATTGAAATTCAAGGCAAAAAATAATTTTCTGTTGTTCTATATCTTATTAAAGGACACTAGAATATATGTCTATTATATGCTGGAGCTCTGCAAGATCAGGTGATTGTACAGAGTGAGAAGGAGGCATTGACAATGGAGAAATATGTGCCACAGCAGCAAAGACGTACACCTCCAGACACTGTAGGTTGCTGTTAGTGACTAAGACATACCTAGGAACTTTCCAGTTCAGCCTATCTGGAGCTCTCTTTCTGCTCAAGAACACGGTAATCTACATAGGGGCATGGTTATCTGTGCAAGGGGCAGACCTAACTATGGAAATAGATATGGCAAGCCCCAGATAGATTTAAATGATGTGGGAATAAGACAGAGGGGGTAAAAAATTGCTAAAGACATTACCAGCCCTCCCCATACTGGATCAGTGACATCAAATTCACTTCCTGCATGCTGGATCAGCCTGCACACAGCATGCACATAAGAGGTGTGGACAGGGGCATAGGCAGGCAGTTTGGGGTCAAAGATAGCACAGAGAAGCTGTTTGGGGTCACTGACCAGTTGTCTGGGACAAAGACATGACAAAAACCTCACTAGATCACTATGGAACAAGTAAGCAAGTCCTGGTGGGTGCAGAAAGTGAGAAGAAATGCTGGGATAAAGCAGGGAAATCTATGTTTCTAACCATTAAGTTTGTTGTGGGTGTCAAATACTCTAGATACACATATGTAATATCTCTGTTATGATTTATAGTATGATTGATTAGCTATGCTGTCAAGAATGATTTCAGAATCCCACTTGTTTTATTTATAAAATTATTAATATTTTAAATTTCTGTTTCCACATTTCCATTGTCCTGCTCTGAAAGAAACAGTGAGGGCATTTTATTCAAATATGTATTGATCCCACAGTGATAACTTCATTTGAATCATTTTTACAGGCTAAACAGGAGGTAGTAACATTCTTTCTGTGTTTTGTCTGTACTGTTGAATTCTGCATGAATGTCGAGCACTGGAGAGTGTTATTCTTCAGATCCTCTCAGTTACGTTCATGACTATCTTAGTGGGATATGGTCAATGGTCAGGAGTTTTATTAGATCATTCCTCTGTACAAATTTGTTTCACTTTAGAAATATTCCTGGAATATCTGGTACTAACCACTCTATTGAGGTAATGCCACATATCTTAATTGGGTATTTTATTTTGTTGTTGATTAACTACTGTGCATTGGGTCTTTGTTTTAAGGCATCACCAAACTTGTGTTGAGCTTCAATTGTTGGATAGATAGCATTATATTTATGTTTTTGGACAGCAGTGGCTTTCTCTGTGGTGTCCTCCCATGAACACCATTCTTATTAATTGTTTTACGTATGGTAGACGGGTCAACATAGATGCTTGCATGTTCCTGAGATTATTGTAAGCCTTTAGCTGACATTTTAAGATTCTTCTTAACCTCACTGAGCATTCTGCACTATGCACTTTGCCCAACATCCAGGCCTAGGGACTGAACTGTCTCCATTTATAGATGTGGTCTGCTGAACATCAATGCTTTTAGAGATACCTTTGTGACCTTTCCCAGCTTGTTGCAAGCCAACAATTCTTAATTGTACTTTGAATGTTTACAGTGTGTTTTCAATAAAGACATAAAAACATTCAATTGTCTGTGTGTTATTACTTGAAGAAGACCATGTCTGTCTATTGCTGTGACCTAGTTGAAGATTCATTGCTTTTTTTTAAAAAAAGTTAGGCATTTAGGAGAGGAATAATTAATTTTATGTACACAATATAACGTACAAACACCCTTTCTGTTTTTTCTATACACATTATTGTGACTCTTAGAACCTTTATGTAACCCCAATAACCAAGAGTCCAAGCCAAAGCACTCTTTAAGCCAGGCCTAGACTACCCCATTTACTAAGGTAAGGGGCAGCAAGCATTTCAGGAATCTTCCCTGGTATCAAGCAAACTGGAAGGGAGATTGTATCTAACCCCTTTGTAGCACCATTGTATTCCTGTGACTAATGCCTGCCCTGTGTTACAGAGTACCTTAAGCCAGTCATTGAGTCCCAGCTTCCAAATAACTACAAGGGGATCTGTTTTATTTATTTCAGAACTGTCTCTTACAAGCAGAAACCCACGCAGCGTCTGCTCTTAATGAGACCAACGAGTGATTATAAAATTAGCTTCTTACTGGTTGATCCTGTCACATGGCAGGAACTGGGGAGCGTCTTCTACCATCATTGGTTGAGCTCTAGAAATGGAGTGCGTGTCTCTACAAATATTCCTGCTGCAGGAAAGGGACCCCATGCATCATGTAGGGCCACAGAAAGGGGCTCCACATTTCCCAGCGCTACTTTTATGCAGTTCAATCAAATAAATAAATGCTACAATATAACTGCAAGGTATAAACATGTGGGGGGCCATGCCACTAATGCAACTATTGCCCAGTTGTTAATCTGCCCCTGACCCCGTTAAATACATGACTGGGTGTTTTGCACAGCCCACGTTTCGGCCAATGGGAATACAGACTTGAAATTGATATATTATATATAAGGTATAAATAATGATACATCATATATAGGATATACAGTTTATATAAATCCTAGATGTATAGTCCATTGTAAAACATGTTCAATCGGTTCGGTTTAGTATTTCTATTTTGCTATCCTAATCTTAACAAGCACTGCAGATCCGAAGGAAAAAAAAGAGAGAGAGAGAGCAAATTTGCTTAAAGTTGCATGAGCCAGTCTTAATTTGGGAAGAACGTCAAAAGAAACATCTTGATCTGTTTTCTCATGACAAGTTGGATCCATTAATGACAATAAACATCTGCAAATTTCATCTGATCCCAAGTTGTTATGGGAGACTCCAGCCAAGCCAAACCTTTTTCATGTAGGAAAGAAAAAAAACACCCTAAAACATCTGGCATACTTACACACTTCTCGCTATCGAACACATAACATAAGTGCTTATTTGATTCGGAATCCTTGCATATGAATGTAAATATTCTCTTGTCGGTTTTATCATCAGCGCAGAACGATATCCTGTGTAACTGACAATTGTGCAAGACATCCTATAAACAAATTACAATATGTTAGTTTGAAGGTAATCGCTAACAGTAAGCTACATTTAATAGGAAGACTAAATATGTAACATGCAAATGTAAGTATAGAAAAATACAATATTCCAGCCGATTCTGCCTGACTTATTTTATGCCTCATACATATGCCGTACATGCTTAAATCCCCACAGTTTATTAACCTTCACCACCTTTGTTGGATATCTACTATGCCACCATCCACTCAGTGAAGAAACACCTTTTTTGTGTAGAATAAGTAAAATCAATAAACACAAGCTTTATCATTGCTTTACAAGGATCCTCTTCCTGTATACTTAGTCATGTATCTGCAAACGTTATCATCAAGTGTTATATTATTTCACAGTAACATTGTCTAGGTTGGAAACTGACCAGTATGTGGTTTATTAAGAATGAGGCCCTTAAACAAAGGTGCCCGGGACACTTACAACATTTTCACTCTCTCTCCTCTACCCTTTATACAACACGGGGCTGTCAGTGGTTGACAGCCATTTATTGCGTATTGGTTTTAACAGGCCCAAACTGAGAATAGACCTATTTGACATAAACCATCATTGAGAAGAAGTGCATGGTTTCCATCCTAAGCAAACAGCAAACCCAGTAACGTACTTCTCGTGTAAATAACATTGTCCAGAATGTAGTCTTGGTAACAGATTATACAGTAGATGACCATAATTTTAAGATGATCAAAGGCATATTACTGAATATGACGTTATGTTAACTATGGGTGGGGCTTTTTTTATTATTCTTTTGCATACTTTGTAAAATTTCAGAAAACATCAAAAGACTCAAGTGACACGTTCAGAGGGGGTGCCACATTACTGGCCATTTCTAGTTTTATTATTAGCACTGTGATATTTTACACAGGAAAAATGTGAAGCCCTTAGAAAAGAGACAACTGGGTAGAAAAGCAGGACTACATTCATTAAATACAGGAACTTGGAAAAGACTGGATTGCTTGGCAGGTTTCACAAGTGGAAATTTAAGGACTGAAGTGGAGAAGAAGGCATGCAAGTGTTTAAAGGGACATTCCAGACATCATATGCACGTTAATGCACGTAATAGCTGCATGGTCCCATTATATTTTCATGTGGTCCGTTTTGCAAATGCATGAGGAATTCTTCAGACTCCCTCAAATGCCTTTGCCCTTTCCCCAGACAAAATGCCCTGCAGGGGATGTCTTCTGCTGAGCAAGTCAGCTCCAGTGCTGGATCGGAAGGAAACTGTGCTCAGGGGTCTATTCAGGCCTGATTGAGTCCTAGCACTGATTGACAGCTTTGAGCAGCCAATCAGTGAGAAGAAATATTGGCTCATGGAGGAAGAGGGTAGCTTTTGCAGCTTTGTCAAGTAAGTGCTTTATTTTTTTCATTTTGTAAGAAAGCATATTCGAGTACTCAGAGTACTTTAATATACACTCTTCTATAGTTGGTGTGTCCTGTTAACGGAAAGTGGGCGGTCCTGACACTAAGCCCCTCCCCTTCACCCTATTGGAAAAGCCGCAACAATGATGCAAAACAGAATTGATATATAACAGTACATGTAAAAGATAACAAAGTGAAATTCACCCTTACCAAAAACATTTTCATTCTGTTGAATGAATACAGATGTTCACAAAGATTTCTGGGATAGGGCTATATATCAATAAGTAAACCTTTTTCAACAATGTTATTCTATTCAAGTAGTAACATTGTACTCTAAAATAGGCCATCATAAACAGAAAAATCTTTGTAAACTGTAATAAATGGAACATATACAAGAGTT
>VKOC01000009.1:8572259-8588632 GCA_009364415.1 Spea multiplicata | reverse complement strand
TAGACCCCATGGAATTGATATGCAAGCAGTGATGTATCCTGGCCTCTTGGACGATGAAGCCCCCTAGTGTCCCCCTGAACAATGGGCCGGTTACAAGGGAGATCTTTATTCTCTGCAATCAACGCCATAAAGTTAATTAAAAGGCATCATATCCTGGCGCTTCGTTTACTAAAGGTGAACATCGACTTTTGGTGTACAGGAGAGCCGACCACAGAAGCAGAGGCGACTGGGGGGCTGCCCTAGGTTGGGCCTAGGGAGGCCCCATAGGTAAGCATACCACTGCATGCAAGCCAGCACAGGACCTAGATGGCCATGAGTATACCGAGCATGTGCGCTGGGATTCAGGAGATTTGTTAGGCCGAATGCTGGGGGATAATAAAACTACATAAGGGAGGATTCAGATGAACTCCTCCATAATTTGCAAATGTTAATTTAAAGGACACACTCAGCGATCATAGCATTATGTTAAGTACATGTGCTATTTTATCTAAAGTCAATTTTGCCCAGATGTTGCTTGTTTAGAGATTAAAATAAATGTGTACCATGGAAGCAGTCATCTTAATGTCCTGCTCCCAGGATTTGTAAGTGTTTATAACACAAGAAATTCACAAGAAATCCACTTGTTGTTATACAGTAACTCTAGATTGTAAGCTTGCGAGCACAGCAATCTTTATCGAATGTCTCAGATTGTCTTAGTCTGTCACTTCTAGTTTTTAGTCTGTCACTTCTAGTTAGACCCTATATACTGTATGTTGTAAATCGGAGACAACGAATCCTGCGGATTACACCATCTTGTTTTAATTACAGCAGAACTAATCATGCCAAGGTATATTGGTTGAATATATGGATAATAAAATATGGATAATAAAATGCACAGACAGTTGTAACTTGTTGTTACACACATTCAGTTGCATTGGAAATAAAAGCTATTTATGACCTTAACAAACATACAATTATAAAAAAATACACTTTCTGGCCCCAGGAGTCTCCAAGGCCATCTTGGCCCTGGACATCTGCAAGAGCTCTCAATCTTTTTTTGTCACATTCCAGTTGAATGATTAACCCATGACTTAAGTCTCATTAACCTGCGTCCCTCCAGCTGCTGCATGACTACATTTCCCATAATGCTCTTTCAGCTAAGGGGGTGGCTGAGGAGGATGGGAGATGTAGTCCTGCAGCAGCTGGAGGGCTGCAGGTTGGACGCCCCTGGTCTAAAGCAATAAGATAACCCCTGGTCATATGGGAGGTGCTACGGAAATGCCCCCTACAGACCATGCGGTAGGCTTTTGTAGTTCTCCATTGACCAGTTGACTTGCTATTATTGCCAGTGAGGTATGGTCAGCCATTATTACCAAGTACCTAATCAGCATGTTGAATACAAACTTTATTGTGATGCTGTCTGTATGATATTTGATCATCTTAAAAAAACATATCCCTTACCCAGTACAAACAATGTTTCTCTCCATAAATCGTCGTCTCTCTTTAATAATAATAATAATTTTGTTACAATTATTGTAGTATATGATTAGTTAAGGGTTGCGTTTTTTGTGGCGGGCCTCGAGGTACCCCCATATATTCTGACAACAGCCATTCTTTGTGCATACCAGTTTGAGTTGCATTTATGTCTTATATCTTCATTTCCTACTTATGACAAGTTTATCTATATATCATGCATGGTATCATGTACACCATTTCCATATATATAACATATATCTCCATTTCCTACTTATGACAGGTTTATCTATATCTCATGCATGGTATCATGTACACCATTTCCATATATATAACATATATCTTCATTTCCTACGTATGACAGGTTTATCTAAATCTTCTTGACAAGGGCTATCTTATGCATACTGAAATGTAAGGGTAAATTAGCAAGTACTGCTTACAGTATAATTAGACTGCAAGATGCTGCAGGCTTGTAAGGAAGAGCAGCTGCAAACATTAAAGAATGGTAAATATTATAAGAGTCACATTTTAAGTTCTAAATGTTTTCTTTGGCCACTTAATGTCATGTTTTGCTAGATGCTATTGCATATTTTTGGTACAAATTAGAGATGTGGGCATCGCTAAAGCCACTATATTTTGTTTAAAAAAAACATTTAAGACTGCCCCAGGAAAAAGCACCGCCAGTGTTCGGGTAAATACTTACACTTTTTTGTTACATCCCTGTCATCCACACTTTTTGGATGAGCGGTCCACTTGAAACATTGTACAGCACATTCTCAGTAACTTCGCAGTATCTAATTAAATGGGTATGACGTTTTTATTTTGGGACCACTGTTAGGTTTGTGAGCACATCACTGCACAATAATGAGGCTATTTTTTCTACTTGTCATTTAAGATCTTCATTCTGGACCATGCTATGTGTTAGGTGATGATTGAACTGCTCTCTGAAAATGTCTGACGGGAGGTAACATGCAAACTGAAATGCAGCTGTGTTTTGTCAGAATGAATAATGTCTACAGGGTGAGACTCTGAGTCACGGGTATTAAATGCTACAGAAGGAAAATATTTGTGTACATAACTGGAAAAACTGACAAGACTACATCTGGGCTTCACAGTCTCAGATAGGCAAATCTAACAAAAAATACAACAGGATGTATATATATATATATATATATATATATATATATACCATGTCCTATGAATAAAGGGAAACCAAACACATTGACTCTATGAGAACTATGTTTACAAATTTAGGTGCAATGTTTGAAAATATGTCATGCTGCCATACTAACATACTAATATTTACTGCTAATGTGAGCATTTACAACAAAGAACTTTTTTTGGGGGGTTTTTTTCAATAAAAATAATATGAATATATAATTTGATATAATAATTACTCTGATTCTGTTATGCTGTGATATATACACTTTCCGGTCAAAAGTTTGGGGTCACTTAAAAATGTCCTTGTTTTTTTGGAAGAAACGCAAATTTTGTCCATCAAAATACCATCAAGTGGATCAGAAATACAGTGTAGAGAGAATGTTGTTAATTACTCATTTTTAGTGGAATATCTTCATGGGTGTACAAAGACCCTCTATCACCAACCAACACTTTTTGTGTTGCCTTTGCTAATCCAAGCATAAAAGGCTACTTTATCATTAGAAAGCCTTTTTGCAAGTATGAAAACAGCTAAGTGACCCCAAACTTTTGAACGGCCGTGTACATAAATATATAAAATGAATGACTGTGCCCATTTAGGAAAGACTTAAGTATCAATGAAAGAAGTTATGGGAATGTTAATCTGCAAATATGCCTAATTGCACATTTACATGCGCATATGCATTTCTACATGTACAAAGCATCTTAGCAGGACCAGCCACAGACATCCATTGTTTACCTCTCTGTAACCTATAGTGATTTGAATTAAAAAATATACATTGCAGGATTTTTTTTCATCTTTTTTTTGTTTCCAGTAAATCATGGAAATTAGATGGAAAAATAGGTCTCCCCGGTGCTATGATTAAATTTGATGGGAAATTATGTTACAAAAAATCTGTTGTATAGGATGTCAGGAAGTATGTCATCATCAAAGCTGACTAATATGATGGAAAGATTACTGCAGCCACAGTTCAGTAAATTGGATGATCTTGGCGGATTACAGATTTTGAATTTAACACTCTCAATTACTAGGTTTTGGCGGAAAATCAATACAGCAGGACTGCATTAAAAGTCACTGCAGCCAGGTATAAAGCATTTTATATATTTAAAAGAACCTCTGGCTGCTAACTCTGATTTTGTGTCTCCCTGTGTCTGACAAGGTTAAGTCTGTCCAGTAAGCAGAAGCCGATTGCAAATTATGATAGTATAAGGATCAAGCTGCTGGACAGTGTTAGCATGAGTGTGTATGTTTGTGTGTATGAGTGTGTAAAAATTTGTGTGTGTGTAAAAATGTGTGCCAGTATGACTTCCAGGCCTGTAGAACACTGGGATACACACAGAAGGAGCCAAAAAAAGGAGGATTGGGAGGTATCAGTATGTGTGGACTGGATTGCAGTAATTCTACTTCGAATTTCTTATTCCAAAAAGCATGCTGGACTATTTAAACAGCGGAAAATAGGTTTATAAATAAATCTATGTACATAAAATACATTGTTCTTCCACATGCCTTAGTCAGTTATATAAATAGCTATCAAGAGGTCATATAGTCACATAAGATGTCTTAATAAAGCCCTGTCCAGTGTTCACACTTCTATCCACCCCCATCAATTCCGTCGGCCCCTTCTTCCTGCCTTGACGTCCTTCTTTCTAGGAACTGAGACTGTTTGGTCAGTATAAGTAGATCACTGTGTTCCACAGCCCTAAAAGTTACAATATTGTGTATAGAAACAGCAGGAATGTGTTTATATTTAAAATTCTGCAAATAAAATATTTATTCTTCTAACTGCCTCAAACTCCTTGTGTCCTCTTTTGGCCATCTGAAATACCAAATGGCATTGTCTGCAGCAGATGACACGTACGTGCAGAAATCCATTTACACTATTGCGGTGTGCAGCCACATGTATTGAAAGAAAAAAACACACCCTAAAGGACTGGATCTGCTGCATGGGTGTCAATAAAGAGACATGGGAGGCATCATTGGGCACTAGGCCTTTGCCCAGTTTTGCAGATTTCCAGTTGGGGCCTGGCAGTGACATAAAATAATCAACCATTAAACAATGTAAAAGCAGGCTTCTGCATTATTAGATGAGCCTCAGTAACTGTCCTAAAACTTTTAATCCAATGTACCAGCTATGTCATCCATTACTTGGTTATTATTCCAAGTAAATCAGCTATAGAGGATAAAAATAAGCATTTTATAACTGCGGGAACAATACATAGTAAACTCATTTCACTTATTGCCACCTAATTCAATATATATGGGTATGGCTGCATATATTTCCAGAACTCATGGAAAAAACTCCCTTAAACAGTGTTATTTGCTATGTCACGCAAATTTTCTTTTTGAGATTAGTTACCAAATACCATGAGTACCCTTTTGCAAACCAGATATTAGGATTACGTCTACATTCCCTGCTATGCAGCCCTCTATTCCTTATTGGAGTGAACCTGGAATTGACCGGACTAAGTTGTACATTATGTTTGTGTGATTTATTTTAAATAGAAACCATTTGGAAAAGTTTGTTGTGATCTTCCCAACCCAATAAATCTCCATGGACTGTAGTGGGCAATGACCTCTGTCTCATAATGACTCAAATGCCTTGGAAGCAGATGTCTGGCCACAAAGTTCAAGGGTCCTCTATTGGTAATGAATGGTAAAGTTTTGGCTATAACAAACTTATACCCAGAAAACATTCTGCTCCTATGTTCTTGGAGGAGAGAAAAGGTGGGTGAGGGGGATAGAAACATTTAAATACATAATAGGAGTTAACAAAGTATGTGAGAAGTTTATTTCAAAGGAGAAGAAATGTTAGAACAAGAGGTCACTAAGAGTTTACTAAGAGGATAATGTGTAAGTGGAACAGCCTCTCAGCAGAAAAAGGGTTAATATAGAAAATGACTATCCTGAATCTCAAACTAGACCAAAGACTAATTAAGGTTTGAGTTTCTATAGCAGGAAAAAGGGGACAGACTAGGTGGGACAAATGGTTCTTGTACATCACCAAAGTTTCCTGGAAAAGAGACGCATCAGTGGAACAAGAAACAAATTTGGGTCCCTACATAATGTTGTTTTTAAGGAAGTGGTTATGTTAAAAATTGTAACAATAAATTTATGTAATGGCATATACACTGTATGACTGCTATATAAAAATTATAAACCGAATGTAATATATTATATTCAACTAGACTGACCAATATTTGGGAGCCCTGGCAAAAACACAACATTACAATGTGAACACCAAAGGTTCTCGGTATGATCAATGTCTGGTGTTTTAGCCAATGCAATCTATTTTTATCAGTCTTTATAATAATATTCCATAACACATGTAATCTGCATAGTAACAAGAAATGGGAAAATTATACTTATACTGTAAATTCTAGACAGTAGATCACTCTAAAAGAGTACCTTTTACCCTGTTTAAATATATCATTTTACATACTGCATAACCACATTAAACATGTCTGAAGAATATTTTGGCATTATATAAACAAAAGATAAGAAGAAGAATTTGTATCTTGGCATCTGTTAGCCATATTTTACTAAGCATACTTATTTATGGTGTTCTGTTCCTAGTTAGGTTGCAATAAAAGCTCATAACTTGTCGTTGGCTCAGCACATAACTCACCAGCTCAAGTTGGGTCCAGTGGTTATAGAGCAATTCTAAATTGCCAACAAAGTTACAAACAGGCCAGACATGTATCATTTTATTTGTAGTTGGAGAGTCTACCTTTATTTATAATATTTAACAACATTCCCATGCTATAAAGAGACTGGGTACTCCTAAACGGTTTTTACTGAATGTTTGAAAATCATACTTCTGTCCCCCTTTCCCCCTTAACCTGGTTGCCTCTACTGAAGCCAAAAAACGTAAGCAGGGAGAATACTTTTGTACAATTTCTGCACATTCTCTGTAACACACCCAATGAAGCTGAGAGGAGCTGAGATGCCATTTAATACAATTGTAGTAGTGGCAGTCAGTCAGCCACATATATGCTGATGAAAATTCATCTGCAATGGCACAAGTAGGCTTGTTGTCTGCCAAGGACGCAATGGAAGCCTTTAAAGCATGTAGAAGATGTGCACAAAAGGTCTATGAATACAATAGCAATTTAAGTTTGTTTAGTCAAGGAATGGACCTGTTTGCCAGTCAAACCACTTTTTAAAAGTTTCGTTGGGCACTCATGCCATGCCAACTGACATGCAAACATTCTGTGTTTGTGAATTGTTTTTCAATTATAACTAACATCATCTTGGAACTCTATCAAGTCTATACGAGTTGAGTATGTTTGTGAGTTGGACCATTTGACCCACATTTATTTTTCTTCCAAACACGACTACACTGCCTAGTCATAATTATTTGGTGAATAGGCCACAAAGAATATGTATGCATATTATTATTAGTCATATTGAAGAAATGCTTCCAAACGTGAATACGGAACGTTTTCACTTTAGTAGCTAATGCTGTTGTTTCAAACATGAGAAAATTGGTGAAATACACTGTGAAATGTGAAATAATTGAAACACTTCCAAGCATTAGGAAGATATTTACCTTAGGTGTTGCCCTATGCCTAACGAAGGGCAGCACTCCCAGCCGCCCCCTCCCCAGTCTCTGTCTTCACTGCAGAGCGCTGGAATATGACATCACATCCCAGTGCTCTGTGTCTTAAACCACCTTGTAATACATCTCATGAAGGCTGTGCAGAAGGGCAGATTGCCAAAAAGGTTTTGCTGCAGAGGGATTGCCACCCTAGGCCAGAATACATTGCTACGAATATTTTGGTATTCAGGTGTATATATATATATAGAAACTGTATTAAAGAAATAAGATGCCCCTATAATTTACAGAGGTTAATGAAAGAAATATTGAGGCAAATCAGTTACATATTGAGCTTCAACATTTAGTTCTGACATCTCTCCTACATCATGTGTTATGCGGAAGAAATAGATGGATTTAAATATTTTTATATTTTTATATCTATATAACTGTGTAAAGTGAAAGAAAATATTCAAATGAAAATCTAAGTTTGATTTGTTAACAGTTGCGAGGAAAAGAAAAAAATTCCATAGCTAAATTTGCTTATTTTCTTAACATAATAATTGTTAAAAATGTGAAAATGCGCCACAAATGACTCGGACACATTTTTAAGTTTGTTTTTTTTTGGCCAATTCCTTTTTGGACAGTGAGTTATGTTCTCTGCCCATTCAGGCTGAAATTTTTAATTCAGGAACGAAATTCGTTGCTCAGTATCCACATTCAGTCTCACTCACTTTCTCTCATTCTCTTTCACTCTCTCTCACGCTCTCTAAATGTTTCGCTGTCTTCTCTGCCAACCACTTCCACTTCTGTCAACCATTTCTTCTTCATCTATTATCTTTTATATTCTCTTTTATCTTCGCCTCTATCTTTAATCTGCTATCGTCTATCTTCATCTGATTACCAAAATAGTGGCACTTCTGGTGACATCCTCTCCTCGATCCTCCCAAGTCAATCAGATTGGAGGATTGGGTAAAGGACAGCACCGGAAACGCTTCCATATAGCCCTAAATTCACCTTAGGGTAAAATGACTGGGTTTTCAGTGACGTCCTCTCCACTAAATGAATGATCGGAGACAGGACGTTGAGATGCGGACGTAGATTAAATATAGCAGATTAAAGACAGAAGAAAAAGAGAAAGATGCAGAAGTGGTAGGCAGAAGCGGAAGTGGTCAGCAGAGAAGCAAAACATTTAGAGACCTTGAGAGAGAGTAAAAGAGATTATGAGAGAGTGTGTGAGGGAATTCTGATCTTTTTGCTTCATTTTCATCTGATTCCTCGTGGGATCTGGCCTAGTTTATGTGGTTTTGTATGAATCTCTGATTTACCAAAATAAATTTGCAATTCGTATGAATTCAAATATACAAGTCTCCTAATTGTTTAGGAGAAAAGCATGTGTCTTTAGCTTCATCGTTGTTAAGTGAGCTTATGAAAAAAAAATCTATTCCAAAGTAAAGGAAAATGTATTTTATCCTATGACTAATGACCTATTTCTTTTTTTAATCAACAGACTACCAACGCCCAAACAAATTTATATGAGTACTGTAAAATACAAAAATAATAGCATGCTTATGATTATTATTATTTTTATTTATATACCACCAACAATTAATGCAGTGCTTAAGATAATTACGATATTCTTGTTTCTTTATGAAGATTTAAATATTTATTTACAGTAATAATTTTGTTTAATATCCCCATTGTATTTCAGAGAATTGAAGCCTTTAAACATTTAGCTCAAATAAGTTTTTTAAGTTTGCTAAGCAAAGCTTGAAGATTGATCTAACCTGTCAAATTTTAAGGAAATAATATATATATGAAAAGCAGACGTGATCTCTTGCACTGTGGAGTGGATCAAAGAACGTTTTATCAATTGCTCTGATTCCATGAAACTCTAAAACAATATACACAAAGCCCTGAAAGTAATAGTTCTAAGAAAAAAAAAACACATTTTCATGAGGAAAAATAGAATATTGAATATCTTGGGAAAACCAAGTCTGATGTGCGTGTAGCATCTGACTGAATAGATATATATTTCACAATTAAATCCTTTAGAAACATGTGGAAACTTTTCCCATGAAAAATATTTCCAATATGTGTGAGAATGTCTCCTACTACAGAGTATCATCATAAATCAGAAAGCATTATTATGTAAGGAGATTTCTGCAATGACATTTTAATCACCGGCAAGCTCATTTGTGCCAATCCTATAAAACTTCCCATGTATAAGACGCACTTTAGAAAAAAAAAATTTGGGTCTAAAAATCTGCGAGTGGCCACCAGAAGATCTGCAGTTCAGGTAAGGTGGGGGAGTAAATGAGTGTGTGTGTGTGTTATCATGGATCCGTGTGTAGGGGGCCCAGGGAGGGGGCACAGTTAGGCTGAAAGTGATGTGCATGTACTGGCTGCCTGAGCATGATAGGAGTGTGATTGCTAACAATTGCTAGCAGCTAACATCAATCACACTCATATCATGCCCAGGCAGCCAGTACAATAACTTTATGTAATTTTTAAAAAAATTTCGGCCCCCCAAATTATACAAGGGAGAAATACGGCATTTGCAATCAGGGGACTGGCATCTTTTGGCAAGGGTCTTCAACCTCCAATCGTGGTCATATTTGGTATAAAATAATATGCTAGCAGTGTGAGGTCACATAAAGTCTCTTTACATGACCCCATTGAATGTCCATCACCAAGAATGGGCTGGACCAGTATTGATAGACTCTAGCGATGAATGTGGCCTCAAAGGTAATGCTTAGCAGGGGTCTCTGCTCAATGAATTCAGACCAGTCTGTGGAGCCTTTAACAATTCACTTATTTTAGTTCTTGTAGTATTAGCCATGCCATCAATGGGCTATCGACAATTACCATGTGCTCCCGTGGTTCGTTTTCAGAAACAAATAGAATTTTGTCAGTTTATACTGATTATAGGTAAAACTTGCAAGCACCTTTAGGTTTTACTCTAAGGAGAAACTTCTGTCCATCATTATTCTTAATGCACCATGAGCAAGATTCAACCTGTTGCCATCCACATATTCTCTGTCACTTCTTTGACTTTTCCCTTTAAGCTTAGACAGGTGGGGAATGTAAGCAAAACGCTAGCTCACAAAATCCTGGACTTATAGGTATCCTATTGTCAGACCTTGGTTTTTGTGATACCTTAAAGGCAGTCTTGACAATTGTAAGAAATCAATGCTTTCTTTCTTCTAAATATCTTCACATTAGGTATAAGTGAACCGAGAGTGACAGGAACGTGTTTTAACCACATGACAGGTTAAAATTCTGTCTAGAATTCTTGTATGATGTAGTAGGTATATGAGATCTATAGAGATTGCCATAGAAGGTAATCACTTCACCTAAAGTGATATTGTAAAAAGGTAAAAAGCACATGGACACCTGTACCCTCTACATATACCTTGATTGTTAACATTCTCCTCCATAGATTCAAGAAGAAGAGCTTACAGTACCAAAATTCCATCATCCTGTTACTATTATCCTGTCATCTATTGATCCTATATATATGTATGATTTGTATAATACATTAACCTAGACATAGAATATTGATATTTGGTCACAGAGACATTTCGATATTTAATAAAACCATATATCTAACAAGAATCATAGAAACATAGGCAGTCCAACTAGTCTGCACATTATTTTTATACTAAAGACCTCTAACTTTGTAAAGTCCTTCGTATTGCCCTATATACCAATTCCATGCATTTTTTCATTTTAAGAAGACTGTTGTTTTGTTTAAAGGTGTGTGGTAGAAGTGAAAGCCATACTTGTCTGTATTTACTTCCTAGAAAATGATATTTTGGCACTATTACATTTTTGTAAGTAGCAATTATTATCTGCTCAAAATATACCACATCCAGAACTTGTATTGGCAGTGTTTTATGAGTCTAATTGTAAATACAGTCATTGTAATCCATAACCTCTTCATCAGTGCCAAATAGAGAAGTAAGTGGTGATACCAGACTAAATGAATACCCATTTGGTGCAGACACATCAACTTTTTGTCTTCTCTAATATTTATACTTAAGCTCTAGATAACTTATAATTAAGCTAAAGGAACTACATTTACAGAGAATCAAATCCTTTGGTTTCCACGAAGCCAAGCAGCATAATGTGTGTGGGTTATGTTTCCCACAATTGCAATATTCCATCACATTATTGAATTGGCTACTTTCTTATGGGAAAGTAGATTTTCTGTAATATTTAGGTGAAGAATTTTGTGAGCTAGAAACTCAAGATCATTGCCAAAACCCTATTGTTGATATATG
Source organism: Spea multiplicata (assembly GCA_009364415.1). Taxonomy (NCBI): domain Eukaryota; kingdom Metazoa; phylum Chordata; class Amphibia; order Anura; family Pelobatidae; genus Spea; species Spea multiplicata. Next base: position 8,577,201 of record VKOC01000009.1, on the reverse strand, counting down.
GTGGATGAACCAACTACTATTAAAAAAACAGATTTCATCTTTACTAATAATACATATCCTGCTAATAAAACCTTAATTTAAACTGGGCTAATAGAAACATCATAAGAAAATGTAATCAAAACACTATACTGTGGTATTATTCAATATGAAGCCATATGGAAAAACCTGTATCTATATGATCTATAAGATCAAATAGTATTCAAACTTAATACTCATAAGTCTTTATGGCTGTGCCTCCAAACAATTGAGGCAACTAAATAGGAGTAGAAATGCCCAAGAATTAGAGTAAGTAAAGGTTTCAATCAAACATTCTGTAACAAAATGTTAAGTCAAAAAGCCAATGTCAAATACTGTTTATAAGCATTTGTTATTTATTATAATTAATATTCCACAATAGGAATAATCAAGTACTGGTTGGGTATGATAACGTGGTAAATGCTGTTACTGTATGCTATCCCGTGAAAAAGACATTAAACTAGTGTCAATCATAGTGCAGTCTGGCCACAATGAGCAAGCACCTACTCTTGACGGCATACTCTTAGTTGTCCCAAAGGTCATATCACCCTATCATCCCTCTTTAAAACACATTTCTAACATCTACCCATATTTCTGAGAAGTAGGTTATAGTTGTGCCAGCATGATACTGCAAATTGCATCCACAATGATGACCAATCATAATATTACACAAGATAACATTGGTAGATCACAAAAAGTGTCCATCCCTTGTCAATTCTCTGTGATACGCTTTTGATGTCCCTCCCTGTTTTATATTTCCTATGACCTAGATCTGTATTTTAAGGCTCTTTCTCGCTGAGTTTTATACTGAAACTTACTGTGAATTAGTTTTAGATCCCTAAGCAGGAACCTCTACATGCAAAATACTTCACCTTGTTTATAGGGTTCTTAAGTTTTCTGCACATCAAAAATCAGACATATAATTATTATTGCCATCTTGCTAGTTGCCCCAAACAATTACTTTTTATTACATGGGTGATATAGGGTCACATTTAGTAAACTATTTACTTTAAATAAATGAAATGATTATTTTAGTTTTCCTGGTCTTGTATTTAAACTAGTTGGATGATCTGAACAAATAATGTGGCAAATATGCAAAAATAGAAGAAATCTGGAAAGCAAATACTTTTTCTCAGCACTGTATACTAATGCCAATAAAAGAATTTTAGAAAGTTTGGAAGGTGTGTTAAGCGGGAATTAAGAATTAATATGGAAAAGTGATCATAAAAGGCTAAATGAGCTAATTGCATGTTTTCTGCCATTACTAGCTATGTATCTATAGAAGTATGTAAGGAAAAAATAAGAAGGCGGTAATACATTTGGGCCTATTCATTAGGGAGTCAAGACTCCAGATTTGGGCTTTGTCCAGCTAATGCGATTTTGTTGCTGTAAATTTGCATATTGTAACAACTCTAAAGCACTTAGTGAATAGACCCCAATATTGTAAACAAGCAAAATTGTAAGGTTATATGCGCGTAAACATTACATAAATTGATATGACATGTTTAGGATTAAGCAAAGTATATATTTAAATCTTTGAACTCCACAGCCCAGCATTCTTGTTTTTATCTCAGATGTTAAATAAAATTACCATATTTCCTTAAGCTGCTTTACATTAGCAAACATCAAACTATGTTTCTGTTTGCCAACCCTTAGATCAAATCAAATTCAATTTGACATAAAATACCAACTTGATTTCCATCCTCCAGCACAATAAATATAGTTTTTCAAAGCTAAAATCCAAAATTATATAATGGAATTAGTTCACTTAGTTGATGTTGAATATCTATACCAGAAGTGTTTGTAAAGGACACCATTGCCCATGGCCAGAGCTGGGTGAAAAGTAAATTCTTCTTAATTGGTTACTGCAATTAGCAGTTGAATTCTCACCTTTTTGGGGGAAGTCTTGTAGAGAATCTGTCTTCTTCTGGGAGGGTGCGGCAACACAGGTTGGGCAGAAAATTCCACTGAATTATCCATGAGAATCTACACACTTTCCACACATTTTATCAATCAGAGTGGTTTATGGGCTACTTAGCCTCAATAATGGAGTACTGTCAGCAGCTTTACCTCATAGCTACTATGTTTGTACAAAAGGACCCACCTTTGTCAAACCCATTTCTTGTGTTTGTAGGTTAGTTAGGTTGCCTGACCTTTTTTCCATGTTGGAGGTATGGCTTTTTGGTTGCAGGTCTTCCAAGAAGAAACATTTTTGACCAGACTTCTCCGAATAGTAGATTCATGTACCAGGGTCCCACTGTTTTCTGCCAATGCTCAACTGATGGCCCTGTTGTTCCTTAAGATTGCGAAGGAAAGTAACCATGATGTATCTTTCATCTGCGTCTATGATTCTCAACTATGCCTGTTTCTTTGTCCTTCTTCAAAAAAGCTTGGACATAACACCTGGAAACCTCTGTCTGCCTTGAAATTTCTGCCTGGTAGATACCTTGCTGATGTAGTATAACCACCTTGAGTCTTTTTGCTGTGCTCAGTCTTGCCATGGTGTATGACTCTTCACATCAAACTGTCTTCAGCAACCTCACTTTGTTAGTGAGTTTAGCTGTTCCTCACCAAGTTTTATTCCTCCTACACAGCCTACACATGTCAGTTAATGTCTGTGTTTCAACCCACATATTAAATTGATGATCATTTGTACCTGTTTACTATAATTATTTAATCATACACCTGTATGCCTACAAAATCCCTGACTTTCTGCAAGCATCCCCAGAAGAATTGACACTGTTTTGAAGGCAAAGGGTAGTTGTGCCAAATATTGATGTGGTCTACCATTTTCTTCTGTTCACTCAATTTGCATTTTGTTAAATGATTTTTAAAAAACTATTAAAGTGTCTATTTTCAAAAGTATTTTTACATCATTTTTTCACACCTGCCTAAAACTTTTGCACTGTACAATAAATATATTGTGGTGAAATAAATGTAATAGTTTCAAATGGCTTTTCCCACCCTCCCAGTGTGTCACACAAAAGAACAAACAAGGACCAGGCTTGGTTAGAAATTGCAAGAATGGGAAGAATTTCAACGGCGAGATAATGACTGAATAGTTGGATGCATTGTATTTTTGGCTATGTTCAAGAGACCCTACTTGATGTCAAGATATAAATTGTTATTTTAGCTCTCCCTGCCTATGAAAAAGGGGAAAAAGTCTAACATTAATTGGCACACCCAGTCCTGATGTCTGGTTTTTGTTTACCTAACTTATTCTGCTGTGAGGTTGCAGCCACTATCTTCAATACCACCACAAGTTGAGGTTGCCTCTTGTGTCTGGAATAGGACTATTGTGTGTCCTGTCAGGTGTCCAAACTGTTCACCTATGCCCCCCTCTATGCCTACCACCCTCTTGTCTGTCCTACTGCCAGCCTAATATAATATTATTATATATTATTGCATAATATTCAGTTACAAGGTGTTCATTTTGAGGAAAGTTAGCCTCTGAGCACTGCTGCTCAAAAGACACATATTATACAGTTGTGGATAATGTAGCCTACTACACTAAAGACCCTCTTTAAACCTTTGTTGGCAAGCTGGCCACAGAGATTGTTCACCCTGGACTATACCTGGTGGCCACCACCATGACCAGCAAACATTCTTAACAGCATTTGAATCAGTGATGTTGACCTACACTGTGTTGTTTTTGGTGTCCTCCTGTGTGCCATTACATCTGCTGCAGTTGCTTGGATGCAATGTGAATATGCTTTGGTGTGGTTCACCCCCCCTCATGCAGTCATCCAGTGTCCACTAAATGTCTTACGAGTAGTGTTGGAAGTTTTACTCATGTTTACACCAAGAGCAACCCCAATGCAGGAATTCAAACTTTCTGACTTGGAACACACTATGAGTGACCTGCAGGTGAATAACAGGGCTCTCGTGTTTAACTGTAAGCACAGTGGAATAGATGTGATTGAAAGTAGCTGAAGGGCAGTGTTACTGCCCACAGCATACCACAACATCACACAAGAATGCAGTATACTGGAGATTACTGAGAACATAGAACACAGCCAGGGTCAGGGTACCAGAGGTCACGGGTAGTCATGTAATATAGCCAGGGTCAGGATACCAGAGATCACGGGACACGTATACATAGCCAAGGTCAGGATACCTGATGTCCCAGAGAGTCATATAACATAGCCAGGATGCAAGGATAACCATATACTAAATAACAGCTGGGAGCACTCAGAAGTACACTGAGACACAGGACAATCCACAAGGGAGCCACAGTACAATTTAGCTCCAGCATTAGGGCATTGCAGCTTTAAACAGCCTGGCATCAGTAGCATGACCGTGTCCTCCAAACCCAAAGGAACACTGCCGGGTTAACGACTTCATGACGGGACCGTGCAAGCATGTGGCTGCCTTATGCTGCAACATCAAGGAAAACCGGAGGATGGTGACGGAGGAGACTCCTTAGACCCTGAATAAAATTCCTGCTTCGTGTTAAAGATGATTTGCATGCATAAATTGGCATCAAGACACGGTGCTGCTGCTGGTGGAGGCAGTGGTGAAGAATCGGTGTTCGTGGCAATGACATTTAGTCATATCATCAATGCTCTGGTGACATGTCCACATATTTTCTGTCACATCAATCTCCAACCCTTAGGATATCTTCAGCTGTCTACTTGATTATTCCCAGAAACAATTAGGGCTTGGTATCTGCTGACAGATCTAGTAAGGTTTAATTGCTTGACTAGAGAATGCAAATAATATTTTGTCCAGGTGGGACTGCACTTTTAGTTAAATGTAATAACTCCATTACATTATTGTGCCCTGAAACAAGGCCCTGTCACCCTAAACATTATTTACAAAAAATATATATTTCTCTCTCTTTATGCTGTCTCCAGGAGGCAATATTTTCAAACAAAACACTGCAAAACACTGCAATGGAGAATATTAAATTTACATATGGTGCAAC
>VKOC01000009.1:8533682-8556636 GCA_009364415.1 Spea multiplicata | reverse complement strand
GAACAGGAACTGAGCGGAGTCATGTGATGCGATGTGCATTCATGTGACTCTACTGGTTTCCTGTGTCGCTGCCGAGCAAGCAGGTAAGCAGCAGGTCCGCTTTTTAGACCCCAAATTTTTCTAAAAAAGATGCGTCTTATACATAGGGAAATACGGTAATTAAACACCTCACCTCTCTTAAGGCCCAGGTTTTTTGGTTATAATCCCCTTGTTATTGCATCATTAACTGAAGAGTGTCTGGCCCTTGACCTAAAATCCTGAATGGCACGCATCCTGGCAGATTAAAAATTTTGGGTGGTACATATGTCATCCAATAATATTTACAGTAATACTACATTTGGCTCATAAACTGTTATTTTAACCGCTCAAAAGTGCGAATAATACCTTCTTTCCATATTATCTAAAAAAAAGAGTGTGAAAATCCAATTCTCCACATTCCACAATATACCACTTTTAGAAAACCCCCAAAATATGCTGTTTCTGCAGATGCACACATTCTGTTTTGCAAAATTGTTTTCATGTAAGTACTTGCCATGAGTCTTCTAATGTTTGTGTAACATGAATACCGAGAAGATGATCCTGTCTGGCCACTTTGAGGCTATTTATAGATGGAGAGTATTGTAATCATTGTAGGAAGATAATTATATTTAAGCAGATAAATATAAATAATTGGAATTCACAAATATCTAAATGAATGCATGTGGCCACTAATGGTGAATATGTGTCTAGTAGGAAGTAAACAAAGAATTTTGTAAGCATAACTGTAATAGATGATATGCCATTTACCATTATATGAGACTAAGATGACCACAAGTAAACAAAAGGCTTCTGGATTGGAGCAATGATGTCACCATAATGGAATGATGGCCTACAAAATAGTGCAAAGACGTCTGAACTCTGTTTACAACAGTTCCAACTCCTGGTCATCTTCTGGACCCGAAGGGAATACAAAAAAGTGTACATAGCCTATAATGCATATGTAACAGTCAGAGAACAAAAAAATGTATTGCTTCCAACTTTGAATAATGCCTGTGCTCACAATAAAAGGTCTAAATGGTTCAAAAACATTATGTACGGCATGTTTAAGATGTTTTATTATGCTGCGATTGTTACGTCGGATCAGGTATCACAGGTAATGGACCCACAATGCAGGAATGGCGAGAATCCGATAAACAAGCCGGGATCGGGGCAGGCAGCACAGGAGCGTAGTCAAAAAAACGACTAGGAGGTCGGGGCAGGCAGCACAGGAACGTAGTCAAATAACCATAGCCGAGGTCAGGACGGGTAGCGCAGGATCAAGGTCAGAAGAACAAAGCCGAGGTCTGGTACACGTAAATATCAATCAAAAAGGCACAAGAGAAATAAACACCCTGAGAACAATTACATGGACTCGTTGAACGGGCAAGGAAACACAGGACCAGGAAGTTTAAATAGGGCCAATGGCGGGAGAACAGGTACAATTATAGCGCCGTCGCGATGGCAACGAAAACAAAACAAACCCTCCTGCCTGTGGTACCTCCGCGAATGACGCGGACGCGCCACACAGGCAGGAGAGGAAGAAAGACAGCCACCGTGGACATGCAGCGGCGATCGCTCAACCGCAACGTCCTCTCTGCCTGTGTTGCCGCCGCGAGCGACGCGGCAGCGCCACACAGGCAGAAGAGGTACTGGTCGGGTGCCGCGAACATGTAGCGGCAGATTGTCTCTCCGATCGCTGCTGACATGCTGCGGCAGCCCGATCAGGACTGCCAGTGGCTGGGAGGCGTGCCTGCCTGACGCGCACGCCCCCTCGTGTGCGTGCCTGCTCGACACGCACGCCCCCTCGTGTGCGTGCCGTGCGCACGGCGGCAGACGAGGAGGACGTGCGCGAGGAACGCCGTGGGACCCCGGCTGGACAGGTAGGTATAACAGCGATGATGTCATTGTAATGTCATGAAGATGGCTCATTTTAATTTTGTTTTCCAAGACATTTATTTTTTACATATTGCTGACCAGCCTAGATAAAATGCTGCCATGCAGTATGGGGATGTATAAATGACTAATTGGTTCCCTTCCATAAGTCTATACATCCCACACACATTTTATCTGGGCTGGTACAGCAGTATGTAAAAATTCTATGTGCCCTGGAAAACATGGCTGATGTGGTCACCCTATCCGCACCTGCCCACCTCTTGCCACAACCTCAACACAGGTGTCCCAATTTGGACACTTGAAATGTTGGAGTTTGGTTTAGTGACATAAAGGAAGGCATGATGCTAACAACCTGCCCATTCACACATTCAGAAGTTAATGTAAAAGCCCTGAGAGTCACTGTTATAGCCTGTGATTTTATAGGCTTGGCTGTTCAACAGTCTCAAAGCATAAAATGTACTCCAGCTGATCTCTCAAACTCTGGAATAAGACACTAAGCTACATAAAAACAATTACTTAGCATTGTCAGAACATGGGTATAAGCCAAGTTATGCACGAAAAAAGTTATGCAAGGAGACGGAAAGGGATGAGATACTTTGGTTCCTCTTTCTGTCGTGGCCCATTCCCTGCTAATTCTTGCTTATTTATGTTGGTCATATGATTGCAAAGGCATAGCTGAACTAGGAAAGCATATGTTTGTATCAGATGTGCTAATCTGTAATAACTAGGCATTCCTAGAAAGTTTGTCACAAATATTCTGTCGTGTAACAACTTGCATTATCTGCAAGAGCTAAATTTCATAGGTCCAGTTGGTCAGAGGAAACATGTTTATGGTCATAACAAAATCATGGTAACCCCCGCAGGATGAGGACATATGGGGATAGATTTGAGTTTGGCAGTGGGGCACTGATAGATTCCTGGGGAGACTCCTTGGCAGCCTGCCCAGCACCTTCTAATGTCTAAGTCACATTGGGGACACAGGGTGACCAAAAAACCCTGTCTGGCCTGCCCTAACCAGACTCCCATGAACTAGACGGCTATGGGGGCTCTATATAGCTGAAAACATTCCATCCGACTGACGGGGACCTAGCCACAAATCCATGAAACTGTGCGGCAGCTAGGAACCACGGAGATGCCCGCCAACAATTGGAACTCCATCACTACAGACATTTGTTGCGCAACCACATCGTTCTTTTGGGGTTACACTATGCTTGTGGTGGGCAACACTGTAGTGGTCACGGAGAGGGAGCTCCTTTGGAACCCTGGTTTACCCAGCTGGAACTCTGGCCATAGCGCAGACTATTCCCGGGGACATTTCCGATGCTGTAGCTCAGTGTCTCGAGGTTGGATCAAGTTGCTTTTTGAAACATAACATCCTCGGACTCTGAGCTCTCCATTGGTAACCCGGGAGTGACTTTTTGTTGAGTGGGCATTGCTGGCTGTATAACTGTATGAAGGGGCCAGACTGTCAGTTCCTGTTTTATGTCAAGAGTGGGGTAAGCCTTGGTGCTGTCCTTATCAGGACAGTAAAGCACTGTATTGCTATGTTACAGTGTAACCGCGATTTCTGAGAGGATGTGTTTCCTGATGTCTTCGACACTAGCTCCACCTGACGATCCAAGTCTTGTGTTCCTGGTGGTTACAGGCAGAAGGAAGCAACGTCTGGCAGGTGTACCTAGTCGGGGTGCAGGGCGTCATGTCACAACATCAGTATTGAAAAGGCAGAGGGACATGACTTGTACACATTTGCATCATTTTGGTAGATAAGCTTCCTAGAGGCATATAAACGACCCTTTGTTGAGTTGACAATATTAAATGTCACCTATTATGATGACCACATTCAAGGCTTGCGGATGAATTGGTTTTGATACAATTTCTTCCATAAGTAGATTAAGCTATATGTGTATATAACAAGCATAACCTTCACACTTATTGAATGCAGTGTATGTTAAAGTTAAATTACCAAGGTAGCAACTCTACAGCCTTGGGACCATGTTGGCCAATTATTTATAGGGATAATGCAGATTTATTTTTTGTGTGACACAGGTATCAGATATTCCAGGGGCCAATCCAACTCTAGGGTGCTACGGGGTGAGAAACCTGCTCTTTGTTTTCCGTTTAGGTGCAGTGATGGTTTGCATGTGCAATCTGAAGAAAATAATATAAAAAATGTTAACCTTGGATTTTAGGGTTTTTTCATTTATTGAAGGTAAATTATATTTGGTTTAAAGTTATGCCTGTGCCAAAAAGACACCCAGCATATCAATTTATTTCAAGTTCTAAAGCAATCATTCTTCGAGAAGGAAGTAGAATGTTTAAAGGGTGTATGAAGACTGGGAGAGACTCATGAGAATAGTAGTTTAGTAAGAACTGGAGAGTTACCGGCTACCAACCCTTGGCCTGCATAATATATTGAAGTCTTTTACGATTCACTGCTTTAGTTTCTTGGAAGATATGGGCTGGTCTCTAAAAACTGCTGATTACCTCTGTTTAGCTGTTTAATTGCTTTCAGGAACAAGACCTTAAGAGCTTGCATATGAAACAAGTTTCGGTCACCTTCCAGATAGCCGTAGGAAAGATGTGGTATCACAATATTTATGGTTAGCCTCATTCTTACAAACTGTATGTTCTCAATACTTTAGTCTATGGAGCAGGCGAGTACTGTGGAATAATTTCACCTACAATATGTGAGAGACCTAAAGAAGGATTTATAAGATCGAGAGGTGCATTAATACAGAGGTAGATCAACTTTAGACGTAGGTATGTGTGAAAGGTGAAACCTGATGGACTAATGACTTTATCAACCTACTATAACTAACTAACTAACTGGCTTAACTATTTTTAATCTAAGTCCTGTCGGTTTCACATAGAAGACTCCAGCATTGAGCATGTAGAACATATGAAAGGTTAGGCAATGAAAACTAAAACAACCATTGGTCATCATTTGACTTTTATTAAATATTGTAAACAGAGAAGGAATTGGCATATCTGGTATTGAAACAACAGGCCTCTTGTAGAAAATGTAGAAATTTGTCATGAAACTTTTCAGAAAAATCAGCTGTAAAAAAGGTATACAATCGTTACTGCAGTTATCATTGATAAAGTACTCACATAGTTATTCAAGAGACACAGGATGTTTTATGAAGGTATCGCAGGCACATAGCACACAGATAAAAAGTATTATCCTGCAACTGCGTCAATGTATAAAATATTTTACTGTCAAGCAAAAGTTCTGTATGTGCGAACAAACAATCTGCATAAAGAGGTGCATCTTGTGTATAAATGTCTGGTTTAGATTTAGAAGCACCCTACTAAATTAACCACCACACCTTAATTGGTGGAATCACATTGACTAGTACGTCTACCAAGTTCTTTAATGTATATATCGTTATGTCACATGTATGATAATCTGCACTGCGTCTGTCACACACCTATTGAGACCTTTATGCATAAGCCCACCAACTCCATAATCAGACATTGTTTAAAACAAAAAGAAAACTCCGACCTTGCATTGAAAAATACACACCTCTAAAGCACTTACAAAACACAGATTACTATAGTTTACATAAAGTCCACTGCAGCATTTGTAAATCACAAATAGCTTTGCGAATATACATATTTGGTAAATAAATGACATAAGATGCTTCAGTAAAGCATTAAATATTTTGCTATATTGGTTATTATATTGTCTAAATATATAGCCATATAGTGACATATTGGACAATTCACGATGTACCAGACTTTTACCTATCACTCGCCTCTATAGGTTATTGATATAAGTAGTAAGTAATGTAGCAATGTATTTTTCTGTAACCCACCAATACCCAAAGCGTATTAATTCGATAATGACTTACACAGCATTTGATCTGCCACATGGTTGTTTGCATATATTAATGTATTTGTTGGACTGGTCATGTAACTGAGGCAACGTCTGTTCCAAGGCAAATCTTTACCACAATGTAGATTTAATTTTCAATAGTCACCACTGCTAGAGTTTGTAGCTTATATTACACAACTGTTAAGTTACTCAGGGAATGCTGATCACTACAATTTTTTACTGTAGTAATAGTCTTGCTAATTTAGATTACGTGTGCAAACCAAGCTTATCAAACAGTGTTCCAATATTAGTTATATTATTAATTAATATTTCATACCATTTGTCTTGATTTTACGATGGAAAATGATACACGTAACAAGTGTAACTTGTAGAATGATGATAAGAGAACATTATGTTTAAAGGGTGGCTGTCACTATAAGTGATTTATACTTTCTGTTAAATACCAATAAATCAGTTCTAGGTTTATTCCATGAATGATTATTTTTGCTTCTCAAAGTTTATGAATCTAAAGAGGGCTATCGAATAAAAGACAAAACCGAATCACACACATATATACACAACCGTTCAAAAGTTTTGGGTTACTTGCCCTTGGTTTTGAAAGAAAAGCACATCTTGTCCATTAAAATAACATCAAATGGATCAGGAATACATATTAATGTTGTAAATGACTATTGTAGCTGTTAACGGCCGATTTTTAAGAGAATATCTTCATAGGCGCACAGAGGCTCTTTATCAGCTACCATCGTTCCTGTGTTCCAATGGCACGTTGTATTTGCTAATCCAAGTTTAAATTCATTACTAAACCCTTTTGCAAACATGTTACAGGTAGAAAATTCCTTGTTTTCCATGAAAACACCTAAGTGACCCCAAACTTTTGAACACCAGTGTATCTTGTGTCTGCCTTTATCAAGAGCACAATCAAAGGTTTAACACTACACCGTTTAAATGGTGGAATGCCAAATAGGTTTTCCCACAATTACTGCTGTTTCAAAGGACTTGTAGAATGCACTTTCCGGTAAAAGACTCTTGGAGCATGTCTGTGCCCCAATACTGACGCAATACAAATGTAGATGTTTGTAGTAAAAATGGTGTATATATATGTAGCAAATAGATAATATATTCTAACTGAATAAAATTATTGACACATAATGAAATCACATTGAAAAACATATGTAAGCAGTCTTCACCTTATGTACCATTGTCTCTTGGCACGTTAACACATATGTTGGTTCTGTATATTGTCAATTTCAATATTATTGTTAACTATCATTAATGTCCCCTATTCTAAAAGCTGTTGGTGCTATACCAGTAATAAGTGACTTGTTTTGGTCGAGCAATGTTAAACATGATACAGTTTTAATTTTGTGTTTGTCATGGTCTCGTAGTTCCACACTATAATATTTAATTTTACAGCAGGGTGTAATCATTGCATCCATAACCAACACTCACTGATAGCATGACTTTTGTAAATGTTCTTTGTGTAACGTTGGTTGTCAACATTGATCTCTCGTGGTTATGCCATTTTATCATTTTATCCGAGTCTCCTACTAGCACTACAAAGTGTAACAACTCTAGAATAGAATAAACCTTTGCTACATACAATATAATGTTAAAAATGATGACACTGAACAGTATTCCTACTTAAACAACTGATGATTCTGCATGTTTCTTATCATCATGTGATGGGTCTGGGTCAGGGTTACAGCACGACAATAGACGGCTCCCAAGATTAGTATAAGCATATCGGAAATACATGATGTGGCCCATGGCGACAAATGACACTGAAATAAGCACCAGCAAGCCGAAGGCTTCAGGGTTCGGGCCTAAAATCACCATGATGAAATGCATCAGGTCAAGGAGATAGTTCATTGAGTTCTGGACGCCATTTACGATGCCTCTTTCAGATTCAATGACATTTTCTTGAATAAGTTGTGTTACGGTGAGATCAAAGGACCAGAGACCTGAAAAGGAAACATTTGAAATAAATGAAAATGCTTGCGATGACGCACCACACTTTAAATAAGTGGATTAAAAAAGAAAAATACCATTGAAGATAAAATGTTCATTACCTATTATAAAATACACCTGAACAATTCTAATCAATTGTTTTATTCTATGTTGTTATATTCTAAACAAATAAACAGAATGTGCAGTAAACATGGCAGATAGATCGTCTCAATGTATCAGAAGTACGGGGTATCTAAATCTTGGTGAATGAATATATGGTGGGACATCTCATTAAGATTTTGTCAGTAATATATTAAAGGAACACTCCAGCCAACATATGCACTTTACTGCATATGACAGAGATCCCTTTAAATTTCCACTTGCAAATCCATATACAGGATTTTATATGGCGCTGATTTTAAAGGGGATCTCCCACTAATTTAATTGTTACACAATATTATGTTTTCAGGCAGGTGCATATCCATTTGTGTGCTTTCTACGTCTGTTATATTAGCCTGATTTGCTTATGATACTGCCTGTGGTAAAGAATGGTTCAGTTGGATACTCTTTACTAGTGAAAAAGGGGAAGTAAGTGTAGCGTTTGAGCAGGGAAAGTGACAGAAAATATCACATGAACGACAACGACAGCCTCAAGATTTGCAGATAAAGAAGGGTTATTGGAAAGGAGGAAAAAGCTGTTTTTTTTTCTCAATGCTTATCAACAGAGAACTTTTAACACCAATGAGATTTTCATTTTTCATGAGGCTTGCCTTTATGTTTGTGAATTGGTGTTTATATTCATTGGAGCATATTATTTATACATCGTAATCAGGAATTGCAAATTTTAACACATTAGAACAACTGCACGGCTGGAGAATGAACCTAGAATGCAGTGCTAGCTGCTCAAGAGCTTGCCGGGTTCTACGTAGGCATACAGCTTCTGGGTGGTCCTCAGTAACAGTTTTTGTATGAATTTCCTTCAGGTGGGGGTTAATGTGTGTTTGTAACCACTGGTCACATTTGCTTCATGAGCTCAGTGTGTGTCATTACAGATGCACTAAACTTAGTAAATAAGTTTAGTTTGTCATGAAATGTGAAAAAAACAAGAGGATAGCATATATTTTGCCCCTGCTCTATTATATTCCCCCCCCCCATATATATCATATGTTTAAAAATATAAGGTCAGGTAAGCCTTTGGTGCAGGAGCAGTTCACTGAGGTTAGCCCTTCGTAAGGCATAATAATATCAGTGGGTTGAAATGCCCAATTTCCCAGCCAACTCCCAGTGAATTTCAGAAGTCATCTAGTCAATACGCATGCACTGTAATATTAAAATGTTTACTTTAGTTACTTTTCCAGGTGAAAATAATCTAGTTAGCCAAAGAAAATCTATATACTATTTTTACTTACCAACTCTAGCGGCAATAACTCCAGAAAACAACAGGCAAACTGAGATAAGTGACACAGGTGCATCAGCATCAGTAGAAATTGAGCTTGAGTTGTTTAAGTTCAGACCATCTGTTGTGAAGTTCACTTCAGGAGCACCACCGGATGAAATAGTGGGTAACGGATCTCCTTGAAGCAAGCGAGCACTGATATCATCAAATGGAGAAACTGTGAGGTCCAGTGGGCTTCCAGGCATGAAGACTGAGATGACACATAAAATGAGGCTGCTGAGTTGAGCTATTCCAGAAATGAAACCTGTACGGGTCAGACCCACCTTCCGCCTTAGCCAGGTGAAAGCCACGGTACCAGTGATGCCGGAAATAGCAGAAGCTCCCATAAGCAGGCTAAGGACAAAGCCGCTCAGGCCCTGAGTATAAGCGTAGCCAGTGGTGATACAGTCAAAGCCAAGAACAGTCATGTATAGAAAGGCGAGGCCCATTCCGGCCCAAAACACATCCTGGTTGTAGTATGCAACCCACCCATCTCTGAATGTGCGGAAGGGCTCTGCGATTTTCTCACTACAGCTGGGCTCCTTTAGTGATTCGATGGCTGCAACAACTTTCTCATCCATAAGAGACAGATCTTCAGTGAGCTTCTCATTGTTATTGGTGTTGCTGTCAATAACTGAAATTAAGAAAACAAAGAGTCCAGCAAAATAAGAAAACTATCAAAAAATAAAAGGCACAACACTTTGTTAATGTAACCCATCAAGTCTTAAAGTTTCTTTAAGACAGCTTGACATGTACACCTTCAGTAGATCAGAGGTGTACAAAAAAATCACAAGGTGTGATGCCCCACGCTGGAAGTCATGCCACAGTGGGCTAGCTTGTGCTGAAAATTCCTTAAGTTTTCCCACAATATATGCAACCATACAGGTAGAAATTAGATAGAAAATGTACTGATTGATACACTAGCATTTGGGAAGCAATAAACAGAGGGAGGTTGGAGACTACATAAAAGAATTTAGGTGATTTCTATGCCCTGTGAAGGGAGGTGGGAAAACCTTGGTGGCTGTTTGCTTCTAAGCCAAATAATCACACAAAATAAAATGTTACTTGCATTCATTTAATGAACAATGATTATTGGTTAAATAAATGCAACATAATTAAATGTTATCAGTACCTTTAATGTTCAGCTGTTTTAATTCCTGGTCATTCTCTTTCTTAATGGTTTTATTAGCAAGTGCCGGTGTCTTCTGATACACCTTCCACAATAACATGTATTCCACACACATAGACACTAAATTCCATCCGGCAATAAATGCACAGCCAATAACTGGGGAGCCAAAGGTCACTATCTGTCCAACAGCCATCGGGGCCAATATATTTGTCAGCTGATCAATTCGCCTTACAGTGGCATTCATATCTGTCAGTAAAAACATAAAAGAAATAGTGAAGTGCTTCATTCCAAGGATTCCATAAACTCTTCTTTCTGTCATAACATCCAACATGTTTAATTTGTTAGGTGGAGAAGAGTTCTTGACATACTTATATCTAGAGAAAAAGACAAATGGTTAAAACGAACAAGACAGAAAGCAAAAAAAGTTAAAGGGCAGATTAAAGTGAATTTCGGGGTAGACCAGAGCAGGGTCCTGGGAGCAGGGTGGACTAAAGGCAAAAAGCAAGCAAATTGGATGGAGAAGAAAAAAAGGCAGAAGTGTGAGACCGTGATCAACTTCACCGCATTATAAAGAGCCAACCGCAGTCAATTTCTACAGCAAGACTGGCTGAGCTGGCCCTACACAGTCCATGGTTAAATCGGATTAACATTAACTATAAACTATGCAAGGGAGCCTTGGTCCTTATTGCTCTAGAAGATTACTGGGCATGGCGCATCATGACATATTTGGAAGGGATTTAAGGGGTTAATTCACCTGCAACATCCTATGTTGATTGATGCTGTGTATATTTCACTCTTTTTCTTTCAGGGGTGTATTTACAAAATAGTAAATGTAATGAGCTAGAACATATTATCACATTGTGTCTACCAAAACTTCCCCGTCAAAGAACAATAAGTAATTATAGAAAGTTTACCTGCTAACTTGCTCCTATCATCGCCTGCAACCACAACAATCCAGTCCCTCTGTATGGCAATAGAAGTGGCTGTGCTAGCCAGATTAGCGATGTTGGCTATTGTGATGACAAAAATGTAGCACGCTGTCTACAAGATGACAAACACATGGGTCAGCATAATAAATATTGATTAGCAGGGAGATCACCAAGGTTGGTTCAACATATCAGACCAAGTGCCACATATCAATGTTGTAGATAAATTACCATCAGACATCATTCAATTATAGCTCCTTATCAATTTTCTGCTTATTCTTAAATAAAACACTAGGTTGCAGTCTGTAAGAAATAATGTTTTTTTTATTTTTAATAGTTGCCTTATTCCAAGTGGTGGGACATTTTCCAGCCCCCCCACCACTCCACTTGAATAATTACCTGTTTCACCGTGTTACAGTCTACTTGACTGCTTGGTCTTATGATATAATTTCATAGCTCATCCACCTCATTCACCGCTACCAAGCCAACATGAAAGAAGACCTCCACACCCCCACTTTATTGCCACCCGAGGATGAGTTTGAAAACTGCCACCCTCCCTTGTGACTCTCCACCTTGCCATGCAACCCCTAACACCTTGACCTTACCAACGGATATATAATAAAAATATGAAAACATTTCGATGCAATTTGGAAACTTACTAGAAGCCATCCTTTGTACATTGACAAAAGTTCTATCTTATAGATGAAAACCACCATCAAGATGATGCCACAGATAATGACAGAAACATTTTGTACAATCAGCGATGTTTGAGCCACTGCAAGAAAATACAAAGAATAACAGTTAAACGCTTTTCACATACCACAGAATAATTAGGAACGGTAAGCATATGTCAACGGAGTTAATTTCTGTAGGAAACCAGTACATTTGCAGCCCATCTGGGAAGAATTTGTGAGATAGGGCTCTGTGAATAGCCCACTTGCCAAGCTGCACAAAGTTCATTCTTGAAAGCAAATACAGACGATTCTTACAGAACCACAATACTTAGAATCTATAGTGAACTTGTATCCGGTTTGGCTGTGTTGAATTAAGTGATTCTCAAACAACAGTTATTTGAGTGAACACTATAGATAAGAATTTCTAACGACTAGGAACAATCTGTTAAAGTGTTTTGACAATATGAAGTAACGTTTTATGCCACCTAAGTAGGGTGATCACCTGTCCCTGGGAATGTCCCTAAATCAAAAGAATTGCCCCAGTGCCCTGGGCAGCCCTATTTGTGACTATGTCATGTCCAGGAATTAAATAAGAATAGTGCAGGCTATGCTTTGCCAACAGAGAGTGAGGAGAGCAGGCAAAATAACTTACACTGACATCAGAAAATCCTACCAGTGGAGATTCCACCATGCTGTCAGCTCTAAGGGCAACTAGGAACCTGAAAGGCTGAACTTTGGGGGGGGAGCTTCCAGACATCCTTCTCTCCTTGGGTCTTTCTGCGAATGTGTGAGTTGCCCTCACATCCCTCTAGCTGACCTTCCTCCAAGGGTATATTTAAATTTACTTCTAGTTCTTTTCAAGCTCGTCAAAAGCTTTCTTTTTTAACATATTAGCTGAGCTTGACAGCTTCCTGCAGGATTTCATTTTCAGAATAATTACAATGGAGCCTGATATTAGAATTAGATATAGAAAAAAGCATAACGGCATAAATGCACAGTGGTCAATAATTATATCTCCCTCTCTCTCTTTATATATATACATATATATATATATGTAAGGAAGAGTGTGTGTACATACTGTACATAAGACTTGAATGACATGAAACCACACCCACTTAGGCCACAACACAAATAAATCTGTGAGGGGGTGGGGTCAGGGCAGGACATGGGCGGAGCCAAGCAAATTACTGACCCACAAGCCAAGTAATCAGCTCTGATTACTGGAGCTTCCAGGTGAAATCTACAGAGTCCTCAGGTATGCTCTTATGCAGGAAATCCCCTCTTAATATTTTTTATTTTAAGAAGTACTAGTAGTAGTCAGAGAGAAAATTGATTTTAAAAGTCCCTGGAATACAAAAAACACACAATCTGGTGTCATTTAAGCATTAGCAGTCCTGTTTGTGTAAGTCAACATCAATGAACTTTGACTTTCTTGAGTAATGCTGTAAACAGACGGTTTATTCACAAAAGCAGGGGGTTGTGAGTGTGCTGACATTATGAAAGAAAAACATAAAACACCTTTAAAATTAAAGTGGACAACTACCCTGGACCCAGGTTTATGGTTCCCTCATCATGGCTGCATTACCTGCTGACATTATATCCTGGTGCCCAGAGAGTACAGACTGGAAGCAGAAAAGCATTTCTGGAGAGGTGTGTATCAGCTGTGTACAACGCAAAATTCAACCACTAAACCTTTGTTGGAGTAGAAACAGTGGAAGAGCTTTGGTCCTTCACAATGCCCAAGTAAGCTAGTAAGTTGTAACCACAAGCCCTCCACAAATTCACCCTCCTTCTCCACTTAGTGAATAAACCAGAAAGGATCTTATCTGAAGCAAACAAGGTACCTCTCAGTCTTGGGTTTTTGTCAACCCAGTCGCCAATAATTGCTCCAAGCAGAAGAACAGAACCTGCCACCACCAGTCCATAGACTGCAGTCAAGAGTAAACTATTTCCATAGAGTTCCACCAGAAAGAGAGACACCGCAAAATGCCACATCCGATCTCCCTGTGAAAAAAGATAATTATGATCATGATCAATAAAAAGTATTTATCCTAGTATATATACGTATATATATATATTCTTTCAGAAGTTGTCAGTTGAGTAGGACCATTTTAAAATAAATTTGGGTGTAATGTCCACAGCCAAGAATGCGGTTGAATTGGATTTAATGTATCAACTGCCCTCTCTTTAATTCAGGACCTCTCTTCTGTGTAATTCACACAAGGAACTCCATCTCACTCACCAATGTTACCTTTTTTGTTTGTTTTGTTTTTCATCCAACTGCAACCATAAATACAAAGAGTGCTAACTTTATTGTGTATTTAGTATGAGGGGTAATACCCCGATAGCCCCAAAAGTTGTCTTTATGTCCAACCATCCTGCTGCCTTAGCATACTTCCCAAAAATGACTCTTTAAGGGTCAGTGGGTAGTGATATTCTCAGTATATGCATAACTATCATTGTTATATATTACTATTATTGATTTATATAGCATGATCACATTCATCAGAGCTATACAATGTGTACTAGGTGGGCTTTTAAGCCCGTAAGCAAGGAGAGGTATGTAAAAACACCTTGTCTAAAACTCAGAATTTAACAGTTTGAAAACCAGTCATCATAAATAACCTATAAAGCACGCTTACAACTCTGTCACCACTTCACCAATGCCATTCTTGTAACATTTACAAGTAATAAAGCACTTTTGTCTACAGTTTGTCTTTAACCTTCATGCAGAAGTATAAGAAGTACTTGATATTAGAGGTGCCTTAAAATAACTTCTTTTGCAACACAACTGACTCCTGGAACCAGTTATGTAATTAGATCCGTCTCCAGTTTTGTACGCTCAGACCACTTGAAAGGTCCACCTGTAGTCCTTTCGAAACATACCCAGTACAAATATTAGACTCATACTTAATACATTACTACATACAATCTTTTTTTTTAACAAAATGATAGTGTTCCATTTAATTTATATGCAGTAAATCTAGGTTTTAGAAAAGCAGTGATAATATGCAAAACAATGTTTTGGCTATAGAAAAACTGCCCTTAAAATCCATCTTCCAACAGAAACTCTGTGATACTCTACATTTCGCAACTGCCTTGAGTTGTGTGACCCTCCATAGGGCCTCTTATTTTCAAAGGGATTAGCTAATTCCAAGTCCATACCATACAAAAAAAGGTTTGAAAATAATTCACCAAGGACAGACAGCCACTCAGTAGTCTGTTTTAAGTTTAATAGTCTGTCCTACGCTCAATAGCCTGTCCTACGGTGCATTCCTGCTTGGGAGCATCTCTAGTTTTAGCTCCATCAACATATCAGTGTGATCCTGCTACAAGAGCAGTCCAGACGTGGACCTCCTTTCTTTCTTTTGCCATAATACCACTTAAAAGTGGATGCGGGCACCTGACCTACATTGGTGTCACTTAAATTAAATGTATTTATCAAACTTAATATTATAGAATGTTTGGATACATAAAACGTGTGAAATGGTTTGTTCTAGAAACTAAGGGAAATGGAAAGGAGGAAGGTTCAGATCAGGAAGTAACTATGATGCATGTTCTGAATAAAAAAGGTGAACTAAGCGCTTGTTTTATCAATAAAATGTGCAGCAAAGCAAAAACATGCATGCTTTTTACCTTTAGGAAACACAAACAGATATGAAAATCAGTGAAAAAAAGCTTTGCACTCTGTAATTCCAGAGAAATTCTTCATACATATAAAAGAAAATAAAAATGTATACAACACAAATGTGTAGCACGGTATTTTCAGTCCTTCTGGAGATCCCTTCTTATGTAAAGAGAGGATCTTTGGATGGACTGAAAATTTCTCAGCAAGCTTTATTTTATCAAAAGTGCATTATTATATTTTTTAAGCAAGCGGCACATATTTAGGGGACAATTAAAGTTTTTTTTTTACTGTTTTATACTATGTCCTCTATTCTTTATATTAGTGTTCATTCTTCATAAGGGATATTATTATTTTATGGGGAAGGATCCTGTTTGGGATTCACAATCCATATTCTGCATAAACCACAGCCTGGTTTTTAAGGCTCTAGAGAAAGTGAGTGAAAGTTTGGTGGGAATATAGGGGATACCCATTTATATGAATCATACAGAGTTACACATTTGTATTGGATATGTTTTTATTTTCTAGTATATGTTTGTACTGGATATGTTTTTATTTTCTCGTATATGTTTGTATTGGATATGTTTTTATTTTCTTGTTTGGAGAATTTCTCTGAAATGACAACACTTTTTTTCACCGATACATGTTCTGGCTCACATGTCCTTAAACTCAGCTTTGCTAAGACTAAGTGCTTCGCAGGTCTGTTTTTGGAACTACATAAAAAGTAAGAAAAACAACAAATGCAAATAAAAAGAATGTTTAACTTATTGTTTTTCAAACTTTTTTTCTGCGAAGAGCCATTAACAGAGCTGCTCGTCTTGTCTGGATAAGAGACGTTTCACCTGCCCGCACTTCTTATCACAATGGTTAGAAAGCTTATCAGCTTTTTGGGACTTGCAAGCATATTTCAGCTCAAAGCGCTTACATTGCATCACACTCTGCAGAAAACAATTTATCTTTAAAAACGTTTACTCTGAAAATATTTCCCGTTCTTGTCTAATGAAGCAGTAAAGCATCAACTTATCTTAAAAAATAAATTATTGGCAACATTAGAGAAGTCAACACTTAACAATTAGTAATAAATATGGTAACAATAACAAATATGTTACAATTGTCTTTTGTATCACAAAGCTTTGTTGTTGGAAGACTAGTTATAGCCCTAATCTTAATATAAACTCTTGGTTACGCTCACAATGATCTACCTATCTTCAGGTGCGGATCTAAATTGAACATGGAAAATATATTTGGATTGGACAATATTAAAATATAATTTAATATAGTAATTCAAATATTAATGTTATGTAATATTAGAATTCTATATATTATTCTATAATATTAATTCTGCACACAGTCTTACAAATTAACAATGTATTAGACAGTTTCAAAGGGAGGGCCTTCATTTTAATACATGGCATTTAAATAAATACAGCTGTATTATCTGTTTGTGCTATGTGTTATACAGGTTGCAAGTCACTCTCTGTATGTATATACATTAAAAAAAATCCTTATTGTTCGGGTGAACATATTGAAGTAGAGCACTTCTGGGGTAGGGTTCTGAAAGTGGAGCAGTCACCACGGAATGAACTAAATGTCTCTACTTTCCACAATCAGCACATGTATCAGAAGTGCTCTTTATCGATAGGGCATAATGTGACCTTAGCAATGTTAAAGCTGTATTTCATTATAGCCAGTAGTGCAGTTCCTTTTACAGGGGCGGAAAAACATTAATGAATAATAGCAAAGGTAATAATGAACCATTTTTGCTCTAATTGTTCTAACAAACGTTGGTAAAAGTAGAAGAACAAACTGAAATGTTGACTAGGATGAATTAGCTGGACCTTTTAAATAATTGAGTGTTTTATGTTGAATATTTTCACTGCATGTATAATACTAAAGCAAGCAGAGTGCCAAGTGCACACCTAGTGGCTATTTCGAGTACTACACCGAAATAGATCGTGGGGAAAAAAATAAACGCGTATTTGCCGTGGTTAGAACATATGATATACTCACTTATAGTATATGTACTTACCCATGTGGACAGAGAGTGGCCAAGGTACATGAGAAACTTGGCAGATGTGAAGTAGGTAACACATGATCCTACAACAAGAATAGATATCAGTGACAGGGGACTACAGCAAAATCCAACGCGCATACGTTACAAGGTGTGCGACATTATGTGTTACCAGTAAATGCATAAACACGCATTCCTGTCCATGGTATATTTAACATGCATTAAAACAGAATAGAAGCGAGATCAACCCCAAACTGGGTACAGTACTCACCACAGCAGCCATCCTCGCCTTTCTTGTCTTCCGATTTAGCCATTGTTATATTCTAGTGCATTAATATTCCTTCCTATCGTATAGCTTTGTGTATGATTTCTATAGGCTCCAAGGACTAGGGTTGACAATCTATAACAGCACGAATGTGTCAAAGCAGATCGGATTCTCCTATTCCTCCTTTCCAAACTTAGCTATCACTGTAGCTGAAGTTGGAAAGTAAATGCCTTATGCAAGAGAAGAACGAAAAGGGGATCTAGAAAATCTAGAGACCCCTCTCCCTTAGGCTAAAGCCCCCTCCGTCCGCTATGGACCCCGATCTGAGGCGCTATGTGGAAAGATTCTTCGCTATCCCTAAATAGGGTGTCAACAGCAGAGAAGTGGAGGCCGCCCACGACGACCGTGGGAGCCAATCGTGTTCTACTAATCTGCATACCCCGCCCATTAACTGTTTAGCAAAGCGTATGCTATGTGTCAGATAAACTGCGTACTGAACAGTGTATAAGAGCGCTTTGTCCTGCGTGCGTCTATTATGAACAGTGTCTTCCGGGTGATACCCGCCACCCCACCCAAAGCTTTCCGTGGTGGTCTGTTATTATTGTATACAATGTAAATAAGCAGTCATGTGGCTAGCAGCCGTAACGTATGCTTACTGCTGAGTGATACCCTACACTCCACCCTATGCTTACTCTGAGGGGCTATTGGCCCCCGACTAGCGCAAGCCTCAGATGACTCTCTGAGAAGACCTCATTGTGGGTCTGTGTGGCAGTTTCCCCAATACATTTTTAGGGTCAGGCTCTGAGAACTGCCCTGCTACCCTTTTAATACAGGTAGTATTGCTAGGCCCCAACCTCCGCTTCCCTGCCTGGAGGAGCTGCCCTTTACCCACCAGCCTCCTTACGTCAGGCATTTATCTAACAAATGTACTCAGAACTATGGCTGAACTGGCGTCTGTTCCCTTCCTAACATCATTTGGCTCTTAAACAGTGAGAGGGCCACTTCATTTGTGTGGAATGGAATATTTAACACACGTCTTTGGTGAATTTTATGGATAAAACAACCTTTTTTATTCCAGCATACCTTGGAATGGTTTTTGCCCCAGTCTCAGGGTAAAGGGGCAGATTCCAGAGCTCCACCAGTCTGGAGCTGCCTCTTTCCTATTCTACACCATTGTGGTCATACATAACAGTGCAATTGACTCAAGTAATTCTTTAAATAATGGCAAGTCCAGGTTTGCATGAGAACAGCTGCAAGAGCCATTTGGCTAACGTTTGAATAAGTCATAACATAGAATCTTAATGAAGGCTATTAAAGGGTCATTTTGAAAGTTTTGAGGTATGAGTTCAAGATATACAGTCGTGCTCCTTTCAGCACTGAACAGGTTAACAAATATGTAGCAATTCGTGTTATTACAGGAGACCAGAAACAATCTCCTATCATGTTTTCTGACAAGATCCACTTAAAATTATCATTGTGTCAAGAAAAAGAACTTCCAAGGGTTTGAGAGTTAAAGTAATAAAATAAACACAAAAACTGCTTCTGGATTTTACGGTAATTGTTATAGTGTCATTAGTGGTTAAAAGTTTTATGTGGTTGGTGAAAGCATTGCTAAATATTTATCTCATTTGCAAAACAAATAGAGATTTCCAGCCCTAGTATCATGACATTGGAACCAATAACCTATTGAACTCAAACTTATTTTTATAACAATTGTTTTCGCCTTTCTATGTTTGGTGCTTTTACAGCAACAACATATAATTTACCAGATACTAAAGCCCGTGGTGCGGGAGACACAGTGGACAGGGTGATAATGCTTACATATCAAAACAGTTTTACTTGAGGCTACCAAACAACCCTGAGTGAGAGTATGAAGAATTTTTACCTTGCCCGCCTTTTCAGCTGTAGCTCAAGAAAAACAATTGTCCTGGACTAAATACGGATTGGTACAAATATACAGAATATAAGTATGACCCTGATTTTTGTTTATGTTCTTTACAAAACTTAATCATACTGGAAATTGCCTTTGTTTCAAAATTATAGGAAAATCACTATCTGAGGGGCCAAATCGAGATGGTATCCATGCTACTGTTAACTTAATGGGCTAATCGAGTATAATGCCAGTAAATTTGGTTCAAGGATGTTAGGGCAAAATGTCAATAAAATTGCCTCTAGGAAGTGACACTAGTCATCAATTATATTCAACAGTGTATTTTGTTTTAAGTTAAGTGGGCATTTTGCTGTTAATTTAGCGTTAAAAATCCGTTACTGAGCTCTTCCGTTTGAAAACAATGCGATGACATGCTGTCCTTGCCCCATCCTTTGCTCTGCCTCACGTTAGTTACCCAAGTCTGTCTTATTATACAGATGTGTTATTTAAGTGATAGTAAGTTACATGTGTACAGGTTTTTGGTTTATTGCCTCATAGAGATCCATACTTTCTATGGTGAGTGTCATGAACAGAAAAAATACATTTGTAAGAAAAGATTCTGCATTGTCAGTATTGCTTTCTGTAAAACTTTCTGTTTGGTTGAAAAAGCAGTGAGTAGGTAAGAAGGTACTGGCAAAGTAGTAGTCTGTTCTACTCAACATGGTGGACATCTGTGGGATGACAGGAATCTAAAATGGGTATGGTTTACCGCAGGTAAGTTTCATTAGCCCCAAACATCCATGTACAGGTTGGGGACGGGGGGTGGGGTTGTGTCATGCCACCTCCTTTGTTAATAGTGATAGGGTCCTGAAATTTCAGGCAAGTTTGTGTCATGAGAGTTTTCATTCAATATCTAGAGTGGCAAGCCTCTACTTGCAGCTTATATATTAATGAATGTCAATATTGCTTTCTGTAAAACTTTCTGTCAGGCTAAAAAAGCAGTTTGTAGGTTAGAAAGATACTGGCAAAGTAGTAGTCAGTGCTACTCACCATTCATCAAAGGTTGAATGTGAAGACATTGTTGCTTATGAGCACATGGTGTACAGTACCACTGGAAAACCCATGGTCAAGGTATAGTCATGTTAGTCAAAAAAGGGGAGAGGTCAAGACATGGTCAGTAACCAGGACCATAGACTATTATCAGTGGGTGTTAGTCAAGGGTTATGAAAAGAAGACACGTTTAGGATAAACAGTGGTCATTACAGTGAAGATCAAGTGGCATTAAAAGCATGTCTAATTCTTTGAAAACCGACATTTAATGTCATAGTCCTTCCAATGTATACAATATTGTGAGAAAGAGTAGCATCTGTGGGAAACCTGTAGACAACATATTCTCTTTTGTGCTAGAACTGTGTCATAGCTGTGTTTAGATAGGCCAGGGTAACACAGTGGATCACCGGGAGAAGTGTATTACTGTAGAAGAAAGTAAATGAAAGGAGCATGGGCTCTGTCACTAACCTTTCTAATTCCCCTTTCCCCCTCTCTTCCTGTCCTGCTCTCTAACCTTGCCTCCTACTCACTCCCTTACACCCCAACCCCGGCTAACCAGAGACCTCAGCTCTATTAACCTTCAGAACTTCTCAATCAATTTACTCCCTCTTCTCACTCCTATCTCAAACATGATGTGCCTTAACAACGCTACCTCTGTCTTTAACTCCGCTCTCACATCTGCTCTGGACCATGTAGCACCGGTTAGTACTCGCTCCTCACAACGTTCACGCTTCCAACCCTGGCACATACTGTAACTACAAGGATGTTCCCGCACTGCTGAACGTAGTTAGGGAAAGTCTCATTCCATGTCTGACTTTCTGCACTATAAATTAATGCTATGTTCCTACTCTGCTCTTAACCTTGCTAAAGAAACCTACTGCATCTGACTTTGCCACATACTTTAATAATAAAATTCAGAGATGACATATCTGCACAGTCACCATCCTGCCCTCACTCTCCATCTGACTATGTGCCCCCCTACCCACTGACCTCTTCTCCCTTCACTACATTAACTAATTTTTCCGCTGTTACTGAGGAGGATGTACATGTTCTTCTTCTTTCCTCTTGTCTAACCACATGCCCCTTGACCTGATCCCTTCCCATCTCACCCAGCCTCTTTAATCTACCCTTGTCCCTCCTCTAGCTCATATCTTCAACCTCTCCCTCACTACTGCATCTGTACCATCCTCCTCCAAGCATGCTACCATTACTCCTATCTTGAAAAAGTCCTCCCTTGATCCGACTGATCTCTCCAATTACCGTCCCATCACTCTACTTCCTTTCACCTCCAAGCTTCTTGAAAGAATTGTTTATCCCCAATTAACTAAGTTTCTGGATTCCCTGCTTGACCCTCTTTAATCTGGTTTTCACCCTTGACCCTCTACTGAGACTTACTAAAGTTACTAATGACTTACTCACTGCTAAATCCAAGGGCCACTACTCCATGCTAATCCTACTGGACTTTTCTGCTGCTTTTTAAAACTGTGGACCACCCTCTTCTCCTTCAAATGCTTCATGATCTCGGCCTCTGTGACACCGCTCTCTCCTGGTTCACTTCCTACCTCTCTGATGGTACCTTCAGCATCTCGGTCTCCAGTAACACTTCCCCTCCCCTGCCTCTCTCATTTGGGGTACCCCAAGGCTCTGTTCTAGGACCCCTTCTGTTCTCTCTTTACACTTCCTCGCTTGGTAAACTGATCTCATCCTTTGGCTTTCAATGCCACCTGTATGCCGATGACACCCAGATCTATCTATCCTCCCCTGATCTCTCTCTCTCCCCCTCTGTCTTAGATGGTGTAATTGACTGCCTTGCATCTGTCTCTACCTGGATTGCTAAGATTCCTCCATCAATTTCCCTTATTGTTAATGGTGCCATCATCTCCCCATCTACTCGTGCACGCTGTCTTGGTGTCACCTTTCGTTCATCCCCCACATTCAGTCTGTCTCTAAAAACTGTTGTCTCCATCTTCAAAACATTGCCCGCATCCGTTCCTTCCTAACACAGCATGCCACTAAGGCTCTTGTCCATGCCCTGATTATCTCCCGTCTTGATTACTGTAACTCTTTCTTAGTTGGTCTCCCTCTTAACCGTCTCACCCCTCTACAATCCACCATGAATGCTGCTGCCAGACTTATCTTCCTCTCCCATCACTTCACTAACACCTCTCCCCTCTGTCAGTCTCTTCACTGGCTGCCTGTGCGCTTCAGGATTCATTTCAAAATCCTTACTCTTACTTGCAAAGCCCTTCACAGCGCTTCCCCTACCTACATCT
>VKOC01000009.1:8523373-8533582 GCA_009364415.1 Spea multiplicata | reverse complement strand
GGGCGTATATCTTCCAGAAACCTTGGCCGAGATGACAGAGTTATTGGTGACCACGGAAAAGAAGCAAGGTAACTCCTTAGGGCATGTATGTGATTATCTATCTACATATCTACATATGTATACCCATGCATACCTGGGAACTTCCCAGGGCAGGCTATTGAGAGAGCTCTCATCTTCAGGTAGAGTGGATTTGCAAAGAGTGAGTATAGTCTTAAATGTTTACAATTTACATGTCTAATACACACCAGTGTTAATTCTTATTCTGAATAGGTTGGGATTTCTTGATGTAGCATCACCGAAAGGATAGTGTCCTTTCAAAATCCTTGTAATACTATCCAGAGCTCTTAGTAGGAGCTGACATCTGTTTGACTACATTAGTAACTTTTTGGAGATATCAGTTTTATGGTAGCATGTTTTTTTTTTTTTAGATTTCCATTTCTCGATGAAGATGTTGTATCATTTTTGAACTCTTTACCTATCACTGAGAAAGCAGACTTAACCCTGGCCAGAGGTCTTGGAGAGAAATTCATACTACGGGTTGCAGCTATGGAATTGGGACTCGCCTCCTCCTGTGTATTACCCAAAAGAGCAATGCAGTTTGGATCCAGGATAGCAAAAATGGAAAACAGAGCCGAGAAAGCATCAGAGAAATGCAGCAGACTACAGACTAGTCCTTTAGAATAGCCTCCTTTGTTTTTTTTTGTACCTTTTGGCAGCAGAATATGAAATTCAAGGTTTTATTGTAAACATGACTTTAATAAATGGAATTCCTTAAGATTGCATTTGCAGAGTATTCAAGAAAATACTAAATACATAACACATAGTTATATAAACTGATTTAACACTGCATTGGATATATTCTAAAATCTAGGCTAAAGTAAGTTCCTTTTTTAGCTGACTCTTTTAAAAATAGTTTTGCGCTACATCATTGAAGGTAAGTGGGTATATTCCTGATGTTCTGTTGGAAATACTTGTGACAAGTTATGTAGGATTCTAAGTTCCCAACATCAAAACGTCCAGATACTGGATAAACATGAACAGGATTTCTGTAAAAGAAAAAAAAAAACACCATGGAAGTTTTCCCTTTAATGTTGAGGATGAGGCCAGCGGTGGGGTTAGTACAGACAATAAGGACATACTTAAAATAAAATTTAAACCTGCGATCATGAAGCGTTTGCCCATGGATGAACCAAAAATGTCATCTTAAATGTGTATGCAAGAAGACTGGCAAACAAAATGAGCTGGAGATAAGTGAGGAATGGTATGATTTGATCTGTATCAGAAACACAAGATGATACACGACCGGTCAGTAAGCTTACAAGGTTACTCACTATTTAAAAGGGACGGATTAAAAAGAAAAATTAAAGCCTAGTATTAAGGATGGTGTGTGATGACTCTGGTACTAATGTGGAGATACTATAGGTGGAGATTAGGGCCAGACGTTACTTGTAGGTATGTGCTACAAGCCACCAAGCACTAGCGTTGATGGGGAGGATACGTTTTATTGCAAACTGAAAAGGCTGCAAATCTGGGTGACCCCAACCTGCAAAAGGGCAATTAAAATGTGGCTTTATTGCAGGGAAACTGATACAGGAGAGTACAACTAATACCGGAAAATTTATGTAAATAGAAAACGTTAACAGAAAATGTTGGTTCTTTGCTATGACAAACGTGTGCATTCCGATTCTCTC
The DNA here is from genome assembly GCA_009364415.1 of Spea multiplicata. NCBI lineage: Eukaryota > Metazoa > Chordata > Amphibia > Anura > Pelobatidae > Spea > Spea multiplicata. The sequence goes on along the minus strand of VKOC01000009.1, from coordinate 8,531,891 downwards.
AATCTCCGAAAACGAGACCAAACACCCCACAAAACGGATGAAAACTAAGCAAAAAAACTACAAATTTCCATGTGACGGTTGGGCTCTTTCGCTCCTACTCTCTCACACTCCTTCTCTGCCGGCCACTTCCCTGTCTCGTATCTTCTTATTCGTCCACCTCCATGGGAAAAACTTACGCCAAAATGGCAGAGCTTCCGGTGACATCCTCAACCCCGATTAGAAGGTTGGAGTGGACGACGACGTCGGAAGCTCTGCCATTTTGCCCTAAGATAACCCTGTGTAAACCTCAGCCGAAATGGTGGAGCTTCCTGTAAGAAATGAAGGGTGCCTTTAAAATGTGATTCTACATTTATTGTATAATGTTTTGGGGAAGATTTGGATTTCTATAAGGCGAGATATCTGGTTTTACAATGTAAGGGCATTTGCATAGTAATGCATTACAAAGGATTTGGAACAAAGACTCCAACAGAGGTGGGATACCCCACAGGGGTTCAGACAACTGAAGCCAATGCATATCAACATAGCTGTGTGCATGTTTGCATAGACTACCTGTCTCCTCCATAATTGTCATACAGGAAATCTCTGGAAAGAGGGGTTGGGTGAACCACTTTTTGGGAGGTACAAGGAATTCTGGGATGACTAGTTAGGGGCGGCAATAGTCAGAAGAGAGAACGAAGTAGTAAAGAGGAGAGTCTAAGAGAAAGGAGATTCTGAGTAACAGAGTCAGAAGAGTCTGAGTAACAGACTCAGAAGATTAAGAGAAAAAGAAGAGTCTCGGAGAAAGAAGAGTCTCGGAGAAAGAGGAGTCTGAGAAAGGAGAGCACAGCGAACAGAAGTGTCCTGGGTTAGGAGACTCAGAACGAAGCTGCGCAAGATGGCGTTCGGGAGAAGCCTGTGAGCTGAGAGAGGTTTCCCAAGAATGTGCTTAAGTATCCCTTTTGTTTTGTATTATTATCAAATGTTTTATGTATGTTATATGTTTTATCACCTGTAACAGTAACCTAATTCAATATCAATATACATTTTTCTATATGCTTGTATTTGTGCTTTATTCGTCACACATTCCCTAAAAGAATAACCCTGCTGTAAGAGGGTCATAATTTCTAGGAGCGAGTATATTTCTAAGAAGGTCATATAAATTTCTTACATTCCGGTGATGTCCTCTTCCCAGAGAGGGGAGGGCTCTGCCGTTTTATGTGACAAAGCACATTAGATATTTAATGTACACAAGTGTTTCCCCCATACTTCCTTACATGCCTTTTGAGTAGCATCCTCGGACCAAAGAAGTTAGACTGTTATTTACTTGGGTATCATGAAGCTTAAGTCTTTTTGCTGTATTACCTGCCCACAAGCCAAGATAATAGATGTCCAGGTGCATCCTTTTCTTCTATGGGCGCATTCTATAAGAAAAGAAAGGTTACATTTTTTTTTACTTTCAACAAAAAAAAAGTACTGATATTCTTTATGTTAAAATTGTTTTGCATTTATGTGCCCCAAATGTTTATAGTTCGAAGCAGGATTAGTAAGGACTAGTGGAAAAAAAAAACCAAGCCTTGAGGAGCCGAGTCCATTTTCTTGACACTGCTTCTGTAGCAGACACCATAGATTAGACACAATCTCTATACTGCCGAGGCCTTGCTAGTGTGGAATGAAAAGACCCAATGTTATCATACTGTTGATTGTGCTCTAATGTCATAGACTCTTTCAGGATGTTTTATATATGTCAGGTGTCAGAAGCCACCTTCCAAGATTTAAGAATCCCCTTTCTTCAGGGACACCTGTTTTTTTGCAACGGAGACATTTTTAGTTAGCTATGGGAAGTCTGATACAATAAAACCTAATACACCGCATAAAATACACTTGTTTAGAAAGTAGCATAGTATTTACCTTTTTTTCATCTAAGAATGCTTGCACACAGGTGAGTGAATCCTTAGACAACACATAGAAACATGGACACTAGGGTAAAGCAGAAGATATAATTGGACGCATTTATCTCTGCAGTCTTAATGGATTTACTTATAACGGATGCAAAATACTCACCAATCCAACACATTTTAAAGTGTCAAATCTACTAATATAAAAAAAAGCTTCTAAAGATCATACTCGACATCTGTTATACTTACCAGGAATAATATGGCCTATGTTCAGCCATACTTTCTGTCAATCAGATAGTTAGGTTAAATTTAACCCCATAAAACCTTCATGATGAGAAACTCAAGATGTGTTTAGAGTTAAGATGAAATGCTAAGCTCACCTGCAAAGTCTTGTTTTATAGTGAATACAGCTCAGAATGTAACTTTATAATAGCTCTGTATTGTGTTTTCATGGAGTAACTCTACAAAGACAGTAAGGCCTCCAGCTCTATATGATGTAAGGAGCACATTTATGAAAGAGAAAACCAGACTCCCACTTTAAACGTATCTAAGAGAATGCTTCACAAATAACATTTCTAGGAAGTGTTACAAATCTTCCCAACTGCACCCAGTGTCTTACTGCCTGTCTGGATGCCGTGTCTGTGGGAGAGGGTTTTTCTCTCAGTGCTGTAACTTTGTGGTTTTCATCGGTTTCCAGAATCCCATATTTCCTGGTTTCTGTTGAAAACAAAATGGTTGGCAAACGATACCACACACAAATCACTGCATATGTCAATGTATATGTCAGCATTGGCCCAAGAGAAGATGGCGTCAAATAAGCTTTTGCAACTTCTCTTCTTGAGATAGAACCTTAAGCCAACATCTCTGAAGAGGAGTACCTTTACTCCTGATTCCTTATATTACTCCATATCTTTTTCTACATTTTCCCCCCAAAAAGCACCACCTATGACTAAAAAACACCAAAGTACTGTACTTTTATATCAGAGCTAATCTGTATACAAATGCATGTAAGTATTGTATTTATGGAATTAGATGCAATATCCTTTCTTCCCCAAATAATACACTCCAGCCTTGCTTCATAGAGAGCTAATGGTTGTTGTTAAGATCTTTAGTGAAGAAATATGTAAACGTGCATGAGCTTTTGGGACCTCAGACATTTCTAATTTAGATTAGATCAACTATTATACTTTACCCACTGCCTTGTTCCCAACCTAAACACACATTAACCTGTCATATCCACTAAGTTCAGCTTTTAAATACCAATGGCTTGACTCCTTATACATGTGGCTTGACTCCTTAGGCAATATAATATCCAGAACAAATGAATACAGGCATTACAAAACTAGATAGAATTCAAGTTCCAGAAAACCTTGGCTTTTTTTACGTCAATGTTATTTTTGATGTGTTTGGACATTTAATAAAAAGGTAGCTTGCCTTGAACTTTGCTCTCTCACCATTCTTCACTAATTATTCTAGCTAAAATAAACCAAGAATTGACAAGGGTAGTTTACCTTCATCCTTACAGGGATACGACAGAACCAAGTTGGCATAATTGTTGTCCTTAACGATGGTTTCAAATTGCCCAATAACATTATGTAGATGAAAATCCTCATAAAACAAGGTATCCCTAAAGAAAAGAAAGCTGAATTTGGCTCAGCATTACAGAATTACATTAAAAAATGATGTCATTTAGTAACAGAGGACATAGTACCGATCTCCTTCCACTCTGAAGTCTGTCCTATCTCTGACACTTTCATTAGAAATATTATACTACGCAGTCTCTAAATCCCCCCTCTTTATTGCGCAAGCGTCTCTCCCAGATTAACGGATGTCTGCGTACTGTCTAGTAATCTGTACACTGAGAGAAACATGTATTTCTGATGCATTCAATATGGCAAACATACCCTCCAATCACTAGCACATGATCATTTATTTGGAATTTGTCAACGGCCAGCTGTAAACAGGATACAGCCCCCAATCGCTCCTAAAAACAAACAAAAAATAAAAAAAAATAGGCAAATAATATTTAAACAAAACAAGCCTTAAAATGTGTTCAGATCCAATACTTTATATTTAAAATGTTCCCTGTATAAAAAACATGCACTATATGACCAAAAATATGTGGACATCTGACCATCACACCTGTATGAGCTTGTTGGACATCCCGTTCATGCAGGTTTAAACGTTAAAGTAGTTAAATGGATAAGGCAATGGTTGAGGGACAGGAGGCAGATGTTTGTAGTCAATGGTGTATACTCAGAGGAAGGACTTGTTGCCAGTGGGGTACCAAAAGGATCTGTAACAGGCAGAATATAGGATTGGGGGCACCGTATTTCAGTGATAACAGAAGAGATGGACTTGGGTATAATTATTTCCGAGGAAGAATGAAAATATAGCAGTTGATGTTCATCAGCGCAAATAACCTGATGTTTATAATTGTGTTTAGTGGAAAAACTGCTAATTTGTGACAGTATTTTCTGTCTCTTTTCTTGACTGGCAATGTTCTAATGCACAAAGAAAGAAAAAAAGAGAGAATCAAATAAGAACTCTTTCTACATTCAGAGCAGGAGTTCAAAATCCGGTGACACCTTACCAACATTTTATTGACACCAACTAAATGGCTAGTATATATACATATTTTCATTAGTGACAAATCTAGTTTCAAGCCACTCACTAAACTGCACCACAAATGGAACAGATAAGGATATTCAGACGGTCGAATATGTTCTTTATTTGGTATGTGTTACTTACAAAACCTACACAAAACAAAAACCGAGACCGATTTCTAACTTGGATCTGTAGTGGTTTATGTACCATGGGTTAGGAATCCTAAAGTATTTTACCAATGTTATGTCTTTCAACTTGCTTCTTTAATTAGATTTCCCTCTGAGTAGTTGAGTGCCTTGTTCTGCACACAGTGCTGATAATTATCAGATCCAGAGCTAAAACAACAGCATAGACTACGTGATACACAAGTCACAGCGTCTAGCCGGAGTAATGAGGAAAATATTTATATATGACACCTTTAAACTGGCAATTCACAAGAGAGAATTAAGATAAAGACCACAACATACCTCATTGCTGGAAGTCCCGTCATTTATTAACGTTACGAACGGATATTTCTGTGCCCACTCTTTAAACTCATGATGGTAATGGTTGTTGGTCTGAAAAGCAACATTCTATTAGGAAAGGTGACAAAATGTTCCACAAAACACAAACGTTTACTCCAAATAAATTATTACATATACCATAACCACTAACAAATGTATAAAGCAGGAGACACATGGGTTTAAATTCGTTAGATCTGTTATTAAATGACATCCTGCACCAAGCATATACAATATCAGATGAGAGACAGTCTCTGTGCTGGTACGCATTGTTAAGATTGTGAGACGCTAGAAGAACTTAAACTGTAACATACTAATGGCTTTATTCACTCAACAGCAAGTCCTGATGATGTGAAGAGCTACATCGCACTCGGTAAACTATGATTTATGAATGGCCAATATATTTCTAGTACAAGAAGTCAGAATGTTATCAGAAATAGGGGATCTCCGAATAAATATTATTACATAATAGTAAAAAGACTACAGTGAATAGAATATCCCTTCAAAAATGATAAAGTATTACTTAATGCAGATGGTAAATATCTAAGCTTAACTGTATTTTCTGGATAGGAACATTATGTTGCCTTTGATGTTCTTCAGAGCTGGGGATGGGAGGTGAGGCTAATGCATACAAGGGGATTCTGCAGAATCCCTCCATGCATTTGTAAGGGAGATTAAACAATAGTTAAATAAGATCATATGCATTTTAATAGGAAATTAAAGTGCATGAAGTATCTGGAGTGTTAAAGTCATCCTCTGTGCTTATCGCCACTGGACTCTTTACTGATTCCATCTGCAAGTGACAGAGTGTCCCGGAAGAGCCTGTGTGTGCATTCTCCTTTGTACACAAACTCTGTTACCCCTGGTCTTCCTTACAGTACGGATTCATCAAAGCCTGTCATGCATCCATCATGTAATAAAATAGAACTTACAACTACAAAAATATCTGAAATGTCATCTCTGACTTTCAAGGCTTCCACCCAGTATGAGATGAGTGGCCGTTCTCCAATTGGAAGTAGTGGTTTCGGAACTCCAATAAGGTGTTTAAATTGTTCATTCCGATCATTCTTGAGATCCTTAAATAGTCTTGTGCCATAGCCGGCGGCTAGGATAATTACTTTCATTTTTTACTTTGTATAACTGAAAAAAAGAGTGAATTGGAACATTGTAATGCTGTTTTCATGCACTTTTATACATTTGATAGGTGTTTTGTTCTTTTAACTTTTTGATTGGTCTGCTCTGAAGATGCATGGGGGGGGGGATTCTGCTTTCCCTACCCTCCAAGCTAAAAGCAAAGTACGTTTTGCCACTTGTATGATTTTATTATACAAATATCATCACGTCTCTGCTGCTAATGTGGATGCAAACCATGTTGAAGCAAACAGAAGAGACACAAAGATTTAAAGATTCTGTTCCATGGTAACGGCACCAAAGCAGTTCACCACATTAGCAGGTCATTCTTTGTCATCATAATAAGCTCCAATGGAGTCAAGAAAAGCCTCAAAGCCAATTAGTTGACATTGAGCACACTGCACTGAACCGTTTGTAACAGAGCTGAGGAAGTTCTGATGATGATGATGAATGGCTGGGTCACAACCACACCTGTGAACTCTCTGGCTCCGACAACCCAGAGCCGCCCTTTGCGGGATGTGGGTAGGAGGTCCCGCTGACATCGTCGTGGGACACATGCCAGTTTTGGAGGGGGAGAGGGCAAGGGGCGTTCCACTATGCGGCTCCCGCACTTCATCAGGAGTCTCTGGGCAAAACCCAGAGAGTTTCCAGGTATGGTCACAACATTTCAAGTAAAAGATGGGCATGGGGCACTGAGCCACCAGTGTTTATACACCACAGTGGACAATTTCAGGTGAGTTGCAATTTCAACAAAAACCGTGGGTTCTATTCACTAAAGGTAAGGTTGACAGGAGAGTTATGGTTTCAACTTCACCTTACATTTTCCTCCTGGAGGAAGAGCTTGGCTGACCCTGTATACGGTTTAGTTCAGGCATGTCCAAAGTCCGTCCCGAGGGCCAATTGCGGCCCGTGTTCCGGACTGATAAGGCCCCCCAGATAAGTTGCCCAAATATAGATCTGTTTTTTTGATATTAAAGGCAGGGTGATTTAACACCTGTTTAGATTTGTCATCCAAGTCACAAAATGAAAAGTATGCCGTTTTCAATAAACTTTGCATAAAATAGTTAATTTGCATTTAATTTTAATGGTTCAAAGAATGTCAGGCAAAATGGCCGGCCCTCGCACATGTTCACTTCATCAAATCTGGCACTCTTCGAAAAAAGTTTGGACATGCCTGGTTTAGTTGAATCTGTAAAGTTTCTTTGTCGTCTTCTTCCCCATTGAAATTATGTATCATGCTGGGCCAGTTAAGCTATACTTGCTGGATAAACTTCCCAGTGTTGATCCTTGACAATGAATAGTAAAGTGGAAGAATTGAAAGCACAACTCCCCAGCGAACTATACCTTTAATGAAAAAATCTGTATATGTGTTATAAAGGTCAAACTCATCTCCAGCAAGAGCTTGGTAGTCTGTAAAATTCAGAATTAAATCAGTGACATTTCTTAAAAGCGCGGACCTGGTGTTCTGCCAAGCAAAACTTTCCAGAGTTGATCCTTTAGAATACATATGTAAGGATTTCACGTCAGTGCTCTTGCAAACCTGCTTTAGTTAAAGGCACGCTATAATATCTCTGACAGCCTCCCCAAAAAATAATCCACGTTAAAGTACTTTAATAGACTAAACAAAATAAATAAAAGCATTTATCTAAGGGAGCAGCTGCACATCTCCTCTGTGCTGTGATTACGTGGCTCCCATTGGAATCAACATGAATCGGGGAATCCGGTTAACCAGAAGGAAGTAAACTACCGGAAAAAAGGTGTTGGAGAACAGGGCAACTTCATATGGACAGATACTGCTGAAACCCCTCACGCATATGCAAGCAGAACACCATGTAAATTGGGCTAGCACATGCATTAAAGTGGCTATGACGGCTATTATAAACCCTACTGATCCGGGTAAAGCGCATCCGATGTGAGAATTATGTCTTCTCGAGTCAATGGAGTTTGCAGGAGAGTTGAAATTTACTCTTGCAGCCCATGGTCAACCAGTCAGATGTCATTAAGATTTTTCTGCTGTATAGCGGGTAAAAGAGGTAGACATTGCTGTAATTTACACATATGTTTGAACGTTGAACTTGGCTCAACTTTGAACTGAAAATAAAACACAGATCTCCATGTTGCTTGAAAGCTCTGGGAAGCAGCCGTTCAGGTTTTGCACACTATGAGTTTTGGTACCTACAGGCAACTGTAGCTTAGCGTCACCACTCGGGCCACTAAGCAGAAAATGAGCACCTGAGCCACAAACTCTTCAAAGGCGCTTCAGGCGATTGGCTATATAGCTAACATTAGCATAAAATAGGCTCCCACAGCCGCACAACACGTACCTCTTCCAACTCCCACAATGCACCTGGGGCGTGATGAGTCACGTGATGCAATGTTCTCACGCTTTCTAACTCTGTATAAATA
>VKOC01000009.1:8484442-8494666 GCA_009364415.1 Spea multiplicata | reverse complement strand
TTATTCTTTTTATTACTGATTTTTTTGGATTAGAGGAATATGAGTTGATAAGTACAGTTTAAGAATATGCAGCATGAAATGACCTTTATCGATAAATGAATTGTCCTTGTTTTAATGAGAACAGCAGAGACAACGATTGGTGTCAAAATCATTTTAAAACAAAACATATTAATTAAGGATTCTAGAGTACCCACTTATGATCTGGTTGGGTGAGGAGCTCAGGACAACTTGAGGTTCGCTGTGGCCCCCCTATCAGCAATTACATTGTGTAGCTGCTGTAAGAGAAAACCCTGGAAATCCGAGGGGTCAGTGTTTTCTAATGATGACTTCCCAGCAAGGGTTTTGGATAGGTAAAAGATCTGGTGTAAAGCCAAACAATAATTGTGAGATGCACCAACATTTTCATCTGCCTTATCTGTAAGAAGTATTCAATAGGTCTTTATATATTTTTACCTAGCTGCTTATCAACTTATGTGTTTTGCCTTCCTTCCCCATATGAAATCTGTGTCACTTTTATCATGGGCAGCCTCCAGGAATACCCAGGTATCCCTGCCTTTGCAGTGTCCTTTGTCCTGCATTCCACCAGAAGGTAGTGAAATATGCCCCCTTCAAATCCAGTTTAACACCCACATACCCACACATTCTTTCTCCTCCTCCTCACATGAAGCCTTTATCTTCAGTGCAACTAGAACTGTCTGCAAAAGCTGCCATGCTTCTACCACAAGGTCACGTAATACATGTTACGTTGTCACTTTGGGCTCCAGGCATGGAAGTGCAAGACCCTACAAAAGGGGAGGCCCTGGTCTGGTGTGCTCATGGTTTCTTTCACAGTTTCATATGCCACTATCTCATTGGCTGCTGCAACCCTCCGGGCATGAGCGGCCCAAGTTCCTAAGTCCCCTTTCCTTTCTCTAGATACTCTTTTTGCAAGTCATTTAATAACTTTGATTTCTATACCATCTCTCTACAGATAATATCCATATCTGTGGTCCCTCTTACTACCAAAATGTTGTAAAATACTCTCTTCTTGGATGGCTCTATCATTGTACTTAATGTGCTCAGGGGTTCAAAAAGGCAAATCTCATGCTGGAGATTTTCAATGAACTCACCTACGACACTCACGCTACAGAGTACATGTACATCTTCTGTTGAATGTATGTTAGGCCAGTTGTTGTTGTGCACAAGTGCTTGGATTAGCTGGGTGCTTGAATCTAGTCAGGGATTTAGTCAGGCCCCAAAATCATTGTACTAGCTGATATTAAAAAGGGGAAAATAAATACACTGTAACTGCTAAAAAGAGCCACTGAGAAACAACATCTCACAAATACATTATCATGTGGTTGTAAGGGATATAAACCAAACATCAAATACCAGACTTCACATACACTACAAATAATAACCGTAATAAACAAAGACACCAACAACTTCAAATTGGATAAACAGGCCGTGGTCTTTTATTTAGCTTACAATGTAATCAACTTACAACACATAACCTTGAAACTTTCTAACCATAAAAACACTCCTGGCCCAAGCCCCAGAGTGCAATCATAATTTAACCCTTTCAATGCCATCCGCTCTAAAGCCAGGACAGCCAGATGCACCACCGGTTCACCCCTTATTTTTTTTTCTTTTATAAAATAGGGGCAACCTTAACTCAATAAAAGCCACGACAAAAGATTAAATGTATATATACATACAAATTATTAAATGGGTGGGAGGGTGGTCGCCTCAAAAGCAGCTCCTCCATCTTCTTCCCTTGGCTCTCCCCCTATGCTGTTGCTCACCAGATGCTACAAGAGGTCAGTGCAGACAGCTAGCGGTTCGCCGCAGGTAAGTAAGGTGTACCTCAAAAAGGTTCTATTTATAGGGCAAATTCCTGCCTTTAGCGCAGTGCGAGGCAGCCGCGAGCGCAAGGCGCACAAAGGGGGGCTTAACAAAGCGGCGCGTGCCGTTCTCGAGCGCACCTAAAGCAAAAAAGGCGCAAACTAAACAGCGCGAGCGCAACCAGAGGCTTCTAAAACCTTTTTCTTTTAATTATATAACCTACCTAACCTATTACTATAACCCTGACCTTTATCTGACCCCTTATCCCCACAACCGCATGCCGCCCAGACTGCTAAATAGAGTCAGGGCTATCCAACTTCTTTAGAATATTAATAAGGTTAACACAGACCAGAGAGAGATTTACCTGGTGTCATTTTTATCTGAAATCCATTAGCTGTAAGTCTGAGATCAGAAAAGTACACATCACCATTCATCTTGGGAGGATCCTTCTGCATGCTTAATAGGGCATCTAAATATGCAGGTCCTCCTAGTAGCCTGGAACAAAAAACATAACATATAAATGAAAATTTAATAACATATACATTATTTGTATATTACACATGTACATGAACATAATCTAGTAAAAAGGTCCTGTTGTAGGACTGGTGACAAACATGGAGAAATTTTCCTGACTACTGTGAACAGGGCAAGGGATGCATGGGGCTGTGCCAGAAAAGGTAGTAGTAGTGGAGGTGGTAGGCAGCTATATTTTGTAGAGGGGAGAGCTAATCCTAATGGCTGCCTTGTTTCCATTTCTGCCAGCCACTGTGGAGGACAGTTGTCAAAATACACATTAACAGTGTATGCTTCTTCTAATGTCATCTAATTTTGCCAAAACTGGCAAAACTAGGGAGCTATCTTTTTTGAAAAGTGAAAAAAAAATTAAATACCAAACAATGTGTTTTGAGCAAATCACTCAAAACTAATCAAAACCCATTTACGAATGTGTTTGCTAGCAAAGCGGCTAGCATAATGTAAATGGGTATACATGCACCTTAATAAAGTAACTCTGTAACTTTTTGACAAGTTCACCTTAGAACTCAAGTACCAATTTATATACAGCGTTTGCTTTACCTGTCTGTTAAAATAATTGCTGAATCCAGCATCTCTGCAGATATTTTATGATTTTCTACCAGTCGTTTAAACAGCAAAGCTTCCTCAATCCTATAAGGATTTAATAGTGCTATTTTTTGCTTAGAGGCTACAACCCAAGCACCAGGGAAGTTCAGCTTGCTTATCAAGCAAAAGTCCTCTGAATTCACAGTATGCTTTTCTGGAAGCTTACAACATTGCTGCTTTAAGGCACTGAGAGCAAAGGTGATCTGTACAGTTTTGACAGGCAGCGTGGGTTTTTGCTTTTCAACTTGAGATTGGAACAGTTTGTCAAGTAATTGCTGATTGGAAAGAGGTGTTTTCGCTTTCGTTTTTTGAGCAGGACTATGTCCAGAAGCCAATTTCAGTCTTTTCTCTGTTTCTCTTGGGCTTTGCATGTTTCGCTCTGATGCTTTTGCACTCTGTGTGTTGTATCGTTTCAGGTCTTTAGCGGCTTTATCCTGGTACCTGCATGAATGCACAAGAAAATGCCATGATACTAAATATATTAGGACTGATGTGAGCTAAATACAAAAGAATGCTACTAATATTTTCACATCTTAAATCAGTACCAGCATTCAACCAAAATTCAAGATATAGATAAATGCACAGGTTTAAAATGGATCAATACTGTACATGTTTTATTGTAAATGTGTTTTTTAATGCACCACAGAGAGATCACAAATATGAGATCTATTTTTGGTGTTGATATGAATTTACTGCTCCCTCGCTTTATTAGGATCATCCACTTTGGAGGCGGAAGGGTATGAGGCCATCTTCAAGTACCTCAAGTCTTCAAGTCTACCAAAAGCACGGATATTTTTATCAGGATACTTCTTTGCTACTCTAATGTTCATGATCGCCTAGAACACTGTTTGGTGTGTGATGAATGTGGATACTTAGATCGAGAATGACAAACACATGATGATCAGAGTGATGGCATATAAGTATGTACACATTTTAAATAAAATATATTCTAACACCCACAACACTGTCTCTTCTCCTAAAACACAGAATCATATAGGAAGATATCCTAGTGGAAAGTAATGAATAGCTTACTAACTTGAGTTTTTCTCCTTCATCCAGCTCCTTCCATAGTTTATCAGCTTGAGAAGAAACTTCACCAATGCCAATGTTTGGGTTATCAGCTAACAGCCTAGATCGAGTCTCTTGTGTGAAGAATTCAATTGCAGACATTGGCTTCTTTATGACTTTGTTACTGATGAAGTCGTAAGCCGTGATAAAACCAGATTTCTCTACGATAACATTTGTTGATTTCTTTATGTTTTCTGGGCTTTTAGCTAAATTAGAGTCGCTCACCTCTTCAATAACATCACATTCAGCACGGGGGCACAATATCTTTACAGGTTCAAGATTCTCGCCTCTACTATCTTTGAGTGCATTCCCTTTACTCCAGTTATCAATAACATCTAATTCTTCATTCAGTTCTGTCTTCTTACTTATTTTTCTTTCTGTAGCCTGTCCAATGTTTGGAGTGGTAAGCATATGATTTGACTGTGTTTCTAGTAAAATGTTGTCATCGATAGTAAAGTTTACTGAAGTTCCATCTTTGGTTTCCACTAGTGATGAATTTGTGGCACAACCCCGAACTACAGCATTTGTCTGATAAACAGAGACCTCACTAACATCAAAATCAGGATGGTCATCTAGGTTTAAGACTTGTTTTTTGAAACAATCTTGATCACTGTTAGTAATGGGAAAGAACTGCTTTTCAGAATTTGGATTTACACAAAACATCTGTTTGTCAAGATCTGCATTTGGGTGTTCAATGTCATTAATATTTTCCTCAGACTGTACATTTGCTTTATCAGTTTCTAAACATGGATATATTGATTTAAGCACATTCTCCACAGCAAGCAGTACAGAATCCTGTTAAAAATAAAAAAAATACATTATATTGCTATACTTCCTGACATAGAATGAGGTGTTTAAGATAACACTGCATCTGACAGAATAGTTTGGTGAGCATAATTCCAAAACCCTGGCTAATCTTTGAAAAAATAGGAAAGGTCTACAGTGATGACTTCTCATGCCAGGTGCTCCTAGACATGAAGACTACAGGTTTCCCTATTTGCTAAGGTAATAAAATAAATAAATAAAAGGCTTAGTGAGCACAATATAAGTATAATGGGCACAGCATGTCAAGTTAACACCTAAACTGTATCCATTTGTTTTGGGCCATGCAACATCCATAGGCCAAGCAACACCCATAGATCTTTTGTAACTAAAAAAGCAGTGCTATGGAAACAGTTCCAGAGATGCCTAAAGCAGACATACTATATAATATGTATAAAAATAACATATTTAAAAGTATATTTTATCGGGGTACACAAAAGTGATTATAAAATCCAACCTAACAAGTGTTCTAAGGCATCTATTTCTCAGATAAAAAGGACACTTATCCAGCATACATTCTTCAAGAAATTAAACAGAGAACTTAAAAACATGAGCAATTAAGTATCTGACTAGGAGGCATAGTTCGTTTTTAACCGACATCAACAGACTATGTTTCTATATTTTAATGGTGTACATTTCTCGTATGGGGTAGAGGCATATGTGTTAAAGAGGATATAAAAAAAAAACAACTTGGATATGTTATGAGGTATGTGCATGAGTTTGAAACTTACCTGAGCACTCATAAGGTTATATTAAACTTATTTAGAAATTTCGAATTGCTCTTTTAGTATAAAAACATCTGTTCTACAGACACAATGTTTAATTATTTAATAATTAGGGGTTTAAACACAGATGTACTGTCTCACTTAGAGGATGTTAATGTCATCTTAAGGAAGACATTATCCCCTTTCCTCTCATAAAAAGGGGATAATGTCTTCCTTAAGATGTAGCCAAACCCAAAAATCCAATCATAATAATACAAAATACCTTATTCTGCAGCATGACCTGGGTTTTATCAGGGGTTAAATTAACATCCAAAAACGAGGCAGGAAGGACAATATTCATGAAGAAAATTGGGTAGCAACGTGAAGAATCCTTGTTCTGGCTTTGATTATAATACAATCGAATCATCTGTAGTAATGAAAAAAATATTAGTGTTAAATTTACCTAAAAATGTTTACATTAACTAAACGAAAATGTTTTGGAACATTTTTTGTGATTAAGGTGGTAAATGCAAATTTATAAACACTGTTTTAGCAACATAACAACACAGATTTAAATGCAGCAGTGTTACCTTCATTATTTCTTTATGTTGAACAGGACGACAGTTTATAAAAAGGAAGCTCCTTTCAGAGCTAGAAAAACTGGTCAGTGTGCTGTCCGAGCCTGGTTTGGGAAGGTATCCACTAATCGATATCTACCAGCATGATAAAAAGAAGTTGGGTTAGGAATCTACAAAATTATTTCAACTTATGTACAGCTGATACCTAGAATCTGGGCTTCAAACACCATTGGTAAATACCTAACAAGCAGCCATATCTATATCAGTAGTGACATTGCAAAAAAAAGAATGTTGCAGAATCTTGTAATACCTTTTTTATTGGACTAACAGTATTTAAAATAATAGACGAGCTTTCGGGAGTCCTCCCTTTATCAAGTCAAAAGCATTTCTGACCAAGCAAGTGAAAAACACAGTTTAAAACTGACCAGTACATGTTCTGATACAGGGTTAAAACAGGGGTTAAAATAACAAGATAGAGATACGGCTACCCCAAACTACAGTAGTGACATTGGAGGCACAAGCTTCTTAGAGGCACAGGCCACCTTCCATCTGTGTGCCACTTTCCACCCAAGTGACAATTTTCCTAAGTGCCACTGTTTTGGGGTTTACCAAGGGAGGACAACAAGGAAGGACATAGAGAAATCTGGAGGCTCCCTGCAATCAATACGCCACTGAACCGTCATCAAGTGCTGCCTACTGCTTATTGTGTTTGTTTCACCACAGCTCAATTCCCATCACCATCTGTCTCCAGTTACCATGCTCACAATGATCTTGTTCCTCTTTTCACTTTCCTCTATTATTAGTAGAACAGTTATCTCTCTCCAGTCACCAGCACCTCCACACTATGTCTGTATTGCACCATCATTACTTTCTTCTCCACTTCTCTCATCCCAAGCACTTTTCAATTTCACCTCCTCCCTTTCTCCCACCTCCCCTCACTCCCAGCAATCTTTCACACAAGTCCTATTTCCACTTCCTCTCACTCGCTCTTCTGCTTCTTTTAGCAGCTGGGGATATTTACCCAAATCCTTGCCCTCTTGTGGTGCTCTCTTCCCCATCCTCTCCCATTCAACATTCTAGAAAGTTCAATAATATTGTCCACATACCCCGCTGCTCTTCCTACCCTCTTTTACCATTGCACTCTGGAACGTACCTTCTGTCTGTAACAACACCCCATTAAGTCCCATGGCTTCAAAATTTCTTTCTATTACCCCCTCTTCTGATCTCACACAACATAACTCCCCTACTCATGATGATGGTCACACCCTGGACCTTATTTTTTCTAACATGTGCTCTCTCACTAACTTCTCTAATTCCCCTTTCCCCCTCTCTGACCACCCCTTCCTTTCCTGCACTCTAACCTTGCCTCCTACTCATTCCCTTGCACCCTATCCTCAACTTACCAGAGACCTCAGCTCTATTAACCCTCAGAAGTTCTCAACCAATTTACTCCCTCTCCTCTCTCATATCTCTAACATGGTGTGACCTAAAAACGCTACCTTTCTCTATAACTCCACTCTCACATCTGCTCTTGAGGATGTAGCCCCATCTACTCGCTCCTCACGACGCTCACGCTTCCAACCCTGGCACACGCTTCCAACCCTGGTAAACCGACACCTACAATGCTGTTCCCGCACTGCTGAGTGTAGTTGGCGAAAGTCTCATTCCATGGCTGACTTTCTGCACTACATATTTATGCTACGTTCCTACTACTCCGCTCTCAAAAACTACCGTCTCAATCTTAAAAACATTGCCCCTATCCGTCCCTTCCTAACACAGCATGCCACTAAGGCTCTTATCCATGCCCTTAGTATCTCCTGCCTTGATTATTGTAATTCTGTCTTAGCCGGTCTCCCTGTTAACCTTTTCACCCCTCTACAATCCACCATGAATCCTGCTGCCAGACTTATCTTCCTCTCCCATCACTTCACTAACATCTCTTCCCGCTCTCCCCGTCTCTTCACTGGCTGCGCTTCAGGATTCATTTCAAAATCCTGACTTTTTTTTTTCAAAGCCCTCTAGATTGTAAACTCATTTGAACAGCGCCCTCCTCATCTGTTGTCTCTGTAAGTCAAATTGTTATGTTACATACTACTTGTTTTGTCCTATCCACCCATTGTACAGCACTACGGAATTTGATGGCGCTATATAAAACAATAAATAATAATAACCATAAGAGTGATCTATATTTGGACACCCTATGAAGATAGAAACCCAGAATATTTCAGTTCCTTCTCATTGCAATAGCTCAATTATATGAATACTTTATCGGAGTCAGAAAGTGTTGCTTATGTTGCTAACTACAAGGGTAATGTGATATAAAGAATCTCTTTCCTGCATGGACTTGTATTTTTTTTTTCTTAAACCTACAACTTAGTATATCTTAACATAGCATGTCTCCACATGCTAGATTTTTTTTTTGCTCTGTGACATTTATTTTTATTGCCATTTAATGGAATTTAAAAGTACAGTAACAGTAGAGGCTGACATACAACAAAGTTATCCCCAAACACTGCAGGAATTGGAGAGTGTGACTTAAAAACAATATACCATTCAATAAAGCAACAGAGGCAATGCTTTCACTTACTTCTGGATCATCACATTGACGTTGAAAAGGGACCATACTGCTCATGATGGCAGTTCCCAGGACTGTCATGAGGGCCATTTTGTGATCCAACACCTTGGACTTTTGCCAAATTACTGCCTGCAAAAAATGGCACAACTTCAAAATTTCCACATTAAATTTAGACTTGTTGAACTGAAGTCACCTGCTCTATCAACTGCTCCTAAACATATCTGGTTTACCTCTCACAAACCAAAAGCAATACTAAACGGAAAACTCAGGCCAGATATTTGCAGCAGTGTATAGGACATGATAAAAAAACAGCCTGATAAGGTATAGATCACAGCAATCTAAAATCACTGTAAATGAGGTCTGAGTGGAAAAAAAATTGTCCATTCTCCGGAGGAGAATGGAACACAGAAACCCTATCAAGACACTTTCTCATCAAATACATGGAGGGTCCTGGACATCTAAGTGGAGTTCCCACAGGGGAGCTTTCTCAACTGTGTTGCGGTTAAGATGTTAAAATATCAAGCACAATTTACATAAATCTATTAGTATGTTAACCTCACTATCGCACTTAATCCCAAATATATATTATCAGTAAGATTAGATAGTAAAATGCTATATTACAACAAGTTTTGCTATTGCGCTTAACTCCCATTATATATTGCAAATTAAGTCAGGAAAAAATAAACCTCATTATTGCACTTAACCCCAATTATGTGTTTATATATATATATATATACATACATATACATACATATACACATATAAATATTATATATTATAATTGTTTCTAAAACCCCTCTCCTTGACATTTTTATTTTAAACAAAATAACCCCCCTCCCCTCATAAAATCTTGTCGTCCTTCCTATATTTTGCTATCTGCAACTACATTGGAGTAAAATTAGGTTAATTTGAAAAGTTTCTTCAGTACTGAAACTGGAGAAAGTTGAGGTTTTTTGTGGGATGATTGCGTAAATATTACACTAAAAGCATTTACCCTAAATGTTATTTTATTTTCCCCTCTTACTAGACTGGGCGCTAAAATATTTTGTGTGTCTATTTTGGACTTACTTCCCTATGACCACATAGGCCACACAGGCACACAAGTTAAATACAACTTGAAGGAATTTTTCCTACAAAGAATCTAACAAATGATTTTTGAAGTTTTTTCTTCAGCATATATATATATGCTGAAGATATTGCCTGTTTAACTCCTTCACGGCGATGGCCGAAATAGTACGTCATAATTCCTGCTGCTTTGACCATCGGTTAGTCCATATTTATTTTATAGGAGTTATTATCCATTATTAGGCGCCAACAAATTATAGTGCGTTGTACAATTTAGATGGGGTGGCTAAAAACATATATAACAGAAATACATTAACACAAAAAGACATGGCACAAGTTGAGAACCCTACCCGTGAGCTTGCCATCTAGCCTTCAGGTATTTTTACACAAAGTTCCTGGCAAGAATGGTCAGATCATAATGGCCCAATTGTGAGCATACAATATAAAGCAGTTTCCAAGCTGTGGTTGC
>VKOC01000009.1:8397089-8409320 GCA_009364415.1 Spea multiplicata | reverse complement strand
TGTTTTTAATATGTCTTTCTTTAACCCTAATTTCCTACGTTTTCGCAACTTATGCTTTATTTTGTCAATTATTTCTCAGCGGTATTTATTAGGAATAAGAAAAAAACTGGACAAAAATTGAAGAAGTTTTTTTTCTTTTTAGTTTTCTTCACAGGATATGTGTCATCTGCAAAACAAAAAAAACCCCTCAAATAACGTTTAGCAACATTCACCAGGTAGATTAACACACATCCATGGGTATCTGAGGGCCAAACCAGTCCCTTGTACACTATACTATTCTTTTTTTGTTGTTGTTAAATACCCTTGGTTAGGCAGTGATGTTTTTTGTTCTGTTTGTACTACAATTTGAAAATATTTCTGCTTAATTTTTTCACTCTTTTTCCTTCCTGCAGATCGCACAGTGATCAGAAAGCAGGTTATTCAAACACCTTAAGTGTAACCGGAGCTTGTACAGAGTGCCATTACACTTAATAATCTGTCAGCTAACTAGCGGCGCTGGCTTTTACTGACTGTGGGAGACTCTCCCTGCAATCTAGTGTGCAGTAAATTCTGCCGTCATGTTTGGCGATGTTTTTTTTTTCTTCTTTTCATCTGGAGAGGTAAACAAGGTTGTGTTTTGTGTGGTTTTGTTTCAGAATTAAATTTTGCCTACAGTGAACTTATGGAGCAGAGGCAAGTTTACATGAAATTATCCTGGCATTTTCTTTTTAATCTGGCCCTAGGTTTTTGGTAACAGTAAGTTATTTTTAGGGAGACGCGTGATGAGAAGAGTAGGAGCTTGGGAAGAAGAGGCCCTGGGAGGCCCAGGAAGAGGAATCATGGAACAAGTGTTCTATCTCCCCTGCTGGAGAGAGAGAAGAATGGCAACAAGAGCAGAAAGTAAGGCAGCAGTGTGACAGGAGCCTAATCGACTAATCGTTTTTTCTTCTTTTGGCCGCTGGAAGACTAGGGCTTTGAACCAGTCTAAACCTACAACTGCGTAATTCCTGTTGGTTTTTCACTCTTTATTGTGACTCCAAACAACTTGGCATTACAATGGTTATGTCTATTGTCATGCTTTTTTTAATATAACAGTTTTGCTGAGTGTTACCTTGTATCCTATAGTGCTTTACTTCCAGGGTTAATAATTGCAAAGTGTCGGATAACTCAACAAACCTTGCAAGATGGTAAATATGGAGTCTCAGCCATGTAGACATCCTTAAAGAAGCACTTACATGCCTTGGACATATGATGAGCGTTTTCTAACTATTTGAATAATTTTGTAAGGTGTTATTCAGCTGAATGGTTGGTTGTTTTGAAACCTACTTTTGCTTTATCAAGTGTCATGACTGCTCTGGAACATGGCATCGATGGTCATTCTGACAGGTATCAGAAGAATTGGATATGATTTGAATTTGGAAACTAATAATATCAAACTTCTCCGTAACCGCTATAATTTATATCCTGGCATTACTTATTACAAGAACGTATTTTATTTGAGCGCCCAGCAGTTGTATTTTTTCCTATTTCTCTTATTCACACTTCAATTGTGTTTTCTTACAGCAAGTGTCTTCTGCTTTCTGAAGATTCGGAGACAGGGGAATTCTTAAGAAATAGACTGATGAATGTTCTAGAAGAGGATGAGATGGAAAATGTAAGTGAAAAACTGAAAAGCAGAATGCAACGTTGGGAGGAAATGGACAGATCTTCAGGTTCAAAGTGTGAGGTTAGTAAACAGTAAAACTCTCTTACCAGATACTGGTTAAATTGCAGAAAACTGCACAAAAAAGTTACTACTACTATGTGGCATTTTATGCTTATGGGGCAAAAGCTATCATTATGCTTGTAAGTAACCACATAAATTGCACTGCATGTGTTCACTTCACATTTGTTGCAGGAAGGTTTACATGAATGCTCACCTACTCACTGGGAAGGTAAAAAAGGTTACAGTGTAATAATTTAGGAGTGGACTTGAAATGTTGGACAAGAAATCACATTATATTTTGGGTCCCAATATATAACTCTGCATATGACAATAGAACATTTTTCAGGACATTCAGTAGTGTAATGTACAGTAATGCTGTATTTAATTGAATACTGCTAACCTTTAACATCTCCATCACAATATGTAAAAACACCTTTGTATTTGAGTATATTTGTGATCAGTGCACCCAGTTTTTGCAAACACTTCTAATGTTTTTGTCCTTGAGAAGCAATAGAAATGTTCTTGACATCCATAGAAATAACAAATTATTGGATTATTTTTTTTACATTAGGTACAAAGCAGGTACAGAAAGAAAAGGAAGTCAAATGACCAGGATCTGTTGGCAACCAAGCTGGACAAAGCCTTGTATCTCGGTAAACAGGACAACCTAAAGACTCAGTATAAGCTTTCAGAGAACAGTGCTGGGAAGCAGAGATGTGAAGGGAAAAAGACTACATCAGCTACAGAATCCAAACAGATACACACTTTGCACTTTCCCTTTATAATCCCAAAACAAGGCAAAAACAAAATGACTACGAAGTTAAAGAAGATGGATGTGATGTCAAAGCTTATGAAAACTCACACGTCCATACTGTCAGAAGTGAGCAGCTGCTCATATAGTGAGTAATGGTCGGGTTTTCTGATCTTCATCTTGCTTAGGATAACTTAAAGCATAGATTTTTCTAATAACTTCATCAAGAATATGATCTAGCAATTTTGGTTTCAGCAGTTACTAGGTACTGGGTGGTTTTCTACAGCTTCAGACGCTTCCAAAAATGAAAAAGAAAATGTTAAATAAAATTCAATCTGCACATTTTTGATGATGTCACGGTTTAAACATTTGTGCGATGCAATGTTAATTCCACCTTGCGTTCTTATTCATACTAGAACAGGCAGAATCTTCATTCTTTGAGCAGAGAAGTTTGATATTTAACACTCAGTTCAAAACATTGATATTTTTGTTGACTCACATTATTTGAAAACTTTATTTGATTTCAGATACAGACACAGAAGATGAGCAGTATCCTAGAACAGATTGGCCCTCCAGCTCCAGATCAATGCATCCTATGTACAACTTGTTGTCTAGGAAGATCCGAAAAACTCCAGAATGCCTTCTTTCTCCAGGAAGTGCAACGTCCAGTTGTGGGACTGTCAAGTCTAAGCAAGAAGTCGGTAGAAATAAACCCTTTTGTTCATTGCTGCCAAATGGAGAGGCTGCATCATTCTTCAGTGATTCAACGGAGGACTCGCTTGACCAAGGTTACTAGATTCACAAAAAAGTGTTATAATTGGGTGTGGTGGGATCTGATGATGGTCACAGGTGGACCATCTTTGCGTTTTGCAGCATTGTCTGCTATATTGAAAAATATTTTATATCTGTAAAGTTGTGTTTTGAATATTGGCTCTTTTTGAGCTGTATTTAGCCTCCTGTCTGTTTTTTCCATCATGACTTTTTATATTTTCACTAGATTTTTTTTTTATTGAGATTTTATGTGGGGTGTGATTTGATGTTTGTATTACCAAGTTTTATTAAACATTTCAAATTCATTTTTTAACTAAACCAGTGTGCTTTTGTGTCTCTTGCGGTGCATTCTAATAGGTAATCTAAGAATGGCTTTAATTCATTCTGCTTTTCTCCATCCCTCACATCACATCAATGGCTTCTGTTTTGCTGATATAATCATGCAGTCACTATTATTCAAATATCCCTTCTCACTAACAGTTGTGACTAAAAAAATAGCCATGGTCTGTTAAGGGAAGAATGGCATTTTTATTATACACATACGATATATGTGACATGTACTAGAGTTTTTTCTCCAAAGTTGGGTCTAAATTACTTGTACATATCTTAACAATTACTTTGATTTTTTTTTGGGGGGTGGGGCGATAGTGGGGGATTTATGCTAATTTATTTCTGTATGATAGACAATCTGTCCTTAACCCAACTAATACAGAGACAACATGTAAACATTTATATAATCTAAAAATATAGTAAAAAGACTAAATTTAAAGAGGTTACAGAAAAAAAACTTAAACCACACTGATCTTACAGATGGTGGCAACATACTTAGGATCTTTGCTTTCGCTATTGTAACATTTTGATCTTTATTAATGAAAGCAAGAAAAAGATGACTGACTTTTTTTTTATTTATTACAAAGAATGACTTAACATGAATTGCCATACCAAGTACGGATGTGCAAATACAATATTTTAAACTCAAGAGGCTTGTATAGTTTTGATCCAGTTCTGGTATTTACAAAAATATTGTAAATAACTACGATAGTATATGGTTTCCGTAAGGGATATTTGAATAATATTGGTTGCGAAAACTTTCCTTAACACTAAAAAAAAAAAAATAATAATGAGCCAAAACACCAAGTGCAGAAATTAACCAAACTTTTCTAGAATGCTTGCTTTTTCCTTGCAGCTGCTTGAGCATTCCTTCATCCTTGACCCTTACCCCATGATGCTTTGAATGTCTGTATCGGTCTCTTGCATTTGTTCTCGCTCTGCACTAAGGAAGCAAAGTGATTGGCTGGAGTAGGGCAGACACCGCACAGCGTGGGTCAGTTTGCAAGCCACCAGAACCATGAACACTTTAATGTAGGTAGGCAAAATCATTTCCCTTTGTAATTTTATAAAGTTCAAAAGCTTTATTAAATTCTCCATACTGGCTCTTGTGTTCCATAAAGTTGCTCAAATGTTCCCCTTTGTAGGGACGTTTGAATTTTCAAAAAGAAGTCATAATGCATTAAGTGCCTCTGTTTACAGCAGACATAAAAGTGAACAAAAAACAGTACTTGGCATTTTTTTCCCCCGGTTATAAAGTCTCTTGCGTCTTGTGCTGTGTTTATATATAATGCAATATATGAACACAGTAGACTTTAACTCATTTTTGTACCTGAAGCTTGTGCATGTAAAAACAAGGTTGTTTTGCGTTGTTGCTAAACCAGAATAAAATTCACAAATTTTCTTATAATAAATAAATACCTGTGATTGAGGCCTAATCTCTCATGAGGCGATTTTTTTTCTGTTTAAATAAAGAAGGAAAGGAAAGCCAGAGAGTGAGGACCCAGTAGCTGTCTATGGTCTGCCTTCACCTAGCCTGCTTTGTATGCTCTCTTGCCTGCCTGGCATTGTGACAGAATATGTCCTGCCGTTTGTAATGGGTCTGTATTCCGTCCATTGTCTGTATTTGTTCCTTCCTAGACTGCTTCAAAATCCATCCTGTCCTGTTGCACATTGGTCTTTTTAGAAACTAAAAAAAAAAACGTTCTGGAATTCTGTCACTGCTTAACATGTAACATTTCTATATATTGTCTAACATACTATGTCCTAACTTGGACCTTAAACCAAGAAGCAACTTCAAACTAATCAACAGAGCATGTGAAAAAATCTGTTCTTGCACCATTTTCAAAACGTTTCCCTAGTTAAGATTTTTTTTTTATTATTAAAAAAACAAATACTTTGATGCTTATTCGCCTAGCAGTTGCTTTGCAGATGAGTTTGTAGAAAAGTTGTATTTTCAGTTTACCAATTTCATGATGCATTTTGATGGGACAGTACTGCTAAGTTACTCCTGTAAGTAGGGCAGTGGTAGCTCCATTTAATATATATTTCAAAAATTAGGGTGAAACTTCAGAGAATAATCCCCAAAGCCTACCTGTTTTAAAGCTCATTATGCTTGTGGGGAAATTGCCAAACTTGTTCCCTTTAACTGAAGCTGAAGGATAGATAAATGCAAACTTTGCTAAATATCTTACGTTACTGTTAAAAGGTTAACAATAGTGCTTTGTTGGTTAATGTAAAGATTTTAGATGGGATTAGAGTATTCCATTAGAGAAACAGTAGGGACACCTTAAATACAGTTTGTTAGATGGATCTATAGTACGAGCCAAAATACAGTGACAATGCCAGTATCCTCTGTTCACATCTGCTTAATGTTTCATTGTGATGTATGCTTCCTTTTAGAGTAATGGTAAGTCTTTTTTTTTGCGTTCAACTCGGCAGATAATAGATAAAAATCTTCACCCCCAAAATACTGAACTAGAAAACTATTAAACTTGTGGGTCATGTGCCACTTTTCCCAGTCTTAGTATGCAGCCAACTTCAACATTTTATTATTATTATTACTACTGCTACATGGATATTTAGATAATGTCCATGTAAGGGTGCCATCTTTTCTTATGTGTATGTATTATTGTATACACATTATTTTGCTAGTGTTTACTTAATATTGGCCCCACTTTAATCCTTTACTCGCCCTACAATAAAATACTGGCTGAGGGAGAACCCTTGGTCTATGGAAATGTCTCACCTTGTAAATTGTATCTGCAACTTATTCATACCCGTAAGCATACTTGCCAGTGACATTTGTTCTCGAACATTGTAATATTTTAGATTGGTGATTGCTGTTCTTACTAAGCATTTGGTATTTTGTGATTAGTGATTAACTCTCTCTTCGTTTGTTAGATTATAGCTCTGTGGAGGAGGACGATTTTGATTACGGTTTAGATCATTTGACACCTCAGTACATGGAGGAAAGTGGTCTGGGCCTTCTTGCTCGGTTTGCTGCAAGTGTTCTGCCTAGCCCCGTCACCTCTTCACCTCTGTCAGTCATTGAGATGGAAGCAAAAGAAAAGGCTGACAAGGAGGAGAGAAAAAGTCTGACTGGTGAGTCGGTACACAAATATGATTGTGTCTTGTTTTTGTGTAAGCTCTTTGAATTTTATGTGCAACACTAAATTTTAACTAATTTTATTTTATCCATGAAGTGTGTTTATTAAGTAAATACCAATATGATGATGCTGAGTCCCAACAACCACAGTGAATTTAAAATTGATGTTGCCTAACTATTACTGCGTCTCTTATGTCTAGTATTTCACGGTCCCTTTTAAGTGACAGTACTAAACAAACGTCTGAGGCAATATGTATGGAGAGCATTCTATGCTCTTTTGTGCCAGACATGTTTTTTGCTACTCACCCTAGCATCTGCTGGCAGAATGTTTCTGCTAAATTAATGTGTTAATGCTGACAGTTAAAATTCATAAGGGATATTGCACTTATGGTGTTCTCAAACATTCAGTATAACAATAAAATGGGCTCAAGTTGTGTATTCATTGTTTGTTGTTGTTGTTTTGCGCATCCTATCCACAGGTTCAGAGTTTGAATACACAGATTCAGAAAATGAGGCAAAGATACTGAAGAACGTTTCACCAAGCATGACCCCTACAATCGTAACAGAATCTGTGAGGACAACATTGGGTATGATGGAAGACTGCAGTACTGAGAAGGTGAAGCTCTTTGACAAGCCACAGAAGTTAAAGAAACTAAAATCTCCTAAGGACTTCAGCCATGAATTTGGACCAGAAGTTAGTGACGATGACCTGTGGAGTAGGCGTCGAAGTGAGAGGATCTTCCTTCATGATGCGACCAGTACTGCAACTCTCTTGCCAGTGACAACCGCCAATTCACATACTGCTTCTAAACCTGTTCGCAGCAGCAAGCTTTCAATGGTGAACCCAAAGAAAGGCAAAGAACGAAAAGAATACTATTGCAAGGTGTGTGCATGTCTTTAAGTGACATTAGGTAGTCACCTTTCTCTAAAACTTAAAATGGAGGCACCTGTAGTGCATGCAGCTAGAGGCTGTGTATGAGACTGAATAGATTTACATAAAAACACCTCTTATAAATAACGAGTTTGGTGAAACAGCCATTGTTTAAGAGATGAAATACAAAGCCTATGGATGCTAACAATTTCATATCATTTTTAATGCATATGGAGTCCATCTTGCTTTTTATTGCATGCAAATCAAATACAATCATAAAATACCTGGAACACTTCATTGTGAGCTTTAAAGGTGTTGGAGTACATTCAGTTTAATACATCCTAACCTTGCCTTTGCATTTTTAAGTATTTGAAAAATGTTGTGCACTGGCATTATCAATGCAAATTATAAAATGAAACATGTTAGGCTTCTGGCAAAAGAGTGCCAACTGGTAATGAATGTCCTCTGCTGTGGGTTACAATATTTTTGATGTTTCCGGAACTATTGAATTACATTTTATTTACTATACTTTTGTTTCTTTAGAAGAAAAATAAGGAGACATTTCCTTTCACTGGCAGCAGCAGCAGCTCTGCTCCTGAAGAACAGTTCTCTGTCACAACCTCTGTAAATTGCAGTCGAAAGAGTAAATTGAGGTTGAAATCTAAGGACATAAAGAAGGAGGTGAGGATTGTAAATAGGGGACCTAGATTATGTCGGTGGATGCTTCCCAGGGAACTGATGCTCAGTGAGTCTGTTACAAGGGACATCTCTGATTTTCACCAACTGGCTCAATTACAAAATAGAGGGCATTACATTTTATTTATAGATGACCGTGTCTGATCAGTACAGCCTCGAATGAATGTTGTACCTTAATAGGCAGAGTGTCAGAATATGACATCTCGGCACGCAGCTGCCATGGGTCCGAGCTAGAGCAGTGCCCAACATAAGTACACAGCTGATAAGCAGTGATAAATTAGGGGAAATGGTTTATGATAAACATCTTTTTCAGTTTAATGGTGTATATGAATTTCATGCAGTATGCTTTCCATCAATACAATACAGATTGGAATAAAAGATGCAGGTTGTTTAACCCCTTGGCTGCAAAGGCATTTCCCACCTGGGTGCTAAGCCGGTTTTCGGCATTTTGGTGCAGCTCACGTTTAAATGCGTTTAGAAGTAAATTTCTTGGGAATCAACTATGCACTATAAACTATACACCCAGCAGATTCCAAATATTTGCAAAATAAAGCCAAAAATGGGAGAAACGTGTATTTTTTTTACTTCTGACTCAAAACTATTTTGTAATTTTAACCTGTGTTGCTAAATTTAGTAGTAGTAATTTGTAGTAAAAAAAAAAAAAACCTGAGAACAGTAGGGCTATGTTTTTCTAATTTATTATTGCTAACAGTTCAATTTACTAGACTATCACAAAAGACATCTTAAATTTAATGCATGGCTGCCATCAATTAAACAGCTCTAGCTGCCTGGGATGTTAAAATATGCCAAACAAAACTATATAATTTTAGAAACTGCACCCCCAGCTGCAGCAAATCTGATGTGCACAACAAATAAGTGAATATAACACTTATAAAAAAAAACATTAAAAGCGACAAGTTCATTTATGTCTTGCGCACTCCAGTCTTGTGCTCATTTGATGCACCAAGGGGTGTAGTTTCTGCTAATGTATACTTTATGTACCATAAAGTATGTTGTTTAGAGCTGTCTAATTGCAGGCATCACCCCTAAATGGTTTTAAACATTTTTTAACAAGATTTTCAAATCTGCCATATCTGAAGTTAAAGTGGTCTAGACATCTGGGGAGTTAAATTAGGGTACATAAAGTATGCATTTCAAGAAACTACACCCCATGGAGCTTCAAATAAGGGACTATATGTATTTCTAGGGCAAAAGTTGAGTGCACAAATAATTATGGAATATGTCACTTTGGCTAGAAAATGTTTTTTTCTAATCATAGCGACATGTTCATTTGTGTCTTGTACTAGAAACACATGCAGTCCCTCATTTGATGCGCCAAGGGGTGTTGTTTGCAGTAATGCCACGTCAAGGCTTCAACCCTAATTAGCTGACCAGTTCACACGCCTTTCATATCTCCATTCACTCGCAGAAGCACACACCATTCTTTCCCCTTACAATCCCAAAGAAATTATGGTAAAGGGAGAAAACAAATCACTTTTACAGCAAAAATAAGTTTTGCAGTAAAAATTCAAGGCGCTGCAGGGATGAGATGGTTACTCACCTACCACACAGGATAAATGACTGATTTTAATAATATTTGCAATTCATTTACAGTTCATCAGGATTTCAAAAATTGCCTCCCTCTACCATTGGCTAAATTTAACCCCACGATCAAAGGGATCATGGGATTAAAATTTAGTATCGGCCATTTTTAAAAAGGGAATGTGACTTTTCATAGCTATATGATCGCTGTGGTAACATTGGCTACTACAGTGATCATTTAGCTAAAAAACTTTATTTTTAACTTAATATTTTTTATTCTTTTTTACAAGCATTATACCGTTGGAAAGGTGAGACGATTACCTTTCCAACGGTATATGTTGGGGGTCTGTAGCTGCTTAGATGCGCGTGACGTCACCAGGCGGATCGGGTGGCCCCGGTGATGCCCTTCAGTGTGAGGGGCAGATCGCCGAGGTAGGTGGTGATGGAGGTCCACAGACCTCCAGCAAGGTAGGGTAGTGCTAGCGACAGCACCATGCCGTTGTTAGCACCTGACAGGGACTGCTAGTGACGGGCAGTCAAGGGGTTAAAACAGGGGTGTCCCAAGTTTTTTCTGCAGTGGGCCGCTTCATCAGAATTGTATACGTGCGAGGGCCGCACTCATTTTTCACCGTGAGAAAATATGGCCTTTAATAATTTATGCAGATTAAAATAAAGTAAATGGCACTGAACCTTTACTTTTCCTCTCATTGAATTCTGGGCCTAGAAAGTTTTGTGACTACAAATTCAGGATTCAGGATAAGTAAAAATGAAATAGTTCATTATTATTCTAGGGATGCCCAAAATGAGAATTCTGGACCAAAACCGAAAATTCAGGGTTCACATAGCCGAAAGCGACCCCCCAAAATTGTACAAAACAATGTAATAATTTTGTTGTTGTATTTTTTGTCCAATTTTGGTGTGTTAACCACACCAAACTTTTATTAAAAGTAACACACCACAATTGGACAAAAAAATCAACAATATGACTAGGCATGATAGGAGTGTGGTTGCTAACAGCAATCACACTGCTATAATACCCAGGCAACCCGTAAATGCTGGAACCTAGGCATGATGGGACTATGATTGCTGTTAGCATTCACACTCCTGTCACCCCAAGCCAGCCAGTACATGCTGGTATAGGGTGGCTGTAAGTGCAGACCCCATAATGCTGGCAGCATCAATACACAAGGGGGCAGCTAGCCAGGTTTCAGCATGTACTGGCTGACTTGGCATGATAGGAGTGTGATTAGTAACAGCAATCACAGTCCAATCATGCCTAGGTTCCAGCACTTACACATCCATGCCATCACACACACAAATTCATTCATTCACAGATTCATTCCCTCAATCACGCATACTCATTCAAACATCCTCCCCCACCTCCTTACCTGCACTGCATCTCTCGATGCCGCTCACAGACTTCAGCAGGGGGCGCAGCCTCCCTCTGCCTTCTCTTGTACTGCACAGAGGAGGCAGGACTAGAGCAGAGTCATGTGATTGGATCCGCTTCCTCTGTGCAGTACAATAGACCCTCCCACAGGGCTCTTGTGATCCTGGCTGCCGATCTCACGCTGGCCGCACCTGGAGGTCCCGTGGGCCGCATTTGGCCCGCGGGCCGCATGTTGGACTCCCCTGGGTTAAAATGAAATATGTTTCCGTTGTATGAAGGTTGTGCATGATCAGCCACACAATTTCCTATCTTATCTTTTTCAATTGATCAGTGAGCTTGAAGGCTATTGTCTTGTGTTTCAACCGGTTGAATTTGATGGATGTTACTTAAGCTATTTGGTTATATAAAGGTGTATTACTATAGAGCATTAAATAGCAAAACAGCTGCTCAAACTTAATGGACATTATAGAAACATAGAAATTTTACAGCAGATGTGAAGATCCATTGTATCCATCTAGTCACCATTCCCTACCTATAATGAGGCCATTAAATTTATTGTTACTGGCCTTATTAGGAGGACAGCCTTATTCCCATCCCACGGCTGCCTAAATTTCTATAAAGGTATTCCGTGTAATCATATTGCATATGATTTTCCCTGCGCCTGTTTTAGATTTTGACATCTTGTAAGTAGTTTCTCTTCCTTCAAAGTATATTTTAACCCCTTTCTGCCTTCTAAGACTTGATTCTACGATTAGCGGCTGCAACTAACAGTCTATTTTCTATAATCCGAGCTAGTTGGCCGATTATTTTTTCGATCTATTCATCGGTTAAAAAAATAAAAATGCAATTCTTCGATTATTTTAAATAAAAAACTTAAATTTTACACCCAAAAAATACCAAAAAAAGCCTTACTAGTAAATATTCATGTAAACGCTTCTCCCCGTCACGTGAAGCCCCAGCGGAATTGGAGGGGAGAAGCGGAGGATGTCTGCGTGTTTTGCTCAAACCCTCACCGGGTGGCAGAGAGGATCCAGGTCTCCTGCAGCTTTGCGGGGGGTCTGGATTCTAGTGTTATAATCCGATCTCTATT
>VKOC01000009.1:8368337-8393859 GCA_009364415.1 Spea multiplicata | reverse complement strand
AAGGTATATCAGGGGGTTCAGTTGCATATCACTGGCATATAGGAGGTATAAGGCATATCTGGGCGGCAGAGTGGCAAGCTGGGGGTCAGATGTGCATAACTGGGGGCAGTTTGGTAAATAAAAGAAAATATAAACAAGGCTTTTTTCTCAGTTTTTATTAAATATGAAAAATAGTTAACATATGAATTAATACTTACTAATAACTTTGTATTAAAACCTAGTTTGAGAAACACTGTGTTTGGGTTCTTGTAACTTGTATTATTATGTCAGTAACATAAGAAGGTGAATAGAGAAATGCCATTGCGATAGAGATGAAATAAATTGTACGCTTTTTATTACATTTTTTTATCCAATTAATCGAAACAATAATCGGCCAACTAATCGACAGAGGATTTGTGGTTAGTTCTCCAAGATGCTTGGAACAACCTATCTGCCCAGCTCCCTAAACTGTGTTCATGTGTACCTAGAAGAATTGAGGCTGCTTTGAAGGTAAAGATTGGCAACACCAAATATTTTAAAATGATAAAAAAACAATTAACATGTCTATTTTTGAAATCATTCTTACTTTACATTATTTTTACCCCCCCACACCATTAACCCCTTCCGGACCGGTGATTACATACTGCGTCTTCACTTGAAGACCGCAGTATGTTTTTAAATATTTAAATTCCGTGATCGTGATTCGCTGAAAAGCGATCACGTGCACGGAATTGAGGGGGGGTGGCTGCTACTGATCGCTGGGAACACCCAGCGGTCAATAGCAGCCGCCCCTCGCGATCCCAGCGTTCAAAGCGACGCTGGATCGCGTAAAGGCTGTGACGTACCTGGTACGCCCCGGTCTGCCGGTGACCCGTGACCCGGAAGTACCAGGTACGTCCCGGTCTTGAAAGGGTTAAACAATTGCACAGTGTTGTATATAAATATACATATTCCACACATAGGACTTACCCAGCACCCGAATTGGACTTGCATCAGCACCAGATTGCACACAAACGGACCTGCCCCAGCACCTAGATTACACACTAACATAGACAAAAAGACATGTTCACACACTAAGACAGCCACATGCACACTAACATACCCAGAAACACATTTACACACTAAGACACCCAGATACATATGCCAACATACTCTGTCACACACTAGCATACCCAGGCACACATGCACAAACACTACCATACCCAGGCAGAAACACACATACATGCAGGTCATTTACCCCACAAAGCCTCAGCAAGTCTTTGATGCCACAAGGTCAAACAATGCAATGTTGCGTGGGGGGAGGGGCAATAGCTTTGTTGCCCCCTGGATCAACCAGTGTGCTGAGTGCCGGCATATGACTAAGAAGGCTAAAGTACTTTTGGCATTTGATCCTGGCGCATTTAAGGCTTATTAAATCATACCACTGGCCAAATAATATTGATTTTAATGTAGCCCTGGAATATACATATTCACAAAAAAAATCTAAGTGGGAAAATAAGTCGACTAAGCTAGTTTTGTTTTAAATGCTTGACGACAATTGACGTGCCAGGTACATCACAGAATTGCATCCCCTTAGCGATAATTGACGTGCCTGGCATGTCATGGGATTTTATTTCAAGACACGGAGGCTCATATTGTGCATTTAACCCTTTCTTTACTCCAACAGCAGCAAAGAAAAAACTATACAACATTGGTAGAAAAAAAGGTAAATAACCACAAGATACACAATAGCTCCTCCCACAACGTCATCATGCTCATATAAAGGGAAGCACTGTCCACACTCTTCCTCTTTCTTTGCTGCTCCAACAGCAGATAAGTATATCTCAGTGTTCCTATATCAATTTCCTGCGTTATTGGTGTTTTATATTATAATTATCGGCTCTGGCTGTTAATTTTATCGCTACTTTGATTGTTTTCCTGCACCTCTCGCGGGTCTATTCCCTCCCGCGTTATTTATACCTTTTTCTCCCTCCAACTTACGTTTCTTCCTGGCTTATTCCCCGCTACGCGCGGTTCGCCAGCTGGTTTCTCCTTGCCTCCGCCCCGACTGCCGCGCCGCTTCTCGCGCGTGTCGGCGGTGGAGTCGGCTGTTGCGGCGGCAGCGGGCAGTTGCTCGCTTGTCCGCTCGCGCGTTTCTGGTGCCACGACCGTTTTCTCTGTTGGCCGCGGCCATCTTAACTCCTCCGTTTTTCTTCGCCGCGTCACGCCTATTCGCGGGGCGTTGCGGCTGACGGCTTCGCGCGCTTCTGCCCCAGGCTCCTCCCCTCATTATCGCGGGTGCCATTTTGTCTGTACCTGCGAGTGATAGGAGTCTTGGGAGAGAAGCGGTTGGTCTTTTTCGGCTCTTTCCTGCGTTTGAGAGTTAGAATAGTCTTCTTTCTCTCCCTTCTGGCTTGGTTTTTATAGTTACACGTTCCTGTTTCTTAGGGCTATTTTCTGTGGTTTGTTTGCAGCATATTTCTGTTACTCTTCATTCAGGGGCATATCCCTATATCCCTATATTCATATATTATGGCTGATAATGATTCTCCCTCTGGGGATCTCTCTGATCAGGATGTTCCTGTGAGAGAAGGTTTGAACTCTGGTGCTGACCCATTAAGAGATTTAAATAATTCAGTTTCTCAGGCTATTGCCTCAGCCATGAATTCAATGACCTCGGCATTATCTTCATCCCTGGCTCAGGCTTTTCAAAAGTCTTTTGCTGGCTCGGCCCTGGCCCCAGAACAACCTTCTGGTTCGGCCCCTATAACTCATGAGGGCAAGAAAGCGGCATGTAAGTCACGTCATACGCGTGCGTCAGCCTCCAGAACACTAAAGACTGATGGTACTAGACCCATCATGGAAGGCGCTGTCTCTAAGCGCAAGAGAGCCCTTACTCGCCGGGCAGAACGGGCGAGGAAATGGAGGTGTGCTAGGGCACAATCCTCAAGCGCGTCCGACTCTGATGCAGGGTCGCCTGAGGAGGCTTGGTATGGGTCTGACTCTGACTCTGATTCATCGTTTGCAGGTCAGACCGCGGACGACACGGCTCTCCCTTCTGAAACCCCTGCTACTGCAGAGGGTCCCCAGTCTGCCCCTTCCTCTAAGACCTCGGAACCCTTGGTTCTGGATCAGTTTGGGGAGCCGTTCTTTGACCCCGAGGGTTTACATCACCCCCGCTCTGCTGAGTGGGTACCCTCGGACCACGTGGCCCGTTATTTGCAGGCCAGAGTCCGCAAGCCGCTGAGTAAGAATTCGCGTAATAAATTGCGCGCCGAGTGCCCCAGGCCCATTGTTCCGGGTAAGGTTTGTGAGACGCCTACCGTGGACCCTAAAATGGTCCAGTTTCTATCTAAGTCTGGATGGAACCCCCGTAAGGGTCTAGAATCTGCCTTAAGGGCCACCCAGGACAAACACCTTGACATTTTCGGTCCCCTGACCAAAATGTTTCAAATCATTGAGGACTGGCTGGATTCAGGCACCCCTCCGGACCCTATGGTCCTTAGAGGATGGATGCAGAGAGCCATATGTATTGCGGGAAATACTAACACCTCTCTCTCCATTGAGCGCCGTAAGGCCATCTTATTTAAGATAGAGCCCAAGTTGTCCAATCTGGCCCTTACTGAGATGGGGAGTGAGGCTCAAGGAATGCTTTTCGGAGACTCATTTATAAAAGACCTAGGTCGTTTTGTGGGAGCTTTTACGGCTTTAGACAAGGCGCAAACGTCCATGCGCAAGGTTTTCCACCAACGGGTCTCTCCCCGGGCCGGCAGATTTAGGGGCCGTCTGTCCGGCCGTTCCTCCCAAGGCTCAGCTCACACGAGCCGAGGCTCCTATTCATATTACTCGTCCCAACGAGCTCCCTTCCAGAATTTCTCCGGCGGCAGGTCTCCCTTCTTCCCGCAGCGAGGTCGCCCTTGGAGGGCTAGAGGACAACGCGGTGCACAGTTTACCCGCAGACCCACTGGTAAGCCTTCCTCTCATTACCCATTCTTCCCAGTATCCTGTGGGGGGCAGACTCACCCATTTTTTGCAGGTCTGGCAGTCGATAACCTCCGATTCGTGGGTGATTCAAACCGTATGTGGTTACGTGATCGATCTGGTAAGCCTTCCACCTCTGAATGTCTTTCCCAAACCTTTCCATTTTTCCCATCAGGACTCCAAGCTTGTAGACCTAGAAATATCCTCCCTGGCGGAGAAACGAGCGATAGAGCGTGCTCCTCCAGACGCTCCGGGCTTCACCAGCAACATTTTCCTGGTCCCCAAAAAGGGAGGCGGTATCAGACCAGTAATCAACCTCCGCCGTCTCAATCTTCATGTTCGTTACAGGCACTTCAAGATGGAAGGCATCCATCTCCTCAGAGACTTGTTGCTGATGAACGATTGGATGGCCAAGATCGACCTCAAAGACGCCTACCTAACGGTTCCGATAGCGGAAGAATCCAGGAACCTTCTGCGTTTCCGTTGGCGCAACGTGTCCTGGCGTTTCACTTGCCTATCCTTCGGGCTGTCTTCTGCTCCTTGGTGCTTCACCAAGTTGCTCAAGCCAGTCGTGGCTCTTCTACGCTCCCGGGGTGTCCGCCTTATCATCTATCTGGACGACATGCTCCTTTTGGCTCAGGACAAGAGCGTGCTGCGTTTGCACACCCGATGGACGCTAGATCTGATCCAAAGCCTTGGATTTCTCATCAACTGGGAAAAATCCCGTCTCATCCCGTCCCAGCGTCTGGAGTTTCTAGGATTCGTCATAGATTCCACAAGAGGCATTCTCAAGTTACCGTCCTCCAAGCTACATTCCATCAAGAAGGAACTCCGCAGGGTCCTTCGTCTTCGTACAATCTCCATCCGTCACCTGGCCAGGATAATTGGCCTTCTGTCGGCATCCATCCAGGCAATCTTCCCTGCCCCGCTTCACTACAGGGCAATGCAGCGTTTGAAGATCAGCCACCTGCGCCTGGGAGCGTCCTACGCGGATTCAGTCACTCTGGACGCTCCGACGGTGGGCGAATTGCGTTGGTGGTTGGCCAACATCTCGGCCTGGAATGGCAAAGCGATTTTTGGGATCCAACCGGAGATGTCCATCGAGTCCGACGCCAGTTTGCACGGTTGGGGTGCGAGATGTGGGGCGACGTCCACAGGAGGTCCTTGGTCTCAGTCGGAGGTTGGTCTACACATCAACTGTCTAGAACTCCTGGCGGGTTCCTTTGCTATCAGGAGTTTCTCCAAGTCCTGTATCAATACCTGCATCAGATTACGCATGGACAACGTTTCTGCGGTTCGATACATCAACTGCCTAGGAGGGACTCGATCGCCCATTTTAGCGGAGTTGGCCAAGGACCTTTGGTCTTTTTGTTTGGACCGCAATATCATGGTCCAGGCGGAGTACATCCCTGGTCTTTCCAATTCGGTGGCGGATTGGAATTCCCGTTATCTGTCGGATGCCAGCGATTGGACTCTAGAGGACCAGGTTTTCTCATCTCTTATGACCTTGTGGGGTCCTCTGCACATCGATTTATTTGCCTCTCGGCTGAACTCACGTCTCCCGCTTTTTTACAGCTGGCGCCCAGACCCAGACGCCTTGGCCGTCGATGCCTTCCTTCAGGATTGGTCCGCGGGACGCCACTACGCTTTCCCACCGTTTGCGATGATTTCCAGAACGCTTCTTCAGATTCGCCGTCAGCAGGCGTCGGTGGTTCTCGTGGTTCCCTTCTGGCCGTCCCAGCCGTGGTTTCCCAGTCTTCTGGACCTGGTGGTTGCGGTTCCTCGGGTGTTGCGCTCCCAGTCTCGGCTCCTTCTGGATCCTTTCGGGGCCCCGCACCCCCTAATTCTGGACGGCAGTCTGTCTCTCCTGGCGTGTTTGGTTTCCGGGGTACCTGGTTGCTCCCAGGCCTTTCGGACTCGGCTCGGCAGCTCCTGGCAGGAGCTTGGTCGCCAGGCACTCACAGATCTTACCGTGCAGCCTGGAAGGCTTGGGCTTCTTGGTGCATGGGACGGGATCTGGATCCCTTTTCAGCCCCTTTAACCGATGTTGTTCAGTTTCTCACCTCTCTTTTTGATTTAGGTCGCGCCTATAGGACCATCAACTTATATCGCTCGGCCATTTCTGCCGCTCATGTCGGGTTTGACGGTGTTCCGGTGGGTAAGCATACTGTGATCTGTCGTCTGCTTAAAGGGATTCGGCTTTCTAGACCTCCTCTACCGAAGTACTCGTCCACATGGGACGTTAACTTGGTCCTGAACCTCTTTCTCGCTTGGCCTTCTAATTCTGCCCTCTCCCTAAGGCAGTTATCGGCTAAACTGGCCATGCTTTTGTGCCTTATCTCTTGTAAGCGTGTTTCGGATGTACGCGCGTTAGATTGGAACGCCAGGTCCTATGTCCCTGAAGGCGTTCGTTTCGACATTTCGCGTCGTACCAAGACAGCGATCAAGTCGGTCACTTACCCGGCTTTTCCGTCCAATCCTCTGTTATGTCCGGTTTCTTGCCTTCGGGAATACGAACGCCGTACCTCTCCCTTCCGGACATCGGCTTCCCCTCAGCTTTTCCTCTCTTTCCGCCATCCTCATCTCCCTATCTCCTCGGCCTCCCTTTCTCGCTGGATCAAGTGGGTGATGGCCCTTGCTGGCCTGAATCTCTCCAGGTTTGGGGCACATTCCACTAGAAGTGCTGCTGCTTCCAAGGTATTGGAGTTGGGTGGCCGTTTGGAGGACATTCTTCGTTCTGCAGACTGGTCTAGGGAGTCTACCTTCAAGGAGTTCTATTTCAAGCCTATTGAGCATGTGTTTTCTTCTGTGGTGTCTCAGCTTTAAACTTGCACAATATGAGCCTCCGTGTCTTGAAATAAAATTATAAGATTTTACTAAAACATGACGTAAAGTCATGATTTTATGAAAGACACGGAGGCGATTATTGTCCCCCCCTTGGGTTTGTTCCTGTTTATTTGACATCTTTTAATTTCCCTCCCCGTCTAAGGTGGTGCTGTTTGGTGGGTATTCCGGTCTTGCCGGTTTGCTTTGGTTACTGTTTACTGGTGTCATTCTTTATTTTCTCACCTGTTTTTATTTTGTTCATATTGCCCTTTTACATTTTTTACACTCCTGTTGGTTTGTGTCTGGTCTCATGCGACTGCTCTTTGTTTTATGGTCATTGTGACTTGGTTGGTTCTAATGCGCTCCACATTCTCTGTTCCTCTTTTTCAGGTTGATTCCTGCACCCTTTTTTGGGTCCCTACAGTTCTGGTGCTCGGTCCTCCTCTACGTTCCGGTGCCTGATGTTCTCCGTTGGTTTGGTGGTTCCCATGTTGGACTCACCGCGGTTTTTTCTATGGTTTTGGTTGACTGGTCATCGTCGCAGCCAAGAAAGAGGAAGAGTGTGGACAGTGCTTCCCTTTATATGAGCATGATGACGTTGTGGGAGGAGCTATTGTGTATCTTGTGGTTATTTACCTTTTTTTCTACCAATGTTGTATAGTTTTTTCTTTGCTGCTGTTGGAGTAAAGAAAGGGTTAAATGCACAATAATCGCCTCCGTGTCTTTCATAAAATCATGACTTTACGTCATGTTTTAGTAAAATCTTATAATTAAAATAGCTCAGCTGGTGTTGCATAAGATGACAGTGCCCAGTAAAAAGTTAAAGTTCCTAGAGAGTCTGTCTAGACCTTCCCTTGAGACTCTCAACCTCACATTTATGAAAATAAACCATGTATACTGTTAAGGAACTCCTTGGGGCGTCGGCAGTTAACCAATAACGTATTACAGAAAGGGTAGTGCATACATTGAATATATTTGCAGTGGAAGAAGTAAAGCCTGAAACGGTAGAAGAATTTGAGAATAACTAGCAATTCTCCAATTCAATTAAGTATAATAATGGGTTAGTGAGCGATTTTTGTCAAAATACAGTATATATTTTACATGTAGAAGTTATGCCGTATACAGATTGCCGTCCTCAAAAGAATCAAATAGAAGATCCTGGTAACCATGTAAGCAGCAGAGGGGCATAATTTCACTAGGGGTGTAGTAAAGCATGAAGCCTATGCATTCCCACTGGGCAGTATTAAGTCCAAATAGCTGTAGACATATATATATAACCGGATATCTATCCTTTTTACAATTGATAGCCTGCACCACACCGGTTGTGCTCGATTTACCGTATTTGCGCTATTATAACACAAGTTTTTTTTACCAGAGCAAATGCTCTGAAAAATACCCCCCGTTTTATAATCTGGGTCGTTTTATAATCAGACCTCAAATAGACTGAGACTATGAGACTAAGATCCAGATCCCCGCAGCGATGCAGTGGACCTGGATCCTCCTGCCCCCCACCAACTTACCGGTGCATCTGAGTCCCCGGTGCTTAGTCTGGGCAGTCTGGGCCGCGAATCGGGTAGAGCTCTACACGCTGCCTGGACTAAGCACCGGGGACTCAGATGCAGGGGACCTGGACCCTCCTATGTTATGCCCCCCAATTTACCAGTGCTTCTGAGTCCCCGGTGCTTAGTCCGGACAGCTTGTAGAGCTACAAGCTGTCCGGACTAAGCACCGGGGACTCAGAAGCACCGGTAAGTTTCGCGGAGGGAGTGTTAAACAGGGGGCATAAGGCATTTCTGGAGGCAGAGTGCTCTGTGAAATGCCTTATACCTACCTATATGCCACTCTGCCCCATAATATGCCTTTTAACCCCCTAAATGCCATATAGGGGCATATAGGGGTATAAGGCAATTCTGGAGGCAGAGTGGCACATATGGGGTCAAAAGGCCTATCATCGGGCACAGTGGCATATAGAGGGTTAAAAGGCCTATCATCGGGCACAGTGGCATTTTAGAGGGTTAAAAGGCATAATGCATGGGGCACAGCAGTGGGCCATAGTTAGGGTCGTATAAGGGCATTTCTGGGGAAGAGGTGGCAAGCCTGGGGGCAGATTGTGGAATAACTGGGGGGGGGCAGGTGTTGTAGAAAAAAGGAAATAAAAACAAATATTGTTTCTCAATCATAGAGCTTTTATTTTTAACAAACAAAATTTGTTCCACATAGTTTATCACTGAATTAACATTTATCTGTAAAACTTTTTTCCTATAGGGTCGTCTTGATATTGCAGGCTTTTTCTTTTTTTTTCCCTAAATTTGAATACACGATTGTTGGGGGATGCCGTCTTATAATCAGGGTCATCTTACTAATCGGAGCAAATACGGTAATTAAAACCAATTTCTGGCCTCTACCTCTGCAGGAAGAGTTGGGTTCTTTTAAGATAATGGATTCTTTTTTTTTTTTTTTTTACATGTGAGCTACAGCTGAAGCAGCAGCCGCTGCTGTAGGGACAGCATATGGGAGCATTAGCCGTTTTCTTGAAGTCGTTGTGCGTTGTAGTTTTCACCAGTTTGGGGGTTTTCTTTGATCTGATGATTTCTAGGGCCAGTTTTCTAGCAATAAGCAGCCCCGCCCCCTCCTATTTATGATTGGCTGGCACTGGGAGTCTGTTAACTATGCAGTGCTCAAATTGGAAGGGGAAAAAACTAGTAGAGTACTGTGAATGTAGGTCAGAGGATACAGCTCCCTCAATACAAGACAAAGCGCTATCCTTCGGGTTGGCAGTCTTCATAGATTTACATACACCGACAACCTAGCTTCGAGTTACTATTTTATGATATTATCACCCAACCTAGCCCTAGTTTAAAAACCTTACTACCTGTTATGGCTTATAATTTTACACCAGAAGATATGTTGGAGGGCTTGTTTTCTAGATGGCGCGTTCCCTCCCAGCTCTACCGTCGTCCCTCCTTTCCGTGTCCCATTCTTGTTTTCCAAGCTGCTGATCTCTGAGCTACTTGATGGGCGCCTTGAAACTGCCCACTTGGGTTTGGTTGAGGGTGGCTTGAAACAGTCGCTAGCTCAAACTCCTGTTTATTTTAAGTAAAGGTTACTCTACGCGTTTACAGAAAAAATATACTGTAATACATTTTAGAATAATTTGACGCGTTTTTAAGACGGTTCCGACGGTGTAGGTGCAATATGGGGTAGAAACTTCGCACAGATCTTCTCTTCATATTTAGGGTGATGATGAAAAGATAACGCCCCCTGCGGTGCTAGAAAAGGAATTAGAATTCTGCGCTTGGCGCGTAAGGTCTAATTTTCGTTACAAAAATTATCTCGTCGTTTACCGAGATATAGCACGTTACAAACTAATCCTAAAAAAGATGAAAATCAAAACCGGTATGTCATTACATATTTCAGATATGAGCATACACCTTCATTCGGTAACGGTGAAATAAACCGCTGCTAAAGATCCAGTTCGTCAAGTGCCCTGTCGTACCAGTAACAAGCGTCTATTTGAGGCCCGACGGCGTTTAAAATAACGTAGGGGGGTGGGGGTCTGCTATTTATCTAATATCTAGAGAACTCAGACCTTGGGTGGCCTTGAAACGGCGTGAAAAAATTCTCACCACTCTCTTTGATTATTCAGCCTTCCCCGGGGAGCCTTGAAACAGGCACAGTTTTTAGTCCATAACTGGCTTTATAGGAATGGCTGTGGGCCAAAGTGTTTACATGTGGTTGATTGGCAAGTGGTTGGGCCAGTAAGATGTTTACTATGTGACGCTGGTTGGACAGCCTGAAACGAGGTGGGACTAGCGACACAATGCTTGTTTCATTGCTAGATAGTTAGTTCAGTGCTCGGATGGGGGACCGTGAAGGGGTTTGTGCGATGGGCATTCTTCGAGCTCTGTCTTGGAGACCGTTCCAAGGAAAGTGATTGGATTTACAGGGGCATGGTATGTGAATCATTGCGGATAACAAAGACTGGAAAACCATTCGGATCGTACGGGCAAGGGGAGTTTGGGCTCTGGAGCTACCGGAGTAGAATAGAGAGAAGGAGCTGCTTGGACTCACAACAAGGTAAAAATACCCCACGAACATTTACTAAAATGTTGGATGGATCTATAAGGTTCAATTTTCTAGTTAAAGCTGCTCAAGCTTACTTACCCCTCGTCGGTGAATGTACGCGGGATATATGGAATGATGAGCAGTTTGCCAAGAACAAGAGACGTGTTCTGGGGTTTTAATTAAAAACAGGAATTCAGCCATTTTAGCTCCATGTCAGGGTTCTTTCCCCTACCTCCTTGCTCTTCAATCAAGTCACCACTTTCTACATGCCTTCCACAATGCCTGCTCAGAATGTTTCTAACGCTAAAGGAAATAATCCTAATAAGCAAAGCAACTAATACGAACGCAACTTCGGAGAATACGGTGTGCGGAATATGACATATGCCAAGGGGATCCGCAAATCTATACCGTTTATGCTAAATACGTCACAGTAGCTGCATTATACGGGAAACTTTAGTATGCTTTCCAGCTCCATTTCACGTCACTCTTATTAAGGTTTTTGTTCGGATTATGCGCGATACACCAGCATTGTTCGATAAATAAAACTTTTATTCTTGGGTTAAATAGAGTCTCTTTAGGAAACATTAACATAAAGAGAGAATATCTGTCATTTCTCATGTATGTGTGTGAATGTATATATGCACATATGGGTGTAATATAAGTATATCTATATGTATAATGCAGAGACACGCAGGTTTGCCCATAACAAGCCATCTCTGTCTGTGGAAGAAACACCGATATTAATAATCAGTCCTGCTCTTATCAACAGTGCTTGGAAATGTAGCAACGAGAAGGGGGTGTGACCCTTTCCACATAGCAGTCTCTTGAAATTGATTTTGTATGTAAAATACATGTTACATGTATGTGCCACATATTCCTATCTCGCTGTCATTGCTTTGCCCAGGGCACAAAAATACTTTTGCAAATGTGTATTTATGAAAGACGGAGAAACAAGACTGTTTGCACCCTTTTTGTATGTACTTAATTAGTGTGTCAGTCTGATCACCTAAATGATAAACACACACACACACTAACGTAATGAATGTGTTTATGTGCGTATGCATTCATGCACCTTCAACATCCTCGGGTTCTCTATCCACCATCTTATCCTCTGCTCTATAGCTTTGGAGTATGACCACATCACTCTTTTACCATCACAAATACTCATTGACTGTTCACGTCTGTGTTCGCTGTGCGGAAACACTTAAGTCCAGAAACTCCAGTCATTAAAGAGTTAAACCAAGGTTCTGAGTCTGGAGAGGGAGCCGTATGAAATATTATGCAAGTTTCAGGTTTTTGACTATTTCATATGTGGACTATGCGAGGAAGCGGCACCATTCACACTCTTTTTATATCTATGATCTTAGGCTCCCAGACGGGCTTTGGAACATGGTGCGGTTTAAGGTATAACTTTGACGATGGATGGCCGGGATTTTGTGCATATGCCTCCCCCGGTGTTGTCAGGATTGCCACTGGAGGGGGGCAGGAATGCTGCCAGCGGTTCTGCGGGGCGTCTTACACCGTCCACTGGACACTTAGCCCAGCTTTCTTCTGCAAAGTACCTTCCAACAGCTCTTA
Organism: Spea multiplicata; assembly: GCA_009364415.1. NCBI lineage: Eukaryota > Metazoa > Chordata > Amphibia > Anura > Pelobatidae > Spea > Spea multiplicata. The sequence goes on along the minus strand of VKOC01000009.1, from coordinate 8,381,451 downwards.
ACTTGCACTCCCATCCAGGTAAGACATAAAATCATATAATTTCACATGTCATTTAAATGTGTGATAATATATTTTTCTGTAATATGTTTTAACCTAGATTTATATCCTGGTATACTTGTGTCTCTTACGGGGTGCTTTATACCAGGCTGCAGTGAAGATTATAAAGAAAAATTGAGTACCTAAAACAGTTGAGTTTAATAATCATACAATTCTTTTGCAGTGGTCTAAAGTCTAGGGCCTGAAAGAGGAAACATTTCCAGGAGAGCTAAATTTGTTTGAATTTTATTTCTTCGGTCCATGTATGAGGAATGGTTTTATAGCCACAACATCACCAATTTATTTTTCCATCTCTTTAGAAATCCTGCTCTAAACCACAAAAATGTGGAAATCAAATCTCTGCTTCCAATTTTGTGTGCCATATATTTTTTTTATTTTTGGTATATTTTTTGCAAGTACACAAATTGCACTGTGGCCTTGTATATTGATTAAACATTCTTAGTTTTATATTTTATAAAATATCAAAACTTTCACAACAAAACTAAAGCACTTTTTTTAATCTGTTAAATCATAAATTTATGAAAATAGCTCTCCTTAAATGTACATCACAACTACATTTGCAAATTCAATGCTGTCACTTAAAAAAAAAAAAAAAAAAAAAAAAAAAGCTTATTAATATAATATTAGAATTAGAATTTTAATGTTGAAAATATAACAGCAGGCATTAAACTAGTAGGAAATCAGAATTTCAGCCCCTAATTCTGGATGCACATTTTTAGCGTCTTACTGTAGGAACCTAATCTTGTGTATTCGTATACGGGTTTATAATAACTGCTGTATGATAGGAGACATGTTGGATTACACTGAGCAGAGGACTGCTTCACCATTAGCATGGATGTGACAATTATATTAAATTTCGCATGTATCATTTTTATTGTGCTGCTGCGTTGCATAAGCAAATGGCAGAGCATAGCCACTTCTTGGTTGGATACATATGAAAATATATTTCCCTTATGGCGTATTTATGCTGATGAATAATTTGTATTTCCCAATTTAACCATTTTTAGTGCACAAATTCCTGATGTGTGTATGCAGAGATCTAATGTTTTAACTAAAGTAAAGATCAAAAGCATTCTAGAATTATGTGTATAAAACCAACATGGGCAGCTTATCTTTTCACAAAAGGACTTGTTAGCAGCTGCCAACCAATTTAAGAGGTGTCTGTGTGGTTGGGCAAAGTCTGTGACATTCCTGGTTTGTCTGTGCTATCTTTTTTTATATTTTGAGGTTTCATGGCAACTGAATTGGCTTGGGAAATGTCACTTCTGCCCAGCTTGCATATGCTCTTAGCCCGAGTGTAATGTACATGCATTTCTAAAATGTTGGCATTTGCTACAGCTGTCCTAAGGAAATCCCAAGGGCCCAGATCGCTCTAGGTCAATTTTACTGTCGGTATTTCCAAGGTGTATATATGCACTACATACAATTTTATTTATAGAATTGTGTCTTTTATAACTTGTGTTATGCACTAAATGCTACTCTATGCAAACCCATTCAAACAATTAAATGTCATTACAAGATGCTAAAACATTTTTTTTAATCTAATGCATTATGGTCTATTTACTAGAAGTTATTTTAATTCGTTGACTTTGCTAAACATGAAGGTCCATCCTAAATGAGCGTCTGCTGGAGTATAATGCATAGTTAAATCGGTGAGATCTCAAGTCTTCGGACTAATTGAAGAATACATTACACAGGGCCTTTTCAGCCCTTAATGCTGAAGAAACCTGTTAGTGTTGGCTTTTCGTAGTGAAGTTATGAGAAACACAACTCTCCTTTTAGTGAATAGACCCTATTATGACTTCATTCTTATATTTTATGTATCACTGATGCAAAATGTAGATTTTGGGTTACATATTCTGCAAAACAGAAATTCTACAAAAATATTAATATACCGTAACTCTTGAATCAGATTTACATTTTTCCCTTTAAGTCACAATTTTATACACAGATTTCATATGTTAAGGATCTCGTGGCTGTTGATAACTTTAGTCTTGAACCAACCAACACCTCACTTATCACTGGCTAGAAGAACTATAGACTTAATTTGGGCAGTAAACGGTGTAGCAATCCAGCAGACACAGCATTGTGTTCATTCTGCTTACATTGTGGGGGTGATGGCTAGAGTTAGGTATAAACTAACATTAATATGCTTTAAAAGACATTTAAACAAATAAACTTTATTGTGCAAGGGTTAATGCAAAGCAGAGCCACGTAGGGGAGAAGTATGTACAATATCTGATGCTTATAGGTTGTCAAGACTATAATTATAGTTTTTTTTATAAAATGTGTGTGTGTGTATATATATATAAAATGTATGTACATATATATATATATATATATATATATATATAATATGTACATACATTTTAACTTGTCCTTTCTCTAAAGAACTTAAGCAGTCACGGAGAAGTGACCTCATAATCAGACTGTTTTAGTGCACACTTCTCACAAGAACATTGAGAGAAAATCACTGTAGCTTTTGCTGAAGAATTCATTGGAAAAAATACTTGATTAGAGAAGCTTTTGGAAGTGAAAGGTGAGAAAACCCCCCCCCAGTTCTGATGAATGTTCATGGAAAGTGGCTTGTGGGGCAAATAGGAAGGGGACTAAAGGAAGGAGAGTGGAGAAGGTGTTGTTTTCCCCCTTACCACAAAAAACCATATGCTCCCCAAGTATCCTGTTTTGCTATGTAGTGTAATAATAACCTTGGCAAGATACCGGGACCATAAACCTTGTTTTCCTACCAAATTGCAACAGTGATCCTCACTGCAAAAGTTATGCTTATAAAACAAATATTATTGTGGTTATTCATTTACGAGAGGTTGTATACAATTTTCAAGATTACGGCTTCTTTAATGTATATTTATTAGTGAGTTGCCAGTGCACCACACATGCATGCAGATTCATGGCTTCTTTAAATTTAACTTCTCTTACAACCCAAATACAAAATGTCTGGTTACACTATCCTTTTCACGTATTAAGGCAGCAATTCCTTTTATGCCCCTGACGATGCTAAGTCTGTAGACTGTCAGTGCTGTTGATATGCACATGGTGTTTGTGGATGTCCTTTCTGTGACATTAAGAAGCACTATAGCAACCTGTTCTAAGAGAGAGAGAGCTCTAGTGAGTTCAGCCCTGAATTCCGCATGCATTTTAATTCTACTTTCCACACAACCCTCCATTGGAGGAAGAAGGGAAAGGGACAAAGTAACCGCAAGAGGAGGGACTAGGAAGATCAGAATATAGCAGCAAAGATTACATGGAGTCTTTAGTCAAAGGTGATAACTTTTTTTTTCGATGTATTTTATTAATTGAGCAAGCATACAAACAGATGGTACAAAAACTTTTGGGGTCTCATAGATCTCTTCTTTAGATGGTTTGCCTCTGTTTTAAGCTTGTAGTTAAGAGTCATGTCTCCTTGTGTAAAATGGAATAGGGCAAGAAAAAGCTTTGGAAGTGAAACGGGCGATATGTGCTTGAAAGTGGAGGAGGGATCTAAAGAGGACCTTATAGAGTATTTTCTTATATCAATAAAATGCTATTTGCAATGTTGCTGACTGTAATGTACCCGTTTGTAAAGTGTTCCTTTGTATGGTGGCTCATACTGACCAGTGGGAAATGAGACTTACAGGCTGGGCCTTTACTTATCAGTGGCTAAAAATGTGATGCCTATGATTTTGTGATATTTGTGTAGCCCTGTATAAATAATGCTATGAACACACATTGCATCTTGGAAAATATTTTAGACAATGTTTTTATAGCAACAATTGTGACATCCCCACATTTAGCCTAATATTGTGACTGCATCATGTTATTGAATAATAATGTAACCCATGCATGACAGCTTCTGTGCTTTATGGCAGTGCTGTAATATTACCTGTACATGCTTAATGGCAGAGGGTGGTTCATGTGTCTGTGCCTCTTTAGCTGGTTTCACATGCAGGTCTTCAGTATGAACTCTCATGAGTACAGGTAGCACATTCCAGCTCTTAACCTTTTCCGCAAGCCCATCCGTGCTAAATCTTGAAACCCCCAACTGAGGTCCAAGGCTATGAATCTCTGCTCTAATCTGTTTTCCATGGGGAACCTATGTTAAGTAACCACGTGACTTGTCCAAATGTCAAAAAGATAACAGAAAAGTGCATTTATTCTTCATAATGTTTCCGAAACACATTCTGTGTGTGTGTGTGTGTGTGTGTGTATGTATATATACACATTCTGTGTGTGTGTGTGTGTGTGTGTGTGTGTATACTATATTATAACTAATATATATATATATATATATAATATATATATATATATATATATATCCCTGCAAATATCAGTAATATCACATAAAAGCTATATATTTGATGACACTGTGAGATGTTGGATCTCTGTTGGATCACAGCTTTCAGCACAGCAAGATTAAAGGGACGGTGTAACTAAAGAAGAATTAAGATATATAGTATTTTAATATTCATTCTTTAAAATGTAAAAGAATGAATGCTATTACCTTAAGAAGAATCTGCATCTCCCTGTTTGGGTGCTTCAGGCTAATCAATTGGAATCAAATCAATGTGTGTGCCTTTTGGGCATGTTAGACCCGACAGCTGAACACATTTTGTGCTCGGCAACTGGTGTGGGCAAATTCTGCAGAATCCCCACATTAAAATGATGGCTGGAATGTCTCTTTAATTGTATTTAAACTATTCATAGCTTGTTTAGTTTAATATGGGAGCTTTAAGAAAATGTTTTATTCTATGTGCAGTGGCAGACTTTTTTTCCCCACACCATTGTATCGTGGTATGATTCACATTTGATGTAAACTATGCGTCTATGAATAACTTGTCTAGAGAAAATGTTTCTTTTCCTTGGTTTCTTTTATTGTGTGTGTCTATGTATTATTATTTTTATTATTATCATCTTTTTATTTATATAGCACCAACAATTTACGCAGCGCTTAACACAATACATATATTCAAGGGGTATGACAAGACGAGAATTGACAGACTAGGACAAACCGATACATTAGGTGGAGAGAGCCCTGCTTGTGTGTGTGTGTGTGTATAATATATATATATGATATAGTAAATATGTACATGCATGCCACTCAGATTTGTCTGTAAAGACGCTGCTTTTTATATGTGTATATATATATATATATGTGTGTATATGTATGTATTTTACTCGTGTGTATATACTGTGTGCTGTGACCTACTAAGAGCAGCTGTCTATCAACGGCTATAACAGGACACATGCATACCAGAGGCTCTTATATTGTTGGAAAGAACTAACAATTCACACATGGGCACCATTAAACTAAACAAGCCTTCGAACATACTAATAAATGAGAGCACCAAGGCCGGCTTAGTCTGCAAGGTGTTTAGTTGAAGCCCAGGTAGAGCAGCTTACTACATGCACAATCTGGAACACTTTGTTACTGTTATTAATCATTGTGTCATAAAGTTGTCAAGAGTTAGACATTTCCATTACTCAGACTGGCCTATTTTCCCTAGCTCTAGAAGTGCTATTCTTACACATGTGTAAAATATACATTTGTAGATCATGTTAACTTATATTATCTCCTTTAAACCTCTGAGTGCCAGCTATGTAACCTATACATGGAAAAGGCTGTCATGGAAAAATGATCAACAAAAATACTTTTCTGTAATATAGTGCAGTTAGCTTCCCTTATCTCCCGTGGTGTAAGTCTTGCATGATTAACAGAATACACACAACTGCTGTTAAAGATGGACATCTCACGTTTACTGTTAAGCAAACAAGAAGCCTCAACTGAAGAGAAGCCCACTGTTCGGTCTGTGACTGATTGGCTGCTTGCTACTTTGGCAACCAGTGATGCTAAAAAGAACACCAGCATAGTGCTAGCTGACCTATTATAAAAGTTTGTTGGCACTATGATGTCAAAGATGCCCCCCCAACTATAAACATTTGCTGAGATACTCTAGTACACCATCATTATATATAACTAAGTAGGCAAACATGTAGTTGGAGTCTTTCTTATTTATGCATAAGCAGGAATGTTTTGTAGGTGCCCTGACTTGTTTGGCGCTTCAGTGAGCGCGTTTTAGAGCCAAAGCCTTACACTGTATGAAACCAGACATTATAAAGAATTGTATTGTAGCACAACATTGTCAGTTCTTTGGGTGGGGACTACTTGCCTAGTGAATGTAAATGTGAAAGGATTGAACAAAATGCAGGTTGGGGCACATCCCCATCTCCATAGTAACAGACCTTGGAAAAGGGTTTTGCCCTCTTAAATGGAAACGCCCACCAATTGGCTTTTTTTTTTAATCTGATACTTGCAATAATTAAAATAGATAAAACCCCACTATTCTTGAACAGTTCTACACAAACACCCTGACTCCTTATCATCCTGTCTGTGGTAAGCAAAACTGTGGCTCAGTCTCGCTCACCCAGCCACAATGAAAGTCTATGGAGGAGCTGGAAAGTCACAAAATGGCAGCATCTATGTCTATTATAACAAAAAGCACATTTTTGTCAGTGCTAAACTCCATTACTAAATTTGGTATATCCCCCTTTAGCCTGGCTGGCAAAAAAGACTGATGCTTGCTACCTTGCAGGAATCCAAAATTGGCATCGCTAGCGCTCCTCCCCATAAAAATAAACATTGGATTGTTCTGTGGACTACAACTCCCATCAGCCAAAATTATGTCTAGGGTGATTGAATATGTACCGTTTTGAAATCAGGTGCTCCAGAGGTGATAAAAGAAGTTGGCCTAAGTGCCTTCGTCTTCTTGCATAAATTAAACTTTTAAGAAAAAATGTCTATTACTTTTAATACTTGGTTTGGAATTTGAGAATTTTTTTTCTGTGTTTATGCCCTGTGATTGGATACACAGTTTTGCCTGGCTTACCTAAAAAATGCAAAGCTTGCAATTTATCTGGGAAACCTATATATAACCAAACTACAAAAGTTGGCCCAAAATGTGTAAAATGTGCCCTGAACCAGCACTAAATTAAAGACCATTCATTCACTGCATCTCATATTGAATGGATGCCGTAATGAGGCAGGAGATGTTCTTTTAAGAATTTTCTGCACATGTTTACATTTTGATTGCAATAAAAAAAAGTAATAACAAGCGTGCGCAATATATGTGGAACATGAATTTTTTTTTTACTTTGTAAACAATGGCTCTTATATCCATTTAAAATTAAATGTTTCATCAATTGAATTTATTATGCACGGCTTGCTTTTCCCTTGTTGTTGACAGCGTTGACCCTTCATAATGAACAGTATTAGTAGACCTAATATAGATCTACCTGTGAAATTTTGTGTATGAAATAGGTATTGTTTTGAATCGTACAAACTTTGTTGTGGTTCTCTGTTGCAAAGATGACATAGCAGCACAAAATCAAACATATGAAATTTGACTATTTGCTTTATAATAACAAAGTCTTATCTCTTTTTTTTTTTTTTTTTTTTTTTTTTTTTTTTTTTTTTTTTTTTTTAGGGGTTTTCTCACCTGACAGCAATTTATATCCTTCCTACATTCCCTTGAGTCACCTAGAACCTGCTGCTGGTGGGAACCCCTTACTTGGCCAGTTAGGGCCACACAGCCTGTTTGAGTCACCAAAAGGTATTGAAAACCTAATACCCAGTTGTTTTCTGGCACTGTATAATCTATAGTTACCTGTGATATATATTTACCATGTATTCTGTAGCGATGAGCATTTGCTACACACATGTATATTTAAAATGGAGGTAGAAAGAGTTATTATAAATGTCCTTATATGGTTATTGTCTGTCCTGCAAATCTATTTCTGTGTATAGACCCATATAACCTACCTTTATGTTGGTAAGGGCATGCCTATCCTGATCTGAATTGAGCAAGTAATGTACTAGGTGGAGATTTTCTTGTAGTAATACCACCTTTTGATACCTTACACACTGTTACACGGGCAAATACCTGCTGATTTATAGTAGGTTTGAGCACTGCAAACTGTTCTTGTGGGCATTCCTTGTGTCCTTGGCTTACAGTATTTGCAGAGGTTTGTATTTTTTTGGCTCTCCATAAACCTCTATGTATAGGTAATGTTAGGTATAGGTAAGGGATATTTGTCCTTTTTATATGGAGAGAAACATGGGCAGTGTGTATATTATTATTATTATTATTATTATTATTGACATTTGTTCTTCTTATATATTCCTTTTTTACTAGATGGCTTTTACTTATCTAGCCATGCTGGACAGTCATCTTTACACATTCAACCACCGATATTGCGGCCTTCATCTAACCAAGATCAGAACCCCCAGCTGCAAGAAAAAGACCTGCCTAGTCAGTCCCATAGAAACTCCAAAGAGGTTGCTAAGGAAGCAAGGGAAAGAGCTTGTCAGAATGAGATGTTGATGTCCTCATCCAAGAAAGACACACGGACTAGGGATGATTTACAGGCTCATAATGTGGTGGATCTAACCCAGGATTCTAAGCTTGAGGGAGACCGAAAAAGGACTGGGATACAAAGAACATCTAAGATGGGTGAATACCTCTCGCCATTTAATGCAGACCTTGTGCCAAATCGGGGATCCAGCAGTGGGGAAACAAAATCCAAAAACCCTCTTCAGACCTCATTTCTAAATAACTGTAATGCTGGAGGTGATCCATTGGCTAAATCGTTAGGCCATGAACAGGGCAGATGTGCCAGAGATCCAGGTAGACATGATGAAAATATGAGGCCTTCAGGCCATCTGCACTTAGACCTATCTAAACGTTGTGACTCTATAGTGACCTCAGCTGGCAATTTAAACATTCTGTGTAGCTGTTCCTCTACAACACCTATACAGTCATCTGCTAGAATGGCAGCAACCTCCACATTCCCTTCCCAACCTGCCCATTCCAACATCTATACAGTTTTCCCAGCCGGTAAAGAGCCAGGAAGGGAACACAAGGTAACAGCACCCACCTTTGTGCCTTCTATTGAGGCATTTGACGAAAGAATCGGACCTGTACAAATTGCTTCCCAGGCCCGTGACCAGAAAGGGAAGGAAGGTAAATCAACCGAAAGAACAGATGTCCCACGAAATATATTACCACAGGATTTTTCTAGCAATGAGCATAAGAGAGTAGATGGTTCAAGGGAAAAGGGCTCTGTAATTCGCTCCAGCTCATCCCTAAAACGGGCTGTGGCCTCTGATTCTTTCTTGAGTCGTCCTGGACTTGTCTCTCCTGAGAACAGGGACTTTGTGAGCAATAAAGAATCAGACAGTCGAGAACGAGGGCTTCGTGTTAGGGAAGCATCCAAGGGATGTGATTTGATAGATTCACCCAGGCAGCACACAGAACATTCCCAGAGAAAGCTGCCTCAACAAAAATGGAAGCCATTTGAGATGAACAACTTTGCCACCACTCAGATGGCTGTTCTGGCAGCACAGCATAACCAGGTAAACCACGCAGAAGATGCCAAGAAAGTCTATATGGATTCTAGCAACCTCCCAAGGTCTTTGAGCAACTGCAGGACCAGTTCTGAATGCTTGCACACCCCCACTCATGGGGAGAGCTCTGCTATGCAGAACCTTATTAAATACAGTGGGAGCTTTGCCAAGGAAGCAGCTGCTTGGAAGAATAGTGGTAAGAAAAGCCCATTTGGGGGTCTTGGGAATATGAAATTGGATGCAACCCAGATGAACACAGCCAAGATTCAGCAGTGCCTCTCGCAGCCAGGAGTAAAGAGAGACACAGAGAGACCAGAGGGTGCCAAATCTATTGGGCGGGACAGCATGGGCCCCCAGGGAGAGGTGGAGGTTCGGCACCCACCTGTGGGTATCGCTGTAGCTGTAGCTCGCCAGAAGGATAACGGTGGAAGTAAAATTGGTGGCTCAAAAGGTAAGACTGGAAAATTTGCTTTGACATATGTGATACACTCTACTGTTTTTTTTACCTAGTATGCTTCAGCCTTTCAGGAACACCATTATTGTAAAATGTTTATAAACTATATTCTGTTGCCTTTATACTATTTTCCGGTCTTAAATTGGCTTCTCTGTATAAGAGAATTTATATAAATTGATTCCATATTGTATTGATATCAAATGTGCTATTCCTGTCTACAAGTGTTGTTTAGGTGGGCTTAAAAAAATAATGTAAATCATGCAAGCAAATGTGTTGATTTATGGAGACTGTCTTGCAAAGTATGCTGTTGGAGTCAATAGAACACAGGGGAGAAATGGATAACTTGTTATCGTCTAAAGCCGAGTAAAGTTTGATTTTTACCACAGGAAAAAGACAGACTAGGTGTGGGCCAAATTTCCCTTATGTGCTTATCAAATCATATTTTTAGTAACTAGTGGAGTTCAATTGTTGTTGGTAAGATTAGGCTATAACCTATCTGTGCTAGAATTGCTAAGAAATATGTTTCTCCTAATGTGTTGTACTTTGTCGAGTAAAGGGTTAACAAATACTTTATGGATATACCTTATTTATTGTGGGTTTTATTTCTCTCAAAACTTTTGTTTCTAATATTAACCGTGATGACGTGGGAATACGAGTAATTTTATATTTGTATCAAATTTTACAATTCTTATTTGCATCTTGGCAATACTGTCAAAAGTCCTGGTTGGGTTTTCCTTTTGTCATCTGTTGTGTAATGTTGTGGTTTAACAGAATCTAATAGTTTGTAAAAATTCCACTTTATCAGACATGCCATAAGCCTTTTACTTCTCATGTGACTCAAATGATTTAAAATAAATAACTAAAAAAAGTCGCCTAGATACGATGTTAGGTAATGTGCATTCATCAAAAGCATTTCATATAATGCATATCATGGGTTCAGGTGATATGAGACCAGATACCTTAAATTATACCTTTTTATCTCCTCTAAATGCTGACATTGCATAGTTATCCAGTTTCAGTTCTTGAGGGCTGTGAACATGGCTTGTTTCGTGGATCGTACTGACATGCCCTACTAATTTCCATCTTAAATGGGGGGGTGTCCTGTGACGTCTTCAGGGACGCCCAGTGACTTCGGTGGGACTGCCTGCATTATGCCCACCCACAGAACTCGGCGGGACTGCGTCCCACATGGGTAGGCTCCAGGTAGCCGGAGCCCAAAAGTTCCCAGGTATGTGAATAAGGCTGAGGAGAGGTTCAACCTATAGGGTTTCCTCTGTTGAAACATACAGAAGAATAAAAAGAAAAAGTGTTATGTCTTCCTTTGTAGTGTACAAGCCACTCATTCCAATTCTTATTGCAGAAGTCTTGTGGCAAACTTTCTGATGGGTTTAAAAGGGTAGGGACCCACAAGATAATGGAGTGATGTTCAAAGATTATACTATGTGGTGTGCAGCAAATTTAGATTCATTGAGAAGAAAGGGAAAAAAAAAAGGTTACATGTTTCACAAAATTAGAAACTAGGTTGCAGGTGTAAGTAATGATAGACAGCAAAAAAAACCCCAAAAAACGGAAAGGACATTACACACAACTTCCACTAGAGAACCTTAAAAATATGTGTATTAGACGTGTGCACAGCAAGCAAAATCAGGACAAAATTGTCGTTTTTGCCGTGTGCATTTTTGAGCAACACATTTTGTTTCCTTGCCGTTACGCTCGGGTAAAATTTGGGGGCCTTTTTAGATTTAGAATGGCATTTTGGGGCGTTCCCAAAAGAGGAGCTACCTGACATGTTCTGGACTTGACTTTTCAGTATAGAATTTATTAAAAAAAAAAAAATTAAAGGATGGTAAAAGAAGTGCAGTAGCAGTAGGGGGCACTGGGCCTGGGCAGGCAAACGTTGGCAGATAATAGGCACATGCAGCCCCATGTAGCAGGACTAATTCTCCACCACTATATTGTAGAATTTTTTTCAAAAAAGGTTGCCCTAGAGTAAGGACAGTCAGAGGTGCATGAGTAGCAGAGCACTGGGCCTAGAAAGGCAGACACTGACAAATGATAGACACATGCAGCCCCGTGGTGCAGGACTGAATTTCTCCAGTATTATATATTATACATATTATCACCGATCTTTATCAATGAAGGATAATGGATGATATGATGGGCTTGTAATGGCGGTGGCCACACATGGAGGATTTTCTGAACGTTTGCTGTTCCTTTTCATCAGTTCGTCACCCTCGTTTTCAATGATTAGTGCCAATGCAAACTGGCAATTTTCATTTAAAAATAAAGGTTGTACAAAAACAAATGTACAAGTCTAGTGTGTGTATAGTAGGCTTGTTCATGCTAGGGGAGTAGGGCTGCAACAACTAATCAATAAAATCGATAATGAAAATCGTTGCCAACGAATTTCATTAATGATTATTTGAATCGATTTTTATTGATTATAACATGAGGTTTTTTCAGATGCTCTGAAAAATACCCCTCGTTTTATAATCCGTTTCATTCAGTGTGACTCACAGCAGCGGTTATTACTTTCAGTGCCTCCCTGGAGTCACTCTGACAATTGGCCCTGTCCCTTCTTTCTCCCAGTCCCTCCCTGCAGTCACACTGACTTTTGGCCCCGCCCATTTGCTTATAGCGTCCACATGCTTAGCAATTCGTCTGAGTATAAAATTAATATTTGGGCTGCTGAAAGTTAGGGGAGGTGGGGGTTAATTTAGGGGCTGTTATGGGTGTTTAGGGTTACTTTAGAGGCAGTTATGGTTAATGGGGTGTTTAGGGTTAATTTAATGCGGAGGACTGAGGGTTAATTTAATTAATTTAATAAAGTTAACTAGGGCTGCAACAACTAATCGATAATGAAAATCGTTGCCAACGAATTTCAGTATCGATTAGTTGAATCGATTTTTATCGATTTTATAAAGTGGTAAAAATACCACTCACTATATAATCCGTTTCAGTGACTCACAGCAGCAGTCCCTACTTACCAGTCCCTCCCTTTAATCACTGTGACAACTGGCCCCACCCCTTCCTTCTCCCAGAACGACATGGCTGTGACACTCATCTAACTAAGTATAAAATTTATATTTGGGCTGCTGAAAGTTAAGGGAGGTGGGGGTTAATTTAGGGACAGTTATGGTTAATGGGGTATTTAGGGGCAGTTGTGGTTAATGGTGTGTTTAGAGTTAATTTAGGGGATGCTGTGG
>VKOC01000009.1:8352498-8368237 GCA_009364415.1 Spea multiplicata | reverse complement strand
AATCACACCCCTATCATGCCAAGTCATATTGCTAATTTTGTCCAATTGTGTGTTACCTACTTTTATTAAAAATGTGAGTTTTTATTATTTTTAAAGGTGGGGGTCATTTTCGGTTTTGGCTAAGTGAACCCTGAATGTTTTGGTCCAGAATTTTCATTTTAGTTCATCCCTAGAATAAATCTAGGGAATCCTGAATTTGTAGTCGCAAAACTTTCTAGGCCCAGAAATCAGTGAGAGGAAGAGTAAAGGTTTTGTGTCATTTTACTTTATTTTAATCTGCATATTTTATTAAAGGCCATATTTTTTGTCACAGTGAAAAATGAGTGCGGCCCTCGCACGTGTACAATTCTGATGAAGTGGCCCACTGCAGAAAAAACTTGGACACCCCTGGATTATGCCCTTTGTACATGCGCCCCTTTTTCTTTGATTTTTTTACAGATATGATTCAATATGTAAATGGAATTTGTTGAATTTGTTGAAAAAAATTGTTGGGTAAAAATCATGTTTTTTTTAGGGGGTGGGGGGGGGCCCTTAACAGATTCTCGCACCCGGGCCCTGAGGCGTCTAGTTACGCCCCTGCACCCAACCTAAACTGCCCTCACATTGTCACACCCCCTCAACACAGGTAGCCCTATTTGGGGATATGTGGACGGCAGAAAAAACGTGCACAAACTAAAACATGTAAAACAAAAAGGCTTGCCCAATTACACAGAGCCATTGGCGGGCCAAAGAGACTCAGTGAAGCTTGCCTCCCCCAAGCGTCCCTCATTTCAAAGATTATTAAATCTGCTTTTATTTTTCCCGCTTGATAATAACTCATACGGAAATACTAGACGCCAGTATGCGAATTCTGCGACTACTATGTCAGGGCAAAGTTTCCTTGCAAGGAATCTGGCCAGGAGAAAAATAACATGGCGAACATTCCTTTATTTTACTCAAAACCATTTGGAGAACCGTATCCAAAAAAACGAGCAGCACAGATAAAACCAGTGCATTCACATCATATACCCAGGAAATAATTATAATAGCGCCTGATTGCATATTGCCTGGAGCATGCGCACCAACCTTCTTAGCGCGGGAACTCATGGCGCGACTTCGAGCACAGCCCTGTTGGAGGTACTGGCCCCGCCCACCCGACGCATCGCCGTGAAAAAGAGCAACACGAAGGGCGCTACAGAGGTATCCTGGGACAGTCTCCGATCTTTCGTCATTTCCTGGACAGATAGCGGCTGGGCGGTTACGCTGTGGCGTTCGTGTAACTGCAATCATGAGTGATAGCGGCGAGCAGAATTACGGCGATCGGGTTAGTAATGCTTTAGACCCGCATGGAATTCATAGTTTGTTTTGTCCTAAATAGATATTCGCTATCTGTGGTTCTTTGCCCGCCCATCTGAGAATGGAGTGGAGGGCACCTGAGACGTGCTACACTATTTTACCGTTCATGTTATGCTTTTACCCATTCAATGGTAGAAAACCGTGAACGGAGTGTAAGAACCACGTTTTATTTCGTTAGCGGTACTTGAATTTTCGTAACTATAGCCTAAAGCCATATCTCTCGCATATCGCGACGCCATTTTGTGCATAGTTGTTTTGGTGTTCTAAAATGGCTCCGGTGTTTGGCACATGGTGAATAAAGGCAACGGCTTGCGAACGCAATTTCTGGCGTTAATGGTTAAACTTTGCATATGCCTTAGCGACGTGCTCCTGGAACGTCAACCATTTTTTATGTTTTATGTGTATATATTAGTATTTCTGGTTGCTGCCGGAGATTATAGGTCGATAAAATCATGCGTTTTAAAACACGGACGCGCCCTATGTTAACTCAAGGAGCCGCTTACTTTAATTATATATGGCTTGGCCTGCATATTTAATGAGCCGATGTTGCACGTATTTAACCACTTCACAATTTTTGGTAATGCTATGTTTGAAAAGGCAAGTTTGTAATCCCTGTTTTCTAATTCTACACAAATGTATTGCATTATAACAGCATAACTTGTTTAAGCTGTAGGAGTCACTTTAAATGCACCCCCCCCACATTATGTTAGGAATAATGCGTATAGCAATAGCTGCGGGGGAGCTGGGAACAAAATGGTCTCCTATTTACTGAGCTGAAATATTCTTATATTCCTAGGACAAGGTGGGAAGTGTCTCCTTCTCTGACTCTCATTTTTAAGCGTTTAAGTAACGAGCCTTAGCTGCAACAGGTTATTGCTCCCCAACCGTGCTTCCCGCACTTTATGTAAACAGTCTTAAGCTGTACTTCTGCCTTGTAACAGATGGTGAGGTGAAGCGAGTTGCTAAAGCTTTTTCGTTCCACTTGGGATTGCGTTTAAACAAAATGCAGTGGTAGCTGTCTTGTGGCAGTTACTACCTGCGTACCTGTACAGATGTCATAACGCTCCCAGTGAATTATTTCCTTTCAACTGGCTTAAGGTTTGTTTACTTGGAAACTGATTCACTCTTGTTAAGGGGACATTGTTGGGTCTATTCGCTTTCAACTCCCTCACCTCACTATTAAGGGCTTTTTTTTATTTTTTAAGCCTAAGGTTACTAAGCATAAAGGTTTCCTAAAAATGCATCAAATATTGTCTTTGGTTTCCCGTTTAATGAAATTGCTGTACATGCTATCTGCACCACGAAAAGCAGGAACTCATCTTTACCAAATCTGCAAATGAGTTGCAAGGCATCTATGCGCTTTACTCTGTTGGGTTTGTGTCTTGTGTTTGTGAGGTTCTGAGTAGTAGCAGATGAGCTCTTTAAGTAAATAGGGTGATTCATCAAAATTATTGGCATCACTTGCTGTGCACAGACCTGCAGCTCCCTGGCAGTAGGTATATCACGTGTACGGATAGATGTTTAAAGGGACACATCTCCTGCGTGCAAAATGGCTGGGAGGTGGGGGAAGAAACACTATGAAAACATTTGCATGCATATCATGGCTTGGAGCATCATTTTAACCCCTTTATAACAAAGCCCGTACATGTACAGGCTCAAAACGCATTGTTTTCGATGGTTTTTGGGACCGCCCATTGTCCTTAAGGGGTTAATTAGGTGTAAATAGGCCAATTAGGACTGTCTGCAGGATAATCAAAGTTCTCTTAATCATGTATTAGGTCATTTGTAGTACACTGCTTAACAGTTCAGATTTTCTTGTGGAAATCCATATTTTTTTTTTTTGTATGATTGTGTAGTGACATTGCCAAGAAATGCATTATACAGACATTTTTTGCCAGGTGGCTTTAGTAAAAGCCCATAGACCTTTTGGTGTCCTGTGTATGTTCACTGCTTCTTGTAGTGCTCCTGCTCTGTATCCAACTCTCACTTCTAAATGAAGAATCAGTTTTGTTTCTTCGCATTTGTGGCAATGCATCACTTCTGAGTGTTTAGCAAATAAGCATGCTTGGTTTTCCAGGATGAAGGGATTCAGCGACTTGTAGTACAGGCATATGTTTACTCCATGAATATCACTTGTACTCATGGTAGTTTTTTTACGCTATTGAATACATTTCATATAATAGGTGTTTCTCAAAAGATTAGGGCCTGCATTGTACCAAAGACAAACTGGAGAATGACTTTTAGGGATCCCAGTGACAAATGCTGTGTAACTATCAGTATTGTCCATATTTCCTTCAGTTTTAAGATCCTGTTGGACTTTTTTGAAATCCTAGCATCTAGATTTTTTTTTCTAGTTTCAGCTCTGTCAGATTTGATCCTGAAGACTTAAAATTTCATCCTGTTCTTTTTCTGTTAAGGTTATTATTGAAGAAGGAAAATACAGAAGTCGTCATTTGACAAGTTTAATAATGAGAATTATTTGAAGCTCAGGAATAAGTGAAGCTGAAATTTGAAAAAAGAGAATGCATGCTAATTATAAGAAAAGAAGTCCTACTTATAGGATATTGAGAAATGTGTGTGAGAAGGGGAAGATTGCAAAGAAGTCAGAATTTGAAAATGAAGAATGAAGAAAAGAAATAGAAATGAAGTTAAGATAAGAAGTAATCTGGAATCAGAAAGCACTACGCTAAGTAATTACTAGTCTGTTTCTGTGTCCCTGTATATTTTTCTAAATATCTGCATGCATTATCTATTTAAAGAGTGCATACAGGGTAAAGTGAATACCAGGGAAAAGTCTTCAATTAGGCTTGCTTGCTTTAGCTATCTATAAATATTTTTCTTTTTGTAAGCTTCAAAAAAAAGGGTCAACAGAGTCCAGAGCTCAGCTTAATTTAACAGAAATTGAAATGTTGGTCATTTTGTGAAACTTTTTCCTTTGTTTAGGAGTCTCGTTCAGCTTCGAGAAGTGGAAGTGCACACCGCTCTGTTAAGTCGGCGAGCCAGTCTCCCAATCATTCTCCTGCACGTTCAAGATCCAAAGAGGGGTCCAGACGATCAAGATCCAAATCCAGGTCAAGGTCGCAATCAAGGTGTGTGTGTATATATGTATGTATGTGTATATATATATATATGAGGCTGATTGTTCAGCATATGTAATGGGTTTTGTAGCTACTTGCGATACAAATGGCACATGTCCAAGTCTAATACTTCACTATGCAAACCAGTTAGCATTTCTGTTGAAAGACATATGCTGTTTCTAGAAGTAGTTTTGCTTTTACTAGGAAACTTCACAACAGTAAATTTAAGAATTTTTGGTTAGATGAATACAGTGCCATATAATTGCCCTGTTTGGAGTTATTTATTTATTAGAGTAAAAACACAAGGTCTTGCATTAATACACGTGATGGGCTTAATAGGAGCTATACATATTACTTGACATTCTGTAGATGTGCAGTGGTTTTATGTACATCCTAAAATGAGAGCAGGTTTTTGTTCAGTGTAGATCTGCGCCATGTAGGTTTTGGTGTGTGCAATAATTGATTTTATTTTGCTCTAACATTAGGTCCAGGTCAAGAAGAAGCTCTCGTCGGCACTACACCAGGTCACGAACCCGTTCTAGATCTCACAGGCGATCACGAAGCAGATCTTACAGTAGAGATTACAAAAGAAGGCGCAGCCACAGTCATTCTCCTATGTCAAATCGTAGACGTCATGTAGGCAGCAGGGTAAGCAAGGTATTCACAATAAAAGTCTATTGCAAGTATTCTGGCACTTGTATGGTTAAATGCTGTTCTGTAGGACTGCCTGGGATGCAAGGGTGTCTCTCAACCCGTAACAGAAGTGTAGATGTGCTAATAAGCCCAGTTTTTTTTTTTTTTTACATTTCCAACAAGCTTGCATACTTGTCATGGTCAGGTGTCCACATAGCTTTTGGTCAGAGTAAGTGTGTTGCAGTACTTAGTTTAGCGTTCCAGTGTGCTATGTAATTGGGCCGATGCCAGGGAGTGTCCCTGTAAAGTTCTGTGCTGGCTCTGCATAATGTATACAGGTGACTTCACTGTATTATACAGTGTTCATTTAGTGCTTTATGGGCATATTCCTTGGGTGGGCTCATAGCACAAAAATTAAACGAGGAAACTGCAGACCCATTTTAGTAGACATGAATTAAAACTTGGGTTATTTTCTGTATCTAGGTTTCCTTATGGAATATGACAGTATGCAGTTCAACCTACTGCAATAACCTCTTGAGAATGTTGCCCTAACGTTTCTAGACAAAAGTTGCTCTTTCTGTATAGATGCTTTTTATAAAGTTTTTTTTTTTTTTTGTTTTTTTTTAACTCCTCACCCCCCCCCCATCACAGGCAAATCCAGACCCCAACTGTTGCCTTGGTGTATTTGGACTGAGTCTTTACACCACAGAAAGAGATCTAAGAGAAGTTTTTTCAAAGTATGGTCCTATTGCTGATGTTTCTATCGTTTATGACCAACAATCTCGGCGTTCAAGAGGGTTCTCGTTTGTTTATTTTGAGAATGTTGATGATGCCAAGGAGGTGAGTTTAAATTCTAATACATAACATATTCATAAACATGTCTGGTTTTTTTTCCATGACTTGTCTCTAGTGCATGCTTTGTTTAGTTACCTGGTCCGTAAATTGTACTAGTGAACGGGCATTTTTATACCTTGCATACTGAAGAACAAGTATAATTTGAAGTCTTACAGCATGTTAGCAGACTGGTCAAAAATGTAATCTTGCCTCTAGATTTTCCAGTTATGTGCATCAGATATGGTGCGTAAGCCAGCCAACAGTGCATGCATGCACACAAGCTTGCATAGATTGCATTTGCCTGTGGCCAAATAAAATGATGTAGCAGCTTAGCTTGTTCCCCTCTTAATTCTTCACCAGCCTGGATAAGCCAGATGTTGGTCACAAGCACATTTTCCTGCTAGTGGTTTTAAAAAGTGTATTACTGATTTACTCATGCCAAATGAAAGTATTTGGCTACACAATTCTGCCCATCTTTGTCATTTTGTAAAGATTAAAATGAGTCCTTGGTATAAAGTTCAGGATGTTCAAATCGCCTCACTGTGTTAACTTCTGCTGTTAGACTGTCACACTTATCTACCAACCTTTTAGGTAAAATGTTACATTACATGAAGTTCTAGATTTTTCTTGGTTTCTTTTAGGCTAAAGAGCGTGCAAACGGAATGGAACTTGATGGAAGGCGCATACGCGTTGACTTCTCAATAACTAAACGACCCCATACTCCCACACCAGGAATATACATGGGACGACCAACCTAGTGAGTTTCACTTATCTTGTGTATGGTGTGTAACTTGAGCCAAATTCTGTGTGGACAGGAGTAAATAGAAGCATCCAAGGGATTTATTTCTATTAAATAGACAACTTTTAAGGCATTAAAATGACAAACGTTGACACAGATCTTGTGAGGGGGGAAAATTGTTCATACGACTTCCATGCGATAAGAGCCCAATTTTTTGTTTTAACAAACATCTTGTCTTATCACCAAAGCGGTAGCTCACGTCGCAGGGACTACTATGATCGAGGATATGATAGGGGTGGATATGATGACCGTGAATACTACAGCAGATCTTCCTACCGGTAAGTGCTAAAATTTCTACGATACAAATAAAATTTCAACATTTCTGTAACTTATTTATTTGGGGGGGTCATTACATCAAACCTAATGTAGGGTTTAATTTCAGTCCCCAACTGCACAAGGGTTAGCATTGATTTTTGCTATTGGCTTAACAGAAGCCAGTGGAATTTGTTTTACAGCATGCCCCAATATAGAACATGCTTTTGTTGTCATTTATGAAACTGTAGATTAACTAAGTACATAATGAACTGTCCATCCCAACCCACCTTCCTTCTAAGCTGAGAGAAACTGCAAAACAGATGTGAAATAACTGTTCAGTCATGCCCTCATTACAACAGTTTCTGTACCTACATCTGGGCACTTGGTTGCACCAGAGCAGAACACTACTTTTGTTTGCACATCTTTATTTGTAAATCTTTATTTTCAGCGGAGGTGGTGGTGGTGGAGCATGGCGTGGAGGACAGGATCGGGACCAGTATGCTAGGTAATTGCACAAATGTCTTGGGTATATGGTCTACTTGGTTGCCAGCTTGAAACTAGTATGTGTAAAGTTTGCAGTAATACAGAAGATCCTAATCTCAATCTAGTTCCCTTGTAAAAGATGAAAGCGGCTTGGACGCAGTTGTATCACAGTAAGGCCTGTCCCCTACAGGCAGATTTCATTGAGGTTATATATATATATATATAATATATATATATATATATATATATATATATATATAATTTTACATTGCTGACCCAGGCCTTCATTATGGCAAATCTTTTCAGTGTTGGGCCTTAATGAATATAGATTTGAAACTGCTCCTGTTAGCTCTCCCTTTTGTGAATAAATCCCCCATATGCTTCTGATTGTCTGCTTTATAACTTTGCCCTTTACAACGTCACTTAGTTTTCTGTAGGATTCATGGCTAACACACTTTCTATACAGCCTTTCCAGCATACTCTTGGATGGTGTTTTGTGCTAAAATTCCTTTGTATGGCTGGTGTGAAGAACTGCCTCACTCTTCCAGTGAACCATTAGCGTCCTGCTCAGCCTTAAGTAGCTGTGATGTTTAGTGAATCACAATTCTCTATTTAGACTGCATATTAAACTAATTAAAATATCTGCTTGGCTAGTTATCACACAGCCTTTATCCTAGTAGGTGTGGCTCAGGCAGTCTGTCATGCCTTGTATTCAAGGGTATGTTGTAAAATGGTTAAACAGTTATGTCTTCACTCCGAGTGGCTTTGATAAATGTGTCAAATGTGCTGCTTTCACAGGAGAAGATCTCCCTCTCCATACTATAGCAGAGGAGGATACAGGTCTCGCTCCAGGTCTCGTTCATATTCTCCACGTAAGTAATTGTCAAGGCTGGTGTTTTGGGGGGTTTGTTTTGTGGCTGGGTGATCTAAATAGAGGCCAGTTGAAAGTAATCATCCCTAACAAACTTTTCTGTTTTTTCGACTTTAGGTCGCTATTGAAACAAGATCCTTCAAATGCACTGAAAGGATGAAGATCATAACTAAAGATTTGTCATGAATTTAAATGTAGTAAATACCATTTTCAGGCAAATTTTTGATAGGTTGTATAAAGCTGTCTTCTTAGGCTTCTGTACAGGCATTTTGTGATCCCTTGTTTGCAGGTACACTGCATGTGTTTTATAACTTGTGACTGCTAAAACATTTATATAACTAAGCTTTGATGTTTATTTGATGTTTCTCCCTCTATTCAGATTCTGCAAGTTACAATAAATCAAACTTGGATTTTTACTCCTACATGGCTTTTGTTCAGTGTAAAGGTTTTTTATTTAATGCATCAAACCATAACCTATCCAAACATGGGACAGACTTTAAAGTCATAAAAAGGTGACAAACAATTGGCATTAATTAATGTAATCGTGAAAGTGTGGCTTTTTAAAGCAGGGTGTGCAATTAGCCACCAAAGTTATGTTAAACCCGTTAACGGCTGAGGCCACTGACTTATGCTGTCCTGAGGTTGTGGCACTAAACAATACAGGCTAAATACAGTTGCATCTCGCTATATGCAATATAGAGGCTGTGCCAGGTTGGCACAGCTTCCATAGATTGCCTCTGTTGCACTGGAATATGTCATATCCTGGTGTGCCTTGAAGGCATGCAGCACTTAATACATTCCAGATGCAGAAACCATAAATGTAGTGAAGGTACAGTGTCAGACAGCTGCTGCAAGGACCAGTTCTATATTGGCATGGATAAAAATACTGACTGTCAATTGAATGTGCAGCATAAGTTAGGACATGATAGAGTTTGCAGATGTGGGATTCAAAGCTCATAAGATTACTTGAAGTTTCCTTGTGTAAACAAATGTATCTTGGATGTGATACATGAGGACAAAACCAGTAGCATTCACTCCATTAAGACAAAGGTTGAATTCATTGATTTCGAATTTTAGATGAACTAGGAAGAGGAACTTAAAGCTGGTGAATGACACTGGAATCTGCCACCCACAGATGTGCATTCAAATTTGATGTTTTTATGTAGTCCTTTAGTGAATCAATTTCAAGAATTTGGCTCTATGGCACCAGCTAGACTTTCAGGCATTCTCCCCCCCTGCTTTCTCTCCAAGCATCTGAGGCAAATGGATAGTGTTCTGGCTGTATTATAACCCCAGGCCTAATGTGGCTTTCTAACATGCGATCCCTTGCAGCCTCACATTCATGCACCTGTTAATAGTCTTGTTCTGAAAAGCGCAGATCTGTTTTTTCCAATTTACTATTATCTTTAAGCTATCTGGAACGCTGGCAGTAGTGTATCAGTAAGTTTGTGTAAAGATCCAGGAGAAGCTGGTATATGCATTCTGACAGCTTGTATATTAAGCATGGAAGAGTAGTTTCTGGATGCATTTCCTGCTATTCGTTTGTTTCAAGCTCACATTGGCCTGTCATTGCATTATGACCAGGTAAAGTGAATAACTCTGATAATCTGTTATGGCACCTGTTGGTGGGGGAGGTATTAGTCCAAGTTCGTATACATTTCATCCTCAAAGTTGATGTTAGAAGCAGCGAAAAAATCTTGTGGTTTGCAGTGGTCCGTGGCTATCAAAAGTGGTCCAAGGTCAACCGGTGACAGCCAAGTCTTAATGCTGGTTCTGATAGAAAGGTGTCGGAATACACAATGCATCATAGTTTGTTGTGTATGGGGATGTGTAGCCGCAGACCAGTCGTGCCCATGCTGATCCCTGTCTGCTGCTGAAGGCACCTACAGTGGGCACGTGAGCATAAGAACTGGACTACAGAGCAATGGAAGAGGGTGCCCTGGTCTGATGAATCACTTTTTCTTTTACATCATGTGGATGGCCGTGTGTCACCTGGAGAACACATGGCACCAAGATGCATCCATGAAGGCCCTACCTCACAACTTACAGCGCTTAAAGAATCTGCAGTTAATGTCTTGGTGCCAGATACCACAGCACACCTTCAGAGGTCTAGTGAAGTTTGTGATGAGAGCCTGAGAGACATGACAGGAGGTGGAGTGCTCTGGACAGAGCTCAAGTAGGATGCAGGGGATGTTTACCCTTCAGTTAAGCTCTGCAATAAACAACTGTTGAAAGCAGCCCAGTGTTGTGTGCCTTTCATGACATGGTGTCAGAAGTACTTGCCTGCACAACCGTTGATCTGTGAGGATAGCTAAGTTAATTCCACCTGAGCCATTTGACTTCTCGCAGCATGGCTTACCTGGCGACAGAGGTTTGCACGCTTCAGGATTGCATCCAAGCTGGACAAGGAGAGTGGTGAAGTACAAGTTAATTCCCTTTTATATGCTATGGGGAAAGATGTGGAGCCAGTGTATAATACTTTTACATTCAAGGAGGGGGAAGAATATGACTTTGATATAGTCATGAATAAGCTCAGCGCCCATTTTGTGCCCAGGAGGAATGTGATTCATGAGAGGTCCTGTTTTCACAATCATACTCAGCATGTGGGTGAATCTGTGGAATCGCTTGTGCGCAGCCTTTATGAATTGGCAGAGTTCTGTGAGTTTGGAGCTGCCAAGATTAGAGACAGAATAGTCATAGGACTTGCAGACTCATAAGTCTCCTTAAAGTTGCAGCTGGAGGCTGAATTGACACTTGATGAGGCTATACGGATGGCCCGCCAAAACGAACTGGTAAAGAAGCAGAGTGCTGATATGAGATCTGAAAGCATGGTAGAAGAAGTGCTGCAGTCCAGGAGAGTTACAAATGACAGACAGGGTATGGGTAGCAGACCACAGGCAGCAGACAGGCTCAGAAGCAGTGGGGTACATCAAACTCCTTGTATGTGCTGTAATCGAACTCATGGAACAAGAATGCTATGCCCTGCTAAAGATGTAGGAAGTGCAATTTTGAGATAGTTTGCAAATCAGAGTGTGTTAAGGAAATGCACCTGGACAGTGACTAGGAGACACAGATGGTGTCCTTTGTAGGGTCAGTGATTGAACAGTCTCGCTTTGACGATGATTGGTGAATTACACTTACAGTGATGGGTGCAAGGATTGCCTTCAAGATTGATAC
The DNA here is from genome assembly GCA_009364415.1 of Spea multiplicata. Lineage (NCBI taxonomy): Eukaryota > Metazoa > Chordata > Amphibia > Anura > Pelobatidae > Spea > Spea multiplicata. The sequence goes on along the minus strand of VKOC01000009.1, from coordinate 8,356,773 downwards.
GGGAGCGGACATTACCGTTATTTCTCTGGCAACGTTCAAGCAACTGCCACAAAGACCACAGCTTGAGAAGGTTGTGACAAAAGTTTATAGCACTGGAGGCTGCATTGATTGTGTCGGGCGATTTCTTGCCCGCAGTGAATACAAGAAAAGAAGATTTACCCTGTGGGTGTACGTAATCAGAGGTCAATGTGTTAATAACCTTTTGAGCCGGAAGGCAGCCTGCAGTCTGGGCCTTGTTGCAAGGGTGCAAGAGGTCACAAAAGACATGTTTGGAGATCTTGGCCTGTTGAACTGTGAGCCAGTCCGAATACAGCTTAAGTCTGACGCAGTCCCATACAGTGTCGCTACATCTCGTAGAATTCCATTCCCACTTCTGCCACAGGTTGAAGCAGAACTTATGAGAATGAAGAGTATGGGTGTTATTGAGGAAGTCACAGAAGCGACTGACTGGTGTGCTCCTATAGTGCCTGTTGCTAAGAAAAACGGGAAAGTTCGTATTTGTGTGGATTTAAAACGGCTAAATGAGGCTGTGAAGAGGTAGAGATACGTGATGCCGACTTTGGAAGATATAGCTCCAAGATTGTCAGGAGCTAAGTTCTTTTCCACGCTCGATGCTTCCAGCGGATTCTGGCAGATACCCCTTGACCCAGGGAGCCGCAAGCTGACTACCTTTATCACACCGGTAGGTCGGTTTTGTTTCCGCATACTCCCCTTCGGTATATCATCAGCACCAGAGATTTTCCAAAGGGAGATGAGCTCCCTCCTGAGAGACCATGAGGGCACAGTGGTGGTCATGGATGACATCCTTGTGTATGCGTCCACTCAAGAAGAGCATGATCAGAAGCTGCATCGTGTACTACAGACAGTAAGAAAGACTGGGCTGAAGCTGAATAAAGACAAATGTCACTTTGGGAAAACAGAACTGTGTTGCTTTGGTCACATTATTAGCGGAGACGGTATTAACCCAGATGCCAGTAAAGTCCTCACTATTGAGAAGATGAAAAGCCTTTCTGATATAACTGATCTAAGACAAATACTTGGCCTTGTGAATTATTTTGGCAAGTTTCTACCAGAATTGTCCTCAGTGTTGCATCCTATTAATGAATTGTTGAAGAAGGATATTGCTTGGACCACAGGAGGAGGCCCTTGCTCTGGTCAAGTCAATGTTGGGATCAGCCCCTGTGCTGGGGTTCTATGACCCCTCTAGAAAGACAGTGGTTAGCACAGATGCTAGCAGTTATGGCCTAGGAGCAGCCCTTCTGCAACTGAACGAGGGCAAGTTACAGCCCATTGCCTATTGCTCTCATACACTAACAGCAGCAGAGACAAGATATGCCCAAATTGAAAAGGAATGTCTGCCAGGAGTTTGGGCCTGTGAGCGCTTCCAACGCTACTTGGTGGGGTTGGAAGGATTTATTCTGGAAACCGATCGCAAACCACTGGTTCCATTGATAAACACTTATGACATTGACAAAGCTCCCCTGAGATGTCAAAGACTACTAATGAGACTACTAAGATTCAATGTTCGGGCAGTGCATGTGCCGGGGAAGCAACTGGTGGTGGCAGATATACTCTCCAGGCTCCCGCTGGACAGAATCGGATGTTAAGGCATATGTGGATTCAATATTGTCATCTAAGTCCATCTCTTCTGGGATCAAGAGGGAGACACATCTGGATACTGATCTCCAAGAAGTTATAAGTTACATAAAGGGTGGTTGGCCAGAGAGTCGCACAGTGTGGATGGCACTGAATGCTTTCCAGTTAGAGAGAGAAAGCATCTCACAGAACTGAATGGTTTAGTGCTCTTTCAGGACCGTATTGTCATACCTGCCAGTATGCGTCAAGAAATGTTAGGCCGAATTCATGATGGCCATTTAGGGATTTCCAAATGTAGGGAAAGAGCAGCCACAGCGGTGTGGTGGCCGGGAATAAGTACTGACATTGCAGAATATGTATCAAAATGTGCCTTTTGCCGTGAATGTCGGCCTACACAGAGGAGAGAGCCTCTAATATCTACACCACTGCCTGTGGCAGAAGATAGCTGCAGATTTGTGTGAACTTAATGGAAGAAAATATCTGGTTGTTGTAGATTATTATTCCAGGTACATCGAATAATACTTGGGGAAGGTCCTTGTAAAATGACTTCAAATGGTAGAGTCGTGAAGCTTCCAGTGCGATACAGAGATTAACACTGTAGTTAGAACAGTGGCTTGAAGAATGGGCAGAATAATCCCAAAGCCACTGTGGACTAGGGTAGTCTACCCCGATGTCCTAGATAGATTATCATATGTTCCTGTAGTTCCTTGCTCTTTGTTTATATGTTTATTGTTGGTTGAAAAAAATGTATTGCATTAAAAGGGGGGATATGTGATGAGAGCCTGAGTGACATGACAGGAGGTGGAGCTGGGAGAGGTGGAGTGCTCTGGACAGAGCTCAAGTAGGATGCAGGGGATGTCTACCCTCCAGTTAAGCTCTGCAATAAACAACTGCTGAAAGCAGCCCAGTGTTGTGTGCCTTTCATGACAAAGTTCATGCCTCAATGGGTCAGGACTGTTTTGGCAACAAAAGGGGGACATACTGTTATGGCTTATTCATATGCTAAAATAAGTAGGCAGTGGTTAATGGATGTATGTATTTGCAAAGTTTCTAGCAAGGGGAGGATTCTTTGGGCTAAACAGTTTTTCCCTTCGAACCCTGTTGACACTTTTATATTATGTTGACTCTTCCATACCTGAAATAGGGCAGACCTCAAAAAAAAAGTATAAAACCCCTCCCCTTAGTGTAAGGAGGGTTCTTCACCTCCTCTGAGACTTTCTGTTCAAAGAGACTGCAACAGGGCCCAATGATACATCCAACCCCCGAAATGTTCAATCTAAAGGCCTGGATGTTGTAAAGAGAATTTTGAGAAACAAAGGGTTTTTTGCCTCTGTTACAGAAACTCTTCTAAGTTTGAATGAGTCACTTCTCTGAGATACCCTAATATCTGCAAGACGTTCCATTCTTGGTGCAGCTCAAGAGGTTTTTCTACAGTATGTCCTCTTGTCACCCTCTGTTGATTTTTTCAAGAAGGTTTCTACTTTGGATTACAACCTTCTACCATCAAGGAACACATTTTGTCCATCAGCACATTATTAGGATTCTTATCAGCTGTCAGACGATTTGCAAAGGTCTTCGTCTGAATACGGCCATGTTCAGTCATCAAGACGGTACCTTAGGACCTTAATCTAGTTCTCCAGAGTCTCTCACTCTTGCCGTTTGATCCTCTTTAATCAATTTCATGCCATCTTCTGGCCGTGAAGACAGTGGTTTGGTGGCTACTATCTCTGCTAGATGCATTAGAGAACAACAGACCCTTTCCATCAAGTAACCATTTCTTCGTTTCTTCGCAGATAAAATGGGGATTTCTCTGCCTCCTGAATTCACTCATCTGTTATCCTACAACAACCAGGAAATTGTTTTGTCAACCTTTTTTTCCAGCTTCCCAGACAGTTGAAGAGGGAGCTTTGCAGTCTTTGGATTTTAAAAGATGTCTCTCTATCTACCCAGAAATAACACAGCCCTTCAGGAAGTCTTCACATCTGTTTGTGGCCTCGACTGGTCCTAGCAAAGGCCTTCATATTTCTAAGCGCTCCACTGCATATTGGATCATTTAAGCCATTAGACTAGCCTATTATACAGCTGGTAAGTCTCCATCCTCCGGTATCTGAGCCCACTCTACTTGTACTGTATCTACCTTCTGGGTGGGAAAAAATCTCTCCTGACCAGATCCACAAGACTGCAACTTGGGGAAGTCTTAATACCTCGGGACAACAAACTTGACTGCATGGCCAAAGACAACTGTGTTTTCAGACAGAAAGTTTGGAAGCTGTTTTTTCCCAAACTCCTGATATCTTCCTCTTCTTCCCACCCTTCCTTTGACCTTTCATATATATCTATCTGTAAGTGTCACCAGGGATTGCAGGGAAACAGTTCTAGTTACTGAAAGCTTCTTTTTATTGCTGATTTATGGTGACATGCTCATTGCCTCCTATTTCTAATTTTGTTGAAATAAATATTTTTGCATTTACTTTAGGTTTCCTGAGTAGTTTTTGTCATTCACTGAGGATCACCTTGAGGGGAGAGGTTTTATACTTTTTTTTAGTTCTGCTCTATCTCAGGTACAAAGGAGGAGTGCGGCCCTCAAAACTGGTCGATGGTGCACTAAGTAGGGTACAGAAGAGGGGTGGCTGTACCTGTAGTCTGCAGAGGGAACTTACCGTATTTGCTCGATTATAA
>VKOC01000009.1:8301008-8352398 GCA_009364415.1 Spea multiplicata | reverse complement strand
AAAAAAATTAAAAGCGACAAGTTCATTTATGTCTTGCGCACTCCAGTCTTGTACTACTAATCCATGCAGCCCCTCATTTGATGCAACAAGGGGTGTAGTTTCTGCAAATGTATACTATATGTACCATAATTTAACTTCCCATCTGTCTAATTGCAGGCATCATCCCCTAAATGTTTTAAGACAATTTTTAATAAGATTTTCAAATCTGCCATATCTGAAGTTAAAGTGGTCTAGACATCTGGGAAGTTAAATTGGGGTACATAAAGTACACATTTCAAGCAAGTACACCACTTGGAGCTTCAAATGAGGGGTTACATGTATTTCTAGGACAAAGGTTGAGTGCAAAAATAATGATGGAATATATCACTTTGGCTAGAAAATGTTTTTTCTAACCATAGCGACGTGTTCATTTGTGTCTTGCGCACCCCAGGTTTGTACTAGAAACACATGCAGCCCCTCATTTGATGCGCCAAGGGGTGTAGTTTCTGCAAACGTGTACTTTTTGTGCCATAATTTAACATCCTACGTGAGCAGTAATGCCACGTCAAGGCTTCAACCCTAATTACTGACCATTCATATGCCTTTCATATCTTTATTCACTCGCAGAAGCACACACCATACTTTCCCCTTACAATCCCAAAGAAATTATGGTAAAGGGAGAAAAAAAATCACTTTTACAGCAAAAATAAGTTTTTCAGTAAAAATGCAAGGAGCTCCAGGGATGAGATGGTTACTCACCTACCATAGAGGCTAAATGGCTGATTTTAATATTTGCAGTTCATTTACAGTTCATCAGGATTTCAAAAACTGCCTCCCTCTAACATTGGCTAAACTTAACCCCATGATCAAAGGGATCATGGGATTAAAATTTAGTATTGGCCATTTTTTTAAAAAGAGAATGTGACTTTTCATAGCTATATTATCACTATGAAGTAATCAATGTGCTAATTTAGGACTTGCTCACAAAATATATTTGTTATGATATAGTATAGATTGTTTTATTGTTTGTTAAACAATTTACAGTTGATGGTGGACATCAGGTTGGGAAATTCTTTTTACATTTTCCTGTTTTTTTTTCTAATCTTATTTTTTTTGAAAAATTTATTTACTAATTCACACTGTGATTAGAAAGCTCCTGAGAATTCTTTTCAACTTGATTTTTTTTTTAAAGGGCGCCGCCATCTTGCGAGTGGCAAAATCACTCACAGTGGCGGTTGTGACCGATCTCCGGAGTGGTCACGCTTTTAAAACGGGCATCAGCCGCCATACAGTGTATGGTGGACGTTGACGCCCCGGGGAGGGGCCAGACAGGGCCCCCCGATGCCGATCACGGTCTTTGGCCATAAATCTTCCATTATGATCACTTCTTCGGAGAGTAGATTAGTGTACCAGTGTTTTCTGCCAATGCTGAGCTGATGGCACTGCTAGACCTCCTCCGAATGTTAAGGGAAGCATGATGTGTCTTTCATCTGCTGCACTAAGTTTCCTTGGCCGACCGCTGCATCTGTGGTCTTGAACATTGCCCATTTCTATTTGCTCCTCCAAAAAAACTTGGATACCACATCTGGAAACCCCTGTCCTGCCTTGAAAATTCTATCTGGGAGGGATCTTGGTGAAGCAGTACCTTTTGTCTTGTTGCTGTGTTGTCTTGCCATTGGCTATGACTTTTGACATTAAACTATGTTTAGCAACCCCACTTGATGATCAGTAGCATCTGTTTGGTATAATTGTTTAATCATACACCTGACTATATTCCTACAAAATCTCTTGCCAGCGTACCTAAAAAATTTCTGCTGTTTTGAAGGCAAAGGATGGTCACACCAAATATTGATTTGCTTTAGATCTTAGAGTCATTAATCACTGATCACATCAGAGAGCGCTAAGGTGGGTGCAAGGGGTGCACTGCTTCCAGGAGCCACGAGGGCCAGTCCTAGTACCAGGCGGCGCATGTCCTAACCAGGCTTCAGAAATATTCAATACAATTAGCATTATTGAAATTGTGAGCAAGTGTTTGGTCTGTCATATCAAGTGGGCTTTGAAATGATAATTTATTATTTAACAATCTTCTTCCTGCATGCAGTCGCTCATAAAATGTTGGCAGAGATTATTATGGGATGGGGCAATAAAACTTTCTTTACTGATGGTATTTTGTATTAAAAAACCTAGGGCATTTTTACATTAGGTCTCTTTAACCATGATTTTCCTTTTTAAATTATATATTGTTTTTTTCAAGGCCAGATAGAAAATTCTTTTGATACCATTCTAGATGTATAGTCCAACAGTTAGTATGAATAATACATTAAAATTATGAAAATAATAAATACTAAAAAATACTAATATTTTCCTATGACAATTTTTCCCAAACTAGTTCAGTTGACCAAAACACCACAACATAATAATGTAAGTATATTAATTAATTATTTTGTGAAGCCTATGTCTCATTTGGGACTGTTTAGCAGCCCACCAGATCAAAACACACTAATTTCTGGAGAAAAGATCACCCAGGGTGCCAGGCCCCATCCAGGCTGCGGAGCTGCATATATTGCTACTGTTTGCCTGTTTTGCTACAATCCATTCCTGGATTTCCTTATGCTCTGTACTGTGCTTCTGATTCATTGATTCCAGTTCTGCTCTTTGCTTCAGCTCTGTGCTCTGTTCCCTTTATAAAGTGTGCCCCACTCATTCTGTTTGTCTACAGGTATGCCTTTCTGATATGTGTTTAGTTTTAATGTTCAGTTTATTAGTACTTCCGTAGGCAGGGTTTAGTGTTAGGCCCCACTGAGTATTGGAGTACTTTGGCGTAGTGGTGGGCTAAGCATACTATGGCCATAAGATGTGACTAAATCTCCAATTGTTATCATATAGTCTTAGGCTAGTCCTGTATTCGTGCTTGTCTGTCTCTTATGTTCCTTTTCCCTCTATTCCCTGAATCATCTGAGGATCTCGGTTCTTCTCTCCTCTCCCCATGTCCACGTTTTCCTATCCTTGCTTAAAGGAGAAGCGTCTGAGGATCTCGGCTCCTTACTCCATCCCCTGTGTTCCTTGCCTTGCTACCTGTCCTTTGTTGTGTCCTGTATCAAGTATGTCTTGTCTGGCTGTGTCCCTTGCTCGCTCTGTCCCTGTCCCTTGCTCGCTTTGTTTCAGCTGTTACTCTGCTTAGCTTCCATACTCCCAGCATGCAGCATCATGCACATGATTCTACTGCTATATCTCATGCCTGCTCCTGGGTGCCTGCAGGATATCATTTTGTTTTGGACAACATCCGCTGCTATATACTGGCCATGGTAAGTGGCCACAATCCTGGCACAAATGTGGTTACTCTGCATCTGTTTCTGTGTCTCGGTTCTTGCACGGTGACTCCTGCAATTACATCATCGGACGCACTGGGTCATTACAGTCGTCTGTATGGACCCAGTACGTGACACAGGGTATGTAACTAGCAGCTTTTGGACACTTATCATGCAACCATTTGGTCACCAATCTCTGGCAAAGGGTGTCATAACAATAATTAATGTATTACTCTTTTCAAACTTTCCATGTTTCATATTTTTTTTTAAATATACAGGGCACACTAAATGACAAGCTCAGTTGACTGTGCAATAGCACACAATTGGGCAGACACACAGAAAATAATAGGTTAAACAACAATACAAACATACTTCAGATATTAAAAAAAGCATTTTCAATGCTGACAAGTATGCCAGCCTTGTACTTTTCTTGTGCACCCGCTTTTGTGGGCCATTCTCATCACTCTTATCATTGGCCATTTTCTATAAAAAAATTTTTTTTAGAAAAAATGAGTGTAGAGTATTTTATGGCACAATGATTGATCTTCTGCATGACAGCAGGGATCCAGCAGTTTTTCCAGTGTGGTCCTAGCTGATCTAACTATAGATTAGTTGGCAAACTGTTGGCACACTATTTATTTCATTTTTTTTTTTTAACGTTTTACGCCATGGTAGCAGGCAGCGATATTTTAAAAAAAAACTTTTCTGAGGCTGCTGATCAGTCTCTGACCGATCAGCAGCACTCGCTCCCTGTGAATAGAGCATTGCGTTCATCATAAGGGAAGCCAAGTTATTGCGCAAGTCTTCCGGCCCTGCACTAGGGACCAGCGGGCAGCAGTGTGCACAGGTATGTACAACGCGACTTTGTTCATGGCGTTCTTTGCTGTCAATATATGGTTTTGGGCACATCAGATTACTTGTAAGTGAAAGGTTTAGGTCACTAACATCGATTGGTAAATCCGATCAATAATCATTGACTTAAAATGTCACTAATTAATGTGATCAGATGAGTCAGTTACGCAATAAAAATGTAAATATAATAATAAAATATCTGTTTTGATTAATACCGTATATAAGGTTTTTTCAGAGTAAATGCTTTGAAAAATACCCCTTATCTTATATTCAAATAGAGGTCTGACTATAAGACCAAGATCCTGATCCCCCCTGTTTACATTTGAATTAATATTTACTAGTAAAACTTTTTTTCCTATAGGGTAGTCTTATATTCAGACTTTTTCTTAATTAATATTCAAATTTTGAGGGTTGTCTTACAATCAGGGTCATCTTATAATCAAGCAAATACAGTAATGTGTATGTGTTTCTTTTTTACCTCATGACATGGATGACCCCTCTCTCTGACTCTCAGACAGGTCATCGATGCAGAGTATAACTGACAGCAACTGACATAGAAGCACCTTTGAATAGTGATATCTCCATAGCCCCAGAGGGATTCTCTATCATGACAGCAGTGTAAAAATGTTAATAACTAAAATACGGTACATTATAAAAATGTAAGGATGCATCCAAACAAATTTGAAATAAAAAAAATGCTGTCTGCTAACCCAAATGTGGGAATTATGGTTGAACAAATGTATAGTTTCAGAATGTAATTTTTGATGAAAGGTAGAGAAAGTGGGATTCTGATATAGAAGTGGTTTCTTTAGCCAAGGACTAACAATGATTTTTCTTAGAATGCTTGAGTATTCAGTAGCCAAGAGAGCGAGATAAAACAGGTATTACGGGCGAAATAAGCGCAACTCTGAACAAAGCTTTCTTGGCCAATTCTATCCTAAACCGGCCCATTAAATGAGCCATAGAATACCGAGTGCCAGCTTGGCTCCACATGACTTGATCTGAAAAGGAATAGGTGGGGTAGACCAAGAACCATGATACAGCAATGTCAAGTAGTTAAGTGTTTGCCAAAGACAAGGTAAGGATCAACTATGTCAACAGCAGAAAACACATCTAGGACATTTGTCAAATAACAGATACATCAAAATAATCTTTATGCATTCAATTCAGCGCACAGAGCAGTTTGAAATACATATACAGTGTGATGTGCGTGAGTGAAGGGTTAACTTGGTCATGTCAATGGAAATGAAAAGATGTGGGAGGCATGTGCATTGAGCAGAATAAAGAAGAATTATCTGGACATGCAGGGTTTGCAGCTGTGCCCAGGTGCTACCTGCTGACTTCCATTGCATGTAAGAGGGGTAGAGTACAGAAAAATATTTCTGAGAAAGAACCAAATAATGTTTTCAACCTGAAATAAGACAACTGCTGCAGTACACTGAGCACCAGAATATATACCGTTGGTTCAATGTAGGACCCGCAATTCAAAGGTGATACATAGACACTGCAGTGGACACCTTCACCTATAGGTCCTATATCATCCACAGGCTCTTATGTCTCTCTTTGTTTGGCCACAGAGTTTATGTGCCCACTGGGAAGATTAAGATCCAACAGAATAATCAGGAATGGCCAGGAGTTAAGACAGAATAAATACGGTAATATTAAGGTAGGTGAGGTTTTAGAAAAATGTATGGAGGACAACTGAGATTCCAGAGATCAGGTTACTGGGAACTATGTTTATGTAGGCCAAGCGTGTATTCAAAAACACGCCAGAATAAACCACACGCAATGATACACAAATCATAAGGCCACATGGGCTACCAGAGAATCTCATGCCATGTTACGAGAACGTGTGGAAATGATCCTAAGTATCGCAGAGACCAGTGAAAGGGTGACACCAACATTATGTTTCCGAGCAACACTGTCACCACCTATAGCATGTCAACAACTATGATATAACGCATCTGGAGAAGAGATCTCAGTAGACCTAACCATTTCCAATTCTCATTTTATGACGTTCTTCTGTGTACCATGTGAATGATTTACCATGGAAAAATACCAAAACGTACTAGAAAATATTTTGTATACCTTTGCTTCTGAAAACAACGTAAAAGTAGGTGTACTACATATTTGTTTTATTATTTCAAAATGTTTAAAATTCCAAACTGAAGATTGAGGGTGGTGCAGATTCCATGATCAGTGTTAATATTTTTTTTAAAAAGAAAATATATTATTTCCATTATATTTAGGCTAACTTAAAACAACTTGACTGAATGTGTTTAGAAGTTGAGATATATATGCCATCACCTTATGGGTGACGTTACATTTACTATAGCGGCGTGATCACAAAGTGCATGGAGAAATTATACTCAAAAAACACAGTATTACAGAAACATTGTAAACGGCTAAATCAAACTGAATAAATTCAAGAGCGACCTCTTGGAACACAAAGAGTCAATGACATTAAATAGATAAATAACAGGTTAGAATCTTGTTTTCACCAAAAGCTCATAATCTACAATTCTTTTAATAATGTATATAGCGGAATGACATGAACAGAGTGATCGACAAGAACAGATGGGGGACACTCATTGTCGCATATTGTAAAAGCTTAGGTGCTTTCATTTATTTTTGTTCATTAGATTCATCTAATCGTGCAAGCTATGATCGCTTCACCCTTTCCAGCACACTGCTCTAGCACTTGCAGGGTTAATAAACAGCCCACCCTGAAAGATGTAAAAAAAAAACCCCATCAAAACATTCTCAGATTTGCATATATACCGTATATAGCATTTCATCATTTGGATGCCTGTGACATGAAGCATCTTCTTTGCCACTGACAGGGTTAAAGGCTAAGGATCTGAACGTCTTCATGTCTCTCTTACGAAAGGATGCATGGGGTGACGGAATATTCTTTGATATTATCACATGCAGAGCAAGGCAAGCTTATTTACTGTACATACCCAACGTACGATGTGCACGTACCCAGCAGCAACACCAGCAGAGGGACCACTAACTACGGGAAATCCTCCACTCCTGGATTTTTTTTTTTCCAATACATAAAATACATTTGTGCCATTTATAATATCCCGCGAAAATGTGCATCAAACCGTGTGCAGAGCCCCCTGAGTCACTGAGCGCTGTGGCTGCATCCCGATAGCCAGCGAGACATAGAAACACTTCAGCTCTGAGCTGCTCTACTGAAAAGAGCAGTAAGTCTGTTGGCATAGGAGAATGTAACCCTCCCCGTGATAGGTGGGTGGCAAGCTTCTTGCCTATTGGTCAAACTCAGCGTCCCTCTCATTGGTGGTTTACAGCTGTGCTCTGGCGATGTCTGTTTGGGCAGATATGCTGTTGGTTTGTATGTGTATTACATGTATATATATATATATATAGATAGATATATAGATAGATATATCTATATCTATATATATAGATATAGTACTGTGCTAAACAAGTGTGAAAAAATCCTGTAAAGGAAAGATGCTTTCAAAAATAGACATGATTAAACAATTATACCAAACTGGTACTAATACGCATCAATTTAATATGTAGATTGAAACATAATCATTAACAGTTGTTCAGGGAGGAATATAACTTGGTGAGCCAAACGCACTAAGAAGGTGAGATTGTTGACGTTTAAAGTCAAAAGTCATACAACATGGTAAGACTAAGCACAGCAACAAGTTAGTTATACTGCATCAGCCAGGTCTCTCCAGGGCATACATTTTAAGGAAGACAGGGTTTTCCAGTTGTGATGTCCAAGCTGTTTTGAAGAAGCACAAAGAAAAGGACCACAGGTGGAATGGTCGGCCAAGGAAACTTAGTGCAGCAGATGAAAGACACATCATGCTTATTTTCCTGTGCAATCGGCAGAAGTCCAGCAGTGCCATCAGCTCAGCATTGGCACAAAACACTGGGCCCCTGGTACACCCATCTACTCTCCGACCAAAAAGCCATACCTCTAACGTGAAAACAAGGTCAAGCAACATAACTATTCATGAAAACATACAAATTAGGGTGCGAAAAAAATAGCAGAAGGCAGTTTGTTTGCCGAAGGGGTGAAGAGCAGTACAAGAATAAGTGTTTGCAGGCAACAGTGGATCATTGTGGAGGTTCCTTGCAAGTTTGAGGCTGTATTTCTGATATATTCATGGTTTCCTTAATGCTGAGAAGTACAGGAAGATACTTATCCATCATGCAATAACACAATGGAGGCCCCAATTTTTTTATGTAGCATGGCAACAACCAAAGTCATTAAGAAGTATCAGTGTGGAAAAGAACATTGAGTTCTGGAAGTGATGGTATGACCACCATAGAGCCCTGATGTCAACATCATCGAGTCTGTCTGGGATTGCATGAAGTAAGAGAAGCAACTAAGGCTGCCTAAATTCACAGAACAACTGTGGTTAGTTTTCCAAGATGTTTGGAACATCCTACCTGCCAAGTCCCTGGGTACAAGTGTACCAAGAGGAACTGATACTGTTCTAAAGGCAAATGTTGGTCACACCAAATATTGTTTTGATTTACATTTTCCTTCTGTTCGCTAACTTTGAATGACAAAATTAAACTATTAATATGTATATTTTTATAAAGCATTCTGGCCTGCACAATACAGTATATATATATACCATCTGTGTATCTAGTTACATATATATTATGAGCTCCCTTCATCATCTCAATTCATAAAAGCTACATGATAATGCATGCACTTTACTACTAATTATACTAAATTGAACTTAGTCTAAGCAAACAATAGCTTACCGTAATCAAAGGTTTACATGCTTGGGAAGGTTGGCTGTTCAATAAGCTCATTAATGCAGGTCTTTGCCCTGGCAAATTACATAAACACACAATACATGATAAAGCTGTCCTGAAATTATTTTGATTTTTTATAATAGGACGTGATTAAGACTGTCCGTGGTCCTGATGTCTGCCAATTTACATACATCGTAGTAAGATATTGTGTGCAGCTTGTGGAACTGATTCCATCTGTTTGCCATCCAAATGTAAGCGCACAACAAAATGTTATTTGAAAAAAAAAGAACAGTATAAATTGATGAACCACCATAACTCCAATATATTAGGGCATCCTACAAGATCTCTGGCACCCAAGTCTACCTTTGTGTCCATCCCCACAACCAACCTTACATTGTGATAATACCTATACATACACGCTTCAGGATTTATTCTCCTAATGTCAAAGCAATGTTAAAACAGATCACTCTGTCTAAGAAGGCTGAAGGTAGCTCTCCCCCTCATATTTCCATTTCAGTTTCTATATCCTTTGTATATCACGTTATATCACATGTTTTAAATTTAGATATTTATATCACACTTCATTTATTTATTAATATATGACTATGAGGGAAGCATTTTCTATTTTGTTTTGTGAAAATAATATTTCAATACATGGCTATAAAGCATTAGCATTAGATTTATTTCTTGAGGCATCACTGTGTTTGCTTTGCTGATGCCTTTCATTCACCAAAATGATAGGCTGCACTCAGAATCCTCACACACGTTTGCACACTTACAATGCTTCCTTCTGTTAGATCTCATGATTGAACCTTGGGGTATCCATCATTGGCGATGGCAAATTAGATGATTGATGTGATATGAGCAGAGCTGTGTGAGTATGGAGCAGCAGGGAGCTACTGGCTATGTAATAACGTGTAGACTGCAAGCTTGCAATAGCAGGGCCACCTTCCCCTTTTGTATCAGTTTGTTATTGCTTGTAATTTTAAATTTATCCTACCAACTGATTGCAAAGTGCTACGGAATCTGCTGGCGCTATATAAATAAATGTAATGTAATAAGGGAACAATTATTGTAGATGCTCCATAGCAGGGATCCACAGTAGAACAGACTATTAAGCGGCTGTCCGTCATTGGTGAGTTAATCTCAAACTTGCTTTGTATGTTATTTTGCCCACTGATGAGGCCCATAAAGGCCAAAATGTATATATATGGGGTTGTTGGTTCCTTATACATAGAAAATTTGCCTTGTATTTTCATTGCATTTCCGTCACTCTTGAAAGCTTGTTTTCAAATCAATGGTCAATTATTTAATGGTCTCAGAGTTGATGGTGTTCCTATAAATAATCAGTGATGTTACTAGGTAAATCCTGTAAATAACCACAAGTCCGATTGTTAGCAACTTTTTCTTGTGTACCAAACCTGGCTTGTCTGTGACTTCAAACTCATCATCATATCCGGTGTTTCAACCTGGCTTGCCTTTTAACCTTGCCCATGCCATTTTTCTGTGTTCTAACTTTGGCCTGTTCGACCACAGGGACATTCCTTCATCTGGCAACATGACCAGCAAGCAGCACATTCCACAAACATCACCAAGTACAAGCATCTGGCACACCGGCAGTACCACACACTGAACTGATCAGCTTTTCCAACTGCAGATCTGGTGCTGCCATGTGTGGCCAGTGGCTGGAAATTCCCGGCTGCATGGTACATCAGTGGCATGAAAGCACTCTCACTGAAATCAATGGGAGATATGTTTGACAGAAAATAGGAGAATGAGAATGCCCTCATGCATTTGCAAGGGGGACACCTCAAAAATTTAAAGGGACCACTCAGCTATCATATGCATTAAAATGTATCTGATGACTGTAGTGTCCCTTTAAGCAAATAAACCTTAGCGGGTCTAGCTTTCTATTCTTTCCTGGGTCCCATGACGATTACGAGTTTGCAACAAAAGTTACGAATAAGGTAAATAATAAACAGCTGTAACAGTTTTATAGTGCACACAGAGCTTATTACTCCTTGATAAATTATGTCTTATACACCCAATAAAGTATCATAGCAGGACATTTTTCTATATGGCCACTAGATGTCAGGCAACACTTGAAGAATGCTTGATCTAAATCATTTTTGCCAAAACCTAAATGTGGTGGGGCCTTTACAAGACCTTTTAAAATTATTTCAGAAAAATATTGGATAGAAGTAAACTCATACATGTTTATATATAATATATCCAAGCATATGTGGATATGACACTATCAAATCATATAAATAACTTTGTTAGGAAAGTAGAGTCTACTCACTCCCGCCTTACCCAAGCCTCTCCTCCTTGGTTACCTAAGCCCATTTGCATTCTTCTTAAAGAATTTTGTAGGCAGAACTCATCAATTAGAACCCCCAAAGAACAAAGAAATGATAGGCTAGTCAAGCCCTGAATTGGTGAACATATCCAAGTGAGTTTTAAATGTCTCTCATTGGCAT
Organism: Spea multiplicata; assembly: GCA_009364415.1. Classification (NCBI taxonomy): domain Eukaryota; kingdom Metazoa; phylum Chordata; class Amphibia; order Anura; family Pelobatidae; genus Spea; species Spea multiplicata. Next base: position 8,341,021 of record VKOC01000009.1, on the reverse strand, counting down.
AGCCCCCAATACACATGAATGGAAATAGAATGTTTAGCTGCTATTAGATTGTAAGCTAGCGAAGCAGGGCTCTCTCTACCTAATGTATCGGTTTGCCTTAGACTTGATTATACGTATTGTAAGAAACACTGCATAAATTGTTTGCGCTCTATAAAAGCTAATCATAATAATTATTAGTGGTTACATTTATCATATGGCTTTATGAAGCTTCTCTTTCTGGCATTACTACAAGCTCACCATTTAGAAAATAAACCCACTATTAATTCATTTCTATTTAAAATTAGTTCATTTTGCTGATAAGATGTGGTAAGAATAAAACACCAGCATTTACAAAGAGTAAATATATATAATATTTTATCTTATCCAACACCGAAAAAGGTCTTGCAGTACATACATTCCAAAGTATGAACATAAACCAAAATTGGCAGATTAAGGTGACTGTTAGCGGAGGGGACAGAACGTACAGAGCCCAGCTCAAACAGCTTACAATCTACGAGGAATATTACTATATATATATACATACTGTATATATAATATACTTTATTGATGCTTATCGTAAACACAGTTTGTCTCTCTAGCGTTCCATGTAGCTGAGGAACAGTTGTGTGAATGTTTATGTCAGCCTCTAATTGCCTTTCCACCCACTAGGCAAAAGGGGAGGCCACATGGCGGGACAAAGAACTAGTATTGGTGTCTGCCGCAGTTACAAGGGGAAAGGGGGCTGGCTGTAACTTGACGTGGCATGAAAAGTCTTCACTAAACTCTTTCCCTGACTGTGCTGCTGAATTTAAGATCTCTCCAGCAGAGCCTGCACTGAACTGAAAAAATACATGCTTCTAAAATGGGCAGAGATTCCTTTCACAAGCTGAGCCATATGGAAATGGAGTATAAGTAGCAGCAACTCCTAAAGTTGAGGCAAGGATACATTGTGGGGCTTTTTTTTTTCCAGAAAAGAATATTAGAAGCAACTTTTACAATGGGGTGCGGACTTAGGAAACTAGAAGATCCAGATGACAACAGTCCTGGAAAGATATTTTCCACCCTTAAGAGACCACAAGTAGAAACAAAAATTGATTCTGCTTATGAATATACATTGCTGGATTTTACTTTGGAGGGTAAGTTTGCTTCATAACAAAATAATACATAACATTGATAGAAAAATGGGAGTATTTATAAAGGCCAGTTCTGGGCAAACCGTTATATGTGTGCGTATGGTTTCCATGGCTGTGTTTGAAACTTTTTATCAGAATTGCACTTTAAACATAAAAAGTTGAATAACTATTATTTATAGTTTTGTGAGCTTGTTTGAGCAAGTCATTCTAAACATTTTGTTTCTGTAAGTCTAACTTATTGTTTGATGTACTTCTTGTTAATGCCCTATTTACCCATTGTACAGCGCTGCAGAATATGAAGGTCATATACAAATCAATGAATACTAATAATTAGGTTTACGACCCGGCGGAAAAGGAAAGTTATGAGTAAAAGGGGTACGCTATTAAACCACCTATTATTTAAAAAAGTAGAATGGAAAATCTGAGCTGTTCTGCAGGTCTGCTAGATTTTCCTACTTGTCATTGGAAATTTCCAGCCTAGAATTCTAAGAGTGCTTTGGAAACCTTGTGTATTTTTATTAAGTTTGCCACCGCTCTGTTTACATACATGTAGCTGCTGCAACATGTAGATTGATGCTAGCCCTAAGGATGCATGTGTGAATCGGTAAAAAGGCATGACACTGTATTTCCTAAGTGGCCAAACACTTCTATTGAGACAACATACTAGTAATTTTGTAGTGTTTAAAGGCTCAAAAATGATAGGTGACAGTGTTATTTGGACCATTGGGAGTTGCAGTTGGGAGGTACACTATCATAGGACCTTGGTGTAATAATGAACTAAATAGGGGCAAAGGCAATGGTCATTATTGTTAACTTGTGGTACAATGTACCAAGAAGCTGGAACTAATTTAGAGCATAGACAACAGAAAACAAACACTGTACTGAATGTACTAAATACTGGTAAATCTACAAAGGCTTCAGAGAAAATAGATGTATGGAGTCCAGAGCTTAGCACGATCTTACATGTCAGTAGTTAGTATGTCCTCCTCAGCCTCTCTCAAAGCCCTTAGTTTGTTGGAATAGCCCTTAATAAATTCTGAAGTTAATGTAAAGTTCCATGTCTTTCAATACTTCTTTGAGGGGTCCAAGCAAAGTTTCTGAATATCTGCTGCTATATCTTGAAGCTTGAAGTGAGTCTTGACTGCATGTTTCTGAACGGATCAAATCTGGTGAAGCTCCACACCATTCACATTTTTATTTTGCGCCTTATCATGAAGAAAACATAGCTTCCCGGCCTCTCTAAGGCTATAGACCGTTACCATATGGCTATTTTCTACCCTGTGCATATGAATTTCTAAAACTGTTGTACATCTGTACCAATGCTAACAAATACGAATATATAAACACACACAAATCAACAATGTGCTAATATACAAAATATTATGCTCACTCACATACAAAAAATAAAGCGTATGTAGGAAGTGATTTGTACTGTTGATATCTTTATTCTTTTGAAACTTTAAGATAGAGGAGATGTTTGAATTGAGAATACATATTTACCTCTCATATCCTACAGCGTAACAAAAAACAATCAATTGTTCAACAATCAATCAACCTGTGTAAGGTTCAAAGACATATGTAATAAACCGTTCCTTCTTCCCTCCCTTTTCTCTCGTAATCAGTAGACTTTGTAGGCAGAGCATGCTTGGTCAGAGGCCCCTGTCTCTTGGATGCCTAGTCTACTGAACACTGCAGTTCAGAAAGTTGAAAACAAAAATAAACAGGTCCAGATGGCTGCCCTCTGGGAACATAGACATCTCTGTTCTGCTTCTCTTCCAGGGGCTTTTATGTTTTCTGACATGTTGTGGTTTTTTTTTTTGAAGATGCTAAACATTAGCTCATTGTGACAATTACATTAAAGAGGTTCATTGATACAATCAGAATTAACACTTCTATAATTGGAATAAAAGAAACAGATCCACCGTTAAACTTAATTTGGAAGAGGAAGCAACTGAAATATGAAAACCCTTTTATTAATTCATGCTTGTAACAATCTGTTAATGGTGTATACATGTTAATAATTTATATCACAAGAGAGAGAGATACATCAGATATGAAACAAAAATAACTAAATAAGGTAAAGGTTTAAAAAATGCATTTAATTTGAAATTATGTGTAGTTACAATAATACAAACAATTACTTTAATATCAAAGTCTTTGTCTCATCTATGTACCTATGTATATATATATATATGGCTGTCAGTATTCATTATGCTATTAAATTAAAGACATTGGCAATTATATATTTACCATATAATAAATGCACACATTTAATCTGGAACTTCTAAATTAAAATTTTGAAAGACACAATATATAGTTACTCAAGACTAAATGAGTGAAGCAACATCTGACAATTTATGTAATGGCAATATATAAAATTAACAGAATAGGAAAAGGGATCTTCAGGATTATCTTGGAGAATAGGTGTATCTTTCTAACTCAGGTTCCATCAGGTTCAAAGTGGATTGAAACCTTCCAGCAATTTTATGGGAATTGGAGAACTAACTCATGTAAAATGCTGTATTTTCCTCAAGTTCATAGCCACAGTGGAGTCAATAAGCATTCAACAAAGAACTTATAAGGGAGTGTAAATTTACCAAGTGGTCAAATTTGATGGGGTAGGGTGCAAAAATGACAGTATTGTGCCGTGTTTTAGCTTTGCAGTGCTAAATTTGACACCCTGTTATTAATTCTTCTGAAAGGATATTCTCGCCTTTATTTATATATACTGTCACAGATAAGGAGGATTACCAGTTGATATTTGGATCAGCATTTGATGATTACATTCTAATTATTGTGCTAATGTGTTGCACAGCTTGTTTTGGTATGTGCTATTCTGGCCTTCTTATATGTAGTTATTATCCTGCTTTGTGGATCCTAGTTTATAATTCTTATATAATATAAAAAAACAACCATTAACAAAATTATAAATAACCTTTGCAACTTCTGATAGAAGGCTATTCCACTTATTGGTCACCCTCTCATTGTCATTAGAGGTCAATATACAGATTTCCCAAATGTCCTGTTTTTCATAGGACACACAGGAATCATCAGTATCTTTTTAAGTGCCATGCTTAGCTGGTTTGTCCATCCATCACTTGCTAGAAAAATGTCTCTAACAACTACAAACCTAAATACTATCTCTAATGTGTGGTGTATACTCCTGTTTCACTAGAACTGAGGGCTGTAGCACATTCAGCCTTTTTGCTGTCATCTCATAATGCCCTACAAATATCAGGCGTGTCAGACATGCCTGCTCTGTTTTGATTTGTTTTGGCTCATATAGAGGTTGCGGACTAAACAGATTAATCAGATGCTTAGAACCACAGGTGGGTCGAATGAGGCAAGTGTTTCAAAATTATATCACTTAATATTAATATTTTTTTTCCTTAACTGTCCTTAGATTAATTGTTCTTTTTTATCTCTTGGAAAACTTAAGGTCATTCTTGGGATCATATGGCTGATTTCTATGCGCTTATTTATAACCAAGATTAAGATTTGGTCATGGGTGGAAGCCACACTTGTCATTATGTCATTACCACATTTTTTCTGCTATAGTAACCCTCCCTTATACCGTGTCTTTTTCAAGATTCCGTACAATGTTGATATATTTTTTTAAAGATAATGGTACTTTGATAAGATTGCACTGTAATCAGGCTTAATTGCAGCTAATCACACACATATGTTTAGACGATCGTTTAAAGATTAAAAACAAAAAATAAGTATTTCAATATAATTATTACTTCAGTGATTACTCCTTGAAATAGACATTTCCTTCATGAGCACAGAAGTTTTCCACTGCTCTATTCCTACTTGATCGTGCAGTTCTGTCTCTTTCATCACTCTCATTTGCCTCATTTCCTCCGGCCCCTTCCATTGTTTTTTCCTGTTCTTATAAAACAAAAGTAACTTAAACAAACAACATTATTTAAACACAGACCCAAGTGAAACCTCTGGATCTAAGCATTGACCGGTATGGAATGCCACTAGTATGTTAAAGAGGAAATTCCATATAATAATAAGACTTTTGAGGTGGGGATGCAGTGAATTGTACCAGAAACCATATTTTTATAGAATCTAAGGCTATCATTGAATAAGGAATTCTACTCACACTTGGAACCCCATCGTGATAATTCTATGCAGCAACTCACAAATTGTGTTAACTAAATGACTCTAATGCTGGTCCTCATGGAAACTTGGATTTCTCGTTATTCAAAGATACACATATTTGAGTCACCACCATTCATGTGGTGATATTAACCATAGCATACTGGTAGCAACAGCACTAATTGGGAGGCCCAGGTATCCTCTGACTTGTGTGGAATAGGAAGGTGTCATCTCAAAACTTTATGACCTGTCCGTCAGCATGTTGAGCTGTCTCTTAATGTCTTTATGCGCATGTAACTCTCTGCATTTCTCTTTTTGGGTCCGTTCTACTTTATTTGCTGGATTGGGTCTGTGTCATATGTATGATGTGCTGTATAAGGTTTGCATTAAGTTTGCGCATTCTAAAACAATCAAACAATAATATTTTCTGTGTGTGTTATTGCATCTATCACACTCAGCCCTAGTTTTTTTCTCTATGTATGTTGTCCTTTTGGAAGAGAAAACATCCACTACTTCTCAATCATAAGTAAGAAGATCAGAGTGTTTACCATTAGTTTATATCCATCTGTGTAGTCTTCGCAAATGGCAGGTTTTGTTGTAGTTACGGAAATATCTACAGTCAAAATTACATAGTTCCTAGCATGCCAACTGGCTGAGCAGACACACTTGTTTTGTGGGTATTGTTAGAGGCATGTCTAGAGGTTCGGGTTTTACCAAGAATTTTTGTTGTGACCCTTTGAAAGCTATTTATGCGACTATAGAATAAACTTTGAAGAGATTTTGTTCTACAAAAAGCAGTGTATAAACACATTACTGTGACTTTAGGGCAATAGAACACTGTTATAAGCCAAAACAAAATAGTGGATGCTGAAGCACAAAATGCTAAAAATTACTTTTTATTAAATTAGCAATAACATGTATGGAAATCTGAACCCACTGAACCCACAATATATGATATAATACGGCAAAAAAATAAACAAACTAATGGTACACTATATGTATACATAAGCAGTGCCGGATTGGTGATGACATTTTAAATGCAGGTATGCATGATGTATAGTTTTTATGCTTATGTAGCGTGCAGCTGGGCAAATTCAGCTGTGTGTCAGACAGCCACTCCGGGCCTGTACAGTAGTAAGCTTAGAGGTTCACATCTTAATAATAAGATGCAACAATTGCCCTAAGAAGAGACAGAATGCCTAAAATATACACCTGACATGTGTTTCACATTGAGGTCCCATCAATGACACGCAGCAAACATTCTAAGCTTCTAGAAAGGAGAGACACTTGGAAGGGATGATATAGAGTTGAAATAGACAGCTTTCTGGACACACACACAGATGTGCTAAGCTCCATCTTGAAAGTTCTAACTCTGCTGATGAGGGTATAAATGATAACACAAGGCCCCTTAAACCCATTTCTACAAAGGTCATGTATTTTGTATTCTGTTGTGTGATGAGTATTCCTTAAAGCAGGGGTTGACAACCATACAGTAACAGACACACACATACTCACACGGTAACACTCTACACCAATTATATGTTGACATATGCTAATGCCATACTGTAACATACACAACACCATACATGCTAACACTACACTCTTATACACATGCACACACTATTCAACAACATACACACACACTGGCTTACACTATACATATATGAAAACACTACAATACAGTAGGCATACCGACTCTGGCACCATGCATATACATGCTGACTGACACTATAATATATACATGTATACGCATACATACACTACTCCCCCCCAACCACGTAGAGACCTGCCACGTAGCTGCCTATCTTCTGCCACCGTGAATCCAGCACCCTATGCTTTCCTGCGGGGTGGGGGGTGAAGTGGGTGCCATGCATCCCGTCCTGCAGGAAAGCCTATGGTGCAGAATTCACAATGCTAGCCCTGTCCAGTTTTTACCCCCTTGTCCCTCAAAACCATGTTTTCTAGTTGCCATTGGCAACCTGGGGCCCAGGATTTATTGAGCCTTCCCTTACCATGCTGTAGTATAGAGCTTTGTGAACATTTTAAAGAAACTACTGTTAAACAAGATAGATTGAAATGAAGCTTAGTAAAATCTGTGTAAATGTGTTACAGAATATGACATGTGTTACGTTACAAATCGGTGTTTCTGTTTGTTTCTGTAGCATCTACAAATCCTAATGTAATTAGGATTAAGTCGTTGCTTGATATTCCTGGTAAACTGGAGGAATATTACATACGAGGCTATACGACTGCTGCAATTCATCCTATTATGTTGTCTACCGGACGTAGAAGACATTTACCAATTAGTTACTTGTATCGAGTAGTACTGTATCGACTTAAATTAAGGTGAGTTTATGGCAAGTTGTATAACTTCCAAAGTGCATGGAATTGTTAAAGAGCCAAAATGTTTTTGAACTAAGAAGCACAACTTGCTTAGTTGACAAGCATGTTCCTACTGCCTCCTCGGAGCGCTGATGGGACGATAGCCAGCAGCTCTGGAGCTGCATGAGTTTAATCAAGTATGAGACACTAAGCACTTTAATATGCATTCATTGTTGGTGAGGCTACTATTAGCTGTAGACTGTCCTTTTTATTAATAGGATAGGCTATCATTTCAAAGGTTGGAGTGATGGACCAGACCCTCTTATTGGATATAAACGTATAATTTAATACATTATTAGATCATTTGAGTTTACAACAGTAAATACTGTGCATTGTTCGAACTGTTCAAAAAAATTTGGATGCTCTTTCAAGAAAGACCGTGAGTGAGTTAATTTTACTTTGAAATTAAGTTTTATTTAACAAAAACATCATCTCACTATTGTTGTAATAGCTAAGTTTGTGTATTCTTTTAAAAATAATTTTACTTTTAAAAATATTTAGGCTTTAGGTAACAAGACATTGTTTAACAATGAAAAATATTTGCTTTTTAAAATGTATTTTTGCTTTTCTAAATTATTTACATTTTATGTGTAGAAGAACAGACAAAGGCTCCTTTCTTTTCTCATTCTCTTTTTTTTAATTTTTTTTGCCTCCACCAGTCAAAAGCGAGCAGCATCCCCAGGACAAAGACGTGCCGGCCTCGTCATTGAGGAATGGAATTCACTGTGTGAAACACTGACTAATGAAAGCATGAAAACACTACTAGAAAAAGTATTGCCTTATTTTTCACACAGTCCTTTTGAACTTTGCTTATGCTTGTGGAATATTAATTGACACCAATGGAGCTTCTTTTGCTGTGTATATGTAAATTTCCCTTTTTTCCCATACTAATTGAAGTATGCAGTATTTTGATTTGGTATATAAGCCATAAGGAATAATAAGCCGTAGCACAGGAATTTTTGGTACATTTACGTTTTCTTTCTTTGATTTTTGACTCAAGCATGCAAATACGTGTTACATAAAGGCATAACTTTAGTTGTGTACCGTCATATGTTGTTTAGAGCTGGGTTACATACATACTTGTAATCTGGTCCGGTTGACCAATTTTATCCCTTATGGGTAGTAGGGAATTTATACTGCCCAACAGAAAAAATAAGGTAGCTGAGTAGTGTGACCAGAATTTCCATTAAGTGTAGGATGCATGAATAAAATATATCATGCCGAGTAGCATTAAGTGATTAACTCATGTTCCCAATAGAAGAAAAAAAACATTAATTGGATGCTCTAACTGGTAAAGCATGTAAACCTGACATTTATCCTTTTGTACGAATCTTTAACCATATAAAAATAACACATAAACTTTAAATAAGCTTTTTTTATGTTTCTAAGCAACACCGTATAGTGGCTTGCTTTTGTGTCACATGACAAATGCTGTTAAAACTTATGAATAAGGTGAAGTTTTACATGAAAAAGGAATTATTTATATGAAAGGATTGGGCATTCAACAGTACCAGGGATGATGCTTCTAACGCTTCTTCTAAATGTTAAACTTAGTGGAACAGCATCTTTAAATCATTGCAGGGTGCATTTTCTCTATGTGAGGTTAAAGGGGCTATTTGATCACCCATTTAATTTTTAATGGTGTCTTGTTAAAAGAGCTGTCGTATTATCTTGTAGTAAATAGTAAATCACAACACTACTTGCCCCCCCAAATCCATTTTCTCTTTGTGGCCTAATTCAGCCCTGAACCTTGTGGTGACTTGTCTGCACCTTTGTTGAATCATGGAAAGGGGGACTAACCACAGAAAGACTTCAAGGTTTTTTTTACAAGAATGAAGAAACAAGCACGTTAAAAATGGAAGTGACTGTTCTTGTATTTATACAATTGTAAATATAGGCAGTTTGATACAAAATGGGAGAGAAACTAAAGTTTCTTCAACGCCATCTATATCAGGCACAGTTAGATTGCAGCCTAAATTTTGTCTGATCAAATATGTGCAGCTTGAACCATTTAAAAAGTGTGACTCATTTTACTAAAGAAACATATTGTTATTGTTGCAAGAACTATATTCAATGTTGTTCATGATTTGCTAAACATAGCCTGGGGGAAGGGTGCCTTGAAATGACACTGTAACAGGATTATTATTTATTTTCAGGCTAATTAGAACTATTGTAGTTGGTATAAGAGCAACATTTCCAAGGAAACAAAATACACAGATAGATTCAATTTAGTACAGATATACACTGTATGACTAAACGTATATAGACACCTACCCATCAAACCTATGTGAGTTGTTGGACACCATATTCCAAAACCATTAATATGGAGTTACCCACCACCACCACCACCACCACAACCATTGCAGCCTCCACATAAGGTTCTGTAGTGTGCCTGTGGGAGTTTGTGCCCAATCAGCCAAAAGAGCATCTGGCAGGCACTGGTGTTGAATGAGAAGGTCTGGCTTGCAATCATCAGGGTTAATGGGGTTAAGGTAAGGGCTTTGTGTAGGTCACTCAAGGTTCCTCCACACCAAACTTGTCAAACCATGTCTTTATGAACCTGTACATATGGGGCACGGTCATGCTGGAATAGGAAAGGTACTTCCCCAAACTGGTGCCGCAAAGATGGAAGCATACAATTTTCTAAAATGTCTTTATATGCTGTTGCATCAACATTACCTTTACTGGAATTAAGGGGCGTAGCACAAACCCTGAACACCAGCCCCAGACCATTAACCCTTTTCCATCAAACTTTATAGTAGGCACTATGTATTCTGGTAGGTAGCGTTCTTCCTGTATCTGCCAAACACAGACTCGTCCATCAGACTTCCAGAAGTGCAATTCACCACTTCAAAGAACACATTTCCGCTGATTCAGTGGTTTAGGGTCTAGTAGCAGTGTGCTCGGCCATTGAAACTTCTTCTGTTCTGCTGATGTTGCTTACAGAGGCTGTTTGGAATTCTGAAGTGAGTGATGCTACAGATGACAGGCAATTTTTATGTTCTTCAGGACTCAGCAGCACCATTCTATGAATATGCGTCGTGCATCACTTTGTGGCTGAGCTGTTGTTACCCATAGCCACTTACAGTGGACTGGACAGATCTATTTATTGAATGCATATACCGTATTTGCTCAAATACAGGTCGCACTTTTCCCCCCACTTTAAGTCTTTAAAGTGGGGATGCGGCCTATATTCGAGGTCTAGCGCAGGAATGCGCAATTCATATCGCCTGACGCCCGGGACATGCAGTTCCGGGCGCCGGGCAGGCAGCAGGGTTAGGATACAGACTCTACATCCTACTCTCCGATACTCTCAGACAGCCTCCCTTGCCAGCACTTTCCACGGGGGGAGTGCCGGCACATGAGGTTGTCTAAGCGCATCATGCAGACGTTCACCAGCTGCGGCGATGCATGTAAACGACCTCCGCTACCGACACGTCTGCTCGATGTGCTTTAACAATTATTATGTCCCCACGGGGGGAGTCCCGGCAAGGGAGTTTGTTAAAGCACATTGTGCAGATGTGCTGGCAGCGGAGGTCGTTTACGCTCTTGCGGGCAGAGTGGCAGCATATCTCGGGGGGCGACAGAGTGACAGCATATCTCGGGGAGGGCAGAGTGGCGAGCATGTCTCAGGGGGCAGAGTGGCAGCATATCTCGGGAGGACAGAGTGCACATATCTCGAGGAGGTAGAGTGGCAGCATGTCTCGGGGGCAGAGTGGCAGCATGTCTCGTGGGGAGCAGAGCAGAGTGCAGAGTGGCAGCATGTCTCGGGGGCAGAGTGGCAGTTTATATCGGGGGAGGGCAGAGTGGCAACATACCTAGGGGGCAGAGTGGCAGCATATTTTTTACTAAGAAAATTTGTTCTTTAGAAAAGCACCTAACTTTTAGGGTGCGGCCTATATTCAGGTGCGGCCTATATCCGAGCCAATATGGTATTTCGAAAGCTATATAACCATAAAAACCCGTACATGTTTTAGTAAAATACACCTTTCTCAATAATTGTAGTTATCAATATTTGTCAGAATTAATATGTAATGATAACAGGGAAATGAACTATACACATTATTATCAACCTTTAGTAATATAATGAAATTTATATAAATCTTTGGATTTCATTATCCACTATATTAAAATCATACTGTGGTATTTTTAAAAGAATGGGGAAACCGCATTGTTGAGAAACTGCATGTCCCAAGGTGCTTATTCAACTATAATTGAGTTGATCACCTTGGAGAATGGATTTCTATTACAGTTAGAAAACTACCTGTTAGATATTTCTACAGATACACACCGTATTTGCCTGAATATAGACCGCACTTCTTCCCCCCACTTTAAGTCTTTAAAGTGAGGTTGCGGCCTATAGTCAGGGTTTAGCGCAGGAATGCGCAATTCGTATCGCCTGACGCCCGGGACATGCAGTTCCGGGTGCCAGGCAGGCAGCAGGGTTTGGATCCAGATCCCCTGCAGCGGCAGGACGTCTACGCAATGCGCTGAGACAGCATCCCTCCCACGGGTGGAGTGCCGGCAAGGGAGATTGTTAAAGCACATCGTGCAGAAGTACAGACAGCGGAGGTTGTTTACGTGGTGAACGTCTCTGCGATGTATGTTAACAATCTTCCTTGCTGGCACTTCCCACGGCGGAAGTGCCGGCACCGGAAGTTGGCCACGCGTGGCAGCATATCTGGGGGAGAAGAGTGGCAGCATATCTGGGGGCAGAGGGGCATCTCTGGGGCAAAGGGGCATATCTATAAGTAAGGTTCATTAAAATGGCTATTGGTTTTCTGTTTGTATGTAACATATGTTGACTAACTGCATAATAGATACCAAAAATGTTCAAATACAGTGTGTTAGTTAGAATACTGTTTTACTATTCCACTAATGTGTATTTTTTCTAAAAATCTAAATTTTTCTTTAAAAAACACCTAACTTTTAATGTGCGGCCTATAATTGGGTGCGGCCTATAATCGAGCCAATACGGTATTATGATCATTTTGTGAGTTGTAAGTAAACAATATCTTTCCTAGTACTTTCAGGCCATTAAATAAAGTGTCACAAAAAAACAAGCAGGGTGTTGTGTTGTATAGCTATAGGCATTAGTAGCCTATACTAATTTGGTCAGACCCCATTTCCAGAAGGATATCGACCCTTTGGAGAGAGTTCAAAGGAGAGCAACCAAAATGGTAAATGGTTTGCAAGATAAAAAATTATCATGACATGACTAATGGATCTTAATATGTAAAGCTTGGAGAAAAAGAAGAGAAAGAGATGTTATAGGACTACCCAGCAATCAGCAATCATAGTTTAAGCCTCTGGGGCATATCCACAGAATTCTAATTAATTTTTGTTTACTTTCCTTAAATCACAGGTCAATGAAGCATCCAGAAAAGGTATGAAATTTATTGGGTTTGTCACAAGACATCCCAATCAATCCACAAATACAAGTGTGGAACAAGAGAGTAGCAGACACATTACCGATGATAACTATAAAAACTGGACTGAGGGGACTCTTAGTGGACAGTCATCTGAAAGTGGAATTGATGAAGAAATTCATTTGGGTAATGAAAGCTTTCAAGATCCATTTTTTAGCAGAGAGGGCAGTTTGCCGAAGCCAAGAAAGAGTCAAGGTAAATTCCACGTTAATTATTTAATTGCATATCCTGTACATATATAAATGAAGTGAACATGACATTTAAGGGGTAAGCCCTATTTTTATCATACCATGTGCCAGTAAATATACAGGGCACACTATATTTGGTCAAGTTCTGTACTGCCATTGGGTGGTTTACAGTGCTGAGTGCATGTGTATATTTCATGTATCACTTGCATGCCCCCAAAGTTGGAGTGGTGCTTTCAATGCCAAACATGTATGCCAAGGCATTGGTAACTGAAAATATGTTAATCTATACATAAATTATAATCTATAGTAATTTTGCATTGATTTATATATTTAAAAGCATGCTCTTTGAAGTGTATTATTTTTTTTTACGTAGATTTGTGTAGAAAAGTATACACATTATTCCATGATTTCATTTACATTACAAGTCTCATGTTCAACTGTTCCTTTGTTTGAATTATTAAGCACATTTGAGAAAAAAATACTATGTTATATACAAGATGAATTGTGGCATACATATGGTCATGCTCTGGGTATCAGTGAGCACAGAAAATATAAGAGAACCATTGTCAGATGCTATATTTGTCACTTACCACAAGAATTTAAGGAACTAAAACGATTAACTTCTTGTAGTATTTCTGCCTTTTCTATAAATACATGCTCCATACTCAACAGCTGTACAGTATCCAATCTCACAAAATGCCATTATTTTATTTAGAAAACCAAGATCTTATCAATGGCAGAAGGCAACACTTTTGTGTAATTTGTTCATGAGCTAAAACGAGGCCTTTAAACTTAAATATCCTGCAGGTAGACGTGATGTGTCAGTAGAAACTGGAGACTTTTCTAGAACATAGTAATTGTATCAGCAACACTTTAAAATACTTTAAGCGGGACAAAAAGATTTGATATGGAGTGTACAACATAGTTATTTTTCTTCTTACGGGAAAATTGGCAATATTGTTGTTCCAATTACATTATTTATTTTATTTCATTTTGGATCTTATTTATGGATGAGTTAATATGGTTATTTTTAGAGGTTTGACCTTATATGGTTGTGTCTCTGTAACAGCATGACATGGGTGTGATATTGCTGTTGCTCATGTTTTTGTGTATATTTTTTGAATATTTCAATCAGAACAAAGAATAATGTGAAACATTCACATTAAGAGGGCAAATGAGGGAGGAAGGAAGGTAGGAAGATATACAGATAGATGATAGATATTATTTTAACCCCTTAGGAACAATGGGTTGTCCTTAAACCCATTAAAAACAATGCACTGTGAACCCATACATGTACAGGCTTTGTCATTAAGAACAATACAAATATATTTGGAGGGGACATTACGCATTTCTCAATGTAGTATTATCTATAGTGTCTACTGTTTTTGTCATTGCACAGTTTGTCTTTGTCAAAATTAGTTTTTGATATATCAGTAAATGAAGAATCGGGCAACAACTGGAGCACAGTTGGCTAGTAATGTATGTTTTCTTTCATAGTTGTAAATACTTTTCACACTCTATTGTAGGTAAAGCATTGTATGCTGTATTTAACATTGTGGATAAGGATACTAATTATTGCAAGTACACAGAAGGCAATCTCTCGATGAAAGTCTCTCGAAAAGGAACAGCCATAAGTGCAATGGAAACAGACTGGCTGGAACTTACTACCTGTCATTACCAACAAGGGTTATCTTTAATTGATTCTGTTGTGTACTGGGACGTTTTAAAAGGTAAGGATTTTTAATGACTTTTTATCATAAAAAATGGTGATATTGAAATCAATGCTCTCACATTCCAGTCTTTCAGGTGCTCCACATTTATAAAGATATGTCTTTATCTCCTCACATGAACCCGGCTATATATATATATATATATAATATATATATATTATATATATATATATATATAATCCAGATGCGTGATTGCCGGCACAACAGGATTTTACTATAACAGTAAGGTTCAGGCAGCAACAGGCTTTGTGGCAGACCTTTCGCTAAATGCTTCACATGTACCAATAATTTTCATAAGCCTCATAACAGACAATGGTGTCTTTAATCAGGCATCTTTCCTTCCCATCATAGCAGTAGTATTATTCTGCCAGTTTGTACCTAATATATGTGTCCTGCTTAGGTAACACAAAAATCATACACTACCTGGGAAGTTATTTAAATTACTTGTAATTAAAATAGCATGTTTTCATTTTTAGTTCCTTAAATTAAGCCTAGTGGGTCACTGGCCAAATCACCTCATACTGACCCGATCTGTTACTCCAGCTTCTACCATTTTACAGTACAATGGGGTTTCCAAAAAAGTGAACATATAGAAACGGTTACACAAAATAACTAATGAGGTTCTGCTTTTTTTAACTTTAGTAAAAAAAATTAATTTTGTAAAATCCAATGACTAAGGACAAAAAATAAACATCTTTTTGTCCATTCATTAAAAGGAGTGCAAATATTAAAATGCAGGATATGTTGTGATTCATTTATCTTTTTAGAAGGTTATAATAAAATAACAAAAGCTATTAGTCTAGCTTGTGTTTCGTGAGTTATGGTTTAATTTTTTTCCACACACACTATTTATCAAGGATATATAAAAAGAATTTATACCACCCAGTTCTTCCTTCCTGTCAAGGATCCTCCTTGTTCACAAAGAATATTACCATATGCAATGGTCTTATGGCTATATATCTATATACTTGGAATACAAATAGTGTTGTGGGTACATATTTTATTTGATAGAGGGAATTTATATAATAATAGAAGATAATATAATAATAACATGAAAAGCTAATAACAGAATGGAATCTGTTTCCTTATTTTTATAGGAGACCAGTCGCCAAAATCACTGGAAGGATTATTCATCTATGAGGATGATAGTTCTAGAATTCCAGGCTCCAAGAAGAGAGGAAATGATGCCATAATAGTAGAACAATGGACTGTGTTTGAGGTAACATTTTTACCTAATTAATACATTTCTTGCTAGAATGATCAAAAGGAATAAGAATAGAGGTCTAAGTAATAATATACTATTCATACAATGTAAACTTTTTTATTTTCATACACACATGAAGGTAGAAAATCCCAGTAAGAGGAGAACCAACATGGGATATAAACAGTGGAATTGGATAAGTAAAACAATACTTGCTATTTTTACTCTACACACAAAGCAATCGACAATAAAACAATTTTCTCCTGAGAATGTGGTTGCCCATAAAGCAGTTAAATACCACATGACAGATTTAGAGGGTTTATTTTAATAGTGATGAAAATAATAAATTAATATAAACGATGGAATGTAATATGTTTGATTACATTTTAAAGATATATCTTTATTAGCAAGCTGTGTCTCACTGCCACAATTTCTCTGTATAACAGAAAGTCCCTGGGTGTCATTGCCAGATTCCTTTTAGTAATGTCTGCTACAAGTAGGTTGTCACTATAGTTCTTGGAGTAAAATATAGCTCCTCAGAAGAACGTTTCCTGCAAAGGGTCACCAAGAAAGACACAATGGGCCACTCAGGATGCTGAACACAAACACACTTTATTGAGGAAAACCAGGGCCCTTTATGGGGAGTGAAGCTATGTTAGCATGGGGAATAAACATAGAAAATTAACTGAATTGCCTTCTCCTTTTGTGTTGATGTGATTTTTAATTTTACTGATGCAATGTGCATCGTATAATGTAATGTCTGGCTTAGTATAAAGAGATGGGAGATAACTGATAATAGTACAGCACAACTATATGTACACTGAACAAGACATTGACAATAGTCAATAGTCACCTTTCCACCTCCTCGTCCTCTTGGCTGTTCTTGGTCTGTCTTCTTGGTATGCAGTTGACTGAAAACATTATATTATGCAAAAACAACAATAATTTTGAAAACTTGTTTTTCATTTGATACCAGTAATAAACAAAATGATGGGAACTTTCCTTCAACTTTTTACCCATCTGCAATAATATCAAATATTTAACGGTAGATCTAAGACAGGATATATTCCATTATTGTAGCTAAATTTAAACATATGCGCAATAGATTTCTAAGTAGGAAATTCTTAATATGGATTACATTTGTCACAGTTTGTACAGTGTATTTGCTCCTTGAATAGTGGCCTAAAGGTTCTTAATATTATTGCGAAGCAGCTGGCAACATGAGCTGATATAGCATTCCCTTTGCAGTAAATTGTTTGCAACAGCTGTTGAGTAGAAAAAAAATATTTTCATGCGCCTATTAGGTAAACACAAAAACATACTTTTCATCATTGTTTGTATTTTATATGAGAAAAGAGAACTGAAACTAGCTCTAACACATGTCTTCCTTTGCCTCATTCGGTCAACTTCTACTTTAATGTCAGCCATGTTTTTAAAAATGTTTCCTTATGATTGTCCCTGATTGTTTCCCCACATCATTAAATTCCTCTAAAAGTTAACTGGACAAAACTTCAGGGTGGGCAAGTGCTTCCTCCAATCCCAGTCAACCAGCCAGCACTAATACCTATGGCTTATGCATGTTGGACAAAAGTATTCGGGCACACCTCTTAATTATTGAATTCAGGGGCAAGACCCAATGCCACAGGTGTATAAAATCAAGCATACAGCCATGCAGTCGGCATTTCCAGACATGTGAAAAAAATGGGTTGTTCTAAAGAGCTCAGTGAATTCAAGCTTGGTATTGTGATAGGATGCCACCTTTACAATAAGTCAGTTTGTGAAACTTCATCCCTGCTAGATATCCCACGGAAAACTGTAAGTGGTATTATTGGTAAGTGGAAGCGTTGAAGAACAGTAGCAACGTCACAGACTGGGGTCACCGAGTGCTGAGGCGCATTGGTACGTAAAAGTCGCCAATGTTCTGCTGATTCCATAGCTGAAGAGTTCCAAACTTCCACTGGCATTAATATGATCACAAAAACTGTGTGGCGGGAGTTTCATGGAATGGGTTTCCATGGCTGAGCAGCTGCAAGCAAGTCTCGCATCACCAAGTACAATGCCAAGCGTCGGATTGAGTGGTATAAAGCATGTCGACACTGGACACTGGAGCAGTCCAAACATGTTCTGTGGAGTGAAGAATCACGCTTTTCTGCTTGGCAGTCTGATATCTGGGTTTGGCAGATGCCAGGAGAATGTGACCTGCCTGACTGCATTGTGCAAACTATAAAGATGGCTGCCCCTCCTGATAGGGGAGATGTTGCCTCACTAATGCAAAAAGGTAGTAGTTATTTCTACCATTTATTAACAATCCTAAGGTTGTTAGGGGGTTAAGCAGAAAAAGAAAAGAATCGAAATTATTTTGTTTGCCTGTATAAATGGGGAGTTTTGTGATTCGCGTGGGAAGGTATCCAGTCATATTAAGGAATAAAGCCTACATGAACAGAGTGAATTACACTGCGTGGGTATCTGTGAGTAATCATGAGTGTATGTGTGCATGTGTAATTTTTTGGACAAAGGGAATCAAGCAGTAAACATGTGAGAAAGGATTAAACAAAAAAATTAAATTAAAATGACAAAGGGGGAATTGAATTAAAATTGAGTGCATTAGAATGCATTGGAGTGCAGAATTGAGAGACCTGCAACTTACCTACATCCCCATTGGAAAAAATTCTGGGGATGTCACATTTTTGACAATTGCTATTTTGTTCATACTCCATAATGCTAGGTAATCTGGATTTACACCATGCTTTACTTGCACATCCACACATTGAATGGGAGGGTGAAAGTGAAACAAGAGAATCTCAGGAAAGGCAGGAAAAGGCCACAACCTAAGAAAATATGAAGAACCACCTAAACCAAGAGTTTCTAATCTATCATATATCTATTAATAGGTCAGAATTTAAGGAAATCCGACTTGACCACAGATGAGTCAGCCATTGCCTTGGTCACGTCCATTGACCCAGATGGGCTTTAACAAGGATATCCTTAAAGGGGAAATATCACTTCCCTTACAAAGGAAATATGTGAAATAGCCATCTGCTAAAGAACAAAAAGAGTGTAGGATGTTCTAAATCACAGAATTTTACAAATAATCTTACAAATTAAATCCCTGTGGGTTGGTTCCTTAGAGAAGATACCTGAAAGCTGTACCTATCACGGCCTCTTATGCAGTTATGTCAACTAGAGAATAAACAAGGTCTGTAAAAAAGCAAACAATGGCATAGTACATAATAATCCTTTATTTGAAATATTGTTACTCTAAAACTTAAGCAAATATAAAACAAAAAATCATCTGGAGAAATTGTCCTTTGCCTAACATATTTGAACTAATGGGAAAGGAAACTCAACACTAGGTGCCTGCAGGTTAATCTTTCCAAAGCAACCCAATGGAAGCCTTTCATTATTTACTCTTATTTCTGTTGAGTACAAATAACGGTAACTAGAGGACATGATTTGAAGAAAGGGTAGTAGATATGTGGCATAACCTTCCAGTGGCCTGTGAATTCCCAAAAATGTTGTATTTTCAACCCATGGCAAGATAACAATGAGGGAGTATGAACCTTAGACCATTGGGTCCTCTTAGTGGGATCCTGTAAGCAAACACAAGCGAAGTGTTGTCACAAAAAGATCCATATCATCTAAATATTATTAAATTATTATTAATTTAATATTATTATTATGATTATCGTTATGATCTTTTATTATTTTGTTACATAATATATTTTTTGCACTATAGTCTAGTAGTTAAGAAATTAAAAAAAGAGAAAAAAAAATATTTTGTATAGAAAGCAACAATGGTTTACAGTTGTTTCTGCTACACCACTTAAAGTCTGGGATTTCCACAGGAAACAGCTGTCTCTGCAATTTGACACCAGACACTAAAACGTCTGCGCATGAAGGCACTGATTTCTCTCCTGCTTTATTAAGCTACCAGCTATCTCTTTCTATTTTAACCTTTTCTACAAGGTAGACAACTAGGATAGGATTCTCATAAACCATTTAAATCACCAGTATTTTAACCCTTCTTGTGCCAGGGTATTTTTGCATATCTATGAGTCTCATAGATTCCAACAATTTTAATCAACAGAACATGCCATTGTTATCATGCCAGATTTGATGAAAATTATAAATGGTGTGTAAATGTATCACAGATTTTTAAACTCCAACAAAATAATGTAGGAAATTGTCAGGGGTCACCGACCCCTCTTTCTTTGCAACTGAAGCGGCTTTTAACTAGAAACACTGGTCATTTATCATTTGGCAGCTGCCTCCTGTTATCAGCTTAACTGCCGACGACCCCAGAATTTGCAGGTACAGTCCAGAAAGCTATCCTGGCAAAACCCTTTTCTAACACAGTTGTCTGTGTTTGTCATGTTTGCATATGCAGTGGCCCAGCTATGCACAGTGTATGCCGATAAAGAGCCAAGATGCGGCTTTCCCTGTGATGTATGCCCCCTACAATAAGGGAAAGCATATTAAATGCCAGAGCCTAATGTGACTCCGCAACTGCTCACAATTTTTTTTTATGGATCCACTAGTGATCTCCTGGACACCTTGGTATCCTGGAAAAGTGACACCCAAATGTCGGTATTCATCAGTCTGGCAGAACGTTCATGCAGAAATGTGCATAAGCCACTGAAAACACTTGTTCACACGCACCCAGTACATTTACCCTTTGCATCTTGCTTCAAAAACAAACAAGCACCAGAAGGGTTCACTATATTATTTAACAAATAATAAATAACAAAATAGATATGACTGTCTGACAAGTCTGATTCCGCCATTTAGCATGAATTCAAAGAATCAGTGGAGGTGTTTAATGGTTGCAGTCCTCGGTGCATCAGGGAATGTACAACATCTGGCAGTTCAGATAGATTAGTAGATAACTTTCTAAAACATCCAGTGTAGTAGATTCTATCACATTTATATATGTTTGGAAGTACTGAGTGCTATCTCTCAGTGTCAAAATGATTGATTATACCATTGATTATCAGCAGTACATTCTAACTGCTGAGGTCTATAACTCCTAGCCAGGGGCAGATTGTAGTAGAATACCAACCAGCAAGGTTTATTTATCTTGCCCATTACTTTGTATTCTTTATATACATGCATAATTTATCATCCTCTATTGGCCAGCCTTGTATTTCTCCCCTCCAGTACCCCCCACTCTTGAGTCTCTCACTTCCTCTCCCATAGCCTTTGCTCTTATAACTTCCTTTCTTCAGAGTTCTTCTACACCCTTCTCCTCCAAAACCTTCACACCCACAGACCTTTTCCTCTTTTTTCAGGGCCGGATTAAGAGGATCATGAGCCTGGTGCTGAGGATTTTGGTGGGCCATTTTATGGAAATAAGTAAAATAGACAGAATATTGACTCCTCGGCATCCATGTGTACTGGATAAAGAAAACATCAGTGTTAGGCTGATAGTATAAGATAGATTGCAGGTTCAAGGGGCTAAGTTCTAAAATTCCTCTCCTGGTCCTTGGTCTTATGGACCAGGCCTGGGCTTAGCATCTGGAAAACCATACAAATGCCCATTGGGCTTGTGCACAAGTACCTGTATTGTCGCTCTACATTGGCCTGAGGCCACCTGCTAGATGCATTTGGGCGAACAAACCTCTTTTAGCGGCCACTGGTCTTAAAGTGCCAGGAATTTTCATTCCCTGTTTTGCCCTGCTATGGACCAGTGCTTGGGTGCTGGAGGCTGCTAGTTACCAATGCTAAATGTGTAGGGATGGGCTGACCTCAGTATTCTACTAATCGCTGTTGTAGCTTTTATCCATATTTGGGAACTTCCAGAAAGTTCCCAGGTATGCTCATATCTGAATTGCACATGCTGGTTGTGCAGACGCAGGTAAACAAATATGTTCTTCAAAATGCTTGCCATGTGTACTAGCTCAAATATAATGCCTCATCCTTTCTACTCTTTCCTATTAAAGAATAAGGCATTTAAACAGACTAATATATTTATTTGATGTACAGACTAAATAAGGATTATGATTTGAGGGCCTGACTCTCAAATGAGACTCCCACCCACCATGCTCAATGTAATACATATGTTCCATTTTACTTATGTAGATGTTTAGCAAGAATACTCATCTACCCATGGTCCTCTGGCACGCTTTAGAAGGTTCCATCTCAACCTGGAAGCCTCTTGGAGCTCTGAACAATACAACTGTTTTTTCTTTACAGCATTCCACTCACTTCTCTCCAGCCCACCACATAACAAACGGGATGACATCCTCAGATCCTGTCAGGCACCTCTTGCATGCAAAGTATGGAGACTGTGTGTTGCTGCTAATTGTGTCCTTATTTTCTACAATACACAGCTTCACGCAAGGGGTGCCTGATGTCTTTGGAGGATGTCACCAAATGTTTGGTCTGTTGTTGACTGGGATAGGCGATGTTGGAACGCTGAGAAGATACAACATCCTGTGCTCACAGAGGGATCCAGGAAGCTATGGAAAACTACAGGTAGGTTTTCCAACACACTGACAGGTAGCTAAGCACACAAAAGAGTAATTACATTATTGATGACATCATTATACATTGTAAAAAGGAAAGCAGACAGGCAGAATGTGGTCTTATAATAACTTCATAAAACAAATTATGGTGTATTGGAAATATTTTATTTCAAGAAAAAGGTTTGTGTTTATAGGATTGTAAGATTTGTGAAAATCTGCTTAGGTTATGTATACGTTAAGGATAGCCATGCCAACAGAATCAAAGGATCAGTGGTCCTACAAAATTAACCCCTTCAATTACCTAAAAGACCTAATATATATATATATATTATTCAGCTATTTCATTTTTCATTTACTGTACATTCAAAAATATTTTGTAACTGCCGGAGTGAATTAAAATATATATGCATTCTTGAGTTCTAAAGTTCAGTTTTTATAGCAAATTATTTTTCAGGAGGCTGTGGTTATAATTTATCAGAATGAAAATAGGTTAAGGCAGAATACAACTAATGTATGTATGCTAATGAAAATTAAATGCAAATGCTTTTGATTAATTGAGATTCCAGAAAGTTCAGATAATGCTTTTTCCATGATTTCTCGTGATCTTTTATTTGATTTTTTTAATTCTAGGGCTCTGAAATCAAAACTGATTATGGACCTCTTCTGCACACTTTGGCTGAATTTGGATGGCTCATTACTTGTATCATACCTACTCCTATAATTAGGCAAAACAGGTGAGAGATTATTCTCAAGGAATCAAAACATATTTTTCTCTGTTACATTACACAGTATTACACAACTGTCTAAGAATTGTCTAAGATCCTGACAAGTTGCACACCTTGTAAGTACTTGAGTTATACATTAATACACTTTAGTGAAAAGCCAGAGATTAGATTTTTCATATATTGGCTATTCTATGGCAATCTCAGCCATAGAGTAATAGAGCAGGATGAGGAAACTCTCTTGGCCTCACCAACGAGAGTCAAGTTTTTTTACACACTGTGAACACCCATGATTGTGGTCACCCAGATAAACTGTTTGGTGAGTATAACTCATGTGTTCAAGGTACTTGTTGTGGCCCGCATAGTCGGGTTGCCTGGTGCACAACCCTGGAACTCTCAGGTCCCAGGAAGGTGAAGCGCTCAGAAATGATGTGTCTAATTGCATTAGACAAATGGAAAAGCATTTCTAATTTCAAGAATGTTATGAAATGCCCAATAATATGATTCCATGGTATAATTTACAGTATAATAAAGCTTGAGGCTCATGCTTTGACAGATAGGTTCAAATGTATTATTTTTTGTGTATAATTTAAATTTGGGACTTTTTGGGACTGATATTTTAGTTGGTCACATGGTTAGTTGGTAACAAACATACCAGATTGATGGGCATTGTGCATGTTCTCATGGTACATCTTGGTAATACTTTATAATAATTAGTCAGTTACAAGAACAGCATAATTAACGCATCCCTATGGTGCTTTCATTTCTGTGAATTTACATCTCAAAGGTGGCTCTTTATCAAACTTAAGTCATATTAATAATGTATGACCCATTAGACACTTACAGATCCCTTTAAGATTACAACTAAAAGTAGCTGTTTATGTGTTTGAAAAAAATATAACAAACTAACTTAATGTTACTCACTACTATAACATAATTGTGTGAAGTCTGCTTGGTCTGGGAAGTTCTTCTACAACAATTCCAACAGAATGCATGGACAACTGATATTAAGTATTGAAACAGCTTTGTTTCTGTTGCTGGGCCATCTGGATAGTTCAGAAATTCATGTTGCCAAAAAGAAACCACTTAACCAGCATAAGACAGTATTAAAATGATAAAATAACATTAATTATGGAAAGGTGCAAAGATAGAGATGGGATGTGATAGTGTTATAATGTTCTGTTTCTTTTTTTGCAGTGAAGGAAATCTGACAACAAAGCAAATTATATTTCTTCAAAGACCCGTAATGTCCAGTTCAACTGTTCAGTCACCTGAGGTAGGAGGTTATATTACAGCTTTAATGGCTTCCTTAGTTTTATATAGATTCTACACTCAGCAGTCAAGCCCTCTGCAACATCTCTGCTTATCCTTACATGCACAAAAGTGGCTCTTTAATTGGGCTCCAAAAGGTCCCAACTGATTGATGTACCTGCAGATCATCTGACTAGATCAGAAGCAGGGCCTCGTAACACGTTCTGTATGGAATTTTTTTTGGAGCTTCTAGTTTTCAGGTTTTGCCAATTGAATGAATTTATACTTTATATGCCTCTCATGTAAGCAGTATGTGATACAGCTATAAGAACACAAATAAACATTGTTGGTTTGAAGGTTCCTGTAATTGACTTTTAGCCTCATGAGCTGACTTCAAAGCATGATATTTAGGCAAAAGGAGTATCTTCTTAATGACATTCAGGCCACAGCATTTACAATACGACACCAACCCAAGAAATCATTTACATCAAGTTAATTGAGACACAAATGTTCACAAACTCTGTTCCTTATCTATGCAGCCAATATGTCTTATAAGGGCAGGCAACATATGGGAAGAGTTAAGCAGGAGGTTCCCAGCTGCCAGATGTAATGGAAGGAGGGAGGCAGGTGGTTGTGAGGTCTTTTCACGTAAACTTAGAAAGCTATGCAGCTACCAATCGTTACCTATAGTTTTCGTGAACAAATTACTGATAGATGTTATGCTGTGATTTTTCTCTTCAACTGCACAGAAAAATTTAATTCTACATATAGTGAAACATGATACATAACTAAAGTTAAACATGTTTTACATCTACAATGGGAACATAGTGAAGAAAGGAAAGAACTGGTCCCTGGACTGCTTTGTTTTGAAGAATTTTGGATCACCAACCTCAGTCCTCACTGAGTGGAGTCCCTGTGTTGACAACTAAGATAATTTTAGTCTGTTTGTTGATGGGAAATGCCACCACCCATGCCAATTCGGCAGCTTGTGAGTACAGCCATAAAGGTTTCCTTAACAACTAAGAGGGTGGTGGATAAGTAGAATGACCTTCATCTAGTAGTCGCAGGTGCTAATACATTATGAGAATTAAGACTGATGTTGGAGTAGCTCTCCTGACAACACAAGACCAAGGACCTAGTAAGATTTGGGCCAGGTGTTTCTTATCTGGGTGAAATTATATATAATTAAAAAACTTGGCATTTATACACACACCCTTTCCCATGAAAATGTACTGTTTTTCCTATGCCTTCAATTTTGCTATTTTTTCAATTAATTCTACTCATTTAGTGCACTCACACAAATTATTTTATTTTTTTGAGAGTAAGGCTTTTTAAAAGCCAGATTTATATATATGAGAATGTTTTATGAATAAAATTTAAAAAATGGAATTAAACAAAAAAAATTCACAGGTGGTGCAGTAGACATTGCGTATCTAGAATTCAGTAAGGCCTTTGACATTGTCCCACATAGAAGACTTATCAATAAATCTCTGAGCTTAGATCCCAATGTTGTTGAATGGATTAGGCAGTGGCTGAGTGACAGAAAACAGAGGGTTTTAGTCAATGGAATATATTCAAAGTAAAAGGTCTTGTTACCAGTGGGGTACCTCAGGGATCTGTACTTGGACGCATTCTCTTTAATATTGTTATTAGTGATTTGCAGAATGTATCATAAGATATGCCTTTTTGCTGATGACCCAGAGATTTGCAGCAGCGTTGATGTTCCTGGAGGCATAAGCCAAATAGCAAATGATTTAGGTAAACTGGAAAAATGGTCAGAGCTGTGGCAACTGTCATTTAATGTGAATAAATGCAAAATAATGCACCTAGGACATAAAAATCCAAGGGCAGAGTGTAGAATATGTGATACTGTCCTAACCGCAACATCTGAGGAAATGGGTTTAGGGGTAATTATTTCAGAGAATTTGGTTGTATAGGGAGGAAGTATTCGCAGTAGAAAGACGGGAAGTGCTTGTGCTGTTGTGGTCATGGTGTTGTACAGAGCACTGGTGAGACCTCAATTGCAGTATTGTGTACAGGAGACCGTAGCTCCAGTATCTCCACAAGGATATAGATACTTTGGAGAAAATTCAGAGAAGGGCTACTAAACTGGTTCATGGTTAGAGGGATAAAACCTAACAGGGAAGGTTAAACGATCTTAACATACATAGCCTGGGAAAAAATGACATGACAGGGAGGATATGATAGAAACATTTAAATACTAAAAGGGAATCAACATGATAAAGGAAGAAAGTTGGGACAAAGGGTTTAAAAGTAACATCAGGAAATGTTACTCTACTGAAGGGTAGTGGATGAATGGAATAGCTATCCAGCAGCAGTGGGTGAAGTTAACACAGCAAAAGCGTTTAAGCACGCATGGGATAGGCATAAGGCTAAGCTAGACATAAGATAAGGCTAGGGACTAAGGAAAGTAGTCAGTGGTTGGGCAGACTATATGGACCAAATAGTTCTTACCTGCCGTCACTTTCTATGTTTCTAAACTTACCCTGATTTGGAAACCACCCATTATGTTTACATAATTTTCAATTATTTTGAGTTTACTATGTCGAACTAATTCACCACTAACTAACCCCCACCACGCTAATTACAAAATATAATGTACGCTTAAAATATAAACTAGGTTGCTTTCCCGCTCAACTATAACAAAATCAGATAAAAGTACCATGTAGAATGGTCATCAAGTTGAAACAGTGCCACCTAGTGTTGACTAATGAAAGGCAGTATTTGACCACAGATGACCAATTTTGCAATCTAGTCTTCCCATTCTATATCTAAGAAGATTGGTTCCTTGATTTTATTTTTATATTTTCCACAAGGATATTTAATTTAACTTCATCTGATTTTTAATGGAATATCTTCATAGGCCTACAGAGGCCCTTTATTAGCAACCATCACTCCTGTGTTCCATGTATGATATGTGATGAGGGCAGGTATGACCCTTAAACTTCCGTTGAATAAAAAAATGAGCAGAAAAGTTAGTGGGAAGGAAGAATCCTGAAAATAAAGTCAAACAACTGGAGCCTTTTTTTCACCCTAGGTAAAATAATCACATAAAGAGTCTTAAGGAGTTGGACCATTAAAAAATGTGATCAAAGGGACAGTTTAGTGTTCCATGCCACCTTACCAATGGGAAATGCATATTAAAGTACTTAGGAAGTATTTCAATATGCAAAGTAACTTGATCAAAACAGCTGTCTCACTGAACCAGCTACTTCATAATCAGATGTGGAATTCATGTTCTGCTCCACCAAAGATTATTATTATTGTCTCACACATCCGCAGCACTTCTTACAATACATATATTCAAGGGGTATGGCAAAGCTACAATTGACAGACTAAGACAATGCGATCCATTAAATACAGGGAAAGAGGGTCCCACTGGCAAGTTCACACTGTAGAGGGTATTATGTTCATGTAGTCGTTATCTGCTACACTGTATTACATTCCTGTTTCTCTGCCAAGCAAGGTATCTAAATACATTATATATTTTTACTGCTTATGTTCAGAACATCACTTATCTCTCCCTCTTGAAACCCATAACATCTTCAAAATCATTCATGGATTACATCCAAAAGATTAATTTGAAGCAGCCAATGAGTGGCAGGAAAATAATTTCACCCATGCAGAATGCCTCCGCGCTTTTGCAAGGGAGTGATCACAAACATTTAAGGTTACCTCGAAGCTATAATATTCATTAATGTGCAAATCGTAGCTGGAGTGTCAATTCTAAGGCAATCTAGAACATCTATAACAAAATCCCACAGGGCACCTAGATGTTCATGTTAAAATGTTAATAAATTGACAATATTTTTTATTTCAGAGAAAATCCGTGAGGCAACTAGAAGAAAAGAACAAAGTTTGTAATCAAAGCCTTGAACGACATGCTGCTTCTCCAAGCACTTCTGAAATTGGACAGTCAGATGATTTTTATTTATCATCTTCGAAACCATATTGGGCTAAAGATGGACTTGGAGGATTCTCTGGGTTCAGCAGCAATGACAGCATGCTACGAGATTTGGACGATGGACAGTTTGATCAGGAAGATGGAGTAACCCAGGTTACTTGTATGTAATACATGCGTTGCTAACCATTTTGGTGATCCATTAAACTGATTTACTAAAGTGGTTTCCCCAAAATCAAGGAAGGGAAAACTGCCCTGTATCCAACATGTGTATATATCACAGACCCCTTATATATGTTATCAGGGCTGACATATAGGCAAAGGAGACACTGCTGCCAGCTTCTTTCCTTTATAGTGTAAAATATTGGGTATAATTTGCACCAGCGTAACACGCATGCAATCTAGAACCAAGTTTTCAGGATTGTACTTTTAAGCAATACACAGCACCTTTTGAAGAACGTTACTATTGTGTGTGAAACTTTACAGGTAAGAACATCATTAATCTTGTCATTTCTCCAGCTTAAAAAAATATTAAGCTATTAAAATTATTTAACTTTACAAAATTTCCAGAATGATAGATAATGAAAAAACGTTACTAATGTATAGAAATATTTTTGTGCACATTAGATGTAAAAGGCCTCTGTATATTACCTATTAGCATGATTACTTATATCAGTTTTAAAAACACCAGATAAAAGATCCAACATATCAGCTCTGTTCAAATAAAAAATGAAAATTGTGCCTTTTTTTAAAAAAAATCTGGTGCATATACCGTACTTTATTGCATGGAATAATTAACATTGCATTTATTATACTTCTTAAAGGCATTAACAGTATTTTGCAGGAGAACTGTCATGTTTACATCCATTTTTTCAAAGTATTATCTCCACTTTGTAAATAAATTTCCATGCACTACTTTGTTGAGAAAACATTTTGCTGAATAATAAATGTTGCTATATTTTATAAATTAAAATTACATTAAACCGATACTTTTGACATATTTACAAGCCTTAAATTGTCAGTTTTTTTGCAATTAAAGTCATCTAAAGGGTCCGTATGTTTTGGGTGTACTTTCTGCTTTCCATGGATGTAAAAGGAAGAATAATTCCTGTAATGCACAGCCCATGAATGCTGCTAAGAAAGTGGGATTCAAGTATCCTTATGAGTCCATCAGTTTAAGCTTTTAACATTCTCATGTCTCAACCAGTTTTGCTAAACACGTTCCTTGATTACAAAACCAGAAGCTGGAATACGTCCTAACTCAAGGGCTTCCATGATCTTAAATTAGCGTAACTATGTGTCTTTCTGGCCAAAATACATAACTATTTTTGTTTTAATAATCATCTGAATCTGGAATTGCGATTCTCTCAGCAGCCTGTATCTGAGCTGAGAGAGAACAAACAGGAAACGAGAAGTAAGTTGTAGCTATAAGTACCTGATTTGACCACCACGACTCTAACTGAAACTCACTGAAAACTTCCATGATCACTGAAACTCACAGCACCATAAAATACTCACGTAAGCTAGAGCATCAGAGTCCTGGCATCTGAGACTATACAATAGACACAGAATAGCCTCTCTTTAGATTTGAAAGGAAGAGATCCTGGAGCAGCACTGGGCAGAAACCCCCCCCCCCCACACACACACAATACTAAAAGTATTCAAATTTCAAGCAAATAAGAGACAATTGCCTGTAGTCAAATAACCATTGTGCTAATACACTAAAATAATTGACCATTAACAGGAAGGAAATCTATAAACATTGTGGAGACCACTGTTAGGGAAAGATGGAGTGGGCAGAAGATTGTGGACAAAAACTGTGCGTAAGCAAGCAGTACACAGCACCACATTGTAAGACATTATAGAAAAGCACTCGATAAGATTGAACTGAATCTTATTTTGAAAATAGAAAGTGAATAAACCGACTGGCACAGCTCTATATGTCTGTCACTTTAGGATGTGTTGATCCATGGTTTTATAGGTTAAGCTCACCCAAAATATGTCAGCATCCAAGAAGCAGCGACACTTGAATCCAAGTCTAGTTCCACTGGAACAGACCTTCCCCATCTACCCTTGTGAAGGTAAAGAGGCTTTTGGACTGGCCTAGTTGGTTATGGTATATAAATGTTTTGTTTCAAAAGGCCATGCTTCTTTCAAACTGAGCTTAAATCTATACCTAAATCGCAATTCTAAAACCCACTACACACAAAACACAGACTAAATCAATAATGACCTGAAATAAAGGAAAGTTGATAATATGCTTTATTTTTATTGAAGGCCATGACAGTAAGCTCATTTATCATTGGTTTTGGCGTCTGCAACTTTACGTTTGACCACAAGAAGCACAGAAATAAGGAAGGATACTGTGCTCAGATCAGGTGCTGTATTTACCAAGCGGTGCAACTCCATGAGAAGAAAGTGAGGTATGCGCTCTTCCAGACAGAAGATACAATGTGACACCACTTAGTAAATATTGCTTAAAGAGTTCCAATCAAGTGTACTGGTATATAACTATATTCCATTACATTTAAAAATACTTCTATATATATACCAATATTACACAATTTAATGAACAGACAAGCCTATAACAGCAAAATTCTGTTTTACATATTTCACAGCAAAAAATGATCTTCAAAAAAGGATTTACAGTGAGACGTCCTGCATTCTCATATGGATATCTTATTAATAAACTGCCTATCAAAGTTGGTGATGTTTTCCCCAAGTACGATCAAAAGATTGTGTAGTATGTAACAAAGAGAACCAAAAGCTATTTTATTAAAACAGGCACTACGAACAGAATCCTAAATTCTTAAAAACCATGAAAGCCACGTTGATGAATATACAGCCAATGAATAACTTAATATATTTCCCAATTTTAAAAAGGTAACACGCATAGTATACAAAACCTATACTAAACAAAGAAGCCATTATAAGGATACATGATTGAAGAATCTAAAATTATATATACAGTACGTAAATGTTAATAGGTTCGGAAACACAGATGAAGTTCTCTGCTAGGATGATCATGCTTCACTTTCCCCAGCAGCTGAATTTTGCACCTCCTCTTCCAGAATAGGAACAATCAGATTATCCTTGGACATAAGATTATACTTCATCACAAATTTAGTGAAACGGTGACACAAGAAGGTTTCATTCTAGAAAATAAAACAAACTTTAGTGAATGCAATTTAAGAAGGCATTAAAAGGATATAGCATGGGTAGGAATCTGTTACCCAGTGTAAAGTCTCATCTACAAACTCTTTCCCTGCTCAGCCATTCAATTAAATAATCAAAAAAGTGTGGATGGCAAGGTATCCCCACACATGATAATATTCCCACACAGATCTGATGTTACGAATCACGTACCCGGTAGAAAAAAAATGGCAAATCATTGTGGCATGGAAACATATTTGAAAGCCTCATTTGAAAGGTGCACACTTAAACACTTATGCCGGGGGAGATGACATAACATACAGGTATTTTAAAATGTAATTTAAGAGTGGAGAAAAAAGCAAATATACATACCTCATATTCATCAAATATTTGGCGATGATGAAAGTAGGCATGGGAAAATATTCTGTAGATCCTACGGCATACTGATCCTAGTTTGGCTACTGAAGACTCCTTTATGCTAACCCTGTGAAAGAGAGACCATATAGTGACAATGTTCCTACATCATATGAAAATTAACATTCTGAAGAGTAGCTAAACCATGCCTGCACACGTTAGCCATTCAAGCATATGTAGTAAACGCAAGGGCATAACGGGGGTTATTTTTGTTAACGGGGTAAATGGCTGCCCATGACTGTGCTTAAAACTGGATCCACTCTCTGGAACTTGTTGGTGGCAAATTTATCTATTAATAAACACTGATTTCAGTTTTTCAGATTTCAAGTTATAACTCCTTAAATTGTGTTTAATGCAGCTCATGTGTATTTGCTTACAGTACACTGCGGTTTCCATGAACGTTTTAATTTGATTAAAATTACAGAAAGATTGTGCAGGAAATGCTGCCAAGTTACTTTACACAGTTCATCATAGCAGTTAAACTGTATTAATTAAAAGTACCCGCAGAAGAAAAGAATCAGACCTACAATGTAATGCTACTGGCAACAGAAACACTAAGCACAATTAAGAGAACTTTGAAACAATGCCATTAGCAACTTGGCTTGTTATGCATGAAGTTTGTTCAATTTGTTCACGCAACTAACTTACCGGCTTGGAAAATATTTATTGCTATTTAGTAGACATGCAGCTCCATCAAGGGTGTGTCTTGTGTAGTCTATAGCAGGACACTGCAAAACAAAAATAAAATGAACTCATTAAAAACATTTAACTGTTTTAAACAAAGTGCCGTCTTGTACAGTTCAATAGGAAGAAAACTACCGCAGTTTTATTCCAATTGCTCTAAAGTGGTCAGGACCAAAATTAATATTGGCAAAGCCAAGAACATTATATCTTGTCTTGTTCACCAATTCATTTTTACGAACCAACCGAAATATCAGTCTTAACACCTCGATCTTAAATCATTTTTTGAAAAATACCAGAAATTTGTCTATTGAGGATTTCACGCACAGCTCGAAGATCAGAATCAAACATTGAAAAACTTTCTACAAACTGTTACATCTTGCCAACTTTTTTTCTGTTTGCCTTAAAGTTTAATGTACACATTAAGCAAAGTCTTACCTCTTTTGGTGTTTTATGGGCCGCACAAAGAAATATCCATTGTTCCGTTGCAGTCATCTGAGTACAGGTATCAGGGTGGCATTCGGTCTGAAATAAACCATCGCTGTTACAACACACAGCCCCTTAAACAACCAAAACACAGCTGGGCCAGCTTTCCAATAGCACTGAATGGCAAACTACTGGGAACAACCACACCTGGAAATATAAGGGATTAAGGGGTATGGTTGAAGAGGGAGTATCTAGCCAAGAATCATTGCAAGATTCAAGTATTTGATTTCCTGATGTCTCATATAAAGAATATGTAAGATTCATTTTAGCACTCTTGATCACTTTTGTGGATGAAAGACCCACTTTAACATTATAAGGGGGGAGGAGGCTACAAGTTACCAGGCACAGTAAAATCCCAGGATAACAGATGTATCCTAACGGTTCTCAGGCACATAACAACGGTTACCTGGAGTTTGACAGCAAGCCCATTAAGCTCAAGACAAAATTGTCTGTAAAAGAAAATACAACAGTGAGGACATTGTTTTGAATTTCTTTTCATTAGAATAATTATCCTAAAACATGAATCTGTTACTGTAAAATCTCAAATATCTATGTATGCAGATAAACCTGAAAATGAAGGTGGCATTATGAATGGAGAGTGGAATTGTGAGTTTATAGACCCATCACTAATACCTACCGAAGATGTTCATATTTCCACACTCCTTCATCCTGACCCTCAGGGGGTTCCAGAATTTTGTCAATGTTAGAACAATCTGTCCTTATATTCTGTTGAATGTACTGCAAAAAACATAAATAACACATGAGCTAGTGCACACAATTTGGATATTACAGAACAGAATATCAAAGAGCCTAAATACAGCAGGGTGAACAATTAACCATCTGCCCAGGGCTAGTCATAGAATAATAGAGTTATAGAATTGAAAACACCAGCATATGAGATCCCAGTTATTATATCGCAATCGCAGCTGGGATTAAGAAATATAATTGAAACATTGTTAGACTTCTGTAACAGACCAATCTACTAAGTGACAGACAAAAGTATTTCTTAAGGTGCAAAGCAATAAATATCACATTACAAACGGGCAGAAAGGGAATAACAGTGCCACATTTTAAACCTGTGGAAGGCCTTAATAACGTGTACGTTTGCTAGTCATTTGCTAGTCACTGATTGGGGGGCAATAACCTGGTTTGAACATGGCATTCGAAACAGGATGTCCCTTTACAGGGAGCAGATATTTATTTAGGGAACAATGGTCAGAATTATGTCGGCTTCACTGTCACCAAGTTATACCAAAGTAGCTTCTCACTGTGAGGAACTGTATTTATCAACCTTACTTATTTACTTAATTGTAAATAGATTGGTGCATTGCCTCCAATGCATTAGACCGAATGCAAACTGGAGCATGTATGGGAGTATTACAAAGCACTAGCAAGCAGCAAGTCGAGGTATGCACCATAATTTCAATAGAGGGAGCTGGAGAAGGAATTAAATTAGGTCTCATTTTCTAGCTCCAATAACTTAAGAATGCCTGCACAATTCATGCAATACTGACTTCATACATGAACGGATACACATTAACCATGAACATAGAGCCCGAGTGCTGCTTTAAAGAATCAAGAGTGATGCGGTGTATGGAAAGCCCTAGCAGCCAGGCAAAGTGTCGCTAAAAGAAACAACTGGAAATGCACAAGGAAGATGCGGCAAAAATATAATAAAACTGTGATGATTGTTCCTTTTAAGAAAACTTCAACACTTGAGTATGCAGGCCTGACATTCTCTGGGATAAATTATTAACAACTCAACTACATTTAAAAAAAAATGAGGAATGTCTTATTACACAACCTTTCAAAACATTAAGACATACAGAAAATAGTTCTCAAAAACAACAAAAGCAAATAAAGATTTATAATATTTTCAGTATGTTAACTTACTTCTTATAGTAGGTAGCAAATACCCAGAACCTTACACTCGATAGGGAACAGCAAATATATCAGGTTACTCAGTTCCCGCTAATAATATGAGGCTATGAAGATGCACAACTGATTACTTCCTTTTTAATGTTACTTACAAGCAGCCACCACCACGGAACAAAAAGCAACAGATTCCTACGTCCTGATGTAGTATTTATCATGGTATTTTTGCCCAGTGATAGTTATAACCCGATACACAATCTGTTCATTAATCTCTCTTACCTGTTGAACAGCCAACGTACTATCCATTTCTTCAAATGATTCATCAGGCCAGTTGTAAAAATCCTAGAAAGATTAAATTAAAAAAAATGAATCTGAAGATATTTACACTTTTATCTTAACACATTGCATTCTTTAGTGAAAAAAAAGCATTTCTAAGTACCTATTTTAAAAGCAAATATTCTTTGTTTAACCAATTTCCAAACTCAGGGGGAAACAATACCAGCCAAGAAGAACTTCATCGACATCTTGTAACAAAATGCTTTTCATATGAAGTAAATCACAAAACTGAATAGACATTACATACACACATATATATATATATATTTATTATATATATGTAAATGGGTGAAGCCGTATTAGTCCAGTAGACTGTTAGTCCAATAAAAAAGGTATCACCGCATACTCTGCAATACTCTGTTTTTTTGACATCGTATGCAATATTTGCATGCAAATTGGTGCAGATATTTTTTCGTTGCTGGAGCTAGAAAGCGAGACTTCTGTTTCATTCAACTTCTCCTCTGACTGCATCTACCAGAGGTGTACGCAGAAGGGATCATTCCTGCACGTGCTCAGCAGCCCTCCTGTTCTAGGCAAGGTGAGCTGAGCTTACATTCATTTACACGAATGCCAGCAAAACATCAATATTTAGATAGAATGGAAGCGTTACTGCACACAAGCAGGAAGTATATTAGAGTAGAAGTCATACTAGTCCAATAACAATAGATATGTGTTCAGTAAAACAGACTGGAATCCAAACAAAATGAACTCATGTGCATGAATGACTTTTACTGCATAAATACGTTATTTTATTTGTGTTTTAAAGCTATACCGTGCCATTGGTTTTTGTTTATTGACATTTTCCAGAGCCAAGAAATAAACGGATATATTTCTTGTAATCACATAGATTTAGACTTTTTTTTTTGTTTTCCCTTTTATGTATATGCGCCTCTTTTTGGTGGGTTTGGTTATTGTAACGGAAAAGTACGGAAATACTGCAATACATTAAGGGAATATCTTCTTTTATACGATTGCGGTTTGTTATTTAATCAAGTAGTGCTGACAAATGATTCTAATAATAAAAATACTGAAAATAAAAATGGTTTTCCTAAACTGAAAACCATTTGAAGATCCTAAATTACAATGTTTCCCATTGATGTAGAAATCCAAACTAACAAGAGTCCTGCTTTCAAAAGGATTTAACTTTGTACACAACTTGGCTTTACTCAAAACTACTAGCTCAGCTGCATTTTTATATTAGTGAATAGGTGAATGAGACATTGTACTTAAAATGCAGCAGAAAGTACACAATGAAGTGTATGCATGAACAGTAAATTGACATTATGCTCTTTTAAAGCGTATACTACAGGTGTCGACAAATGTTTATTAAATAACGTAAGAAACATACATATTCGGGGCTAGTGTGGCGGCTCTATAAGTGTAGCCATATGTAAAATGTAATCAGAAGTACATTAAGAAGCCATAGGTCCCTTGTCCCACACCTACTCAATCTAATACTCAGATAACAGAATAAGACATCTTGGATTTGTATTCATATCGATCATGTATTGATCAGACTCCAGATCTCATGGAGCGAAATTACAAAAGATATAATAAAACAAACACTGGATTACTGTATCAATGAACGCAATACCTTCACCTAGACAACATATACACTCTTGGTTACGTATTGTTTGGGTTGATAGTGTTATTTACCCAATCTGTCTATTTTTTTTTAATTCATCTGAGAACTCAATTTCCAGATATTTGATAAATAAGCAATAAACATAGAAATACATTATATGAAGCCATATAGACCGCTGGTGAATAGCCACTACTTTTCTATTATTCTAATAAGATATCTGCATTTTCAAAGTTCCACGGAATAACTAAAGCCATACTCAATAAATCATTCACTACTCAACGCAGAAAAGTCACCGCACAGAGACTACGCTGTCATCCGGCAGGCTTACAGATTCGTTAAATGACTGCCGAGTTAAATAATCAAATGATCGTAAGCTTGCCAGCCGGGCCCCCATTCGCCTAATGCATCAGTCTGCCAATTTTACTGCCGTCATTCTCTTTGAATATATGTATTGTCAGAAGCTCTGTGTAAATTGTTGCCTTTATATAATAGATGATATAATAATAAAAATTCAGGAATATCCAGTACTTATGTAAACGCTGGTCTTGCGACAGTCTTCCCACTCCTATCACCCTTATGGGAATGTTAAGTTCACCAGGGCCGCCTAATTTAAACTTAGAACTCCTTAAACCTCTACTTAGCCCCAGAAAACGACTTAATGACATCATCACAGGTTTCCTCGATGTGTTTGTGAGGTTTTATCTTTTTTTAATCTCTATGTACAACATAAAGTGACCGGGAAAACACGAATCTGTAAACCAAGAGCCTGGTTTAAAAATATACACACCGTGCGAGTGTACACAGTACCTATCGAGAACACCCCTGGATTTACTAAATACGTGGATATTAAGAACAGCACAACCGACAAAACGTGACGAATCTGCGATTAGGTGTCAGTCTATAAGTGAAAGGGCTTCCCGTCACCCTAACAAGGTAAGGAAAATAGAGCCCTAACAACTCCCCTCACAAGCAGAGAATGCGCGGATGGATACCGGCACGGAAAATGGTGTCGTACGACCAAATCTGTGTTCTGCCACACTTCGCTTCTTGTACACCCGTACCTCCTCCGCTTAATGCTCGTAGCGGTTGTCCATGCGACAGAGGTTTATGTTCGATAAAGCAGCAGAGTAGCGCGAGTGTCATTACCTGAGCCTTAGTGCCGGGCCTGTTCCTCCTCAGCACTGCAGTACCCTCCGCCATGACCATAGTGACAGAGTATAGAGCTCCAGAAAGAACCCGGATGTAGCTGCTGAATGCAAGCGGAGGAGGAGGAGGGAGGCTGCGGGCGTCTCCGCCTCCAGAGTCTGTTCCAGTGATGCATTTGGGCGGAAAGGGTGGGAAGGGAAATAAGTGGTGTGTATATTACGCTCAGCCTTTGAGTAATGTCTTTACTTGTATATTACTCAGAATGTCTCGCAAGGTATACGGTTTCGTTATAGAATTCCAAATCTGCACTCTTAAAGCAGCATAGGTTTGGTCAGTGGCGTAATGCTAAATGCTGGGCCCCTGCGAGACTTACAGTCGGGCCCCCAAAACTCCTCCTACACACATACAGTAAAATAGTTAATCATACTAATACCTTGGAACATACTGACACCCTGGAACATACTTCAACAGTAACATAAATACACACAATAACAGTTACCAGTGGCGTCTCCAGCTTTCATATTTAGGGGGGGGCACATGGGGGGCCAGGGACCAAAGTAGGGGGGCCAATTATAAAACGGTACATATACACTTATTACATATATATATTTATATATATATATACTCACGTTAGACGTGCATTTTTAACTACATAATATGCACTTATCTCATTGAAGTAAAGACTGTGATTGAAATATGATTTCAAAATAACAGCGGCACTGGCAGTTATTTTTCATTCTTTAATATTAGCCCCTGCTGACAATATATATAAATATTAGACCCTGCTGCCGATATATAGAAATATTACACCCTGCTTCCGATATATATTAATATTAACCCCTGCTGCGGATATATATTGATATTTGACCCTGCTGCCAATATATATTATTAGTCCCTGCAGCCAGTGGCGTCGCTACAGGGGGGCAAGGGGGGGCAATTCCTAGGTTAATCCTTGCCCCCCCTGTTGCCCCCCTGCCGAATTTGGAATAAAGTCGCAATGCGACTTTAAATCCCGTTTTTTTTAAATTTTTTTTTATTAATGTGGAGGAGAGAGAGGGTGCAGCCCGCGTAAGAGCGGCAGCCAAGGCAACCGATCTTACGCGGGCCGCACCTCGAGCCCTGCTACTTACCTGTGGGAGGGTCTTCTGCACTGCATTGAGGAAGCGGAAGCCAGCAGAGAACGCAGAGGGAGGCCGCGCCCCCTGCTGAAGTCTGTGAGCGGCATCGAGGAGCTGCAGTGCAGGTAAGGGGGTGGGGAGGGTGTTTGAATGAGTATGAGTGTAAGTGCTGGAACCTAGGCATGATGGGACTGTGATTGCTGTTAGCAATCACACTCCTATCATGCCAAGTCAGCCAGTACATGCTGGGGGCAGCTAGCTAGGTTTCAGCATGTACTGGCTGACTTGGCATGATAGGAGTGTGATTGCTAACAGCAATCACAGTCCTATCATGCCTAGGTTCCAGCATTTACTGGTTGGATGTGTAAGTGCTGGAACCTAGGCATGATGGGAGTTTGATTGCTGTTAGCAATCACACTCCTATCATGCCAAGTCAGCCAGTACATGCTGGGGGGCAGCTAGCTAGGTTTCAGCATGTACTGGCTGACTTGGCATAATAGGAGTGTGATTGCTAACAGCAATCACAGCAAGCAGAGTCCCATCATGCCTAGGTTCCAGCATTTACTGGTTGGATGTGTAAGTGCTGGAACCTAGGCATGATGGGACTTTGCTGTTAGCAATCACACTCCTATCATGCCAAGTCAGCCAGTACAAGCTGAAACCTAGCTAGCTGCCCCCCTTGTGTATTGATGCTGCCAGCAGGATGGGGTC
>VKOC01000009.1:8268562-8284976 GCA_009364415.1 Spea multiplicata | reverse complement strand
AGCCCTGCAAGATGAGGCCATGGAGTGATATTGCCATGGAAAATCTTTAGAGTAAATGTGAGCAGGCTTTGAGCGCTTTAAATGGGTCTCTTGTACACATAAAATTTGGGTGTGGGCCTTTTTTGCGTCTGAGAATAACATCCTCCTCTTGTGCGGGGTGTTGAGGCCATTAACATTAATGGATAATAACTTAAGAGAGGACATTAAAGTGAAAATAAATAAATGAGGAAAGAAAAATGGAGTACAAAGTGAAGTTGTGTAGTGTACAGTGGAAGACGGTGGAGATCCCCAGAGAAGGCACTACAACATGGGAGAGCCGCGTCCAATGCCCTAAACAAAACAAATAAAAAGTGAGGACCACATACCGGAAGCACAATGGTAAAAAAGAAAATGGTGTGTATATACCGCAACATATGCAGAATGTGGAGACGATACCCCAGAGTATGACAACCGAAGTATAAGTGTTTGATATAGAGTGAGTGTAAAACAAAAAGTTACCGCCATCAGGACTGGAACAATAAAAACTGAAAACATAACGTGGGAACATAAAATAAAAAGCGCTGTGTAGCCGAAAAACAGTTGGCAGCCCAGGATGTGTATGGGCGCCACAAGGGGTAGGGAACCCCGTCCAGGAGTACCGCGACATGGTACCCACCGAAAGGGGAAGGGAAACCCCTGAAACGGCGAAGGAGAACCCCCAACTCCAAAGAGCCAAGACATAATTAAACTAGTATTGTGAAAAAATAAAAATCAAAAATGCCGATGTACGTCATGGTATGAGAAAAAAAAAGAAAGTCAACCGTGAATGAATGGCGTGTGGTTCGAATGGCTAGGCAGCCACCAGAAAAAGGATACCGGCGGTGGTGAGATCAGGTGAGTGAAGCAGACGTCTTGGAGGGTACTGTATCCCACTCCAGCTGGAGGTGTTTCGGAGAGGATGCAGGAACAGGTGAGCGGGTCCTGGCGGTGCGCGGCGATGACGAATCCTGCGATGATATGGCGAGTCCCCAGTCCGAAAGAAGCTGCAGGCCCTCCAACGGTGATGCAATGGAGATAGCCACTCCATCCTTGGAAAGGTTGATGCGCGTGGGGAAGCCCCAGCGGTAGGGAATCTTGTGTGCTCGAAGAGTAGAGGTGACGGAGGAGAAGGCCCTTCGTTGATGTAGTGTGTGCTGAGACAAGTCTTGGAAAAATTGCAGGTGTGAGTATTGAGCCGGTAAATCTTGTTTATGACGCACCTTTAGCATGAGTTGTTCCTTTAAATCGTAGAAGTGAATGCGTAGTATCACATCTCTAGGTGGAGACCCCTTCACCATTTTCGGGCGAGGTAGCCTGTGTATCCTGTTGATGCAGACGTCTTCAGAAGACGGGAGGTTCAGGATGGTTTGGATGAGAGTGGTGGTGTAAGTGCGCAGCTTGTCCGTGGTGATATCCTCAGGGATGCCTCTAATGCGGAGATTATTACGTCTGGAACGGTCTTCCAGGTCGCCCAATTTGTGTTTAAGCATATCTATCTCATCTCGTAAGGAGGTGCACGCATCAGCCACTGTGTTATGTGCCGAATAAAATTCCTCCATTTTGTCCTCTAAGTGGGACGTGCGAGTGCCAAGCTCTTGGAGGTCCACGTGGAGTTTGGATAAAGCGTCCACCATGTCCGATTTAAAATTACAGCGCATCTCATCCAGAAGCCTTTTCATGGCGGTGACGGTTAAGACGCCGTCGCCTGGATCACTTGGAGGAGGCGAAGGTGAGTGTGGTAAGGGGCCAGCGTCCGGGCCTAGTGAAGCGTCGGAATCTTCCGCGTCGTCACGGATGGTAGGCAAAGCGCGGGAAGAGGCCCGACGTCTGGGTTTGGGCTCGAAAAAAGCTGGAACAGAGCCCGCCGACGGCTTGGTCTTGCTCGCCGACATTATGCCCGCAATGGGTAGAAGTAGATCCATGGAGAATATCCCGGTAACTGCCGAAATCGGTTGAATATAGCTTAGGAGTTGGAGGAGCTCCCGCACCGCACATCTTACTCAGTCGCCATCCAAGCAACGCCCCCAACTGCCCCTAAATTAACCCTGAACACCCCAGCAACCACAACTGCCCCTAAATTAACCCTGAACACCCCATTAACTATAACCATCCCTAAATTAACCCTAAACACATTAACAGTGGAGTTAGCATAGACAACATGGAGCTACATTGTACGAAGCCTGCAGTCATGAAGTATTTGTCAACTGATAAACCAAAAATGGGTAGTAACCATGTCTTTTAGGAAATGCAAAATTGCTTGGCAAACAAAATGGGTGAGCTGGAGATATTGGGAAGTGATGAACGGTATGATTTGATCCATGTCACTGAAACATGGTGGTATGATTAAGGAAGGTGTGCAGGTGGAGAGGGAGAATAAATGTGGTCAATTCATATACCCTTTCTAAATACATTTTCATTTTTAGGATGATCCCTCATATGGTCCCGGCCAGTTGGCTAGAATTAATCCAACGACCTATTAATAAATGTATATGGGGGCTAAAAAACCAAGGCTGAAACTTCAAGGTATAATAAAAAACAGAGATCAAGGTGGCCTAGGAGTTCCCCTTATAAGAGAATATGCACAAGCTGCGTTGTTCACACAGGCCATCTTAACACAAACAAATAATGCAACACAGGAAATATGGTATAGAGGGGAATTATTGAGAAATAATCCATATAAAGAATTACAGCCTCTGTTCTGGATCTCCTCCAGGAAAGCTATTGAACTGACAGAATTGGGAACCAGTTTAGCATTGCAACACATAGTAAGAAACTGGCATTGGATGAAATCTAAATTGGTATTAGATGGATTGATAATAACAAGTCACCAATTTCCAATTTAGAATACATGAATGCAAATCTAAACCTATCTATTTGGAAACAAAGAGGTATAAATAAAATAAAAGACCTAATGGAGGGAGACACATTAAAGACATTTCACCAACTTCAAACCGAATTTAATCTCCCAATAGGGGAATGCTTTAGATATTTAAGGGTTAAAAGTTTTTTTCTAAAAAATCTACAGCAGAACTGGAACACTCCAATTTATAATCTATTTAAACAAACACTGGAAGGAGAACAGTATAGAACGTTATTGACAAAATCAGTAAAACTGATTAAGTTATGTAGAGCAGAATATACTGCCCCTGCATTAGCAAAATGGGACAGGGATTTAGATATCACAATAAATATTGAAGACTGGAACAGAGCACTAAATATAACATATAAAAACATACATTTTTTAAATTTGAACGAGCTTCAATTTAAGCTTATGAACAGGTGGTATTTAGTTCCCTCTGTTCTGGTAAAAATGTTCCCTAACAATCTACCAAACTGCTGGAGATGTGGTGCAGAGAAAGGAGATATGCTCCACATATGGTGGAACTGTAATCCTATTAAAAAACTATGGCAAAGGGTTTCTCATAGATTAGTAGATACATTTGGACCACATTGGGAATTAACTCCCGAAAGAGCTCTACTTCGTTTAAATTTACCCAATAAAGAAAGAAAAGACACTCAATTTCTTTTACATTTACTGACGGCAATAAAAATAGTGATCGCCATAAATTGGAGATCTGCAGACCCAATCCCATGGGCTAAGATAAAATCCCAGTTAATACATCAATGCTATATGGAAAAGGGAATCTTGACAC
Source organism: Spea multiplicata (assembly GCA_009364415.1). Taxonomy (NCBI): domain Eukaryota; kingdom Metazoa; phylum Chordata; class Amphibia; order Anura; family Pelobatidae; genus Spea; species Spea multiplicata. The sequence goes on along the minus strand of VKOC01000009.1, from coordinate 8,281,305 downwards.
AAACCTTTTGGAACATCAATACTTACAGTCTCTGGGAGGATAGGATAAAATTTGTGGTTGACGGTAATTTAGATCCTTGAAGGAATACTCATTAGATAAATTTAAAATCACACACACACAGAACACGGATAAAAGGATAGTAAAGACTAATGGAATCTAATAGAATTTATGTTAGTTTGTATGTTTTGTAAGTAATGTGTCCTTGTTATGCCTTCAAATGCAGATGTGATAAAATGTATATAATAAACTGCATTGTTTTATGTTGTTAATAAAATTTAAAAAAAAAAGGAAGGTGTGCATGATGACAGTAGTAATGTGAAGACACTGTGGGTGGAGATTAGCCTAGATCAGGGGCGTCCAACGTGCAGCACGCGGGTCAAATGCGGCCCACCAGACTTCAAAGTGTGGCCGGCAGATCACATTGAAAGCGGGCGCCGGGGTGCGAAGTTCAAAGCAGTCGTCGTGTGGCTGTAAGAATGAAGTTAAAGACAGCTGCTTTGAACTTCGCGGCCGGGCGGCCGCTTTGAACACGTGACATTCAAGGGGGCGGGCTCACAGAAGGTGTTCCTTGTGGTAAGGAGAGGGTCATCACATCGGAGGGAAAAAATAAAATGTAAGTATTACCAAAATAATTGTTAGGGGTTATAGGAAAGTGGACCCATATTCAAGGGCCCCCCTGAGTTGTGGCATTACAAAATAAATATAAACAGAGGTGTGTGTGGCTGGGGGGTAATACACATTGCAGTGGGGGCATCAATAGACAAGAGGGTGGTTGGGCATCACATTAACCATTACAAAAGAGGTGGGGGCATCAATACACAAAGGGGGGAAATACACAAGGTTGTGGGGGGCACAATAAATAGTAAAGGGGTCCTGGCTGGGAAGTCAATACACAAGGGGGCAAAAATACAAAAGGGACAGTTAATGACAAAGCAGTGTAGAAGATCCATTTTTTATGCTTCAGTGTGGCAGTGTTAGGGACCAGGAACCAGACGGACACAAAACGTAAAATGCAATCACCTTTATTGTAATGACAATAGTGAACAAAGCCAAATCGTGATCCAAAAGCATATACCAAAAGACAAGCCGGGGTCAGGAACCAAGACGGGTACTCAGACAAGCCGGGGTCAGGAATACAGAGATCAGCGAAGTCAGGAACAAGCCAGGAATCAGGAGCCAGGAGGGACGTCCGAGAAAGCCAGGTCATACACAGGAATTCAGGAACACAGCGATAGCACTTGCAGCCAGAAACAACACAAGGGCAAGGAGGAAGTGAAGCTTAGCTGCTTAAATAGCCAAAAGGGGCTGGCTGTGGGCTGGACAATGGGCTGAGTCACAGGAGTGACAGGAGTGACAGGAGTGTAGCCATGGCAACCCAGCCAGGCTGTATAGCCTCCAGCAATGCAGCAGAAAAGCAGCTAGACCATAACAGGCAGAGCATGTCCTGTGTGTGTGTCTGGGTGTCAGTGTGGCAGAGCCTGTGTGTGTTTGCGTGTCGATGTGGCAGAGTCTGTCCTGGTGTATGTGTTTGGGTGGTGGTGTGGCAAAGCTGTCCTGGTTTGGTTTGTGTATTTGGTAATCTGTTTCCTGACACTTTACTTACTGTAGGAATAAATTGAACTATTTTATTTTTACTTATCTAGAGATAAAACACCCTCCTGAATTTGTAGTCACTTCAAAGGACAAAACTTTCTTGGCCATCTGTGTATAGAAAAGTAGTGAATATCATTCTGTCTCCTATACAATGTAGGACAATCTGAAGCTGAGAGGGAGGTGTGTGTGTGTGCGACATTTGTTTCTCAATGGATAAAAAGCGGAGGCGTTGGAGGTCCTATGACAGGAGGTCTCTGCTCCCTGCTTTATGACAGGAGCTGGAGAGTTCTTTGAACAGAAGATTAAAGAAAAGGCCGTTGTTGGTGAATTGCTGTAATTATAGAAAATAGATATAGCTGTGCTGTTTCAAGTGAAGATGGAGTCAAACCTTTATTGAGCCAGCATAGAAAATAATGTTGAGCATAGATTACACTATGCTGTCAGACTGCTTTTCTGGCAAAATCAATAAGCTACTACTAGTGTCTATTGACATCACATGACAGAGTAAACTTGGACATGGAATATGTCCTTGCAGGCAAGCATTTTGAGTCTCAGTGCTTGATCATGCAGGCGACCACTGCATTACCTTGACTGGGTTCATAATCTAAGCCAGTGGGGAGCACCTTCATCTCATTAGAGCTGTAGCAAGAAAGCTTGGACTGCTAGAAGGGAAAAGTTTATCTGAAATGGTTATCTTTATTGCACCTTTTGTACAGATTGTTAACTAATCAATTATTACACTATTATAACAAAATTAATTTTAGTGTTTTTTTCACATATTGACATATGATACTGTGCATTTGCTAATGTGTATAAATCACAGCAGGTTGTATACAATTCCTGCGATGTCTGGAAAACCTTCAATAAAGTTCTAAAGACCTTGAGAACCAATTGACTGAATATTATATTGGGATGGGATGCTAACAACATTAAAAACAATCTCATTTAATTTCAGCATGCAGATTTTCTTCGTGCCCTACAAGTAAATGAGGCGCAGTATGAGCAGGTTCTGTTAAGGCAGTCAATCAGGAGCATAACTACTTACTAGCTCAAAACTGCCTTTATAATATTTGCTCTGTTCCTGAGCATGTAGCTTAAGCGTCATATATTCCCTTCTATGTGACTTTGCCACTCGCAAGATGGCAGCCCTTCTTTCAAAAAACAAAACCCATTCATGGGTGGTATCACTGTACTCGGGAGATGTTGCTGAACATATATTGGGGTTTCTGATAGCTAAGTATACCTGGAGCTGTAGATTTATACCTAAAGTACAATTTGTGTGTAAAAATAGCGAAAAAATTACTACCACAAACTTTGGCAAAGGCTGGTGGTAGAATCTCATGTATGGAAAGGGTTAAAATACTAGCATTTGAAATACCTTGGGGTGTCTAGTTATATGGTTTGAAGGGGAATAAGGGCATTAGGACCAGATGTAAAAGTTCCATGTTAAAAAATGTGCACTAAAACAACCCGACAAACCCATGCATGGAAGTATCACTGTACTCAGAATATGTTGCTGAACACATATTGGGGTCTTGGTTCAAAGTGACATACACTATGAGCTGTAAATCCATACCTGAAGCGCAATTTGTGTGATAAAAAACCCCCATAAAATACATTTCTACCACAAAGTTTGACAAAGGGTGGTAGTAGAATTAGTGCATGGAAAGGGTTTATATACCAGCATTTGAAATACTTTGAGGTGTCTACTTTTCAAAAATATATGGTTTGATGGGGTAAATTGCACTGGCCGGCTTTAAAGATACCAGAAATAGCACATAAAAACACTGGTTATTTCTAAACTCAGGACAAATAGTAGAATCTATTTAGCAGTTTTTTTCATTAGCTTTTTGGAGGAGTAAAGGATTTTTCACATAAAAGTGAGAAAAAGTGGGCTTTTTCCAATTTTTCATCATATTTTATTATTTTTTTTATAGACAATTACATACCAAAAATGGTATCTGAAGAAAGCCCTTCTGGTCCTGAAAAAAATATATAAAACTTGTGTGGGTACACTAAATGGGTGAGGAGAAAATTACTTCTAAACATGAGCACAACAAAAGTGTTAAAACAGCCCGGTCTCAAAGGGTCCAAAAAATAAAAAATAGCCTGGTCCTTAAAGGGGTTAAATACATTTGCCTATGAATTGGTCCTGCATAATCTATGTGTATTCAATACCACAAAAACCCAAGGTTGTATGTGGCCTTGATGTACTTTAGCACATCCTCCTCAGGAAGTTACACAATTTGCAATGTCCTCATCTATTGTTGGCCATCAGAAATAGCTACAGGCAGATTGCTTGTAGCGTTTTTTTGTAGACAATATGATACAATTATTTGTTCTCCCCACAATAAACAGTCACTCTTAAATGTTAGGTCCAATTGTCTATTTTTAAATAGCGGAATAGTTGTATTTTATGAGGCATGCATATCTTTGTAAATGTGCTGCTGTGGTTGTTGAAATGTTTTTATCTGGGCCAAATATTGTTAGCAATGCTGTTGAGGACGACTCAATACTAGTTCCACATTCTTTTTGTATTCTTCCATGGATCTTCCTGTTAACAGCATGCTCTGAGTCATCGGAATTCCTGCCAATATACAGCCCATCCTTTGTTGCCAAATTGCAAGTATTATTCCAAAAATCATTCGATTGTTAGTATACAGACCCCGATGTGTGTTGATGGTAAGTAAATATTCTGAGTTTGAATGAATTTCAAGCTGCAGATATGCTTGCTTGAGATTGGTTTTTGTAAATAATTTTCCACCAGCTAGTAATGCAAATATTTTGTCTGTCCTTTGTAAAGGATATGTATCCACCATCAGCTGGGAATTTAGTGTCATCCTGTAATTTCCACACAATTTTATTTTACCATTCTTTTTACAAACTGGCATAATGGGTGATGCCCAATCACTGTGATTAACTTTTGTGATGATACCCATACTCTCCAATTTAGGGAGTTCTTTTTCCACACTCTGCTTTAAATTAAATGGTATAGGCCGTGCCTTACACAGTTTAGGAATTGCTCCTTCTCTTAGATGAAGATGCACAGAACGTACCATCAAAAACATGACTGAATTTGTTTTTTGGACAAACTTCAAGCATTCCTAATGCAGCAAATACATTTTTACCAAATAGTGCCTTTCTTCAAGATACAAATTGTAATGATTATGTCTGTAGTTTTATTTAGTTGCTGTTCCTGTGTCTAAGTCCATTGTTACATGCTGGCCCTCAATTTTAACTGAAATAGCCAAAAGCTGGCAGTTTTGCACGAACGACATAAACTGATAAATTATTAAATTCCTCTTTATCTTCTGAACTTGAACATTCTGTGTTCACTTTAAAAGTCTGTCTCATAGATTGCTTTCCTCGTGTATGTTTCTTAAACTGGCATAGCACTGCAGGCCCTTTTTAAATATCCCATTTCCACATCTATAGCATGTATTTAAATCTGCAACTTCGTGCATCATGCCCTGGTCCTGCACATCTATAGCATACAAGTTGCTAGTTGGATTTGTATTGTACCTGTTGATTTAATTTATTTGGAGCAATTGCTATTTTAAAAACATCTTGTCTTTCACTTAAAGTAGTTGTAGTCTGGCATTGTAGTTGTTCTGTGTCTTTACAGTTAATTCAATTAGTTGCAATTTCTATCATTCTTTTTAACATTAAGTCATCTTCAGTTAAAAGGTTTTTTTTTGGACTTCTGGGAGGCAGGCCCTTGAGATGGCTGCTTTTTAACTGCGCTCCTCATCTCTGATGTAAATCTATCTCCATTTGGCTGTACTAGATTATATTTCTGGACGCCACACATCCCATTTTTCTCATATACCACACTAACACAAGATCTGGGTTTTATTTTGTTTTTTTTTCTATTCTTTTACTTTACTTTGGAGCTGCATCTTCCACACCAAGTGGTGTGGCCTGGAAGCCGAGGCCTCAGTTGGTGTTGTGAGCCTGGAGGTGGGGTCCTACCTTGCTGATACATTTCTGCTGCCATGGATATGTTGCCATTCTGCTGGGATCTATTACTTATCTGCTCTGAATTACTACGCTCCATTGCAATTTTCACCTTACCCTCCTTCGTTCCACCGCCTTGCTGTGGAGGCCTTGCCGGGCCCCCGCGCAGAAGGTGATAACGCTACAGGGTCGGGGAGCCGGAGCGAAGGTCCTGGTTGGAGGCTACAAGATTGATGCCTGTCCTTGCTTCCCCCTCTGGACGTGGCGTTCGGACTACACGGCTGACGGTGATCATTGGAGCTAGGCTCTGTGGAGGAATCATCTACACCTGCTGCAGGGAGGCCGTGGAATACAACAGGCCCCTCCCATTAGGAACCGCTGTGATCCTTCTTCTCACTCCAGTGCTTGGCGGCCTGAAGGGGTAGTGAGGTAGGCCCACCTATGTGATCTGCAGACTTCTTTTGTTTTTCGTTTTTTTTTCTTTTAATTCATCCCTAACCTTCGGCTACTTTTACTTTTCTTTTACACACAATTTTGGTCAGCTGGTATTGGTTAGTTCAAGGGTATGGGCGGGATTTAGTTAGGTTGGGTGGTTGGGTTTGGGTTTTGTGCGTCATATACCACAGGAACATCTCAGTATCATATATTATTTCCTGCACACACAATTTTTCAAAACGTTATTTTTTGGACTCTGGCGTCTGTGCCACCTGTCTTTTCTTGAACATTGTCATTAGTTAGAGATAAATCCACTACAAGTTCAAAAAATATAGCTCTGCCAGTAGTGTCAGATCCTGGCCCGGCTTCCAAACTTCCATCCAACAGCTCAGGATCACCATCATCTCTCCACTGCTGGACTCCAAATTGGATAAATTATCATCGTCTATTTCTTCTTTTCTGGTGGAACTTGTTTCTCAGGGCCAAAGAGTCACTGCTCTGGAATCAAGGTTCTCCGAGATTGAGGATGACGGGGTCTCATTAGCTGCCACAATTAGATCTCAGGAGGCCTTGATCACAAGCCTTCAAGATCGTTTGGATGACCTGGAGAATTGGAGTCGCCATAACAACCTCAGGCTTATAGGGCTACCGGAGGAGGTCAAGACCCCAGCGCTGCATGATTTGGTTATAAATTGGCTTCCCAAGACTCTGGGAGTTCATTGCTCACAGGACCAGCTGACGATTGAGCGAGCCCATTGTGTTGGGTGTGAGCCAGTCTCTTCCACAGTGCGTCCTTGAGCAGTGATTTTTCATTTATTGAATTATGCTGACAAGGTGAAGATATTGGAGGCGTACCGTAAGGTCTCATCTTTTCAATATAACAACCATAAACTCCTTCTCTTCCAAGACTTTTCGGCCGCGGTATCAGCCAAGAGGCGCCAGTTCTCTAAACTCTGCTCTGAGCTATACGACAAAAGAGTGAAATTTGCTCTTCTCTATCCAGCGAGGCTTAAGATTTTCCATTATGGCAAGCCCTGTTCCTTTGATACTCCAGCCGAGGCCTCGGATTTCTTGCGTGGAATTGCTGTTTTTTCTCAGTCTCCGAACCGTTCCTGCTGCTACCTTTCCTGCATACTGGATTCCTTACCTGAATTTACCTTCAGAAACATTACACGTCCGTCTATAAAGAATTCTAAGATATTAGTCTCTGGAGACTATAGTGAAATGTTTTTGAAAATACTGCATAAGGCCTATATCACTCCCGAGCTTCGTTTTTCTCCATGGGAAAAATTCTCGTGCCCGAAATGTCAAATGCCCAATGCAGACCTCCTTCATGGTCTATGGTCGTGTGGGCCCATTGCCCTCTTTTGGAAGGAGTTGCAGGTTTACATCCCTGGAGTCCTGGGTATACGTTTCCACAACACGGTGGAATGGGCAGTCTTTGGGATACTCCTGCAGACTTCCCACCATAATACTTTCCGGGCCCCTTCTTAGCATCCTTTCGGCTGTTGCTAAACGAGCCATTCTATCCCAATGGATATCTCCCCAGCCACCTTCCTTGGAGATGGTCGTGTCCTGGGTTGAATTTTTGTTTCGCATGGATTGTATCAAATCCATTCTGCATAAAGAAAGAAGTCAAGCATTTTTTTCACCGATGGTCACCATATATAGCGATGGTACCAATGGTATTGCCTTCAAGTTCTGAAGGGTCGGTGCCTGATTCCAGGTTTCCAGAGCTAATATTACTGGAGCAAGGAGATCCTATGATGGCCCAGGGGAGTCCAGCTATGAGGGTTGGGAGCCTTCCGGCATTTATTCTGCCGTTTGTTTATATTACTTTCTATTATGTATATGTGTAGGATGTGATTTTAATGTCATTCTCTCATTTTCAACATATGGACTGTAATGGTTTTAATATGGATTGATGTCATAATGCACACTGTTACTGTTATTTCAACTAACACTTTCCTGATTAATAAAGAAATTTAAAAAAGGGGTTTTTTGTTGTATAACCCTATTCTTAAGGTCAATAACCTAAAATATAATCTAGTTACTACTACAATAATACGTACGTAAAGCACACAGAACTGGAGGACGCTTCACTTACATTTGCGCCTGTCAGTTGATATATATCACTGAGAACAGCAAATCACACAGCACCAGATCTAGATAGAAGACATCACACTTGCCCACCCGAGTTTTGACACGTAGGTCTTAAAGGTAATCTTGCCAAACCTAGTATTGCCTGTCTATAGGGTAAGTAAAGGATTAAAGTCCACCACTAATGGGGCATCTGAGTGAGTCCTTAACCTTGCCCTTACAAAAAATTACTGCAGTTTTTCTGAAGTAATACTGCAGTTTTTTGGACATGAAAAAACTGCAATATTGAACTATTACTGCAGTATTACTGCACATTTACTGCATTTGTACTTCACTGTACTGCAGTTTTATTGCCCATTTAGTGCACTTTTTTATATTGCAAACCTACAGTTTTACTTCAATGTACTGCAGCTTTATTGTATTTGTACTTCCGTACAAAAATAACTGCAGTACAACTGCAGTACAGTGAAGTACAAATGCAGTAAAACTGAAGTAAATGTGCAGTAATACTGCAGTAAAAGTTATAGTATTGCAGTTTTTTCATGAATGCTGGGATCGCGAGGGGCGGCTGCTACTGACCGCTGGGTGTCCCCAGCGATCTGTAGCAGCGAATCACGAGCACGGAATTTAAATATTTTTTAAAAAACTGCGGTCTTCAAGGGAAGACGCAGTTTGCCAACGCCGGTCCTGAAGGGGTTAACGGAGACCCTTAATTACAGCTGCTTTCACAGTGTTGTGTTACATGACCCCACTACGCTCCCTCCTCCAATAGAATTTGGACTGGTCAATGGGGAATTGCTCCTGCAATGGGGCTAGCCTGCCCCTGCCTGGCAGGCTTTGTATAAAGCATATTTAAATCAGTGAGATTTTTTAAGTCATCTTACGCATTGAACTATGCATTATGCAGGGCTAGCCTAGACCAGACTTTCTTGAAGATAAATGTTTGAGGGATGGCCCTTCATGATGCAGAAACCAGACTTCCCTCTCTAATGCCTGGTTTAGTGAATAAACCTTATAATCTGTTTAGATCATGCTCTAATCATGTTTGTCATGTGATTTTTTTGAATGGGCAATAAAACTTTAGGAATTCAAAATTATCCTGCCGGCCACCCTGCCATTTTGGTTTCTGTTGCAACTTATTGTTGGCGTCAGAAATCATCTCCAAGCCCTGGTAAACCAGAGGAATGTCAGAAATCATCTCCAAGCCCTGGCAAAGCAGGTGAATGTTAAAATAGTTTAATTGTATTATCCACAGTACAAAAAGTAACTCCAAAAACAGAAACTTTAAAACATGCATGAAATAAAATACAGGAAGCATAACCACAGCACAATGGTTAAAATGGTTATCTGCCAAAAAATTAAATATTAAATTGATGACATTGCGATTAATCAGTTTTAGACATTTTCACTTATCTGTTCAGTGTGATACTAGGCTAAAATGATGTGGCCCTTATAATGTTTGGTAATAAAAACAAATTCTATAGAACAATTAGACAGCAGGACTATTGCTGTACAATAGTTAAACCTGGTTTTCCTCTCCAACTGGACCATTTGAGAAATGTATTGTTCACCCATGGGCAACCTTTCCAAATCTCAAAGGAGACTCCAAAACTGATATAATTAAAAGACACAATTATATTCTACATGTAGTACAAGCCAAAACATTCTAATTAAACTGTTCATTGCTGTTCCTCACTTTCTGTCCTGCAAAGGCAAACATTGTCTTTGAAGACAAATACAGATAAATATAATTACATCACATGTAGCACATAGGATATATTTAGGATATCAAAGGCTTAAAATAATTCATAAGAGATTCATGAAATTCTATTCATTTTCAGTTGAAATGTTTTGCTAATGCACATTTAAGTCCTTTTTGCCATGGATGTGCATTTTACAGAAGGCAAGTTAACAGATTTTCTTTTTTATAGGAATCAGAAAAGGTTTTGCGTCTCGTCTTTGTCTAAAGTATAGTGCCCACTCATCCGCTGTAGTATATGTCAGGAAGCAAGTTTACAAAGTAAACTTCTACAGCTTGCAAAACTAAACGCCCATTGACGTCAATGGTGGTGGAACACATTTACAGACTTATCGTGCACAAAAGTATCTCACGTAGCTTTATTTATTATGTTACATGATAATCTTGTACAAAGTAAGTAAAATGTCTTTCTATGCCAGTTTAACGACTAATTATAACTTATCTAAGGAAATAGCTGCTATAGTTATTAATGTTTAGAGCTGAGAGTGCTGCATTGTAATAACAATGTCTTGGAAATGTTCTGCTAGTTGAGAAAATAAATTTGCTGAAAAACATATACAATATAATACATTTGTGTGCAGGTCTTAAAACAATGTTTAAAATGCTTTATAACTGTAATACTGTATGGATATTATGCTGTGAGATCAGCATAATGCAAATGAGAACACTAAATACAATTATTATAGCTTTAGCTACTATCACTCATCGTCATATGTCCTATAAGAAGTTGGCACTTAAAAATAATGCAAACCACAAAAATGCACCCTGTATTCTGATAGACTGAATGTTGAAATAAACAGTGCCAGGGCTAGCTATGATGCAAAATAATGTACAATTAATTTCCCAGTTCTTCCTGAATACTAGGAATACAGCCCATGGGAGAGTTTGTTGCAGGTTATTTAATTTACCGTACTTACCGGCGTATAGCACGCACCGGCGTATAGCACGCACCCTCGCCGTGACCGGAAGTGAGGGTGACACGGCTGCCGATCGTGCAGCTCTATGGTTTATCGGCGTATAACACGCAGGTAGGTTTTCGGCTTTTTTTTGTTTTACCGAAAGCGCGTGTTATACGCCGATAAATACGGTAATCATTTGAGGTGAAGTGGTTTTCCATTTCTCCAGCAGGGTGTATATGAGTACTTTTACACTGGGATCTATATGGGGCACGGTAAGGCTGGGCCCTCAAACTTATATTTTCTTCTATGAAGTAGAGGCTTCAGGGTTGTCTGGAAAGCTACCTATACTGATCTGCAGACTGTCGAGCTATAGTAAGCTCAAAGAAAGTGTATAATTAGTGCCTGGAGGCAAGGGTTTTTGCGAGTTCAAAGTAAACAGACACAGGCCGTTTTAAAATACAATGCTGTGTAGTTGGAAAGTTTACTAGAAAACCTTGTTTGTTTAACCTCGTTTGGAATAGGTAACATAGAACCATTCATATAAAAGCAGGATAAATATTGATTTTACATGTATAACTTTTCTGATCTGACAACCACATTTTCCATATCGTGACAGTTCTTTCCATTTGAATGTTCACTGCTATAATCCGCCATGTACGTGCTGCCTTGGACCTCACTGATTGAGGACACTGTGTATGAAGCAGAACGAAGACCCTCCGAATGGGCAAAACTAATTCCAAGTTGAATTTTGTACTGATTCCAATGTCTTTTTAGGACTGCCTGAACCTAAGAAGTGAAGAAATAGTAAACAATCACTACAACCAACTAAAGGACAGATTGCAATAAAATACAATATAAAATAGAGCAGTAATTAAATAATTCAATGGATCTATAATTTCCCATATATTGCTAGTCCAAAGAAGTTTGCGTTGCCTTATAATGAATTAACATTCACTGAAAAAATTATGTAAGGTTTCAATAAGTCAGGAGTATTTTGTTCACATGTAATAATAATCATAACAGTATTTACCCCTTCAGTGCCAAGATTCAAATTTTCCAAATTTAACTTACCCACACAAATCAGAAATCACTTAGGATTTCTTCTACACAGTAGGTCCCAATTTAGGTACGCAACATACCCTGTTTACAGTAATATCCCACATACATATTCTAGAGGGCCACATCTATTCCTTACAGATTAGTTTAAATATTTTTATACTTGTAGTGCTAAGACAGTAGGAATAATTATTTTTTCTTATTATTGCTATTTTGCCACTGTTCTCAATTCGATGAAGAGAGAGATCTCTTTGGTGATCTCTGCCATATCTAATGGATTTCAGTGATGTGCCAGGGAGGTGTCCTTGCTGCGAAAAAAAGGCTGGACATACTGGTGCATCATAAGGGGCATCTTCATCTTTTATGGATGTACAGGTACATCCATAGGGTAGCGAAGGGGTTGGCACTGGAAGAAAAGACCTCCTAGGTTTTGAAAGCTTATGTGACTCTACATCTTACTCAATTCATTTTGGTCCACTAAACTTCTTTAGAGTATCTTCTTTAGCACTGATATGACAATTTCCATTTGGTGTCAAACACTTCAATTATAAAACCATCACAGTTTAACTCATCAGTGTTTACATTAACTCCTTCACAGGCTTATTAACATACTACTATTAGATCCACAAACTGGGTCAAAATGACTCTTTTGATGCAATAGCATGACTGGCTTTTTTTGAAAGGCAGGGAGATTTTCCAGACCTTGCTGTGATCCCTGAGGGTCCCACTGGACAGTCACACACGATCAGGAAACAAAATTAATTGACAAAGCATTGTTTAGAGTACTGTTCCATAACATATACAGGTAATGCAACTGCCTTTGTTTATAATGAACCAAGCTTAGCAAGATTTTGGAATAAAACCTAAAATTCATACTTCCCAAGTTCCTCTTTGTTACAAGCTAGCTATTCTTTTAATACAAACACCGTCCCTGTTTCCTAATT
>VKOC01000009.1:8232482-8248286 GCA_009364415.1 Spea multiplicata | reverse complement strand
TTTTATATAGCACCATCAAAGCTGTACAATGTACAATTTATAGATATAACATGATCAGAGTTTAAAAATAAAATCCGGACATGTTTTTCTCATTTATACAATTCCAACAAATTATAGAGAAAAGAGTGCTGTATGTAGTGAAAAGAAAAAATAATTTTAAATAAGGTCAAATTTAATTGCAAGCTCTTTTTTTTAATTTTGCATGTTCAATATCATGATTATATATATATATATAGGGCACTCCTCACCTCTTGTTTCTGTAAGTCAAATTGCGTATGTTTAACATACTACTTGTTATGTTCCTGTCTATCCATGTAAACTAGTGCTACAGGAATTTTTGATGGGCGCTATTATAAAACATATTAAAAATAATAATTTATTAAAATATATAGCATACATGCAGTTGGCAAAGGTGATATAATATATGATGAAAGACGTTCAAATTTTGCCTATCTGACATATTGAACACACAGATATAGTACATTTGTCTACATATCGCTGGAGCATATTTTAAATTATCATCAAAATAACAGTACAAAATAATTGTGCATTGTTGATTTGGCTGCATTGATTAGATGGATGTTATGGAATGTTTATATTTGCCAAAGGCCAATAAAATAGATTCAGGGGAGCCCTGGAAACTTGGATCATCTACCTCATGTATAACGGCCACAAATGTGTACCAGAAAGGGTGGATAAGTGGACACCTCCACCATATATGAATATATGAGCCCTCCTCTTCACTACATCTCCAATAATTCAGAGGAACTTGAGGCACAAAGCAGTGAAGATCAATTGGGACCTTATACCAATGGCTTAAGACTTTGTATGTAGATTCTTGTATCTTACTTGATATGGAGCCCTTATGAGTTCAGTTAACAATAAGATTTTGTCCTATTCTTCTGCATTGAAATTCCTTCCCAGATCCCTCTCCCATAGCCCCAAATAGAAGGGCTTGGTGACAGATTCTGCGTCTAGCAGTATGGCATATAGCCTGGACAAAAGATGAGTGGCATCAGTACCCCGAACGCATAAGGACTCCAAGGGAGTGGTAGGTCTTGTTACCTGTGGATCTCCAACCAGCAATGACACAAAGTGTTGAAGCTGAGAGTAGAACTATTGAGTATGGGTGTGTGTGTGGTTCTTGCACTAGTTCTGAAAGCAGCTTTAGAGCAGAACCCTGAAGGACCCAATAAGTACTCAAAATATGGTGATGTTTGGGAATAAATATCTTGATGCAACTCCACTCCAACCCTGGGAAATTCTGGGTTATGTGAAAGTGGAAATAAAAGGCAGAGAGGTTGCATGTAGTTGTTTAGTAGAGTCTTTTAAGGATTTTAATGGTGGGTGATGTAGTAGGGTGGCCTTTGACATTTGTAGATTGGAATCGGCAACCAGGGAATAGTAGATATATGATATGGGGAAAAAAATCCGTCTAGCGCGGGCCTGCAGCTTACCACTGTGGAGCTCATACAGTGGAGCTCGGGGCTGTTTCAGGTATTATTGTAATACACTCATACCCAGCTAACATTCTGAGGGACACATATAACATATATGAGAATATAATGTCCCCTGTTTTACCTGTCAATCAAACACTCCCAAGTACATTTTTGAATATAGTTATTTTTGTTATATAAACAAGGCTTTAACCAACATCTTCTATTTTACCTGGAGAAATACCACACACACGTGTGCTAGCTGTGTGTATCACAAGATGACATTAGTGCTAGAGACAAAGCATTGTTTTTATTATTACAGTGATCGTCTCTAGCTGTAGCCATGTTCTATTAGTTGGGACAAATAATAAGTATATTATGGCAATACAGACAGAAGCAAATACATTTTAACAGATTGAACAGAAAGTAAGTGGGCCTTAGGTAACAATACTCTCAGCGAACTGGGATGTAAGAATAAAAGCTACTGTAGAAGAAGCTGACAGATTTGTTACTCCCTTATTGGCAAATATTACAATAAGTGCAGGACTACAGCCCCCAGATTCTAGTTAACCCGCAAGTTGCCAATTCTGTCAAAGCGGAGTAGAAATAAAGTTATTCAACAAAAAAAAATCCTGGATTCACGATAGCCTCTGAATCAACGTCTCACTCGAAACGTATAGGTTACTGGTTGCTACCGTATGATCTTCCCGCCCCACTTATTCCATATGCAAGATGGCTGACAGTTTGCTTCAAAAAATTGCCATTTCCTTATCGTCTTGTCCAGAGCAGGATGTTCAAGTCCCTGAGCCCGCCCACTCGCTTGGGTTTCCTTAGTACCGCTGTTCTTTGCTGCTAGCGGTTATTCCGATTGATGGGGCGCGAGATGTGACGTAGTGAAGTTCGAGGCTCGGTATCGAATGCCAAGCGCAGAAGTAGTTTTATACCGAGTCAAGCTTTAGAAGACTCTTGTTGTTTCGAAGATGGAGAAATATAGAGTACACTTGTGGGCGAAGACTGACCCGTTTCTTGTAGGTGCATTACCTCATCCTCCCCCTGCTAAGTTTAGCATGCATTACCTACGGAAGATGGCTACCTATGTTCGTACCCGGTCCGGAGAAGGATGCTATCCCAGGCTTTGCTGGAGTATGTGGCGACATATTGCGTGTGGCAAACTGCAGCTGGTGGAAGAGACGGCCTGGCTTTACTTTGAGGTGTTTCATAACTTGTCGGAGCGCAGTGCACCCAAGAGTCTGGAGTGGGCTGAAGTCGCCTCCAGCTGCACCTCTGTGGAAGAGTATGAGAAAGCAAGGAGCAAGGTGATATGCACAGTGCTGGCTAGACCTGGCTACTGCTTAGGAGCCAAAAATAACATTTTAGCGACCAGCATCATTTACTTGGCTAGGAGGCAAGGATAATAATTATAATAATAATTATAATAGATATCAGTACAAGGACCAAATTTTAGCAGCTTGTCATACCATTTAGTAGTCAATGATATTTTGCTCCTGTGAACGGCTGGGAACTCGGTGTCAGCAGCACGCTAATAATTGGATTTCACTATGTTTTTTTAACATATTATAATTCTATACGCTTAAAATCAACCAAGCAGGATTGATTCATGGAACCGTGTAAACAAGGCTTGTAAAAGTTTATTGCACGTACCCATTATGTGTGCTATATTCCAATGATCTCTATAAGTTACATTATGCGTCAAATGGTCCAGCTCTGGCTAGTGGAAATGATTCCATAGAAATGGAAAAAGCTTTGATTGTTGTTTTACATTATTAAATCTTCAGGAAGGAATTAATTGGGAGTTTGCAATTCCATTAATAAATAATCTTAGGGAACACTTAGAACAGCAATAATGTAGTAAAACCTCTATTTGTCCAAGTGATCCTTTAATTTAAAAGCCAGAAATGGCATGTAGAGAATGCAAGCGATGTATAATATCTACCGATGGAAGGTACGCAGGGTGCATTATGATAGCAGGATATTGGGATGGGACCGGTTGTATCTGGGGTATTGTACTTGCAGTATCTGGATGTGGACCCAATGATAATTGCCCTGCTCTAATGTATGCCAGAGAACATTAGGAATCTCTTGGACACTTGGGATGACCTGATTTCTTTTCTAAAAGTCTGAAATACAGAAAAGACAGTCACACCTCAATTTAGCCTTAAATTCCAGTCTGTTGCAATCCAAGGCATCATATTGAAGGGGAACATATACAAATCTAGGGAAACTGTTATGCAAAGAAAGCTTTTGCTCCGCAAAGCTAAATAAAAGTTAGCTGACTGTCCGGACATAACCTAGTGTTTATCAGCTACTTATGGGGTACATAGTTGCTCCAAATGGGCATGATTGGCAACGACATGCTACAGTTGCAATATGCAGTCTAGATGTGTTTACTACAGGGGTGGTGGCTCTTAATCAGTTTAAGTGAAATTTACGGTTTAATGATAATGGGAGGAAAGCTGTCCCCTCCTCTGTTTTTTTTTTTTAGTTCTATTTCATGTCATAGGGTGCATGCATTACCCTAAACTAGCTAACAAAATAGATTCACATGTAAAAACATAGATAAAAACATTGTATAGGTCTCCTTAGTTAAAATGTAAACTGGGTCAAAAGTCAGGAAATTGGCCCTGTCTGTGGATGGGAAGTTATGCCCTGACTATCACTTAAAGGGTTTAGAGGCACAACCACAAAAAAAAATCACACAGAGACATTCCCACATGCACTATATGGACAAAAGTATTGGGACACCAACACAGACTTTTATTCTTTTATATTTACATTGCATTCTAAATACATAAAGAAATTGATATGTCATTGGTCCCCCATTTGCAGCTATAACAGCTCCCACTCTTCTGGGAAGGCTTTCCACAACGTTTTTGAGTGTTTATGGGAATTTGTTGGACCTCACAAATGCTCTACTGCATGAACGGGCAAAAATTCCCACAGAAACGCTCCTCAATCTTTTGGAAAGACTTCCCAGAAGAGAAGAGTGAAAGCTATTATAGCTGCAGGGGGGAGGGGGCAGCTACATATTTTTATACCTATGTCTGTGTATTTATGCAATGTCATAAAAGTCCCTGTTAGGATAATGGTCAAGTGTCCCAATAGTTTTGTCCATATATGCACAAGCATCACAGTGCCTACCTGTACAAAGTTTCATAGCTACTAGGACAGTAGGCTGTTGGTAAAGAACTCTGAGCCTCCTCTTTTATATACAAGTGGAGAGCCACACAGCTTCTATAAAATAAGCTTCTTACTTGCCGATTCTGTAAAATTACACATCAATGTTCATACTCATTTGTGTCTATGCAAAGACCTCAGCTGTAGTATAGGGTTCCTCACCCATCATTATAAGAACTGTTCCTGATGTACAGTGCATGCAGATGTGTACATGAAACAGCAAGTAGGCTGCAAATGAAGCCCCTTTTGCTATATTGTAAAATATCCCCTTGAATTTTAGTAGGAAGTTTATAGCAAAATATGTACTAAAATTATTGCTGTGGTTTTTTTGTAAGCAACTACTTCATAAAAACCCTTTGTTTTCTTTTTTTTTTTTTTTTACAGCTGTCCGTTGATACTTTGCAGTTTCTGCTTTTCCTGTACATTCAGCAGATAAATAAAGTCTCTTTGCGAACTTCATTAATTGGAGAGGAATGGCCCAGCCCGAGACCCCGATCCCCAGCTCCTGATTTTGCTGGTCAGTCAGGTTTCCACAACAAGGTACTATCTTAAATGGCCCATTTAATGACCAAACAAGATTATTCAAGAATTTTGAGGAAATATGCTTTTGTTTTAACATGAAAAAAATAATTTTTTTCATTATTCACAATATGTCTACTTCGGAGGGGTGTGCATTTGTGTGAGTAGGAAAGTGAGCTAACAGTTTTTTTTTGTTGTTTTTTACTTTCTTTTAACAGAACTGGGATGATTATAGTCACCATATGTTCATGCAAAATCATATATCCAGTCTCCTTGAGTTACTCTTGGAACCTGAGCAACTTACTAAATCATCCCAGTCCAGCCATTGTAGCTTGGTGTCCCTTGAAGCTGTCCGAGCCATAGGCTTCCTTATTGAGGGAACAGTGGATAAGAACAGAACTATCCATCCTTTTCTGGATTTGGCTATCTGGCAACCAATGCAACATAGAAGTGGATACTCACGGACCTCCAATACCTTTTTACTGCAAAAACTGCAAGCGTGGATAAAGGAGTGTCTTATAGTGAACCCATTTGGGATGTCTGCATGTATCAAATCTGGAAGAAAGCTGGCATGGGCATATCAAGGTAAGAGCAATTGACATATTTCCCCCCCGCTGACAGAGATTGTTTGGAGTATTCTTAAGATTATAGGTGGCTCACAGGAATATCTCTACTAGAAGTAAAAGTGCTATCCTTGCCTAAAATCATATACATATAAATATGTACGCACACATACATACATACATACATACATACATACATACATTATATAGACCACCTAAAATAGTACTTACTTTTAAAAGCTGTCTTCTGTGGTTTAATAAATATTGCATTTTTTTTATTAGTGTTTGTGATTAACTTATATTTTTTTATAGATCTGAAGCCCTTGGGTGATTGTCTTCTTTCTAGATTGGGTGGGATTCTAGAATTTTGTACCTAACAACATTGTATTTACATTTATTAAATGCAATCTCTATTAGAGTATTCTACTATAAATATAACTATATAATATAACTAAATATGAATCCATCACTGTTGGGGGTCTGGTAGACCTTCAAGAAACTGCATACGTTTTTGTTGTAGAGGAAGTAAAATAAGATGTTGTAAACTATACCATTATAGCAGGGAGCTAATATTTATTATATTTCAGTTGAAGGATCAAATAAAAGGGTAAAAGTCGCCTGCAACACATACAAGGTTCCTCATAGCTATCGTATGGTTATTATGAGTCAAATCTATAAACAAACCTTGGCTAAAAGTTCAGAAACTCTAGTGGATTCTCGTGTTAAAATTCACCGCTGCAATGAATCCTACATATATCTACTTTCTCCACTGAGGTAAGCCTTTTCGCTTCTAAACATTATACATACACACATGAAAAAGCTAATAATGTACACTGCAGGTCGTCTATGAAGATAAGTTTACTATTAATGCTGACAATGTCGAAATAACCCAGCAGATTGTTTCTAGGCAACGGAAATATGCCAGTTTTAAAATATTGAGTGAGCAAGCTGTGTTTTGACCAGGGCGCACCTGAGCATAAAGAGGAAGGGTTTAGCTACGACATAGGATACACACAGTATATAGAGGTATACATCTCTCCCAGTTGAGATCTTGCCGTATATACCCTATGACAAGCTTCCAAGATCTCAACTAGAAAAGATTTACACCTCTATATACTGTCTCCTCTGTCCTAGCTACCCCCTGGTTTGCTCCTAATCTAACACCTTTTAAAAACCATGCTTTCACTGCTGCAGAATACAGGGAATGTGAGGGAATATGATACATCTGAGTAAGTGAACAGAGGCTCACATCAGGTAGACTGAAATAACTTATTGCAAATATATTCAAAATTGCCATCAGATGTATATCGCATAATATAACAGTTTTGATTACTGAGATGTTTGTTAGGTAACACAGTATTCTTAAGACCAAGCAGTGATACTTTAATATTTTATACTGTGTGTCTTCCATATGAATCCTGTACTAGTTGTGTAACAGTCACTTGAAAATATCCAACACTTTTGAAGGTTCTATAGGCCTGTGCTACACTTCATTTAGCATATTGTTTGCTGAATAATTGGGTATCAAGGCTCAATAGAACTGTTTTTTAACATTTTGCGTCCTGTTTTAAATTTTTGCAGATCAGTAACAATTGAGAAATGCCATAACAGTACGATCATCTTGGGCCCAGTTCAGTCCTCTCTTCATGTACAAATGTGTGAAAATTTGAAGGTCATTGCCGTTTGTCACCGTCTGTCTCTCTTGTCCACCACCAATTGTACTTTTCATATACTGACTCCCACTAGACCTCTAATCTTCTCTGGCAATCAGGGTGTGATCTTTGCTCCTTATCATACACATTATCCAATGCTTGAAGATCATATGGGACAGACCGGATTAGCTACATTGCCTAATTATTGGGACAGGCCTCTTTGCCTTTGTGCAGATAACAGTGACCAAAAAACATGGAGACTGCTTTCATCACGGGAATTTTATACGTTTGTTGTACCTTTTGAAATGGAAGGTGACACAACTGAAATTCCTGGAGGCCTCCCTCCAGCTTTTCTTAAATCTATTCTGCAGAGAGAACAAAAGGTGCACATGTGGCAGAAAGCCGTTAAAGAAGCTGGATTAACAAGGTAAGTGAAATCCCTTCTGTTAAAGTGGTTCCTTTTAAACTAAGTAAGATGTGTGTAATATGTTTAAGAAACTCAAGTCAGATACTGACAACCTAATACGGCAGGCATAGATTTCCGTACCAGTACCCATCTAGAAGAATAACAGGTGAAGCACAAGATACAAAAAAGGTGGAAAGGATTCTAGGAGACTGGGTGTTTGGTATATGTGTCCACTTGGTAATTAAGATCCATCCGGTTTGTGTGATAAAGGGGTGTAAAATAGGGAGGAAAAAACTTGTAAGGAGGAGGTGCAAAGAGAGGAAAACACGTCATGATTACAGCAGAAGGGGCCATGTTGGTGAGAAGATATGATTGGTTAGTGGTTTACATATCTGTTTTCTCTGTCTTGTTTTTTTTCACCTACAAAATGTGTTCTTTCATATGAAAATGTAATTAAAAAGGAGCCTAGTCTAGTACAGGACAGGGCAAAACATTGTACCTCAAATGTTGTTGAACTTCTACTGCAGTGCTGAAATTTTACCCCAATTGCTACCAGGGTATAATAGTTTTAATGTTTGATACTGTTATTGAGTCTGTAGCCTTTGTTTAGTGTGAGTGGAGATTGAGTGTTACGTCATTATTTCACCAGGATAAACCCCAAGCTGAAGATGTTCCTTATTCACAAGAAGTAGATTTATGTTATGATTTATGTTATGTCTTCAATGCACCTTGTTATAGTTTTCAGAGCCCCGGCTAATTTTCTGCTACTGCCTTCTATGCTTTCATTCAGTGCTGCCTCCTATATTTAACCCCTTTGTGACAATGGCTGATTTTATTTTTTGTCCCCTTCGTTAACATTTCTGCGCTGCTCGTGTTTAGCTGTAATTTTATTCTTTCCCGTTTACTAAAACCACACACGTTATATATTGTTTTTTCAGGACAAGAAGGGCTTTCTTTAGATGTCTTTTTGTTTACTGTATAAACTGTGAAAATTTTAGAAAAAAAGGTACAGTGATACCCCACATGCATGGGTTTAAAGAAGGGGGAGACCCCCTCGCCTCTACGCAGCAGCCGCCGCGAGGGAGACCTCCCAACTCAACGCAGAAGTCTCAGCTGCCACAGGCAGGAAGCAGGTCCGGCTCCTGGGGGTGAGTGTTCGGTGTCGCTGAATGCCTCGTGATCGAGGCATTTCAGCGACACCATTGAAGTTTAGGAGGCTATCCTAAATTCGCCTCCTAAACTTGTATGGTGGATGTTCACGCCCCGGGGAGGGGCTAGACATGGCATGGTACAGGGGCAAAACCAGAACCTGGGCATTTCAGTTTTCCTGAAAAAATATGAAAATATATCAAAGATAAAAGATTAACTCACTGCCACTGTCTGAAATACATATTTTAGTAAATTCAGAATTCATCTAAGTTACGTTCATGAACTAAATACATGCACTAGCAAAATGGACTGCATGCTAATTTAACTCCTACCTTACCCTATGGACATACAGGTAAGTCCTCAAAAAAGGAAATATTTGTACATCCTGTGTTTTCCTCAGTGGCAGGCTGTTGACAGCCTGCACTCCCCATGTCAGCAGAAGCCTGCCTGCCGATCGTTTTGTAACATTGCTTGCGCGATCTTGCATTCCCTACTGAGAGCTGTCGGTACTAGCCTCAAGCGGAAGGTCACTGAAGGAAAGGAAATTTCCAATTGTTTTTTTTTTAATTAAACACCATATTTGCTTATAGGAAATTAGGTGATATGATAAAAAGTTGGTATCTGAAGAAAGCCCTTCTTGTTTTGGGTTAAGCAAGCACACAAAAAGAGAAAAACTTTTCAATTATGAAGTTTAGTATGAAAAAAAGGTTTGATCTTATTGGAAGCTTACTGGAAC
Source organism: Spea multiplicata (assembly GCA_009364415.1). Classification (NCBI taxonomy): domain Eukaryota; kingdom Metazoa; phylum Chordata; class Amphibia; order Anura; family Pelobatidae; genus Spea; species Spea multiplicata. The sequence continues at coordinate 8,238,630 of VKOC01000009.1, read as the reverse complement.
AACATGAAATAAACCCAAGTTGACATCAGTGTGATATTTTGGTTGACTTTCCATGAGCAGTCGCTATTCAGTTGGTTCCAGCTGGTAAAGATGTCTAATGAAATAATTTCCTCCATAGGCTTTCATTAGTCAGTGTCTTGGTGATTAAGACTAAGCCATGCCATTATATCCCACAAGGTCTTATGATATGGAGTTGGGGTGTTTGTCTAGTAGATTAAGTTCAGGGTCAGAACACATAAAAATTACTACTATGCACTTGTCTGAAAATATTATGTAAAAACTAATTGATACTAGTAATAATTTGAGGAGCGGCAATATTCAGAAAGAGAAATATCTCAAAGTAGAGCAGTGATTGTGCAAATTCAAAGAACAGTTTACATTTGCATTTTAATCTGTAAAAAACATTACACGGGTATGGTTATTGTATTAAACTCCAAAATGTAATATTTGAGAGGAGCCACTTCTAAGGAATCATATGACTTGAACATTAAATTGACTCTCTTTAAATTACAGAGAACAGAGGAGACAGTTCCAGGCTCTTGTCGAACATGAGTTCAGTGAATGGTTAAAGAACACCGAAAACAGACATCAACTGGACAGCCTTGTTCAACCATCTGATATTGCTAAACAGATTGCCGGATAATCTAGACCAATTTTATATACGCATTTGTAAACCGATGATTTGTCAAAGGGGACAAGTTCCTTTGTTACATGGCCCCTATATAAATCTGCTCTAATATAACTCCATGTTTTTGAGAACTGCGGTCTGTGATCATTCTTTTTCAGCAGGTCCTTCACCTTAAGACTAAGGTTAGGGGAGTCACTACCACCAGCTTCCCTATAATGTTACTTAGCGCCAGTCCCCTTACTGCTGGGGTTAATTCACATTAAAAAGGGATGCTACAAACTGAAATATTTTTCCTATTTTTATATTATTTCTTTATAAATGATATAGCAAATTGGTACAAAAACATTTTTTTAAAACATTTTGAAGGTCAAAGTATAAACACTGTAAAAAGTATATACTTACTGTCTGCGTTTTGTACACTTTAAATAAAATATGCAAAATAGTTTGGCATATTACAAATGAAAATGTGGCGTAATAACTGAAGTTTTATTTTTCCCAGATTGAGGTTACAGACATCAATTACTTTTAATTGTTTGCACTTTTTTCTTTTTTAAAAAAATTAAACACGTCTTTATTGAAAGAATTGCATTCAATTGTTTGCATGTAGTTCATATAGGATTGTATATTTTTGAGTCATTCTGATAATTCTACAGCTGAGTTTAGAAAACTACATGTAGGATGCAAAAAAGGAAGCGAGTTGTGGGTTTGTCTTCAAAGAGCTTGAACGTGAGTGATGTCATCATTAATGAGACCAACATGAAATATAGTATTAAACCTGAGTTAAATGTTATATTGTATTAGCCCCTCAAAGCTTTTAAGATTTTGATGTTGCATATTTTCTTTATAGGCTAAATATGTTCATTAAAAAAGAGCCTCAGCAATGACTCTTCTACCCTGTGTGCCTCTTCTCACAGTCTGGTGCCAGCTGCCTATACTCCCTTTACTGTGCTGCCTGCTTATTTCCCCGTCTGCTGCTTGACTATCTATTCCTGTTTCCCTCCCAATCTGCCCCCGCCCACCACCATTTTGCCACCTGCCTGCTCCCTTTTCGTCTACTGCTACCTGCCAGACCCCTCTTCCCTGTGACTGCCTATTCTAATCTTTCTTTTCCCCTCCTAGTCTGCTGCTGTCTGCCTGTACCATCTCTTTCTGCTGGTATCGACTATTTGTTCTCCTTTCCAATTCGCTGGCTCCTGCCTTTCTGTCGAGTCTGTTGCCACCTGCCTTTTCCTCGAATTATTCTGCTGCTTGTTTCTTCTCCACTCTGCTGCCACTTACCTCCTCTGCTGCCTAACTGTTCTATTCATCTACTGCCACCTGCCTCTTCAGCCTCAGTCTTGTGCCTGCCTGTTCTTTACCCCAGTCTACTGACTTTGTTCTCTCTTCACTCTTCACTTCAACAGCCAGGCAGCAGCAGATTAAAAGGAGAAAGGGTGGCAGTAGACTAGGGGGGTACAGCTAGGTGGAAATAGGCTGGCAGCAGATTGAGGGAGGGATAACAAGTACACTGGGCGGAGGAGATGCAGCCAGCAGCAGACTTAGTAGGGGAATAGGAAAGTGGCAACAGACTGGAGGTCAACAGGCATCCAGGATCATTCTAGGAAATTTAGTAGCAACAGACCAGGTAGGCCGGAACAGTCAGGTATCAGCAGACAGGGAAGGAGAGCAGGCAGGCAGCAGCATACTAGGGAAAACAACCATGAGGCAGCAGTCTGAGAGGGGAAATAGACAGAAATCAGCCTAGGAGGGGGGAAAGGAAGGTGGATATAGGAAGTCAGCAAACCAGGGGCAGTCAGCAGACTGGGAGAAGCAAAAGGTAGATGGAAGCAGACTGGGTAGTCAGACACCAACAGACAGCTGCAAAAAGAAATAGGCAGGCAACAGACATTGCTGGAAACTGGCAGGCAGCAGAGTGAAGGGGGAGGACGTCTGTCTTCTACATGCTTACTGCCTGCCTATTCCTTCCTGCATATCCCCCCCAGTCTACTGCATCCACTTCTGCCCTAGTCTGCTGCCCCCTGCTTGTTATTCCCCTTATAATGGACTTGGATACCCCGTCTGGGTATATCCTTTAAAATTGGATTGCTTCGCTACTCCGACCTCTAAACCTCTCGCTTGGTATAGGCCAATGTCAGAATGCCCTTAAGAAAAATTAGCTGTGACTAAATGAACTTTAAAACATGAACTGAGTTTAGTGGGAAACACACTGTTTTTTAAAACAATACAAGAGGGTAATTTAAATTGAATAGTCACAGCAAAACATACTTCGTTCTCAATCAGGCCTTCCTTTGCACACTGCTCAGTATTTGCACTTGGTCCCACATCTGCCCAGTAGGGGGTTGCTACTGTAGTCTGTGGGAAAGATGGCAAACAGGGGCGGTTCTCTGACTTCTGGCTGAAACCAGTTTTAAACGTCTGAATATCAGTTGTTGGTGCAAATACTGACCATAAAGGTTTCTGTCCTGTAAGTCCTGACCCGATTGAGAGTAAAACACCACACATAAAATGCCCTCCCAAAATGGAGGTACCCCAAATCTGTATCTTGAGGGTCTCAAGTTATTTGGGAAACGTTGTACTCTGTACCAAGGGGGAGAAGTAGTCCCAACGGACCCCTGGTACCCATCTTCCTAAAAACAAAAACATTTCAAAGGCCAAGACCTGTTTCGGCTCCTGTCTGTCTGTCCTTGCAGTCTCATCCCGCCTCTCTCTCGCTCTCTTCAGTCTGATAACCTCTGCCTGTTACCACCTGCATTTTCCCCCATATGCACCTACCTACATTTTCCCCTATCCAGTCTGCTGCCTGCCTCTTCCACTACCCAATAAGATGCTGCCTGCTTTTGTCCAATCCCAATCTGCTGTCTTCCTCCCCCTTATTGATGCTACTTATTTGTGATAAAGACCTGCACAAATAAAACAAAGAAAAACTGTTTCATGGCATTACATTTGCCAGCTCAAATAAGATCATCCTATCCACCCCACAGAAGCCCCTCGAGAGCAGAGTATGATGTACAGAAAGGTCTGCTGCATGTCGTCCACTACTTCTCCATCACGCACCCCAACACCTGCTCAGATAACTTTTTACCCAGATCATTGTTACCTGTTCTGTCAAGATGATTAACTAGAGACCCAATACTGGTCTTTTTAATATGTACATAAAGAGTACCTGACAGTCTCTCTCTCTCTCCCCCTTTCTTATATTATTATTATATTAATAATATATATATATATAAATATATATATAATATTATTATATTTCTTCTCACCTTTCAACTTTATTTACCACTTTATACCATTCTTTACATATATTATGCAGAACCTTTTTGTCATGCTCTCCATCAGAGAGCAAAGATTGGTTTGTGGGTCTTTAATGACTACAGGGATCTCAATTGGAACAGGGAGACTGCTCTGATGTCACTGATAACATCACTAGTAGGGTTCTCCTGTACAGCAGTCAAGTGGTTCTGCAGTACAGTAGTGGGTTCCTCTTTAAAGCAATCAGGGGGACTGCAGCTGGGAGGTATTATGACGTACACTTGATGGGGGTCTCTACTGAACCTGCATGCCCCAGCACATGAAAGTTATTTTCTTGGCAATGTCAGTGATGAAGTAACAAACATGAAATGCTTGAAGTTGTTACAGCACTCAAAGACGATTTCTACTGTAGAGTAGTTAGAATTAGATCCCATGGTCCAGGGTCCATTGTAGTATCTGTAAACACAGAGCTTTTGGTTAGGGCTGAAACCCAAAATCAATATCAATATAACATGAGTACACCTCAATGAGCACTGGGGCAAAACATACATAATTTCTCCCCATTAGTTGCCCATAAATCCCAAACAGTAAAAGTAACTAAAACTAAATAATTTGCTTAATAACTTACAGTCCTTATAGTAAACTTATGCAACACATGTGGTTCTACATACATGGACTTCACTAGAAACATTTAGGCATACACATCACATTACATGAAATGTGTAACCCTTTCAGTATCAATAATGTATTTTCCCCTGGGAAGCCGTAACAATCTTCATAGTTTTTTTTTATAGTTAGATTTCAGTGGCAGATTCATAACCAGCCTCATGAACAGCTTACTATTTACCCTTTTCCAGCACAAGTTAAGCTATTTAAATATACCTAAGTGTTGGCAAACTATGAATTCTATCACATAATATCATGACAAAATTACAGAAAAACATACAAAAATACTTTAAAAATCTAATTTATATGCCAAACCAAAGAGCCAAAACTAAGCGATTTTCTAAACCTTTTAACCCCTTAAAGACCAAACTGTAATTTTCTTCTCTTTCAATTAGAGTCCTTACACAAATAATATATTGTTTTTTTTGGAAGAAAAATTTACATTTACTAAATACCCAGTCTTTTTATGTTTTCTTTTTTTTTTTGCAAGTTATGGGTCAACAAGTACAAGTAGCGTTTTGCTTTGTTATTTCAAAACCACTATTTTTGCCAAGTCTGGTAATCCTATCCACATGTCCTATTTGGGACATCTTTGCAGCTGGCCACTTCAATTTACCCCCATCAAATGAATGCCCCAGGGTATTTCAAATGCTAGTTTGTTGGGTTTTTTTTTTAACTTCCATGCACTGATTCTATCACCAGTCTTTGTCAAGTTTGTGGTAGTATTTTTTTGTGTTTATTTTCACACAAATTGTACTTTAGGTAATAAATATATAGCTCCAGGTATATGTCCCTGTCAAACAACACCACAATATGTGTTCAGCAACATCTCCTGAGTACAGTGATACCACCCATGCATAGGTTTGTTGTGTTGTTATTTACCCCATTAAACCATATCTTTTTCAAAACTAGACACCCCAGGGTATTTCAAATGGTGGTATTTTCATTCTTTCTATCCACCAGCCTTTGTCAAATTTTGTGGTAGTCATATTTTGTGTTTTTTTTAACACACAATGTAGTTCAGGTATAAATTTATAGCTTCTGCTATGTGTCACTGTCAAATAATGCCCTAATATATGTTTAGCAACATCTCCTGGGTACAGTGATACCACCCATGCAAAGGTTTGCCTGGCTGTTTTGGGGCTAAAGGGCCACATTTGGGAGGTGCACATTTTTCAGTGTTGAACATTGACATTTGGTGATCCTGTGCCTGAACTAATTGAGACATCTTTGAACCCGGCCAATTCAATTTACCCAATGAAACCATATATATCTACCACCAGCCTTTGTCAAATTTAATTTTTTGTGTGTTGTTTTCCCCCACACACATTGTACTTAGGTATGGATTTATAGCTCCTGGTATATAACTGCTGCGGGGAATTCTCTCTTGACGGTCGGAGGGTGTATGCGCGATGGACGCAACCAACAACAGCTGCTAACCGCACCTCCTTACGGCTGCAGCGCAAGTTGCCTACACGAATCTGGTAGACGTCTACCTGCTGGCCGGACAACACACCGGGGAGTCAGAAGCACCGTTAAGTTTGGGGGGTGTTTAATGGGGGGCATAAGGCATTTCTGTAGGCAGAGTGCTCTATGATATGC
>VKOC01000009.1:8182910-8222394 GCA_009364415.1 Spea multiplicata | reverse complement strand
GGTCGCACAGGTCGCACACCCCAAAGACCGGCCCTGCTCACACCATAGCAAGGTAATCATACTACATTATTTCTGGCATAAATTCAGTTCAGTATTATTTTTTTTCCTACCAATTTAATTAAAAAAGAATTTTAAAGAAAAATGCTACTAATTTGTACAGTTTGAGTTTCCCCATCAAGAAGGGACAAGTTGCCTTACAGGTTCTTGTTGATGCCCAAGTTGCTCATGCTAGGCATTGTCGAAGAATGTAATGTATTTTCTGAAAAAAATAGTGTGTTTAAATACAACAAAACGTCTGGTGAATTACATTTTTCATATTTTTTTTACAACATTGGGGCCCCTTATATATATATATATATATATATATATATAATATATACATAACAATGCTTCTGGTTTTTTTTAGAAATTGCCTCAGGAAATCGTGTATTCTGATTGCACCAATATGTTTAAATTAATAGGAGTCAACCTAAAAGGATTTTGTAGAAGTAATTTATCTTATTTTAAGAGATAACAGAAAAACAAGGCAGGATTTTCCAATGCAGCTATAATTTCCAATGCAGCCAAATCTTTGCTTCAATAAAAGGGATGGCGGGGGCGCCCGACTACCAAATCTTGGCGATAGCCAGACGGACCGCAGTGCAAATACGAAAGATTAAACAGTGAGCCGGTGTGGCCAGCGTGTCAAGCGGATAGTTTCGGCAGAGGAGGGCTGTCCAAGGGTCAGGATTCAGGTGTACACCTAGAGTTGCACTCAAGCTGTCGAAGAAGTAGGACCAAAGAGACGCAACCTGAGGGCAGGTCCACCATGTGTGCAAAAAGGTCCCCTCCTCGTCGCAACCTCGGAAGCAGAGAGGTGAGAGTGCAGGAAACATTTGATGGAGTCTGGATGGTGTAAGATGCCAGCGCGAGAGGACTTTATAGCAGTTCTCCTGAACCAGGGTGCACGCAGTAACCTTCCAGACATTAATGTAGATCTCCCCCATTCCTCGGACTCAAGTGATTGGCCCAGGTCCGCCTCCCAGCAATGTTCGAACAGAGGTGAGGACGGGAACTTGATCCCCAGCATGTGGTTGTAAAGATGAGAAATCGCACCACGCGGTTTATAGAAGAGCCGGGCGGCTTGTTCAAAAAACGTGGGAACGTATTCTGGGTGAAGCTGCAGAAAAAGGCGGACGAAACGCGAGAGCTGATGAAACCGGAAAATTTCCGGTAGGTAACCGAATACTTATTTTACAGAGGAATTTACCAATGAATTCATTAGAAATCCTACAATGTGATTTCTTGTATTCTTTCCCCCATTCTGTCTCTCATAGTTGAAGTGTACCTATGGTGAAAATTACAGGCCTCTCTCATCTTTGTAAGTGGGAGAACTTGCACAATTGGTAGCTGACTAAATACTTTTTTTCCCCACTTGACAGCAGGGGCTAACATATATAATATATATATATATCATTGATCTTCTTGTTCCAGAGTTCCAGTATGGATGGTCATTAGTGGCTTTTTAGGTAAACATTTGGAACTTAAAGAGATAGTTAACCTGTTAAAAAAAATCTGTAGCTGGCCATCTAACAGCTGAAGGGCTAAGACCCCCTGCCCTTCCCCTCCCCCTTCAGTCTTGGTGGAAATCACATTGCTAGAATAGTCAGCGACTGTCAGCAGGTTTGGTGCACAAATATTTACCTCCTTAGGCTAAACCTCATTTTGCCAGCCCCTTGTATACCACCCATGTGAACGCATCATACACATCCCCCCCTGCATTGACAGAGCCTAAATCTCCAGTCCTCCTCCATTACAAAATGGAGCACCTGGATCCTGGAGGACTTATATATATAAAATCAGCAGCTGCCCAGCATAAGTTTGTTCAGGCGGCAGGATAATTTCTCACTCACTTACACCGCTGCCTCTCTCCTCAATGTTGGGAGACAGCAGCTTAGTTGTTCAGGTGCCCTGTGCTGGCCACCCTCGTACTGCCATTCCCCCATCATCACCACCAGAGTCACTTTGTCCCCTCCTTTACTGTTTCACAACTCTTTTTCTCATCCATGAATTTCAGCTGTAGCAACTGAATAATTGGAAAATCACAAGGAAAACTGAGCATTGAAGGCATAGATCAAATAAATATTACATGGAAAACCTAAAACTGCAGGCATAGATCACAGGTCGCACACCCTAAGGATCAGCCCTGGCATTCTTATTGCATTCACAGGACTTGCCCAGTACTCAGATTGCATCCAAAGATGTCTGGTAGTGTTGGTGGGAAAACAGTGCTATAATCTGCACCATAATAAATTGGTGGAGCAAAATTATGCTAATTATGTGAGTTGAGGCCGTGTGGACAAAGTTTGGGGACAATGTGGTAAATTTTCAAGTAAGTAATTGATAGCTGTAAGAAACTAAAAATACAGCGCTGATATTCCAAAAAGAAAGAAATACTGTGTAAAAGAGAAAAATATAAAATACAGAAAAATAAATTAATATGTAGTGAAATAATAACTTATGTGAAATATAAACCACTACCCCTCAAAAGAATAAACGTAGTTAAAGTAATTAAATCTGAACAAAATATGTGAATTTAAAAAGTAATTACCGGTCTTATATCTATCAATGAGGAGAGATTAAAGAGGAAGATGGGAGATAGTGTTCAATATTTTTACTTATAGTTAGTAAAGCAGCTAGCCCTGAGGATTTAAGGAGTTCCACTTGCTTGGGGAAAATTAGCTAAAAGAAGACAGTGCTGAGACAAAATACAAGTATGAAAACATACATTTTATTAAAAAAAAATATATATATATATATATATATATATATATATATACAGGCAAAAATAAATTAAATTATATACGGTATATATATATATATATATATATATATATATACACACAGGGTCAAAAAATGAATGACAAGTTTTGTACAAAAATGTAAATGTCAAGCAATCATATCACAAAAAAGGAAAAATAAACATGCAACAAAGTTTTAAAAATAGAATTGAGAATAAAACGCACTGTTGAGTTGGTTACGCCTGGCCAGGCTTGGCGCCGTTATGCAGGACGCGTTTCGTTCTAACGACTACTTTAGCTGCAGAAAAGGCGCATGATGCCTTTTTTAAAAAACTTTGTTTGTTGCATGTTTATTTTTCCTTGTTTTTGGACATATTTTTGTGATATGATTGCTTGACATTGACATTTTTGTATAAGCTGTGTCATTCATTATTTCACCCTGTATATATATATATCATTTCATTTATTACCATATTTGCCTGTGTGTGTATATATATATTTTTTTCTTTTCTTTTTTTTTTATAATAAAATATATATTTTTTATTATAAAAAACACAAGAAAAGAAATTATCTATTTTTATAGTTGTATATTGTCTCAGCGCTGTCTTCTTTTAGCTTATTGATTGATTACTGTGCTGTAATCTGTCCATGGATATAATGGAAAAGGCAAGGCTCCAAGTTGCCTGCAGTCACAGGAGCAGAAATACTCCTTACTGCTAGGAGGAGTTACAAATAGAAAAGCCAGGAGATGCGTTGAATATGATAGAGGTGAGTGCACGTGGGGAGTGAGAAAGGTATTAAAACAAATAACTGTATATGGTGAACGGGCAGATGATGTTTAACATTACAAGTCAATACTGAATATTGTTGTTTGGCCTCCAAGTGAAGGCATCATTTAGTGTTAATGGCCAATCTATGTTCCCTTTTTTTTAAAAACCAATAAAAACATTTTACTGAAAAAAGCACAAAGAGCAATAGCTGAAATCCATGCGGTTGCCTCCCAACAGCTTATCTGTCAGTAGCACCGGGTGACTACCAGCCTGTGTACATCCAGCGCTCCTACACCTGTGGCTGTGCTTAGTAATGGACCCAGTGGCACCTCATACATGCCTTTCTGAGTTTTATATGTGAGCCCCTGTGGGCTTCCCTTATTCAGTTCCAGGAGAGGCCATTGTTCCCTTGCAAAAGGCACCCTCAGACAAATACATTTCTAAAAATACATGTATTTAAAAAAAAAGGGGTTTATGAACTGCAACTCCTATCACCCCTCCACTTACAAGCAGAAACACCAGGGATAAAAAAAGAATGCCATACTAATGGGAATGTACCTTTTTATCTTTCTACTTCTTTACTACAATTATGGGATTTAAAGGGGAACTCCACCATCTTGCCCATTTATTTTAATTAAAGCATTATGTAAGTATTATGTACCCGCTTTAAAACTGCTAATCTTACATACTCTTCCTGTTTAACACGAGTACTTGCATATTGAAAGTTCTCTAATATATGTTGTAACAAATATTAATCTCCCAACACAGTGGGGTTCATCTTGAGTAAACCAGTTTCAAGGAATTACACTAGTGGCAAAACCCAAATGTCCAGGAACTGCCTACATCAAAGGGCTATCTCTCTACCAGGTGGGAAAAACAACCAGGAGATACAATCTCTATACATTCTCGTCTACAACAAAATAACTGCAGGAGATTGTATCTGGGCTAATGACAAGCTGAAGATGACAAGTAGCTGGAGACAGGAGATAATATCAACATTCCAGAGAACCACCCTGAATTTGCCCTGAAGACCATCAACTTCACTGTGGGGGAGTTCTTAGGATAAGTGTAGTTAGAGTCATAGAACCTTGTATTTCAGACGCTTCTCAGGATACTCACATACATGTATTTGTTATTTTAATAAACATATTGTCTTAAGCCACTGGTGTAAGTGGAGTTTCATACAAAGAGGAATCGGTAGTATTTAAAGGAAAGCCGGACAGGTTAAGGTTATAAGTCCCGGTATTTAAGGGGCTTTTCAACATATGTACATATGTTGCTTTTCCGGTGTCTACACGTTAAGGTTTGTAAACTATTCTTGATGTGTTTTGTTACTAATATAACATACCATTTTAGCCTCAGGTTCATTTATATATTCCATATTTAAATGGAAGGGTGAGGAAAAGGCAGATATGGTATATTTGGACAGGAAATTATTAATTGGCTGCTGCCAGCCTCAGTTTCAAGGTAAATTTTCAATAATTTGTTTTTCCCAAACAGTGACTGATAAGCAAAGAGCACAAGCCATAAGGTAGTATTAGTGAATTAATTCATTTATGTGAAAAGCCATCATGGTGACAGATCCCCTTTAATCTGAATTTAAACCTCATTGCTTTCTTATTTTAGATAGTATAAGGGCTTTTTCCAGCAATCTCGCGTCTACGTGCTGTACCCTTTCTGTCATCATACTCTGTCTTTCCTCTCTCCACATCTTGTTAATCTCTTCCCTCCCCTACCAAATCCCACCGTACTGCCTACTCCAGCACGGACGCAACTACTTTATGAGCCGTCAGTACCACACCCCTTCCCTGCATAAATACTGTGTGTTGTACAGCTGTGGTTGCAGTTCAATCTCGTCTTGTCTTTGGCATTAGAGGTATGTATCCTGTATGTATCCTGTATTATGCGTAGACTGTCTGTATGAGCTATTTGTTTTCACTTACAGGTGTTTGATTTAATAACATAGGTAAGCAACGGTCAGAGCCAGCAATGCAACCTGTGAGTAAGGAGCAGAAACTTAGAAAGTGGGTTTTCTCAAAGTTATGATCGGTACTTTTGTGTTATATGGGGTTCAATGTACATTTATTGGACTGTAAACCAAGAAACACCCAGTATATACATGGTTTTATGCATGCAAAGTTTGTACTCATGCCTTGTTACTCAAATATTTAACAAGACGGTTAAATGTAGACAAGATAAATTATTGGTAAAAAAAGTGCATTTGTATCAAATTATCTAGCGTTTATTTTGTATTATTATTTCCATTTGTAAAACCTGTCTGTAGAGTAGAACCTCTTTCTTGGAATGTCTCTTTTGTTGTACAACGTTATCTAATCTTTTGATTACCCAGTCTCTTATTTTTCTAAATCCTTCTGTGGGGACATGACATAAAGTTCTGATTTAGTGACATCACATTTGATTTCCCCCCATCTCCAGATACAAAAGAATCCTTCAAAATTAATATAAAGCTATTTTAGTTACGGAATTAGGCTCCTCTTTATCTTCAATGGATCCAACTTAGTATTAGGACCACCAATTTGCGAGATGTCTGCCACCAGTTTCTTCAGTGGTGTCAATATATCTGGGACAGGTTTTAGGTAGCACCTTCCAGGACGCCATTGCCTAGTTCTCCTCTCAGAAGCACAGATGGCACCAGTACAATGTGCTATGTAAGGCTATACCCTCTAGTGTTCATGGCCCAGTTGTGGAGATCAGAGATCTCTATTGTAAGCACCCTATTAAGCAGAGGCACGCCATGGAGGTTGATTACCCAACAGAGTGATCTTCCCGCATTTTTTGCCAGAGATCTTCCGCACCACAATACACCGGTGAGTTTTTTTCAGCTTGCCACCTTTAGTAAGCGTACCCACTTTTTCAAAAAAGGTTTTTAGGGGGTGCGTCATTTTCTGTTTACATTACTTTACCATTGATGTATTTGAAAACGACTTTTTGATTTACCCTACCGTACTTTCTTTTGCAGTAGTTTTCTTATTTACCATTTCTGCTCACCTGATTTCTTTTTTTATGGCATTATAAGACTCATACCGCTAAAAGGCTGTTTTGTCAATTCTAACAGAAAAAAGTCATTTTTAAAACAGGAAGGATGTTGATCCAAAAGTTACTTTTCCTTGCCTTACTTCGTAATGAACTTATTATTTGGCGTATGAATGGTTCGTTTCTTGTGTGCTAAGAGTTTAGAAACCCACATTCAGAAACAGAAATTAGTTGCGTTACAGCTAAACATTACTACAGAAAGTGGAAAAATGTTTGTCATGGCCACATAAAGATAATGTTGTGAAATACACATTGATGTCAAGGATGTCACCAAATAAGTATTTATTTAGATAAAAAATCTGAATATGTATAGCTTGGAGGAAAGAAGGAGGTTCAGTGGCTTAGATGTAATGTAAGGAAGTTTTGTTTTACTGAGATTTATATAAGTGGAACAGCCTCCCAGCAGAAGTGGTAGATGCAAATACAGCGGGGGCATTTAAAAATGCACATGATAAGAATAAAGCTATCCGGAACCTGAGATGATACTAAGTAGTGATTAAGGACTGAATCCTTACATCATGAAAACTGGGTAGACTAGATGAGCCAAATGATTCTTATCTTTGCCTCTGTCCAGTTAAGAGATGTGAACTTTTTAAACACTAGAGCTATTTCAAAGTATGTTACATAGTTAATCAAGTTGGAAAATGGCATAAAGTCCATCTAGTAGAACAACAGGTTATTAATCCAGAAGAACTCAGTGGTATATTGTGGTGCGTCAGCCCTCTGGCACAAAACATGGTCGAAGATCACTCTATTGGGTAATCAACCTTCATGTTGCCACTCTACTCAATAGGGTGCTTAAAAGAGAGATCTCTGATCTATTTAGCTTTTTTCCCAATAATCATTTGAGTGTAATTTTAAAAATATAATTTTTATGTTAAAAGAATGTAAAAGACATACACTGAAACTTATACCATTGCCTATTGAGTGTTTCATTGGAATATGTGTATTGTTTATATTAGGGAATTTTGAGTCAAGAAAAACTAGATGGTTCTTATCTGCTGTCAGAATCTATGTTTCAGTTCTTCTGTTGCCTTCCACTCATCTGATGACTTTGTTTCTTAACAATAGGGAACATGGCATTTAATGAAGATTACAGTTCACTGGTTCGGGGTATCGCATGCCTGGATTTCACAGGAAACTGCGTACCCTGCAAATTGCTTCTTAATGGAGACTCTGCATTTCCTATTGTTGTGACTCCTGCAAAAGATGTTCTCATAGCTGCATCTCGGTATGGGAAGGGTAGACTGGTGGTTTTGGCTCATAAGTCCTATTTGATGAGCCCCCAGTTTACAGGCTTCTTGCAGAATGCAGTGTCCTGGCTAAGTCCATCCCCTGGAGCAGTAATTGGAGTCCACAACAGTTTGGAACCTCTGGCAAATAATCTCTCTGCTTCAGGATGGAATGTCCAAACAACTCCTGGTCTCATGCAGGGTCTTGGAGTCCTATGCACTACTGGCTATGATGACAATCAAGCTAAGGAGATAATATCCTTCTTGCATGAAGGTGGAGGTCTGCTAATTGGAGCAGAGGCCTGGCACTGGGCAAACAGCTACAGCAGTGACAATGTTTTGCAAAATTTTCCTGGAAACAAAATAGTATCAGTGTCTGGTATTTACTTTACTGGTAAATATGGAGAGAAAGGAAAATTTAGTGTTAGTGAAAGTATACCGTGGAGCTCATTGTACACAGAGTAAGTATATGCGCATTCATTTCTTAAATACTGTTACACAAACAATTAAGGTATATTTACTCTTAGTTAGTGATTGATATCTAAATACTGTTATTATGTAATTTTTGTTACATCATTCTTGTTTCTGGATTTTGAATATCATTTACTGATCTTTAGGTTTTAAATTTAGTTTTGATTCTTTATTTAACCTTTCACACCTACCAACTGGTGTAATGTAGACATTGTTTAAATTAACATCCACACTAACATACATACATACATATAACCAATGATAACACCACAGACTCGCACATGCTCACACTATACACTACTACATGCTCACTGTAATGACATACAGTAACACATTCATGCTAACACCATACACTAACATGCATACTCTATTACTGTACAATAACATGCACTCACTCTGACATCATACACTAAGCGTGCATACATATAGACAAACACACACAACATCAGTGCTGCCACTCAACTACTGCGGGGTCACGTAACACAGCCATATCTCCATAACTCACGTGTTCTTTTTCTTTCAATAAACCAAACCAGGACCAATATCTCTAACTAATAAAAGCAGTCTGCAGTTATGACAGTCTGCAGACAGTTATGACTAATTTTTTTATTTAGTAGGTATATGAAAAGGCATAGCTTTCTACTAGTCATTGCACACTGGACCACACTAACTAAATAATTTACCAAAGCAAACAGAGATACCACAAATCACAAAGGAGTGAATATGATCTATAAATCACTTCTCTTGATTAGTGAGGTTGATTGTGCTTCATGCCTCCCTGACATGATCTCTTCAGCTATTTTAGGCCACTAACACAGAATATACTCCCTTGGCTATGATTAGGTTAAAAATCTGAACTTTTTTTTGGTAAATTGGATGCAAAACTGTAAGTGGAGTTATTTTCTTAGGGCACACTTAAGTATTGTAATTGTATAATAATATTAATAATAGTCAATTAATACTCCCAGCATAGTCTCTATGTGGGATCAGCCAAAGAGTTTTGTGTGTTCTTTAGCTTTAACTTTTGTACCCAATGTACCCACATTTAGCAGGGCTATTCCAAACTCTAGCAGGATATTCCCAATATATAGGTTATAATGTATAATTAAAAACAATAATTAAAATCTTTATAACCTTTATAATCATGATGCTAAAAAATGCCCATCTCAATAAAATTCATTAGACATGACTTTAAGATATAACTCTCATGTCACTTGAATGTGAAACCTCCTAAAGAGTTGCTGGTGATTCTACTTCATTGTAAGCTTTTTACTATTCTGCATTCACTTAGTACAGCTAAAGGATTGGTTTTTTACATGTAGTCTGTGGAGTTATTATTACTGTATTATCAGAGTGTCTTCTCTTACAGTGTCAACTTTTCCCAGGATTTGGAGCATCTTTGTAAAGGTGTGCCCCAGTTAGACATCAGCGGTTCAAGTGTCCCCTCAGAGCTTCTGCTTCATGGACCTTTGGCATTTCCAGTTGGATTGAGCAACAGCAATCAGTGTTTTTTTGCTGCTACATATTATGGAAGAGGACGTGTGGTTGTGGGGACACATGAAGGTTACCTAGCTAAACCAGAGCTCAAAACATTCATGCTGAATGCCATATCATGGCTGGGCATAGGGAGAAAGGGAATTATTGGCATTCATCAGGATCAGGCTTCATTTGCTAAAATCCTGAAGCAAGAGGGTATCAATTGTGAAATATCGAACTTAGTTCCAGGCCTCAGTGTGTATTGTTGTGAGTCATACAGTGACACTGAGGCAGCAAGCATCCAGCGGTTTGTAGCGGAGGGAGGAGGCCTCCTCATTGCCGGCCATGCATGGTATTGGTCTTATGGAAAGTCAGGACAAAATGTACTTACCAATTACCCAGGAAATAAAATTCTGAATAAGTTTGGAATTAGCATCCTTGAGAAGACTGTCCCTCAAGGTATCTATAAGACATTAGACCCTGCGGGTGCTGCAAGCTGCTATCACTTCCCCAAAGCATTCTGCCAACTGCAGAAGGACTTAGAAAGTGGGGTAGAAATAAAACCCCCTCTGAGCTCCTGGATGCAGAAGCTCAGACAAGATGCTTCCAGATTCATGAAGCTGCCAGCCAGCCCTCTCATTTCTTCCCAGCAGGAAAAGTTTGCTTGTCTTGTGCGAAGTATGATCCCCTGTGTTAGTAAAGAATGCCCCGTGACAAGTAACTCTAAAGAGGCTTTAATTCTTTGTTTGGCTCAGGATGTCTGCTGCCAGAATCTAGGGGACAAGCAGACACTGGACGACCTTTCTTTTCAGCATCAACCCTCAGTTACTGTGCATATAGATGCTACAAATCCAGGTAACATTTTACTACATTTGCATAAAAAGTAGTGTCTGCTGTAGTGATAATAATAATACGTTGGTGGTATGTATTCAAAGCGATTATGGTGCAAACTTTGGGAAGTGGTTTTACTACTACAACATCCAACTGGTTGCTATGCTGATATGTCACATTTTCATACTTTGCACTGAAATCACTTTTTATACGGTGTCCTCCTCACTTTTGGAGGTTTTGGCACACATTTCCATTACATAGCTCGTTTGTGTCACTTTGAGACATACATATGTAGTAATGTTGATATTCTTTACCAGGTGAGGATGCATGGAGAAGCACTGGACTGTATCTGCCTCCTGGAAAAACAGCAGTTATTATGTTTCCAACATCAGCTGTTGGGCAAGGTCTTCAGGTAATAACTCCAAACAATATCAGATGGGGCTGCAACTGGCATACTGCACTGAAGAGAGAAGGAGAGAGGGTTCCTGGGTTACTTGACAGGACTGAGAACCTTTTCCTATTGAGGTTAAAGTAGACACTTAGCTGTTTTCAAGGGCATTTCAAGTCGTGTAACATAATTGTAAAATGGCTTTCTAATGATCATTTAGCTATCTAAACTTAAATTCAGATTAGTGAACACAACCTGCCATTGGAACACAGAAGTGATGGCTTCTGATAAAGGTCCTCTGTACGCCTATGAGTACATTAAAAATCAACCGTTTCCAACTACAATAGCCATTTACAACATGAACAATGTCTACACTGTATTTCTGATCCATTTCTAATGGACAATATTTATGTTTCTTTCAAACTGAAGGAAATTTCTAAGTGACCCCAGACTTCTAAATGGTAGCATAAATAAATGCATGGTGAAGAAGACGAAAGGAACATCTTGAGTTTTTGAATGTAGTGTAATGAAAGCTTGTAGGACTAGAAAGGAGGATTGGAGCTGGAGTGGAACAGACTTCAAAGAAATGGGAGGAGGATGGAGAGTAAGGTTACAAAAGCCTGGGGTCGAGGAGTTAAAAAATCTTTGTGGGTAAAAAGATTAGTATTAGGCAAGAATTGGGTTAATGGAAGGGATTTGAGACAGCATGGAAGCAAAGATGAAACAATAATGGTGGGAGGCAGATAAAATAGTGATGTACAAGATTACAAAAATTTGTTTTACAGATATGTTTCATTTGCAATCAGGGTAGGTAGCAATCTTTAAAGCTTGGATCAATACAATTGATTTACATCAAAAGTCAAAGTGATCCTGAAAAGATCATTTTATTACTCTACTGTATTATTTTCAGTGTATTTTCATAGAATTAAAGTGAATTTCCTTTAACAATTGTTCTGTAGCATGATAATTAATCAATAGAAAGTTCCCTGTTACATTAAATTTTCCTTACTTATTGTTGAAACAATAAGTAAGGACAGGGCCTGAGAAGTTTATGGTGTTCTGTGTCTGCCAAGGGTCTTGAAAATATTTAGTTGAGCTTTTTTTTTTAGTTTTCCGTTATTGGAAAATATTTTTATATTTATAGAGCACGAGTTTATATTGGCTAAATTTTAGTCGCCCCTAATACATTGTGCCTGTCTTAATAATTGTGGTGTTATCTAGGTGCAGGTTGGTTGTCAAACAGATGACCTAAGCTCTGCAGACAAGTATTGTAGAGCCCCTCTGGTCGTGAACAAAATGTGTGTTCTTGGTGAGAAGATTCAGATATCTTGTGTTTGGGGTGGACTCCTGTACATCATTGTCAAAGCTGAGAGCAAGCTGGGAATGATCCCTGTTACAGTGTATGGAGCAGAACCAGCCGCAACATACATAAAAGGTAAGTCCGGAACTATGATGTTTTGCTATGTATATAAACCAGAAAAAATCCAAATTAGGTTCTAAACAGCATCTGTTATTTTGTTGGTAAAAGTCTGGTTCTACTGATTAAGCCTTAATGTCACTAGTTGATTGCAATTAGTATAACTGCTTCTCGTTTACGGCAGGGGTTTTCAAAACAGTTTACACTAAGTAATATGCTTTTTTAGATACATGTGAAGACCCCCTTGTTCTTCTCCTCTCGAACATTGCCAGACCAAGAGAAAACAGTTTTTAGTCAAGTCTCATATCATTACCTTCCATTATTGTGTGGTGAACAATTTATAGGGGAGGATGGCTCATTGGACTTATTTTGTGTTATAACTTCCTGAGTAATGTTGTTTTATGCATTTTTCTTTTTGTATGTTATTTTTGGGGGGAATATTGGTTTTGTTATTTAATGCTGCTTGCAAACAATTTTCTAGAGTTTTGTTCAGCCAATGATATATACCAGAAGCCAATGTTATATATCAGAACATCTAATGAGTATTATAGTATCCAACAAAACCAAGCAGTGTATCATCCTCAAATGAGGAACTGCAAAAGCTAAGATAAACTAGAATATGCAGAAGGGATTAGCAATTAGTAATACATACATGTATTTGTGAATCATGACATATTGATATTGTATAGACTTGTTGATAACAACTTTCTTCTACTTTGTTGATAACAACTTTCTTCTGCTTTGTTGATAACAACTTTCTTCTGCTTTGTTGCAAAGTATATCATTTTTTGTTGGCTGCAATATCTTCTGGTGTCCCTGACAAGTTTCTGTTTTGTGGAATCATCATGAAATAACTCCTGTCACCTTGGCCTGTTGATATAAGAGTCCAACATATTCTTTCTTTCAGGCAAGACCAACCTTACATGCTGGAGGGAAAACATCCGTAATCTCCGACCTCCATGGGCTGAGTTAATTGCGGAAAATATCATACTGACAGTACCATCAGAGTCAATACGCGCATTAGATGACCCAGAATCTCTATTGTCCCTTTGGGATACTTTTATGGAAGCTATAACTGAGCTTGCAGCGACTCCTAAAAAGTGTTTGCGCCCTGAGAGAATTGTCACAGATGTACAGATCTCAGCTGGTAAATCCTCATTTAATCCACTATATACCACGTCTAAATGCAAAGATATATAAGATGCACTGCAAAATATATTTTTCCAAAATGTCTTCTCAATAGATTCTCAAAGATAGATTACAATCACAAGCAGTGTTGTCATTACAATTATTTCTTCTGTGTGAGCACTGGCAATGCAGTTTGGACATTTAGTTTGTCATCTGTATTTGAAGCTTGGGTATTCCTAGTGTATTGAGTTCTATGACACCCTTTGTTTATGCTTAGATGCACAGCAGCTTTGTAGGGGCTACCTTAAGTTAACCCTCTCTGCTGTGTTGGGTGTCTTGAATAGATTGTTGTTTGAGTGTTGTTTTTTTTATTGGTATAGGTTGGATGCATTCTGGGTACCCCATCATGTGCCACATGGAATCTGCAAAGGCATTGACTAACCTTGAGAGCATCAAGAAATCAGGCCTATGGGGACCCATACATGAGCTTGGTCATAATCAGCAGAGAGGTTATTGGGAGTTCCCCCCACATACCACAGAAGCCACATGTAACCTATGGTCTGTTTATGTACATGAGACCGTCCTGGGAATCCCACGAGATCAAGCTCATGATTCCCTACAGCCAAAAAGCAGAGATGAACGAATCAAAGCCTATCTGAAAAATGGAGCTATCTTAGACCAATGGTCTGTGTGGACTGCACTGGAAACTTATCTTCAGGTATCTGTCAGCAAGAGTCAGCATTAAGACAATGTAAAAGTGTGCAGTGTGAGTGTTGTTACACAGATAGTATTTGACACTATGTGATCGCCACATAGGCAAGTCAGACAGCAGACCACATTTAGGATACATATCTGAATACCTGGGACCTCTCCAGGTTTCGACTAAGGACCGTTTCTCTGGGTCTCCAGGTCACTACGGGGAAACTGTAGCAGCGTCGCTGCCCTCCCCACTCCCTGCCCACTTCCTCATTAAAAATATTGTGTGTCCCGAGTGCTCTGCAGCCCTGTTGTCACAATAATGTGCACAGAAACAGCAGAATATGGATTTATACATTAAATTGTGTAAATACCATATTCACTTTTTTACTGCCCGAGTACTGGTCCCATGTTACATTATATGCACATGCAGCACAGTCAATCATATAAATACATTACATACATTTTCACAAACCATGTATTTATTTTAATTTTTTTTTGGTATTTGGCATTAGAGTTATACTGCAAAAAGTAAAGCAGTGAGAATGTACCCCCAAAAATGACTATACTGCCGAACCAGACAGCATAATTTACTATGCAAATTATTATTAGATAATTTTCAGCATATCTTCATGGGCGGCATCAGGCCCAGGCTGGCCATCTGGCACACCAGGCAAATGCTTTGTGGGCTGCTGGCCGATAAAAGCCACACACTAACCTGTTATGCTTAACCAGTGGCAGGGCACGTGCTCCATGCAGCGGCTACGTGAGCAAAAAACATAGCATGCAGCTGCACATATCCAGCCGTCAGCCACACTTACATCATCAGACAGCCACTGGCCTTAAAGTGCCATGGCTGCCCAGTCAATACCCGTCCGGCCCTGGACTGCACCATAATATTTGTTGTTCTCAGAGTAAAATAAATTAGGATCCCTCACATCATCACAGGTGGCCGTGTTTGTTCCTGGTGGTAGGTTCTAAGGTGTCATAAATCCATGATTTACAGAAGACTCTGTTATAAGTCATTTGTTTTTGTCTTATTTCAGTTACAAGAGGGCTTTGGCTGGGACCCGTTTAAACGTGTTTTCTCAGAGTATCAAACTTTCTCGAATGTCACCAAGGACAAAAATGAGAAGATGAATCTGTGGGTGGAGACATTCTCTCGAGCAGTGAATAGAAACCTCGTCCCGTTTTTCCAGGCCTGGGGATGGCCTATTGAGGATAAAACCTACAACAAATTGGCCTCCTTAACTGAGTGGGAGAATGACCCCATGAAGTCGTATACAGCAGGAATCAAAGCATAAAAACCTAAAGCCTAAACAGAAACATATCTCTAGCTAATGCCAATACAATTGATTTAGTTAATATTCTGATTCTTTGTAAAATTATACAACTGGCTAATCAACAAGTACAAATTGTCAATCAACTACATTAGTAGTACATTTAAAAATAAATTGCTAATTTTTTTGATTAAAAGCTAAAAATGAATTTAAGGTATTCTTCAAAATAAAATTTTCAACAGCAAATAAAAATAAAAATTGAAGGCTTAAGAAAGAGTGTCCCTTGAGGTCAAGAGGTACCCTGGGTTGCGCAGGGTGTGCGTTTCACTTGTTAAATAGTGTTTTGCCTGTTTGAGTCTCTCATTGGAGTGCCCAGTACTGAATGTTACTAGCCCTTGACTATTGGCCCATAAATGAAGCAGCCTTTCAGGGAGGCAACATGTACTGTCCAGTCCTGCCCAACAAATATAAACTAAACCAGACTGCAGAGAAAAAAAACCCATGAAAAGGGCAAAAAGCATCCAGACAGCAAGTATACTGTACAATGCCTAGCCTTCTTGTTACTTTATACACCCTAGCAATGTTTGTAGCCATTTGAGAACCTTGGTACTATGCACCCAACCTCCACACCTTTTGGGCTCCTCCGCCTAGTAGGTCTGAAGCAAAGAAGCAATGGCTTTTCCAAATATCATGTTTTCAAGAGCAAGAAAGGGCACATGCAATTTGGAATCTAAAATTAGCAATTAACTAGCGTTAACCATCCTGGAAAAGGCAGGGTTTGCCTGTCTAAACTGAAATGTGCAGATCAAAACATAAAAAATCAATACCTTTAACTCCTCAATACAATAACTGCTCGATAAGACAATTGGCAGATAGATATGTCAATTCCAGATCATTAAAATAATAAACTTCACTCTAACACTAAAGACTTATACTAAAGACATACACTGTTTAGCAACGCAGCTCATACCCGGTGTGTAAGCAAATACCCTATGTGACAAACAACAGTATTCAGCAGCAGTGCCCAAACATGCACTCAATGTCCAGGTGATCTCTCAGGTGGGGAGGGCCCTCCAGTTGCCAACGGAGAACATATTGCCAACGAGAGACCACACAATTCATAACAATACACATGGCATGTCTGATATCTCTAGAAATGCTTGGTGCTTAGCACTCTTCCCACCTATTTATTTATTTACCATTGCTTGAACTCCAGTGTTGCCTGGAAGATGGCTGAAAAAAAATGGAGCACTGAGCATTTCCAGAGACTCACACGGTAAGCGCTGGAGTCCAAAGTTACAGCTCCGCTTACATTTATAATAATGTAATATAATAATATATCGTAGCCTGCTACAGAGTCATATTAAATGTAGAATAAAGCAAAATAACTCCCATAATTTCAATTGAACTCATAGAAAGCAATTGTTTTTTTACAATGATTAAAATGCAGTTAAGTTCACAGAAGTCTTGCTAAAATTCCTATAACTTAAAACTTTTATGGTATTGACTGAAATGCAAGTGTTAAAATGGATACAGAGAATCTCAAACAAATACCGTGCTGGTCCCGCACTCCTTTACGTTACTTTTTATATTGAGTGAATAAATATTCCAATATATCGTTTAGCCACTAGGTGTCACAAAAGGAAAATCAACACTCACTGGCCACATTTTTGCCTTCAAACTGCCTTCATTCTTCATGATACTTTCTACAATGTGCTGGAAACCTTCCTCAGAGATTTTGGTTCATATGGACATGATGGCATCACGCAGTTGCTGCAGATTTGTCGGCTGCACATCCATGATGCGGATCACCCGCACCCCAAAGGTGCTCTATCAGATTGAGATCTGGTGACTGTGGAAGCCATTGGAGTACATTGAACTCCTTGTCATGTTCAAGAGACTAGTTTGAGATGATATGAGCTTTGTGACATGGTTCATTATCCTGCTGGAAGTAGGAAGGGATGGACATGGTCAGCAACAGTACCCAGGTAGGCTGTTGTGTTTAAACAATGCTCAAATGGTACTAAGGGGCCCAAAGTGTGCCAAGACAATGTCCCCCACACCATTACACCACCACTTGCCTGAACCGTTGATACAAGGCAGGGTGGATCCATGCTTTAATGTTGTTTATGCCAGTCTGACCCTGCCATCTGGATGTCGCAGCTGGAATCGAGACTCATCAGACCAGGCAACGTTCTTCTAGTCTTCCATTGTCCAATTTTGGTGAGCCTGTGCAAATTGTAGCCTCAGTTTCCTGTTCTCAGCCGACAGGATTGGCATCTTGGGGTGGTCTGCTGCTGCTGTAATCCATCTGCTTCAAGGTTTGACGTGCTGTGCGTTTAGAGATGGTATTCTGCATACTTTGGTTGTAACGAGTGGTTATTTGAGTTACTGTTGCCTTTCTGTCATCTCAAACCAGTCTGTCCATTCTCCTCTGACCTCTGACATCAACAAGGCATTTAATTAATACATTTGTATTTTGTATTTTTCCATCTACTTTGAATGTGGTTATAAAGGCATAACCCATATTAAAGTACACAATGGGGTCCAGAGCATGTATGTAAAAGAAAATATACTTAGAGTAAAGCTCGGCCTTTTATTTCCACCACCAAACATGGAACACTCAAAAGACACAAAACATCCTCAAAAGATGAACTGACGTGCTGGCGTCATGCTGTCATATGTTCACTCTCGCAAAGCAAGCATACGTAAACGGGGGAATAGTTGTGTTGCAACTCTGCCCTTACTCAAGTGTGACCTTAAGGTGAATTTCCTTACAATGGGGTATGCCTGTATGTCTTTTAGAACATGTCTCTCTACAATACAGTGTAATATACCATTCAGCCACTAGGGGTCACAAAAGTCGAATATAACGGTATATCATCTTTTTATTTATTAAGCACCAAGCCTATTACACAGCGCTGCACAATTTTAGTAGGGCAGTTAACACACATCACAAACATACATTAATGCATACACACACCAAGAGAAGAGAACCCTGCCCATGAGCTTGCCATTCAACAGGAA
Organism: Spea multiplicata; assembly: GCA_009364415.1. Lineage (NCBI taxonomy): Eukaryota > Metazoa > Chordata > Amphibia > Anura > Pelobatidae > Spea > Spea multiplicata. The sequence goes on along the minus strand of VKOC01000009.1, from coordinate 8,203,844 downwards.
TAGTATGGGTAATTAAAGCAAAAGGAAAGATGCAACAAGGAAGTAGTAGCTCTCTTGTAGCAATAAATACAGGCTTACCCCACTATTCTAAAGAGTTTCTATGGAACATTTCATAAGCCAAAATAGCTTGCTTAAGTGAAAAATGTTAGATACCTGTATATATATATTATATATATATATATATATATATATATACATACCTGTATGTCCAGTGGACTTCCACATTTTTCACTGACCTTATCATAATACCTTCAATAAAATGTCTCAGTCTCAATCATCCAGCCTGACACACTAACAAAAGTCTATAGAGGAAATTATTTTATTAGATAAGTAGGACATTAGCATTAGCTCAATGTGGTGTTTGAACAGAGAAAGTCACCCAAAATATCACATGGCTTTCCACATGTATTTCTGTTCTAAGAAAATTTTATAAAGATCTGGAATTTAGTGGGAAGGTCACTCTACCCCAGATAACATTCTGCCCCCAGGGATGGTGCCTTTAATGAGGACCCCAACTTTCATGCTCCAGCAAATATGGTTATGGTAGAACATGAGATAATGTTTGCTTAACTCTTGTATGTACTGGTATTTCGCTGCTCACACCATAGCAAGGTAATCATACTACATTATTTCTGGCATAAGTTCAGTTTTAATGGGAAATATTTTTTTTCCTACCATTTTAAATAAAAAAATATAAAGAAAAGTAAAGTGCTACTAATTTGTACAATTTGAGCTTCCCCATCAAGTAGGGACAAGTTGCCTTACAGGTTCTTGTTGATGCCCAAGTTGCTCATGCTAGTCGTTGTCGAAGTATGTAATGTATTTTCTGAAATAAAGAAAAAAAAGTTTTCCAAATGGCTAGTGTATTTTAAATAGTGTGTTTAAATACAACAATTTTTAAATACAAAAATCTGGTGAATTACATTTTTCATAATTTTTTACAACATTGGGGCCGCTTATGTATATATCATATACATACATAACAATGCTTCTGTTTTTTTTTTAAATTGCCTCAGGAAATCATGTATACTGATTGCACCAACCTAAAAGGATTTTAAATGCCTCTTTGTTCCAGACAACATAACGGAATTTATCAACAACATACGTCTTTGCTGTCTTGCTGTATGTGCTGCTGTCTCCTGTCCTAATTTCAATATATGGCTTACCTGTTCCCTCCCTAACTACCTCCCACATGCCTCCAGCAAGAAGATAACCACCCTACTGGGTGTCAATGTCACATCCCATCCCTTTATAAAACACCTGTGTCTCTGTGTTTCTCAAAGCGCTCACTGCAGCTCCATCTCCTCTTTTCTTCTGCATTACTGACCGACAGCAACAGGTATGTAACCCATGTTACCGCTTTCACTGTCTGCATCACTGCTGTTTCCACCTTACTCTTTATGGACCTCCGTAATACAGCTAGGGTATCCCCAGAACTGGGAATGGAAATAGCACTGGGATGTTTGGAAGATAGCTGTGGCTATCAAACCATTGGGGGATCATGCAGGATTTTGTGGTAGGGATGATATCGAATGCTATATGTGTTTTAGCATATACATTATCTTGCAACTATGGCATTTTTATCTAAAAGAGAAGGTTTGCAGATTAGAAAACTATTCTTGTAAGCGAAACGTGCCAGAGATGGCCCATCATAATGCATAATGAAGCTGGTGAGTTGGAACCAAAACTCTCCTGGAAACTCACCAGTAGATTGTTTTAGCAATAAAACCTCCAATATCACAAATACAGTACATAATAACACTATTAATCTTTAAAGGAGACGGAATTATTAAAACAAGAAAACCAAACATTTCTATAATAGATCATCTGTATCAATTGTACAGCACTGCAAAATATGAATGTGCTATATAAATCAATACGTAATTATAACATACAAGTATATATTTAATGATCCGTTCGTTTAGAGACAGTATGGTGCTTATTCCAACCCAGTGGAAGGGCAAGTGTTTTACATTACATTCTTTTTATAGAGTGTTATTACAATAGGGATGAGTGAAAAAAACAATGTTTAAATTGACAATATACTGAATTGACAAATCCATTAACATACATTAAGACATACTGATACAGAAAGAGAAGAGGGCTCTACTCTTCTGAGCTTACGATCGATTAGGAGGTTAAGGGGCACGAGCCAGAAGTTAACATTGTTATAACTGTGTATCTGGTTCCCAAGTGAGCATTCTTTTGTTTAAAATATATACCGGTACATATTTATCAGAGTAGTCAACCTATGCTAAGGATATTAAAGAAGGTTGGGACACTGGGTTTAATATGCTTATATCTCTTTATATACTAGACAGGCAGTCTCTACCTCTTACATTGCTGTACCTTGTACACAAAAAATGCTACTGAAATGGTCAAACTATTTGTTTATTCAGATACTTAACATGTGAAATATTTTGGTATTGTGTTATGAATGCACTTCACCATGTGCAATTAAGACCATACGAAATATTTTGTTCTCGGATATAAAGAAATCTAGCTAGCTGGCATAGCAGTTTATTTGCAGCTGTGAGGTTTCCTGTAATTATTTCTTACAATTATCATTGTACTTGTTAAGCTTTCAGACTATTGCAATTTTAGTTGTAGTCAGTGTTTAGTATTCAGTATCACCCTGAATGTCTAAAATGATGGCTACTTTTGTCATCTTATTAATAACCAGGAATGAATGCCATGTTATATATATTATGTTATTATATATATATATATAATGTCATTGATTTGCTTGAAGAGCCTCATGTTTGCAAAGAGTTCCAGTATGGATGGTCATTAGTGGCTTTTGGAACTTAAAGAGATATTTAACCTGTTAAAAAAATCTGTAGCTGGCCATCTAACAGCTGATTGGCTAAGACCAAGTCAGCTGAAACAGGAAGCCAAAGAAGTAATGTCCTCTCATTGTTCCAAATCAATTTAAATCTCCCTTTAGTCTTGGTGGAAATCACATTGCTAGAATAGTCAGTGACTGTCAGTAGGTTTGGTGCACAAATATTTACCTCCTTAGGCTAAACCTCATTTTGCCAGCCCCTTGTATACCACCCGCATCATACACATGTCCCCCCTGCATTGACAGAGCCTAAATCTCCAGTCCTCCTCCATTAAAAAATGGAGCACCTGGATCCTGGAGGACTATAATATATAAAATCAGCAGCTGCCCGGCATAAGTTTGTTCAGGCGGCAGGAGAATTTCTCACTCACTTACACCGCTGCCTCTCTCTTTTGGGAGACAGCAGCTTAGGTGTTCAGGTGCCCTGTGCTGGCCACCCTCGTACTGCCATTCCCCCATCATCACCACCAGAGTCCCTTTGTCCCCTCCTTTACTGTTTCACAACTCTCTTTTTCTCATCCATGAAGTTCAGGTGTAGATCAAATATACAACACATGGAAACATAGCATTGCAGGTATAGAGCAACTGAATAACTGGAAAACCACAAGGAAAACTCAGCATTGAAGGCATAAATCAAATAAAAAATACATGGAAAATCGAAAATTGCAGACATAGATCACAGGTCACACACCCTAAGGATAAGCCATGGCATTCTTATTGCAAACATAGGACTTGCCCAGTACTCAGATTGCATCCACAGGACTTGTCCAGCATGCAGATTGCACACATGTGACTTGCCCCAGCTCCCAGACTGCATCAACTGGAATTGCCTATCCCCTAGATTACATTTGAAGGATTTGCTCCAGCACCCAGATTGCACATGTAGGACTTGACTCAGCCAGGGGCATAACTAGAAACCACAGGGCGCTGGGGTGAAAATTGCCCTGGGGCCCCCCAACTTCACCAACAAAATGTTACACAGTACCACCTTTGCCCCAAACAGCTTGTGAGTGCCTCTGCCCCAAGCAGCTTATCAGTGCCATCCTAACCCCAAAGAGTATATTTGTGCCATCTTTGCCCCTAGCTTTGTATGTGCATTTTTTGCTCCTTGCCCCCCTTCCAGCATAGTCTCTGGCACACATATGTAAACATACTTACAGAAATTACACACACTTACTCATACTCCCTAACACACACACACGTGTACACATTAATTTTCCCCAGATCCCAGATTGCATCCACAGGACTTGCCTAGCACCCAGGTTAAATCCGCAGGTCTTGTCTAGTACTCAGATTAAACAAATAGGACTTGCCCCAGCACCCATATTGCACACAGAAGAATTTGTCCCAGCAACCAGATTGCACACAGACACAGGACTTGCCCAGATTGCATCCACATGATTTACCCTAGCACCCAGATCACAAAGAGACAAAGGACTTGCCCAGATTGCATCAACAAGATTTACCCGTCACTTAGATTGCACCCACAGTGGCCTCCTCTCAGTCTCGGGTCTCCTCTCAGTCAGGGCTCCTATCATACTGGCTCATATGCACTCTTTATTCATTATATACCCTTTAGGCCCAAAACAGTAACAGTAATGGATAGACTGTGAGAAGATAAACATATACTCTACTCTTAAAGATGCCTGCCCATAAAAACATACTCCTTCACATAAACACATAGATACACATGCACACTCATGTTTGCCTGTACACATAAACATCCTAGCTTACAATGTCCCTTGCATCAACACACTTGCCTGTCTTAGACATTTGTGCCCTAACATACAAACAGTTTCTCATTACCCCCTTTATCTCTCCCCTTTTCTTTGAAATCTCCCGTTTCTCATTATCTCTTCCATTTATATGTATCTTTCTTTCTCTTTCTATTTATCTCTCCCCTTTCTCGTTATCTTTCTTTTTCTCTTCTCCCTACTCCTCTCTTTTCTCTTTTTTTCTCCGCTTCACTTTGATCCCCCATTCTCATTATCTCTCCCCTTTCTTTTTCCCCTTGAGCGGAATCTGCAGTGTCTTCTTGTGCCAAACAGGAGGTGCCCTCAAATCGCTGTAGGCCACCATCTACCTTGCCTATAGGTAGCGCCAGCCCTCTGTCAGCAATCCAATAACTGTATGCTGTCAGTGCTGGTCACTCAGCAGAAGATGGTTGTAAATTCCAAGCAGCTTTCTCAAAATTCTTCAGGAATAGTAAAATGAATTATGGTAGAAAGGCAAATAACAGAGGTTTGTTAAGATACCATTTTTTCCTAAATTTACATTAGTGCATAACTAATAAAGCTGATAAAATGTGCTCCATTAATGTCGCCTAAGTCCTTGTCATAGTAGACACTCTGCAAGCAAAACACACATAAAAGCTTTTTTTAAAATCAAACTAAACTATGGGGCTGTTGCTCTTCCGTCCATGTTATCAGCTACCTTTGACTGATATAATCACTTTGTTTCATAACAATAGGAGAAATGGCATTTAATGAAGATTATCGTTCACTGGTTCGGGGTATCACAAGCCTGGACTTCACAGGAGACAGTGATCCCTGCAAACTACTTCTTACTGGAGATTCTGCATTCCCTGTGCTTGTGACTCCTGCAGGAGATGTACTAATAGCTGCATCTCGGTATGGGAAGGGCCGGGTAGTGGTTTTGGCCCACGAGTCATATTTGAAGAATCCCCAATTTGCACACTTCTTACAGAATGCAGTGTCCTGGTTGAATCCATCCCCTGGAGCAGTAATTGGAGTTGACAATAGCCTAGAAACTTTGGCAAAGAGTCTTTCTGCATCAGGATGCAGTGTCCAAACCACCTATGATCTCAAGCAGGGCATAGGTGTTCTATGCACTATTCACAATAATGACAGCCAGACTGAAGACATTATAGCCTTTCTGCGGGAGGGTGGAGGTCTGCTAATTGGAGCGGAGCCCTTAAAATGGGCAGACAGCAACAGAGATGAAAATATTTTGCAGAAATTTCCCGGAAACCAAGTAATATCAGTGTCTGGTGTTTACTTCACTGATAAACGTGGAGAAAAAGGGAACTTCAGTGTTAGTGAAAATATACCATGGAGCCCGATTTATACAGAGTGAGTATATATATATATATATATAAACTATTCCAATCTTCATTTGCCCTCTGACATAAATCTTGAAAGGGAATTTACTATTTTAATATTTTTTAATGTAAATAAGTATTGCACATCTCAGCCAGACACACTTTGAGAATAATAATACACATATATACTTTATACAACATAAAAAATTATAAGCCTAGGATCACAGCCATCCTTGTGGTGCCTCTCTATTTACCGAACACAGAGTCTCACAAATGTAAAGCATAGCTCCCTGATTTTAATGCAATGACATGCACTGGAATCCATGCAAAAAATGAACTTTAATATGAATTTAAAGTAAAAATAGAATATTGATGCAGTTTCACAATCACTCAGACCTTTCTTTGGTTGAGGAGTGGTGCGTGACTCTGCAAATTCTCCATCACATTTTCTGCACAATATTTCCATTAAATCGCACACTACTCCAACTTAATCCATATTTGATTTGCTCTGGTATTTGTAGGAGGTGAAATGTTTTACGAGGTACGACCACTGTAGGTTCCACCTCAGCAATGAATGTACTATGCACAACTGTGAGATCTCTTATGAAGTTCTATTCTTTAGAACTATACTATATACTATATCTATACACAGTGTATAAAGTGCTAATCAATATTTAAGTGTTTTCTCTTACAGTTTGAACTTTTCACTGGATTTGAAGCATCTTTTTCAAGATGTGTCCAATGTGGACATCAGCGGTTCAGCTATCCCCTCGGAGCTTCTACTTCATGGACCTTTGACATTTCCAGTTGGATTAAGTGACAAAAACCAATGTTTTTTTGCTGCTGCATATTATGGAAGAGGACGTGTGGTTGTGGGAACACATGAAAGTTACCTAGATAAACCAGAACTCAAAAAATTCATCCTAAATGCCATATCATGGCTTCACACAGGCAAAAAGGGAACCATTGGAGTTCGTAATAAACTGGCAAAATTTGCCAGTTTATTGAAACAAGAAAGCATCAGTTGTAAAATATCAAACCTAGTCCCTGACCTCAGCATCTACTGTTGTGATTCCTACAGTGATAGTGAGGCAGCAAGCATCCAACAGTTTGTAGCAGAGGGTGGAGGCCTCCTAATTGCTGGCCATGCCTGGTATTGGTCTTATGGAAAATCAGTAGAAAGTGTATTGTCCAAATACCCAGGAAATAAAATTCTGAATAAGTTTGGAATTAGTATCCTTGGGAGGACTGTCCCTCAAGGTATCTATAAGACATTAGACCCTGAGGGTGCTGCAAGCTGCTATCACTTCCCCAAAGCATTCTGCCAGCTGCAGAAGGACTTAGAAAGTGGGGTTGAAATAAAACCTCCTCTGAAGTCCTGGTTGCCAAACCTTAAACAAGATATCTCAAGTTACTTGAAGCTGCCAGCTTGCCCTCTCATTTCTTGCCAACAGCAAAGGTTTGCAAGTCTTGTTCAGGGGTGTACAATACCCAATGTTAGCAAAGAACGTCCTGTAAAAAGCGACTCCAAAGAAGCTTTGATCCTCAGTTTGGCTCAAGATGTCTCCTGTCTAAGCCTAGAAAACAGCCAGAGTTTGGACAACTTTCAAGATCAGCCATCAACTACTGTGCAGATAGATGCTACAAATCCAGGTAACACTACTCAAGAAAAGCGTTTCACTGTTCCCATGTCAGACATTTTTAGACTCTACATGGGATTGATCTTTATGTTTCTCAGTCAATATATTTAATATTTACATCTAAATAATCATCTGTACAATGCCACATAGCATATATAATGCATATAAATATCTATCTATATACGGAACATGTGGCTGTATCATATTCGCTAATCTTGTTTTTCCCTCCCAGGTGATGATGCCTGGAGAAGCACTGGGCTGTACTTGCCTCCCGGAAGAAAAGTAGTAATTGTGTTTCCGGCTTCAGCTGTGGGAAAAGGTCTTCAGGTAGCAATACCAAACTGAATTGAAAATCTCAAATCTATCAATAACGAAACATGCGCAGATCAGGATAATGATAGTTTTTCCATCCTACCTCCAAGACTGGGCCTGGCTGGAGTTGGATGGTTGGAAAGGGAGAAAGACTGCGGAAGGCCTAGCTGTTGAAGTGATTGAGCAGAAAGGCAAAGAGGCAAAAATAAGATTGTAGGGTAGAAGAAATATACCCGACCAGAAATGTTTATTTTTATTCTAAATTTTCATATGCTTCAAGTTCATTTGGAAGCATGGATTGGAAACCATTGATCAGGTCCTGCTACATATCTTAATTGTTCCATAGCTATATTCTATTTGCCATTACCAGGATAATTTACCTTTGTTCCATAACCACTGTAAAATCATACTTCTAGTTCTAGCTAAGAATTTGGGGTGCCTGACATACGGGAAGCCTGGTCAAAATAGTAGGAAAAGAAACTTGCCTTCACTGTGTCATTGAGCAGTATTTGTACATAGAAGCACCTGGAGGCAAATCCAACCTTGTATTTATCAAATTTATTTAATCTAAACATTTATGATGATGTCTGTGAATGATTTTTGACTTTTAATAGGCACTGAATGTACCAAATGTTAATCACAGTTGACATATGCAGCTTTATATACATGTGGTGTTATCTAGGTGCAGATTGGCTGTCAAACAGATGACCTGAGTTCTGCAAACAATTTATGCCGAGCCCCAGTGGTTGTAAACAGAACATCTGTGCTTAGTGAGAAGGTTTTAGCATCCTGTGTTTGGGGTGGACTCCTATACATCATTGTGAAATCGAAATGCACTCTGGGTATTGTTCCATTAAAGTGTATGGAGCAGAACCAGCTCCAACATATATAAAAGGTACGTTTGGAATTTTGTGGCACTGTTTTTGTAATATAGTTTGTTCTAAGGTATCTGCAATGTTCTTGTCATGTATTTTAAAGCCTCGTTGTTTCTGATGATTATGTACTTCTTTTTGGTTAATGTGTGTTAGATTTTTAAAAGACCTCTTCTCCATACTAAAACATGTAACAATTTCTATTGCATGGACAGAATGAGGACTTTAAGTTGCTATTTTATAACACATTTACCCGTAGCTCCTGAGCATTGCTGGGGGCAGATTGCCCAACTGGGACTTTCTGCCCTTTTTTCTCTTAGAAACAGAATCTTCATGGGAATGGATGTGTCTAAGTGTTTTACCGCTCTTAAGATTCAGAACAATGTGCATAGAAAGTGGTCCTATAAAGTAGGTTGTGTACACATTGTTTAACAAATTAATTCTATCTGAAATGGAAACAAATGGGGGAGTATTCTCTTTTTTTCTCTCGAACCGTGGTGGAATATACTGTATTAGTTTAATGCTGGATCCAATATATGCTACTTCATTGTGGTTGCCTTGTTGCTACAGCATTCCTTTAAAATGACTACCAGATACATTATTGTGTTAAAGTATCAATCCAACTGATTTTTATTTTCTCTCAGGCCAGACCAACCTCTCAGACTGGCAGCAAAACATCCGTAATCTCCCAGCTCCATGGGCTGAGTTAATTGGAGAAAACCTGATTCTGACGGTGCCCTCGGACTCAATCCGCGCACTAGATGACCCAGAAGCACTTATGTCTATGTGGGACAAGATCATGAAAGGGGTTGCTGAGCTTGCAACGACTCCTCTAAAGTTTTTACGGCCAGAGAGAATTGTGACAGATGTGCAAATCTCAGTTGGTAAATACCTTAGACTTTGTACCAACAGTAATCCAGAATTGAAGTGTTCAAACACTAAAATATGGTAGTGCTAGACCTGGAGGACTGTGAGAACTATTTTGTTTTACATGTGAAGTACAGTATGTAGTCCAAGTAAGGAATTGTCCTGTCCAGGTTACATCAATTTTTCACCATGACTTATCCATTTAAGATATATAGTCTTTCGTTTCTGTCACTTACTTGGGCTGTATATTTAACTTTTTAAAGATAAAACAGCAAAACAAACAAGTACAACTGTCAATCTATCATAAAGAGACATGTCGTGCAAATGGAATGTCTTACAGATAGGCCACTGGGAATCTGATGCAAGTGCTATTCATCAACTAATAATATTAACTATATAGAATAATTCATTTATTAGTAACAAACAAGATGTGACCCACATCCAGCCACCTAACTCAACATTTATTAGTTTTTTTCTTCCCATAAAAGTATATAAAGAAGACAAAACAAACAAGTTGATTGACACCCACATCTTTGAAAATTAAATTATTATTTTCCAGATAATAAAGCCTGTACTGTGGACATATTGAACAGAATGATAATTCTTAAATTTAAAAAATCTCCTTGTAAACAATGTTTGGGGTATAAGCTGTTTTACTCGAGGGAAGCAAGGAATCCTATGTGAGAGTATGAAGATTTTCACCCTGACTGCCTTTTCAGCTGTAGCTCTAGGAAAACCGACATGCGATTGTTCCAGACAAAATACGAGTTGGGACAAATATATTTCAACCTTACTTAAAGTCTGCTCATTGCAAAACTTAAATGTACAGGAGGGTACCAACGAGACATGGCATCCATGTTACTGTAAAAAAAAAAAAAAACTGTTCTGTATCATGTAGGTTACCTGACATTTGCAATAATGCACAGTATTTACTTACAACCCAATGTTTTTTTTTAAGCCTAAAGGGCTAATCGCGGTATAATGCCAGTAAAATTGGTTCAAGGACGTAAGGGAAAATCCCAGCAAAATTGCTTCTAAGGCACTGGTTATCAATTATATTCAATAACAATATATTATATTAAACAGCATATTTTACTTTGGAGGTAATTTGGCATTTTTCTGTTAATTTAGCTTTAAAAAGCAGTTGAAGCTATTACTGTGCTCATCTGTGATGACATACTGCATTACTCAGTTAGTTACCCAGATCTGTTTTATTATAGAGATAGAAACATGGTTGGTTATGTTAACACAATAACTGGTCTGGAACTGTAACTCATCAAAGCCAAAGATAATTGGACAGCTCAGTACTGATACTAAAGCGCTGCATAGCTTAGCTGTCATACAAATTACAAAGAAAGACCGATTGATCTTAACTGATATAGCTTTGATGACACAAGGTAGAAGAGATTTGAACAGTAGCAATATTAGGATAAGAGGTCATAGCCTACAATTAGAGGGTCAGATGCTTAGATTTAAAGTAAGAAGGTTTCATTCAAAGAAGTGTCATAGATAAATTCACTCAGTTTCCAGTGGAAGTGGTGAAAACTAATACAGTGAAGGAATCAAGACACACATGGGAGAGTAATATTTAACACAAGGCTGAGTTTTGAGGACTTTCAGTAACTAGAGAAAGGGACAGTCCAAATAGTCCAAATGGTTCTGATATGCTTCTTTGAGTATCACTCTACTGTAAGCTTTCTAGGAGCATACAGATTCAAGATAGAGCCATCTAAAGTCAATAGATTGAGTGTGCCTATAATGTCTAACAGCTTCTGTTATATTCCTGTCCTCTGGAATAGATTGTATTTTGGATTTTTTTTATTACTACAGGTTTTATGCATTCTGGTTACCCCATTATGTGTCACTTTGAATCAGCAAAGGGAATGGTTGACCTTCAGAATATCCAGAAATCCGGAGTATGGGGGTCTGCACATGAGCTTGGGCACAATCAGCAGAAAGGGTATTGGGAGTTCCCCCCACATACCACGGAGGCCACATGTAACCTATGGTCTGTTTATGTACATGAAACCGTCCTGGGAATCCCACGAGATAAAGCTCATAATAGCCTACAGCCAAAAAACAGGGACGATCGAATCAAAGCCTATCTGAAAAATGGAGCTATCTTAGACCAATGGTCTGTGTGGACTGCACTGGAAACTTATCTTCAGGTAACACATACATGAATACATAATATTACTTTAAATGGATCACTAGTATTGGAATAAAAGAAAAATGAAATTGCTATTATATCCGTATTACGCCGTTTCTCACAGCCACACAAAAATGTTGTCCATAATTATAGAACCAATGACCAAAGCACAACAAAACAAGCATTGCAATGAAGTACAAGCAATAGTTATTTCCATTAGCTGTTAAAAAGCATAGGTTTGTGGGTTTGTTTTCTTTTTCTTGGTGCAGAATATGTTGATTAATTGAATAATGAACCATTTAAAACTAGTTTTGTAGCTCATAGTGAATTCAGTTTGGTTCCTCGAGGAATTTTTTCTCTTTCATTGTTATATTGGCAAACTGGCTTTCTGGCCTCCTGATTTTGGTACAGGTGGCTGTAAATAATGTCAGTAGTCCCGGCATCAGAAAGTAGAATTTTTCTCATGCTGCAACATGGCTAATGTCTTAGTGAAAATACTTTGGCATAACATTTACCACTAGTGAGATGTTTCATTCAAATAATTTAAAAAAAAAAAGTATGTAATAGTTTTAAAACATCCTTAAAGTATGCCATAGCACAATGAATTCAAGTAGTATTTTAAGGCCTTCTAGTTCAAAATATTGGGAGTGGATATCCTCCAGAGGGTATTGCCCAACTGCAATCATATGAAACTGTCTTGAAAATCTGGTCTGTGGTGGGTTTTGAGAACTCCATGGTTTATCCAAGACTTTTATGTAACTATAAATATCTATGTCTATTCTTCCAGTTACAAGAGGGCTTTGGCTGGGACCCGTTTAAACGTGTTTTCTCAGAGTATCAAACTTTCTCGAATGTCCCCAAGGACAAAAAGGAGAAGATGAATCTGTGGGTGGAGACATTCTCAAACGCTGTGGATAAAAACCTCGTTCCATTTTTCGAGGCATGGGGATGGCCTATCAATGATGAAACCCGCAACAAACTGTTCTCCCTAGCTGAGTGGGAGAATGATCCCATGAAGTCGTATACAGCAGGAATCAAAGCATAAGAATGCTAAAAAGAAATTTAGCTCTACTGTGTTAATGCTCATATTTAGCTTGTGGTTTTTGATCAGGAATTTCAAGCTTTCAATCCTGGAACTAATAATGTTAATCTCATGCATTTCCTTTTAGATAATAAAGATAGCCTCTAGAATCTAATCACAAACGTAGCTACTTTGCTTTACATGATTATTCCTATTTTCATTACCGTGGTGCTGTGTGATTTAGAATCATCTCATTCAGTAGAAAGCTATGATTGGACTTCTTCTTAACACATTCCAACAACCTTTCCAAACTGAAGCTTAATATAGCAATTAAGTATGCAAAGATGTTGACAGGCTCATTCAAGATATGAATCACAAGCCCATGCTAGCTTTAACAGAACTTTAACCACGCACCACGATTACAAAAAGTGTAAACAACCCCCCCAAAATATATATTATACAGACTCAATAACCACACATCAGATTTCTTCCTTCTTTTTGTGGAAAGTGGTTTCTACAGAAATAACAGCACCTAAAATGTCAATTTTGCTATTTATTACAGATATGGGGGGGTATAATGATACATAGTGGTAACAAGTTGTAGTGGTAGCAAGTATGCCAATGAAAGCAGGGCTTAGCGTTTCGATTAAAATGCCTTTTTTTGTTTTGTTCATTCATTCACGCATTCTATGCCAATTTAAACTTAATCAAAGACCTGTGATAGCATTTGTTCATTAAATATGCTGGAACCTATGTCTTGTCTTTTTTTTATTGTTTGATGTTCTTTAACAGGGTGTATAATGACACATATGGTACTATAATAGCTAGGAAGAACACTACATGATGCCTTTAGCTTAAATACAATACATTGCTATTTTTAAAATAGTGCAGTGTTTCTCAGTTCTCAACCTAAGGCATGTATAAAATTAGCTGAGAATCACGAATGTACCACATGAATAATTTCAGAAAATAACACTGAAATGCAAAACATTTTATACAAAGCCTCACAAACGACCAACATTTTGCCTTGCAATTTCTGATACTTACAAGCCATTTTTCATCCACAAGACATCTACTGAAAGACGTCTAACATTGTATCAGGCGGGCAAGTCCACAACTGATGGACAAAAGCAAATTCACTAGAAGAGATGTCAGGTTTTTCTAGCTAATCTATGTAGGCACTTGGAAGCCAATTAAAATGACTCTTGCATCCACTACTGTGAATTTGGCTTTGGATTCGAAAATTCTTTATGCATTAGTGAATTGGGAACAGTATTTATAGAGTACACTATGGGTACTATAATCAGACATATATATACCAACATATTATCAGGGGATTAACTTTTTACATAATAGACTATCTCTACCCAATGTAGTAACTGTTTCATATACTTCATTAATCGATTCATTTGGATAACCCCTTATACTAATTTTCTTGGCCATATCATGTAATGTATGAATTTATACTTGACCATCTGGGACAATAAATTTTATCTGCAAAAAAACAGCTTTTGGGTAACGAATGAAAGAGTCTTTTAGTATGTGAAGGATCACAAAAGATTATTCTTTTGTGGTAGGCTTCATATACAGTTCCATGGTTTGAGTCTCCTCACATTTTGTTATCATAGTATCCAGAAAACCGATAGCAGATAGACTATGTGTCAATTTAATTTCCTCAGAATTGCAAAGAACTCCTGGCGGTTCTCCAATGTATCCCCCCACACACACAGCAAACACATCATTGATATAACAATACCAATAACAGATACAATAGAATGGTATAGATACATTTCTCTTAAAAGTCTGACAAATATTCACATTTGTGGGGGCCATATTGGAGCCCATTGCTGTACCATGGACCTGCAAGTAAGGGTCTCCATCATTTAGAAACTAATGACAAAACTCCAACAATTTGTCATGGTACCCCAACCTCGTTGGCAATAATGGCATTGCTTTTTACCCCATCATCTGAATATTAAGTACCGGTATGTATTCTCATTCTCAATAAAAAGTGGACTGAAAAAGAGTCCTGTAAACCCCATGTCACTATAGACCTGCCTATACAGTATCAGCGTATCTCCTGTCTGGTGGGCGAATCTGGGTTTGGTGCAGGGCCGGCCGGACCATGGAGCAGAGTGGGGCAATTGCCCCAGGCGGCACTTTTGAAGAGGCGGCCGTCACAAGCGCTTTTTATTTATTTATTTATTTATTAAAGCGGAGGAGAGTGAGGGCCGCCATAGGTTTTTGCTTACCCATGCTCGGTGCCCCTCTCTCTCCTTTGCGAGCCCTCTAGCTCGGTCTCGATGCCGGCTTGTAATACTGAGCACCGGAAGTGACGTCAAAGGGGGGTGATAGGGTAGATAATAGGGAGGGAGAGGGAGGGTAGATAATAGGGAGGGAGAGGGAGGGTAGATAACGGCGTCAGAGAAGTTTAAACTTCGCCCCAGGCGGAATTATGTCTTGGGCCGGCCCTGGTTTGGTGGATGCCAGGAAAATGCTATCAAGCAAAATGCACAGTGGTGTTAGAAGGATAGTGATCTGGGGCTGTTTTTCAGAGTTTGAGCTATGCCCCTTAGCTCCAGGGAAGGGTTATGTTACAGCATACAAACATTCCTTAGCCCAAGCGAAGAGTGCCAGATTTGATGAAGTGAACATGTGCGAGGGCCGACCATTTTGCCTGACATTCTTTGAACCATTAAAATGAAATGCAAATTAACTATTTTATGCAAAGTTTATTGAAAACGGCATACTTTTCATTTTGTGACTTGGATGACAAATCTAAACAGGTGTTAAATCACTCTGCCTTTAATATAAAAAAACAGATCTATATTTGGGCAACTTATCTGGGGGGCATTATCAGTCCGGAACGCGGGCCGCAATTGACCCTCGGGCCGGACTTTGGACATGCCTGCTTTAGACAATTGTATGCTTCCAACTTTGTGGCATAAATTTATGGAAGGCTCGTTCCCATTTCAGCATGACTGTGACCCTGTGCCCAAGCAGGTTCCAAAGACATGGTTTGACAAGTTTGGTGTGGAGGAAATCCACATTTATCACAAAGCTCTGAACTTAAGCCCACTGAACATGATTGGGATAATTAAAATGCTTTTTATGAGCCATGTTTTCTCATTCAACATCAGTGCCTGACCTCATGAATGCTCTTTTCATGGAATGGGCACAAATCCTAACAATCACAACCTCCAAAATTTTGTGGAAAGCCTTCCCATAAAAGAGGCTGTTATTGCTGCATAGGGAACTTACTCCATATTAATTTGCATGGTTTTGGAATGAGATGACCAACAATCTCATATGCACTATATGGACAAAAGTATTGGGACATCTGACCATTACTTTTATGATATTGCATTCTAAATACATAGACATTAATATGTAGAAGAATTGTAGGAATTTTTGCCCATTCATCCAGTAGAGCATTTGTGAGGTCAGCCACTGATGTTGGATGAGAAGGCCTGGCTCGCAATCTCCATTCTAGTTGAGGGTTGAGGTCATGGCTCTGTGTGGGTCAGTCAAGTTTTTCCACACCAAACTCATCCAACCATATCTTTTTGGACTTTCCTTTTGTACAGAGTGGCACAGTTGTGCTGAAATAGAAAAGGACCTTCCCCAACAAAGTCGTAAGCATACAAGTGTCTAAAATGTCTTGGTATGCTTTGGCATTAACATTAACCTTTACCAGAACTAAGGGACCTAGCCCAACCCCTGGAAAACAGCCCCAGACCATCATACCTCCTCCACCAAAGTATGTAGTAAGCACAATGAATTCCATTAGGTAGCATTCTCTTGGCATCCGCCAAACCCAGATTCGTGCATCAGACTTTCAGATGGTGAAGCTTGATGTATTACTCCAGAGAATACATTTCTAGTTCTCCAGAGTCCAATGGTGGTTTCTCCAGTCTTCTAACTAGGAATGAGTAGGCCTACTTTGTTTTAGAACTTAAAGGTTGCAGGGTGCTGTGTGCTCATGGTTACTGATGCATCTGTCCTACCTCGTACAACAAATCCTCATCTCCATGTTTGGAAATTGTGTGCAAAGTATATCTTCGCTTGGGATGTCACCTCATGACGAACTGTCAGCTGTGGAACCACCGTGGAACCCCTTTGTAGCTCCTGTGGTTTTGTGGTTCTCTGCTCCAATAGTATAACTTGTGACCCAAAACATGATTTAAATGGACATTTAATGTCTATGCCCACTGTAGAAGAATGCATAATAAAGTACTCTGTGAGTTGTTTCTACATGCTAGACTTTGTTGGGAGCTAGCAAAAATATAAAGGACAAGATGGTTCTGGATGGAGAATGCTTCTGAAACTGTGCAAACATCCTCAATTCCACTTTTCTGGCCTATTGATTGTAAGACCAAAAATCAAACTTCCTTGCAAATATCTGTCAATAAGTTTGTTCTTTGTAAATGTATATACTGGTAAATTACAGAAATGCAATCACAAGTTTATGGTCCTTTAAACCAGATGTGGGTTTTCAATTAAAAGTCAGGGCACTCCTTTCTATCTTGTTATTAATGAATTAATTGGGTTGTGTGTAGTTTATTCAGTAAGACTTTGTTCAAATTCATTTCAGGGGTAAGGCATGTCATTTGTGACTCCACCTGAAAGTGCAGACCACAAACATCCGTGTTCTTTTTTTGGACAAACTTACATTACATTGCATGAGTTGGAGGTGCAATCCTTGGTATTAACATACCATGTTAGAATGGTGAGAATCATAGTGTTGACAAGGCTATAAATTTAGTGTAAAATGCTCTGCGAGTTGTCTGGGCTGTCTTACACTTCCTTGTATAACTTGTACTTGAGCTTGAATCTTGCCTTGCCATTTGCACTTTTAATGCTAGATTTTAAAGTAATGTGTACAACAGATCTTACAGCCAAATGATCTTGAGATTTGTAGGAATGATGAAGCCGTAGGAATATGTTACATTTGAAGGTATTTGCTAAAAAGCTTAATATGGAGATTACATTTTTTACAAAGCAATTACAAGTGGTGCTAAGAATAACTCTTTCCATTAATGCCAGATATGCAGAATTGTAATATTTGACCAAAACACTTGAATATTCTAGTTTGTATTTTTTAACCACCTGATTCAGTCTCATAGCAAACAATGCAGGTAAATAATGTATGTTTGACAAACAAAGAAGAAACATCACCATCATTAGATACAAAGCCTCTAGACATCAAGCAATAAGGCTAATGGCTGCTAGCAAAAACGGGTAGATCATTCCTGCTCTCTGCTTTCAGGTACACTGAAGGTCATATACAAACATGGCATCATTATAACAACTGTATAATATGGCAATCAGGAAACCAAGGTAAGTTTTTGCATTGTTTCAAATAACTCAATAAAATTACTCATTTAATAAAGCTTTGGGTTTCACAGTTAAATGGTTGCGTAAATGCTTTCAAAGGATTCCTTAAATTTTTCACATTTTTCTCAACTATGTTAAATGCCAGAGCCTTCTCCCTGCATTGTTGCATTCATTATTGGGGCAGTGGCATATAAGGGGTACACTCTGCCTACAGAAAAGATCTACCAGTGCTTCTGACTCCCTGGTGTCTAGTGGGAGCAGAGGGTGAAGGCCGGTGTTAGTTCCCGGGATGCTTCTATGACTGAACACCGGAAAGGTCAAGTCCATACCTGAGAACTCTCCGGGTGAGCGCTGCTACTCCGGTTCAAGACCCGAATCCTCTGGGAGCGGGGTCTTGGCACGCCCCGTCCATTTTTCCTTTAAGTGGGGGTGTTTCCCGCTGACATCAGGGGACCGCCTACTGAGGTCAGTGTCCAGTCCTGGCGTGTCCCACAAGGGAAGGCTCTGGGTAGCCGGAGTCTAGAAGTTCCCAGGTATGGTCATGTCACACCGGTGCTCCGTTATAGAAGCCTTGGCGGAAGCACCAGCAGTGGCGGGGGGTTGTCTGCGTCCATCGAACGGACGTTTGCCGACTGTCAGAGAAGAGAATTCCCCACAGCGCTGCGGGAATTCTCCTCTCTGGCAACCGGGGAAGGTATGCGCAATGCACGTAGACAATCTCCGCTGCTACCCACGCTCGGTGATAGAAGACCAGGCAGCAGCTGAGGTTACCAGACAGGAGGATCCAGGTCCCCTTACATTTCAGTCTTGTAGTTAGACCTCTATGTTTCAGAGCAAAACCTCATCTTATAATCTAGCAAATATGGTATAACTTGTGTGGGTACACTAAATGAGTGAGGAGAAAATTACATCTAAACACGAGCACTGCAAAAGTGTTAAAACAGCCTCGATCCCAAAGGGTACAAAAATTCAAAAAAAAGCCTGGTCCTTAAGGGGGTTAAAAACAATGGGACTTAAACACAGGACCCTCACTCACAAGTTTCATCAATAAGCAGGCCTGTGGAAACTCCTTAAATCCAGATGGTTTCTTATGATGTTTTTCCAATCTGAGTAAAACGTGAAGTTCTCCTTTGAGGTCCATGTATTGCCCCTCAATCTGACTCTTTTGCAAAGAAAACACCCCTCTGGCCACATGACCAATTATATGACACCTTTTCCAAGAATGAATTCCCATCTTTGATGTGCCAATAAGTTATGGAGGGGTAAAGGTGATGGAAAACCCCTCCACTTAAACTAGGAATAGAATTCCTATAACTCCTTATCAGTTAAGCCATGAATCACCACAGGGGTCCTCTGGGAAGATGACACTTCTTGCCAGAACAGATGCAGAGGGCATGCACAAAGAAACAGATTTAAATCAACAATAGATTAACCAATGGAATGCTTACACAAAGGAACTAACCACCTCTGCCGGTTTAACCTTCCATGCATCCACTATAACCAATGAGTTAATCACGACACAGGCCACGGGAGAAATCAGGGAGAAATAGGGTGACCACATTTTATTTCTGCCATTCAGGTGTGTATAAATATATATATGCATTAGACATGCATTTTTAACTACATAATCTGTACTTATCTCTTTGAAGTAAAGACAGTGAATGAAATATGATTTCAAAATGATAACAGCTGAACTGGCAGTTAGTTTTCAGCCTGCTGCTGATATATATTAGCCCCCTGCTGCCAATATATATTAATATTAGACCCTGTTGCCAATAGACCCTGTTTCCAATTTTTATATTGAAAAAATTGGACCCCAGGAAAGCATTTCCTTGGGCCACGCTCCCTAGCATGCAATCATTCCCTCTGCTACCACACCAAAAAAATACACTGACTGCAGATTAGGGGAAGACTGTGAGAGTCAGTGCAGTCTTCCCTCCTTCTGACGCTACCGTGAGAGAGGTCCTCTCCCCCATAATCACCCTTTGTCCCCTCATTCACTAAGCCATACCTCTCTTTTACTCACTCCCTGTAGTTCAGGTATAGATCAAATAAACAACACATAAAACAGCACTTGCATGTATAGATCAACTGAATAAAGACATGCAAACCCTATATTTGCAGGTATGCATTAATAATGTAAGGAAACATAGCATTCCAGGTGTAGATCAACACATTAACACACAAACCCAGCATTGCAGGCATAGATCAACTGGAAATTAAATGTAAATTGAGTACTGAAGGTATGAGCTCACTCCATGGGCAAGCGTATGTCCAAGCCGCATATGGACAGAGCATCATGGGAGGGAGACCCGGCAGGCATTGGACTACCAACCGCAGAGGTAAATATCACTCATAACACCCGGCTACCCAAAGGTAAGGTACGGTGGCGGTCGCAACAGTCCCCTTCTTGGAAGGAAATAAAAACGCAATTAGATTATTTAGAAAAGCCATTAAACACAAAATAATCAGATAAACAGATATTTCAAAATTTGGTTACCTTGGTTAGAGGATTAAGTAGAACTTTTGGTACTTTGTTAATTTATACTTAGGCATAAAATAACGATTTTGATGTTATCAAATTGCGGGACCTTCTTTGTGAAAGAAGCCAAAGCAGGACAAACACCTGGGGGGACAGTGCCCAACAATGCTGTATGTCATGAATGTTTGGTGATGCTATTATGACCCAAGAAAAAAAAAAATCACTAAAATATTACAATAAATAATAATATAAAAAAACAATAAAGTGAGCTAAGTGATGTAACATCACTGGCATTAATAATATGTTCAGGAGGTCCCTAAGGGGGACCTCTAACCATACTGCAATTTT
>VKOC01000009.1:8170796-8182810 GCA_009364415.1 Spea multiplicata | reverse complement strand
TATAAGACGACCCTATAGGAAAAAAGTTTTACCAGTAAATGTTAATGTAAACTATGTGAACAATTGTTTGTTAATAAAAGCTATGATTGAGAAAAATATTTTGTTTTTATTTCCTTTTTCTATAAACTGCCCTCCCAGGTTTGCTACTCTGCCCCAGAAATGCCTTATACCCCCTATATGCCACTGTGCCCCATGATATGCCTTTTAACCCTCTAAATGCCACTGTGCCCCATGATATGCCTTTTAACCCTCTATACGCCACTGTGCCCCATGATATGCCTTTTGACCCCCTATGTGCCACTCTGCCTCCAGAATTGCCTTATACCCCTATATGCCACTCTGGCATTTAGGGGGTTAAAAGGCATATTATGGGGCAGAGTGGCATATAGGGAGGTATAAGGCATTTCAGGAGGCAGAGTGGCATTAAGGGGGTTAAAATGCATTTCACAGAGCACTCTGCCTCCAGAAATGCCTTATGCCCCCCGTTTAACACTCCCTCCCCACTCCCTCCTCCAAACTTACCGGTGCTTCCGAGTCCCGGTGCTTAGTCTGGCAGCGTGTAGAGCTCTACGCGATTCGCGTAGACAACTTGCGCTTGAGCGGACTGAGGATCTTAGTCTCATAGTCAGACCTATTTGAGGTCTGATTATAAGAAGACCCTGATTATAAGACAAGGGGTATTTTTCTTTGCTTTGGAAAAAAAACACATCTTATAATCGAGCAAATACTGTAATAGATATGTTATAAGAAATCATCTAATAGGGGAAGGACTCTGTTAGAGTCACTAATGTAGGGCTGCAACTAACGATTATTTTCATAATCGATTAGTTGGCCAATTATTTTTTCGACTAATTCCTAAGTCTCGAAAGATATATTAAACTGGGAAAATTTACTGTCTCATTTTGTCTGGGCGGCATAAATGGTAAGACTACCATCGGAACTTCTCAAAAGAGGCACCAAATCTGTATCAAATAAATAGTATTTATGATGGCCTGGGGTCTTACAAAAGAAAAAAGTACCCTGGGTTGGTACAATATAGAGAAATATAACTCTAAAAATCTTGACCCTTTTCTACTGTTTTGGCTACCTCAATCCCAATTTAAGAAGAAAAACTGTCCTAGCTTAATAATTACTGATATTTTGTCTACCTTCTACAAAATTTAAAAAAAAGTTAGAAACAGGGATCTCATTTACAAAAAACTGTCCCCTAGAGGTTCTTCCATTTTATGTACCCGATCTCTTATTGGACAATTGGAGAATGCTAGGAATAAAGAAGATAGGCGATCTCTATATAGAAGGGCAAATTGCTTCCTTCTCCTCTTTGACTGACAGATATGCACTCCAAGTGAGATCTTTAAATATATCAGACTTAAACATTTCTTAACATTAAACCCACCACCTGAGCATAGTCTGTGGTTGAGATTTATTACCTCTTGTACCTCTAGAAGAATATTATCTAAGATTCTGAAACTCTTCAAAGATAATAAGACTTTTGACAAGTCTAAGGCACATAAACAATGGGAGAAGGAAATGGGGATTACTAGCTCCTTACAGTCTTGGTATAAAGCATGGCAGATTACTTAAAAAGCAACCCATTGTATAAACCTTCAAGAACTTTTTTCAAACTTATATATATAGCTGGTACATGGTTCCCACACGTATAGTTAAATTTCAACCAAATAATGGAGATATGTGTTGGCGGTGCCAAGTTAAAACAGGATCCCATAAACATATATGGTGGGAATGTCAAAGTCTAACTCCGCTTAAGACAAAAATATATGACCTTTTTCTGAGGCTGTTTGGGTCTCACTTAGAGCTTCCCCTCAAATGTTTCTTTTCCATAAAGATCCTACTGATATTAACGAGAATAATCAGATTTTGTGGATTAATATACTATTGACCTTTAAAATCTGCCTTGCTAGATATTGGAAAAATCAGGATCTCGCAAGTTGGCAAGAGATTAAACTGCAAATAAATTTACAATGAATTTTGAAAAATATTTTTTTCTTAAGGAATCTAACTCAAGAGGGAAGTATGACTGTATTTGGCAGAGATGGTCCCAGATAACTGATTAAAACCCCCTGTGCATTGACTTACCCGCAGCGCTGCTCTGGTGGCCTATGTACTAGGTCTATTCTGGCCCCGTCATCTTATGATTCCTCCCCATGGAAACACTGTGTTTATGGATATCTAAAATTATTATTTTGTGATATGGTATGTTATGATTATAAATGTAATATATTAAATATCCTTGTATAATTGTGTATGTGGATTTTCAATGCATATTTGCAATTCATGATTATAAGGTATTGTACGTCTATTGTTAGTCTATATATTGTTATTTGTTTGATTTTTTAATCATGACTTAATCATATTGACTTAATCATACCATGCTGTCATAGTGTGCACAAATATATACAGTGATTGGCAGTGATTTAAGTGGGAGCTTAGCATATATTTTGATGCAAAATTAACTCAAATATGCATATGGCATATAAAAAGGACTGGAGTGGACTGTTGATAAATATGAGGTCAATATAAGACAAGGTTCAAGGTCTCTATAACATGGGTCAACTGGTTCTTATACGCCATAAAAATATAATGTATCTAAAGAAACACACCTTAAAATATGTTTACATAATATTACTATCTTCAACGAGCTTTGCTCCGTTAAGCAACTGATAAGATACAGGCATATGGTACAGAAACACAGACAACATAATCTTTCTACAATTCGAGAAACTTCCACAGAAAACAGCAACATGAAAATATTTAGTTCTATCTTAATATTTTACATTTTTTTAAAGACAATTCATTGTAAACCAATATACAAAGACAGGAAACAATACAGTAATAAACTTCTTGTTATTTCCTTTGATGGATTTCGTTGGAACTATGATCAAGATGTTGATACACCATACCTGGACTTCCTTGCAGAAATAGGTGTGAAAGCAAAATATGTGAACCCACCATTTGTAACAATGACATCTCCGTCACACTTCACAACAATAACTGGTAAGTCTGAATTGCAAAATACAAAATAAAAATTGTATAAAAATGCAAAGTTTGTATGATGAATGCATGCTAAATAATATTTTGTAAATGTGCACATATATTTGTGTGTATAAAACACAAGTCAGGAGATAAAAAGCGTATACATGAAACTTTTCAACAGAATGCTTGATTTACTCTTTATTTTTGGTAAACCACGCAAACCAAAAAGAAAGACATTGAAGCAATGATCAAAGGATAAATAGAATTTAATTAATAAAATTAGCAAAAGCATGAAAATATCTCATCTTGATTTTTAGATACACCTCATGTGCCTAGTATTTTAATAATACTTTTTACATTTACAGGCAACTATTAGAAGGTGTGCATCACATTTTGCAAGTTATGTTACTTCAAATGTGAGTTGCTGAAAAACGTATTTTATATTTGAAAGGGGATGCAACCTGATTATTTCACAATGGCCATTCCTGGTTATTTCCCAATGATCATTCTACCGCGTTCTGTGCAACTTTTGTTCCCCATCAGTCTCTTCTAACCTAATGTACATACTAAAAGTAAAACTGCATGTTCACACACCCTTTGCAATTATGTTTAGGGGCGTTTTTAAATGTTATATGTCTGTTAGAAGGGAAAGGAATATTTGAAGATTTGTGTTCACTTTTTAACTGCAGTGAGTTATATAGATTTTAAACACAGAAATTTAGTGTACAACATTCTCATTCGTAGGGATACTTAATAAAAGTCGACTTATCAGTCAGATTAAGACAACTGACAAATAACAAACTGTTTGCGACGACATGTGTCCAAGTTTCAGGATTTTAAGCATCTTCTGATACAGAATTCTTATGGAGACAGGGTTGACGCATAGGTTCAAGAATATTTTTGGCACCTCCAGGTGGGTTTGGTTATATTACTAACTTCTCCCATTAACAACCACATCCATTTTCTATGGCAACTGCTTCCACCTATTTCCAGGTGGAAATAGGTGGAAGTGCCCAAACAGTTTGTCTCTAAACAGCTTGTCAGTACTATCTTGAGCCCCAAACAATTTGTTGGTGCCATTTTTGTTCCCAAACAACTTGTCAGCACCATCTTTGAGCCCAGTTGGCTTGTCTGTGCCATTTATGTTTCCAAACAGCTTGTCGGTACCATCTTGAGCCCCCTAAAATGTGTTAGTGTCATGTGTGTTCCCAAATTGTCAGCACTGTCTTTCTGCCCAAATGTTTAGTCTGTGGTATTTTTGTTTCCAAAGACTTTGGGAGTGCTGTATTTACCACTAAACGGCTCTTCTGTGCCATCTTTGCCTTAAAGGAGCTTGTCAATGCCATATTTGCCTTCAACAAACTTGTCAATGCCATGTTTGTGGCTGTCACGCTCTACCTAGGCTGCAGAGCTGCATAATTCTGTCTTGCTACAGTTTCTCTATTTTGCTACAATCCATTCCTGGATTTCCTTATGCTCTGTTCTGATCTTCCATTCCTTGCTTCTAGTTCTGCTCATTGCTTCAGCTCTGTTCCCTTTATAAGGTGTATCCCACCCATTATGTTTGTCTCAGTCTGCAGTCTACAGGTATGTCTCTCTGATATGTGTTTAGATTCAATGTTTGGTTTCAGCTTATTAATGATTCAGTAAGCAGGGTTTAGCGTTAGGACCCACCGAATATTGGAGTACTACTTTGGAGTAGTGGTGGGCTAAGCATACTATGGCCATATGATGTGACAGAATCTCCAGTCCTATGGTCCTAGGCTAGTTCCTGTATTCATGTTTGTCTGTCTCTTATGTACCTTTGCCCTCCTTTCCCTCAATCATCTGAGGATTTCAGTTCCTCTCTCCTCTCCCCATGCCCCAGTTAAGATGTCCTATCCTTAAAGGAGAAGCGTTCGAGGATTCTGGCTCCTCACTCCTTCCCCTGAGTTCCTTGCCTTGTTCCATGTCCTTTGTTGTGCCCTGTATCATGTATGTCTTGTCTGGTTATGCTCCTTGCTCGGTCTCCCTGTTTCTTGCTCTGCCCTCCTTGCGTGCTACGTTTCTGTTGATACTCTGCTTAGCTTCCGTACTGCCAGCCTGCAGCATCCTGCACATGATTCTGGTGCTATGTCTCATGCCTGCTCCAAGGTGCCTGCAGGATATCTCCAAGTTCTGCTCTGCTCTGATAACATCCACTGCTATGTGGCTGCACAACCCTAGGTGCTCAACACCCGGGTGGGTGCAGTCGCCCTGCACCAGGCCTTGTCCATCTCCGCTACGGCGCAATAACTCCTGAACTCCATCTTTGGGCGCTCGGGGTCATTACAGTCATCTGTATGGATTCCTGACAGTGCCTAAACACCTGTGCCACTTGTGTCTCAAGCTGATTGTCAGTGCCACCCCCCCAAAATAGCATTACACTTAATGTGTCAGTGACATCCAGCGCTTCAAGTTTAAATCGACAGATCCATAGCTAGCTCCTTTTTTTGAGCTTGCAACAAAAATGGAAATTTGTATCCCCACTATATTTTTACAGAGATTATTTTGAGGAAAGTAGATAAATGAATAAAAATGTTATGATATGAGTATAAAAGAGAATTAAAAATACAATTAAAAAAACAAATTTCCCTAAACCCTGTAATTTATTCACATTTTGTGCTGGTCGGGGCTTGAGCAAGTGTTTTGCATTAGCTTAATGGGACATTGGGGACAAGACAGACAGTTATATGATACAGTGCAGCTCATAGTGAGTGCACAGTGATCCTGACATATGTGGTGCATTACATAGTGAGCCAGACACAGATGGTAATACAGCATAACTCCCATCATTACATACTGATCCAGACATTAACAGGGGTAGAGAAAATCTCCTATCATTATACAGTGATCCAGATGCATAGTGGTGTACACAGTGGTGTAGCAGGAGTCCAACATTGTATACCAAGCCAGACACAGACTATGGTACAAAATTACTCCTATCTCTATATACTGAGCCAGATATTGACAGTGGTACAGCATACTCCCATCACTACTGTATTTGCTTGAAAATAAGAAGAGGTTTTTTTCAGAGAAAATACTCTGAAAAATACCCCTCGTCTTATAATCGGACCTCAAATAGAGGTCTGGCTATAAGACTAACATCCAGATCCCTCACAGGGCTGCAGGGGACCTGGATCCTCCTCCCTGACAGCAGGTGGACATCTGTGCGATACTCGCAGGCAACCTGCACTTCTGCTGGCATTTCTATGATGGAGCACATGACCTTCCGGTGCTCAGTCATAGAAGCCCCGCCGGGTAGCCACCGTGGTTATCTACACACATGGCGCAGACATCCACCGGATTCCCCCACTAGACACTAGGGAGTCTGAAACACAGTGGACAAGTCTCGGGATGCACTGGGGCAGAGTGGCATATCAGGGAGGGAGAGTGGCATATAGGGGGTATAAGGCATATTAGGGAGAGCAGAGTTGCATATCAGGGAGGGAGAGTGGCATATAGGGGGGTATAAGGCATATCTAGGAGGCAGAGTGGTATATAGGGGGTATAAGGCATATCTGGGGACAGAGTGGCATATAGAGGGTAAAAGGAATATCTGGGAGGCAGAGTGGCATATAGGGGGTATAAGGTATTTCTGGGGGGCAGAGTGGCATATAAGGGGGCATAGGGCATATCTGGGAGGAAAAGTGGCAAACCTGGAGGCAGATGTGCATAACTATGGGCAGATGTGAATAACTGGGGGGGGGGGGTAAATTGCCAAATAAAAGGAAATAAAATGTGTTTTTCTCAAATCACAGTTTTTTTAAATATGAAAAAATAGCCTCTACATGTGAATTAATGTTTACTATTTTACCATTTTTCCTATAGGGTAGTCTTATATTCAGGCTTTTTCTTTTTTTCCTAAATTAGTGTTCAAATTTTGGGGGGTTGTCTTAAAATGGAGCAAATACGGTCAGATACTGACAGTGGTACAGCATAACTCCCATCAACATCATAATCATCATCCTATTATTTGCATTTCATTGCTTTTCCACTGTCACATGCTCTTACTCACACTCTCTCCATGTCTCCTTACCTTCTCTGCTGACTGCATCCAAGTCCCTGTCTCCTTTTTTTCAGCTGCTCTGCTTCTTATCTTGGCTTTTATTGTTCTTCTGTCTTACTCCGCTACTATTCAGGGCACATGAGTGCAGTGCCCATGGAGCACTCTCCCACGCATGGCCTTGTGTGGGGAGATATCTGGTTGCTAATTAACTGCAGCATTAAGGACCTTGCCTGGTTTCAACATCCACCAAAATCCTGAAGAGAACTGAGAGGGCTTCAGACATTAAATTGCAAGAAGGGCAAGGTTCTGTAAGGAACTCTAGAGAATTTGACTGTACTGAGATGTGGTTCCACAGGCTTCCATCATGCTCATCAAGGCCAAATTGAGTGACAAATTAAATGTTTTAGCTTCCAGGAGATATTGCATGTAATTGTCTAAAAGTATATCATCCTATTCACTTAAATTTGAGAACTGGGGAAAAATATGGTACATTATTGGTTTTTACAAAACTGTCTACTTTAACATGTGCTCTTTATACTAACCATTTCTGATCTATGAAAGTGTAGGGTAACACTCCATGATCTTTGCAATTAGACATGTGCAAATGGACCAAAAATGACTCGGACAATTTTTTTCATTACTTTTTGGCCCATTCATTTTTGGGCAACAATTTTTGTTCTCTTCCCATTCAATTCAGCCAAAAATTGGGTGCATTTTTCATTTGGGAATCAAATCCATTCCCCGGAGCCCACATTCACTCTCACTTTCTCACACTGCCGCTTACTCTCTCACATTGTCACTCTCTAAATGTCTCCCTACTGCTTTTGCTGATCACTTCAACTTCTGCTTCTTCTTCCACATGTTCTTCTTCATCTTCTTCCACATATTCTTCATCTTCTATCTTCTTTATTCTATCATCAATCCTTAATCTGGTATCTTCTGTCTTTGCATCTCAGCGGGCATATTCCGGCAACTGTGGAGCTTTTTGCTTTGTTTTCATCTGCTTCGTACTAATTTGCCAAAATTCGGTAAATTTGCAATTTGTAAAAATCCGAATCTGCTAGTCTATTGTTTACCCCAAAATATTTCAACTTCAAAGTTTGCAAGCTTACATTAAGCTGTTTAACAAGCAGTAGTAGTAGGGCATTGGGTCTGGGCAGGCAGGCACATGCCGCCCCTTGGTGCAGGAACAGATTGGCTAGAGTAGATTAATCCCCTTGAGTAAGAGCGGTGAGAGAAGAGCAGTAGCAGTAAGGCACTGGACCTTGGCAGGTGGGCACTGGTAAATGATATACACATGCAGCCCTTTGGTGCAGGAATGAACTGCCATCTTTGTCCCAGCATATGTGTTTCTCACCTCTGCTCAGTGAGACTCAGTACAGCTTGTGAGAGGGCTACTGCCACCATAGAGATCTACAGTGGCCCTCAGACAAGCTGTACTAAGTCTTCGTGGCTCAGTGAAGCTGTATTTAACTTTTTTGTCCTGGAGAGGGCTTCAGGAATGTTTCCTCAAAGGGACAGAACCTCCACGGATGCCCTCTTCTGACCTTTTGAGGAAGTGCTCAGTGATACCTTGGTCAGTGGAGCTGGTACCAGGGAGTAGAAGAAAAAAAGACAGAAAAAAAGAAGACAGAACAAGAAGAGAATAAGTGGAGCTGCAGGGAAGCAGACAGGGACAGAAGGTAGGGGGAGTGAGAGAGTGTAAGGGAGCATGAGTGAATGTGTGAGAGCATTTAGTGATGTCACCATCAGGGGAACCATCAACATTTCCAACAAAATGCAAAAAAAGCCCATAAATATTAAAAAAATGAAAACACAGGTTTATTTTTATTAGCAAATGCTAAAATTAGCGCTGTAACTTCCCACAAATCCTGGCATAGAAATAGTTTAAACAATACCACTTTAAATACCCATGGGGTGTCTAGTTTTAAAAACATGTATGGTTTGGGATAGGGTTAATTGAAAGCTGTCCCAAATAGGACAAATAAAAACAAACCTATGCATGGGTAGTGTGATGAGAGCCTGAGTGACATCACAGGAGGGGAGTGCTCTGGGGACAGAGCTCAAGTAGGATGCAGGGGATGTCTACCCTTGAGTTAAGCTCTGCAATAAACACGTGTTGAAAGTAGCCCAGTGTTGTGTGCATTTCATGAAATGGTGTCAGAAGTACTCACCTGCGCACCTGTTGATCTGTGAAGATGGCTAAGTTCACTCCACCTGAGCCATTTGACTTCTCCCAGCCTGCAGCATGGCCTACCTGGCGACAGAGGTTTGCATGCTTCAGGAGTGCATCCAAGCTGGACAAGGAGAGTGGTGAAGTACAAGTTAATTCCCTTTTATATGCTATGGGGAAAGATGTGGAGCCAGTGTATAATACTTTTACATTCCGGGAGGGGGAAGAATATGACTTTGATATAGTCATGAATAACCTCAGTGCCCATTTTTGTGCCCAGGAGGAATGTGATTCATGAGAGGGCCTGTTTTCACAAACGTACTCAGCATGTGGGTGAATCTGTGGAATCATTTGTGTGCAGCCTTTATGAATTGGCAGAGTTCTGTGAGTTTGGAGCTGCCAATGAGGAGCATATTAGAGACAGAATTGGCATAGGACTTGCAGACTCAGAAGTCTCCTTAAACTTGCAGCTGGAAGCTGAATTGACACTTGATGAGGCTAGACGGATGGCCCGCCAAAATGAATTGGTAAAGAAGCAGAGTGCTGATATGAGATCTGAAAGCATGGTAGAAGAAGTGCTGCAGTCCAGGAGAGTTACAAATGACAGACAGGGTATGGGTAGCAGACCGCAGGCAGCAAACAGGCTCAGAAGCAGTGGGGTGCATCAAACTCGTTGTATGCGCTGTAATCGAACTCATGGAACAAGAATGATATGCCCAGCTAAAGACAAGAGATGTAGGAAGTGCAACCGTGTTGGCCATTTTGAGATTGATTTGCAAATCAGAGTGTGTTAAGGAAATGCACCTGGACAGTGACCAGGAGACACAGGAGGTGTCCTTCGTAGGGTCAGTGATTGAACAGTCTCGCTTTGACAATGATTGGCGAATTACACTCACAGTGATGGGTGCAAGGATTGCCTTCAAGATTGATACGGGAGCGGACATTACCGGACATTACCACAGCTTCAGAAGGTTGTGACAAAAGTTTACAGCCCTGGAGGCTGCATTGATTGTGTCGAGCGATTTCTTGCCCGCAGTGAATACAAGAAAAGAAGATTTACCCTGTGTGGTAACACAGCGGTGTGGTGGCCAGGAATAAGTACTGACATTGCAGAATATGTATCAAAATGTGCCTTTTGCCGTGAACGTCAGCCTACACAGAGGAGAGAGCCTCTAATATCTACACCGCTGCCTGAGGGTCCCTGGGAGAAGATAGCTGCAGATTTGTGTGAACTTCATGGAAAAAAATATCTGGTTGTTGTAGATTATTATTTTGTACCATTAGGGGAGGCCACCAGTGTGGCTGTAATCACCCACCTCAAAAGTATGTTCGCCAGGTGGGGAATACCTTTGGAGCTGGTGAGTGACAATGGGATGCAGTTTGCTTCCATGGAGTTTAAATTTCAGTAGAGAGTATGATTTTGTTCACTCAACTTCCAGTCCACATTACCCGCAAGCCAACGGGATGGCTGAAAGAGCAGCTCAAACTGCCACGTTCGTGTTGAAGCAACAAGAACCTTATTTGGCCCTCTTAGCGTACAGGGCAACCCCAATTCATGCCACATGATGTAGCCCTGCACAGCTGATGTTGGGGTGACAGATTCGTACCACGTTACCTTCTGTGCGTGGAATACACCAGCTACTGTAGTAGGGCGTTCCCTTGAGCCAAAGTCTTATGTGGTCCGCACAGAAGGAGGGACTGTTGCCCGCGTAATCTTCAGCCTGTTCCCGAGGAGTTAGATGTCGAGAATCGGGAACCACAGCCAGTGGAGACCTCGGTCTTCAGAAGCATATCTGCCTCACAACAAGATTCTAGTGGAGGTACATCGGTGCCACCATTGGAGTCACAACCACTTTCACCAGGACTTGGGGAAGGTCCTTGTAAAATGACTTCAAGTGGTAGAGTTGTGAAGCTTCCAGTGCGATACAGAGATTAACACTGTAGTTAGAACAGTGGCTTGAAGAATGGGCAGAATAATCCCAAAGCCACTGTGGACTAGGGTAGTCTACCCTGATGTCCTAGATAGATTCTCATACGTTCCTGTAGTTCCTTGCTCTTTGTTTATATGTTTATTGTTGGTTGAAAAAAAATGTATTGCATTAAAAGGGGGAGGTTTCAGCATGTACTGGCTGACTTGGCATGATAGGAGTGTGATTGCTAACAGCAATCAAAGTCCCATCATGCCTAGGTTCCAGCACTTACACATCCAACCAGTATGTAAAAGTATTGCAGGGGAGGGAGTAGGAAGGGTAAGCTAAAGGAATATACGAGAGGAAAGGGGTTAATGTGCTATGTTGTAGGCATCCTTAAAGAAGTGGGTCTTGAGGGATTTTTTGAAGGAATGAAGGCAGGGGTAGAGACAGATAGACTGGGGGAGGGCATGAGAGCTAGAAATCAGAGGAGAGGACAGAAGGAGATCGTTGGATGAGCGGAGAGACCGGTTAGGAGTGTATTTAGAGATGAGAGAGGAGATGTAGGGAGGGGAACCGCTGTGAAGGGCTTTGAAAGTAAGAGTGAGGATTTTGAAGATTCCTCTGAAGAGCACAGGCAGCCAGTGAAGAGACTGACAGAGGGGAGAAACGTTAGTAAAGCGATGTGAGAGGAAGATAAGTCTGGCGGCAGCATTCATGGTGGATTGTAGAGGGGTGAGACGGTTAAGAGGGAGACCGGCTAAGATCGGCTAAGAGGGAAGATGAGGAGTTCAGTTTTGGAGAGGTTGAGTTTCAAGAAACGTTCAGACATCCAGGTAGAGACAGATGCAAGGCAGTTAGCTACACGATCTAAGACAGAGGGAGAGAGATCAGGGGAGGATAGATAGAT
>VKOC01000009.1:8140467-8150562 GCA_009364415.1 Spea multiplicata | reverse complement strand
AATTGGCCCCCCTACTTTGGTCCCTGGCCCCCCATGTGCCCCCCTAAATATGAAAGCTGGAGACGCCACTGTGCAGAATATGTACGTGCTTTATAAATAAAGTGTTATAATAATAATGCTATCAGACAGTTTCGTATCAGTGGTCAAGCCATCAGACACTTTTTGTTTCAGGTTAGCATTAGCTGTATAAGAACTGCAAAAGTGATAATAAAGATGTAATGATGCAATTATCACTGGATTAGGCAGAGTTCTCACACACACACACACATATATATATATCTCCTTACCAAATTATATAATTTTATTAAACAAATTAAAGGTAAATATCAGACCATTGCCAGCAAATTATGTTTTCTAATATTTCTGCATAAATTACAAAAATCCCACATTAGACTAATATACTAGTACAGTAGTGTCTACTTTATATACCCCTTTATAATATCTTACAATATGGTGTGATTTCACTGTGGAAATTTAAAGATATAGCTCCCCAAATATCAGCCAAGTAGTTAGCAACTGGCATTTTTCAACATTCTACATTCTACAAAATTCCCCCACTGGACCAATATATTTACACTGCACATATCTAACAAACACCACCCCCTCTATAATATCTTACAATATGGTGTGTTTTTACTGTGGAAATGTAAAGATATAATGCCCCAAATATCAGATCTGTAGTGAGCAACAGGCATTTTTCAACATTCTACATAGGGTTCAAAAACAATTCCCCATTGAACCAAAACAGTTACACTGCACATATCTCACACCCCTCTATAATATCTTACAACATGGTGTGATTTTACTGTGGAAATCTAAAGATATATTGCCCCAAATACCAGCCCAGTAGTTAGCAACTGCCATTTACACTGCACATATGTGAAATATGTGCAGTGTAAATATATTGGTCCAATGGAGGATTTTTTTTTTAATCCCATGTGGAATCTTTACATTTCCACAGTAAAATCACACCATATTGTAAGATAGTATAAAGGGGTATCTGTGACACTACTGTACTTTTAATATATTGGTCCAATATTAGATTTTACATGTTTATTATCACGTTTGCAGTTCTTTTTTTTATTTATTTATTTATTTTATAAACATGGAATGCAGAATGATTCATAACAATTTAAAATCCATACATATGAAAAATAGACATTTATCACTTCTGCATATAAAGGACAACATAAATATTACATCACATAAACATACAAGACTTACAGTTGATTCTATCTGTCTTTACTAAGTTTAATAGAAGAACTCAAAAATGTAATTTTTAGGGAGTTATCTAAGAAGGTTATTTTCATTTTCAGGGTCTAGTTTGCCATCAGTCACTAACTATTTTATTTTAGTCCACAAAATTGGGGCTGAAGATCTCCAATTTCTGGCGATCTCTATTTTAGTTGCCGTTAGTAAATGAAGAAGGAATGTTGTATTTTTTTTCCCGTTATTTGGCAGATTTAAATGGAGTAACGCTCTTTCGGGCGTTAATTTCCAATGTTTCCCAAAAACATGGGCTAATTTATATGAAATCTGTTGCCAAAGTTTTCGAATTGGGTTACAATTCCACCAAATGTGAACCATATCTCCCCTATCTGCACCACAGCGCCAACAATTTGGGAGATTGGTAGGGAACATTTTTGCTAAGGCAAAAGGGACCAGATACCACCTGTTCATAAATTTTAAATTGTAACTCGTTTAAATTTAAACAATGTATATTTTTATAAGTGGTATTTAACGCTTTGTTCCAATCTTCAGTTTTAATTTTAATATCTAAATCTTTCTCCCATTTTGCTAGTGCTGGAGGAATACATTCTTTTTTGCATAACCTGATCAGGTTTAGGGCTTTTGTCAGTTGTTTCCTGCTATCCTCTCCTTCAACTACTTGTTTAAACAAGTTATATACTGTTAAATTCCTGTTTTGAGGTAAGGAGTCTAAAAGATAGCTCTTAACCCTTAAATACCTGAAACAATCCTCTATTGGGAAATTAAATTCTTGTTGAAGTTGATTAAAGGTCTTAAGTGTATCTCCCTGCATAAGATCTCTTATTAATATTATGCCCTTTTGTTTCCAACTGGATAGCTTTAAGTTTTCATTCGTGTGTTCTATTATAGATAGTGGGAGACTAGTTATTATCAGGTTTGCGAGTCCAAGTTTGGCTTTAACCCAATGCCAATTTCTTACAAGATGTTGAAGAGCTAAGCTAGTTCCTGATTCGGTATATTCAATAGCTTTCATAGAGGAGATCCAGAATAAGGGCTGTAATTCTTTATGAGGGTATTTCTTTGGGAATTCTTCTCTATACCATAATTCCTGTGGCGCTTTATTATTTTGTGTCTGCATCGCATGTGTAAGCAAGGCCGCTAGAGCATATTCTCTAAGCCACCATTATTCTTCTTTTTTGCCATTATTTGCAGTTTTAACCTAGGTTTTTTTGATCCCCATATGAACTTGTTAATATGTTGCTGAATTAAATCTAACCAGCTTGCAGGAACCATATGCGGGATCATCCTAAATATATATAAGAATTTAGGCAAAATATATGAGTTAGTTACATTTAGTCTGCCCCCAAAAAATGAAAAGTCCTCGCCAATTTTTAAAGGAAACGTTCATGTCTTTAATTAGAGGGAGGAGATTAATCTCCATCCAGAGTTTTGGAGTTTTATTAATTTTTATTCCTAAATAGGTTAGGGAGTCTTCGGCCCATTTAAAACCTAATGATTCAATTTGTTGCTTTTGAGTACTGTCAAGGTTATAAGCAAGGGCAATCGATTTATCAATGTTTAGCTTGTAATTAGATTCATAGCTGTACTGGTCTATCCAATTCATGATATGATTAAGTGATGTTATTGGGTCTTTAACCGTCAGTAATATGTCGTCTGCATATAATTTTATTTTTTGTGTACCCTCTTTTCCACATCCCTTGATACTTTGGTCTGCTCTAATATCCCTTGCGAGTGGCTCCAAGGATAGAACATAAAGGAGTGGAGAAAGAGGGCAACCCTGGCGTGTGCCATTAGTGAAGGGAAACCATGACGATTTAATACCCGGGCCTACTACTTTGCCCATAGGTTTATTATACAAAGCTATAATTGCCTGGTGAATTCTTCCATGGAACCCAAAGGCCTTGAGTGTTTCGGCCATAAACCTCCAGCTGACCCTGTCGAAGGCTTTCTCAGCATCTAACGACAGGGTCAGTTGGGGTATGGTTGTTATCGGGTTCTCTTCAAAGATACCCGCTAAGGTTCTCACGTGACTAACCGCTGACCGTCCCTTGATGAAACCAACTTGATCTACATGTATTAATTGTGGGAGGACTACACTCAATCTTTTCGCAAGCACTCCAGCATAAATCTTAGCGTCTAGATTGAGAAGTGATATGGGCCTATAGCTAGTTAGCTCTTCTGGGTTCTTATTTGTTTTTAAAATTGGAATTATATTACCTCGAAGCAGTTCTTCTGGTAGAGCTCCTTTTTCTATGCATTCATTAAAAACTCTTACTAAATAAGGCGAAATTTCCTCTATAAAGATATTATAAAAACTAGCATCAAAGCCATCTGGCCCTGGGGATTTATTTTGTTTTAGCCCTCTCATTTCATTCTGGATCTCCTCTAGAGCAATATTATTATTTAAACTAACTAAAGATTCTTTAGAAAGTTTAGGGAAAGATCTATTTAAGAAATAGTCCCGTAAATCTGACTCTGCTGTATTGTCTGGTAAGTTATATAGAGTCCTAAAGGAATTATTAAATACTTGACCTATTTCATCTGGAGCCATATAGGTCTTGCCATTATGTATTATTTTAGAGATGTTTTTCTTTTCTCTCTTTTTCTTTAACTGATTTGTTAGCATTTTATCAGCTTTATTTCCTTTATAATATCTTTTGGACTTTAATGCCAATAGGGCTTTATTAGTCTGTTCAATAAGCTTAATGTTTATCTTCATTCTTAAAACCTCAATTTTCTCTGTGTTACTTTTAGATGGAGTCTGTTTGTTGATTTTATTTAACTGAAATAAAGAAATATACAAATCAGAAAGATTATCTTGTGCTTTTCTTTTAGTCTCTGCACCTAATTTAATAAAATGCCCCCTTATCACTGCTTTATAGGTGCACCAAAGATTTGATGCGGACATTCCTTGCACATCATTTTCTGCAAAATGTTAATCTTTTTACATGATTAATGTCTACCAGTTTCTTTATCAGATTATGATTTAGTCTCCAGTCATTACTTAATTTCTCTCCTCCTTGTTCTATATCCATAGTAATGAGATTATGATCTGACCATGTAATATCATGTATTTTAACATTTTTCACTTTGGATACTAGACTGCAATCTCCCACAATTAAATCTATTCTTGAATATGCCAAATGTGTCTTTGAAAAACAAGTATAATCTCTCTCTGTTGTGTGAAAAATTCTCCATACGTCATAGAGAGAGTGCTTTTTTAATAATGCTTGCAGTCGACGTGCTTGGGAGAGAATATTACGGTCAGTAGTCAATCTTTTACATGTCATTTTATCTAACTGAGGGTCTAAAACACAATTAAAATCTCCCATCCAAATCAGCGGGCCCTGTTTTATTTTTAACGTTTTTTCCAAAAGTTTTGTTAGATGGGTTACTGAACCATTGTTGGGTGCATATACATTAAGCAAAGTAAAGATCTTATTATTTATTTCAGCAATAATTATAATGAACCGACCATCTGGGTCTGTTTCTACATATTTGAATTTTACTTCTAGGTCTTTAGAAAATAATATAGCCACTCCTCTTTTTTTTTTGTAATTTCAATGAAGCTTGTAGACATACTGAAAATCTTTGGTTACATACATTAATTTTATCGATTGTTCGCCAGTGAGTCTCTTGTAAAAAGCAGACATTTATCCTGTCTTTCCATAATTTATGGAATAATAAAGCCCTTTTTTGAGGAGAATTAAGGCCTTGGGTGTTAATTGTGGCAAATTTAATCAGACCCATTTAATTTTGTAACTATCGTCCTCTAAATCATACATCGAGTTTAGCATATATAAGGAAGACTTAGAATCGACATAAAAATAGACATTAACATACATAACAAAAAAAACATATACATGCAGGTAGAGTATCACCAGATAACTCAGCCTGCTTCCACAATCAATCCCCATACTATTATTGTGGAATAGTTTTGCCATCAATCAATGGCAGTGTGAAGCCCAGAGCAGGTTCCCAAATGGGAGGGAGAAAAAAAAAAAAAAAAAAAAGTGTGATATCTTAGTGATATCTAAGCATTAGTGATATCTCTCTTCGTCATTGTGATTATGAGTGATTGCTATGAGTGAATTTGATTCTATTAATAATAAATTAACACTAAAAAAATGTGTTCTATAATTAGTATGTGAAATTGTGTAGTTCCTATTAATTAGGATTTATTAAGTCTGATGTGGAGAATAAAAGTGTTTTAAATCTCCTGGAGTGAATTAATATTCTCATGTGTCCTGAATGGTGACGCATTATTTGTGAAGTTAATGTCCCTAAGATATTTCTGTTTCTTCCATCATTTGATCATTCAAAGCATAATGGGTAGAGAAGAAAAAAAAAAAAAATTTACACTGCACATATGTGAAATATGTGCAGTGTAAATATATTGGTCCAATGGAGGATTTTTTTTTTAATCCCATGTGGAATCTTTACATTTCCACAGTAAAATCACACCATATTGTAAGATAGTATAAAGGGGTATCTGTGACACTACTGTACTTTTAATATATTGGTCCAATATTAGATTTTACATGTTTATTATCACGTTTGCAGTTCTTATATACCTAATGCTAATCTGAAACAAAAAGCGTCTGATGGCTTGACCGCTGATATTGAAGCCCATGGGGGCCAGAATGGACTAGACTGGGCCCTGACAGAGTGTTGAGCAGGGCTAGGCTAAGGCAGGAATTGTGGATTTTAGGGGAGGAGTTTTGGTAGGAGGATATTTAAGTTTGGTGATCACAGGGGTAAGGATCCATTTTGTCTAACCTTCCCTGGTGTTGTTTGTCTTCCTCTGTCTGTGTCTCTCTTGCATCCTTGGCTGTTTCTAGCTTCTGTTTCTTTTGTGTTCCTTTTCTGTCTGTTTCTCTCTTTTTTGCAACGGCATGGAGGAGGCTGCGGCCCTCACAGTTTTCCATCACAGCGGGCTAGAAGGGCCCATGGGGAGGCAGTGATTTCGGATGGCCCAGCTTGGTGTCCTGTGGCTGCTGGCCGCTCCCCAGATGGAAAAGTAGGCGCAGCGTGCAAGGAGTCGGCAGTTGAAGGTTCGGCCTGGTATAGGCCTCTGAGGCCTACCACAGTGTTTCCCCAGATGGGGGTCCTCCAGGAGTCATCCAGGGAGGCAGAGAAGCTGGCAGGACGGCCGGGTGCAGCCTGCACTGCTGCCTGCGCTGATGCCAAGGTAGGGAAACACCGGAGAGAGGCCTAGGCAGTTACCTGGGGCCATGGGGCTTGTTCGGGTATCCAGGCTAGGAGGTTTCGGCTGTGGAGCAGGGGGGCTGTGGAGGCCCCTCTTTTTTCCAATCTCCTTCCTGAAGTGGCATATGGGGGATTCCGGCTGCAACACCCCATCCCTCGCACAGACACACAAGCAGGCACACCCTAATTGATGCATCCATCAGGATGGGATGAGTTGGTGGGAATCTGCACCCCAAGGAGGTGGTTTTGGTGCTGCCACTCCTGCGGTATTTCTCTGCCGCGGCACAGGATCATACGACCTTGCTGTACAGGACCGCCAAGGGGTCCTTTATTAAGGCTTTTTGTGCATTATTTACATTGGGTGCACAAGGGGGGGTTAATGCTGAGATGTTTTTCAGGGGCTGTAGTGCGGTATCTATGGAGCATATAGTGGGGAGTTTCCTGAGAAGTTTATAGTTTATAGATGTGCTGGGCTTGAGATTCTTTACAGGTTACATTGCATTTGTTTGTGTGGTTCTGGCAGCTTCCGTAGCAATGTTTTAATTTGGGGGCAGTGGGAAGATTTTAGGTCACGGACGGACCACTTCAGGGGGAAAGCATGGCTCTGCTCTTGAAAGCTGTCAGTCTAATTGGTAGTTGGAGGGAGGTGAAACCTGGTAGACAGACGTGACAGGGGGATATGTTTATATGCTTAAGGGGAATCAACAAGATAAAGGGAGAGATTTTCTACAAGCCCTCACAACCTGCAATACCCACCTTCATGTTCCCCACAATCAACTGGTTTTTTGCCCGCCCTCCCTGCCCCTCTCCCACCCGCCCCAGTGCTGTTCTAATATATATATATAATATATAATATATATATATATATATATATATATATATATGGCAGTTAAGTACCAGATCTATTAGATCACGCCAGTAGGGGTAGCATTCCAGATCCTATCCCTCCCAATCTCTCTGCTGTCAAAGCTATCCCAGTACCTTTACACTCAACCTGTATATGTGAAACCTACCTGCATTTGCTCTACCACTCCTGTCCTATTCTTATCACTCTCAACCAGCAAACTCAATCAACATGCGCAACCTAACCAATCTTATTCCTATCATCTCCAACCATAAACTCCCTCCCGTCTTTAACTGTGCCCTATGGAATGCCCGCTCGGTATGCAACAAACTCGCTGGTATACATGACCTTTTTCTATCCCATGCTTTTAACCTCCTAGCTCTTACCGAAACCTAAATCCCCTCCCAAGACACTACTGCTTCTGCTGAACTCTCCTTCGGAGGACTACACTTCAGCCACACTCCTAGGCCTGATGGCAGAAAGGGTGGTGGTGTAGGCATCCTTCTCTCACCTCACTGCACCTTCCAGAATATACCAAGCCCTCCCTCCCTCTCATTCTGTTCCTTTGAAGCTCACACAATCCGTCTTTTCTCTCCACTCTCTCTTCAAATTGCTGTCATATATCGCCCTCCAGGCCCTACCTCGCAGTTCTTTGACCACCTTTCTGCCTGGCTCCCTTTCTTCCTCTCTCCTAACATCCCCTGTCTTGTTCTGGGTGACTTTAACATCCCTTTAGATATATCTAACAACTCTGCTAGCTCCAAACTCCTCTCCCTGAGATCTTCCTCTGGTCTCTCTCAATGGACTAATTCCCCTACGCACACCGAGGGACACTCACTTGATCTGGTCTTCTCCAGATCATGCTCCCTTTCAGATTTCTCCATCTACCCCTTCCCTCTGTCTGACCACCACCTTCTATTTTTTTCTCCAGTGCTAACCCCTAACAAGACAAACTTACAGCGCTCACCTCATACTTGTAGGCCATTACCAGAAAATACC
Organism: Spea multiplicata; assembly: GCA_009364415.1. Taxonomy (NCBI): domain Eukaryota; kingdom Metazoa; phylum Chordata; class Amphibia; order Anura; family Pelobatidae; genus Spea; species Spea multiplicata. Next base: position 8,142,281 of record VKOC01000009.1, on the reverse strand, counting down.
ATTACCCAACTGTCAGCCTCACTCGAACCTCTCTTACCTTCCATGTTAACCCTTTCCTGCCCAGACACAGCAGCCTCTTTTTACAACAACACACTTGCTTCATCCCTCGACACCATAGCTCCAATTACTACAAGTTACCCCCGACAATTTAAACGCCAACCATGGCATACCAAAACCACACGGTATCTTCAGAAGTGCTGCCGCACAGCTGAGCGCTACTTCAGAAAATCAAAATCCAGCGAAGACTTTACTCATTATAAATTCATGCTTCACACCTACAACTCTGCCCTCTCTCTCGCCAAACAGCTCTACTTCTCCACTCTCATATCCTCTCTTTCTTCCAACCCACGACGCCTTTTTTCTACTTTCAACTCCCTTCTCTGTCCCTCCACACCCACACCACAAACCTCTCTCACTGCCCAAGATCTTGCTACCCACTTCAAAGAGAAGATCGAGACTATTAGAAAAGACCTCTCTTCCTTACAACTCCCTCCTACACCACTCACCACCACCCTCTCTACTCCTACTATACTAACTGCCTTTTCCCCTACAACCGAAGAAGAGATAGCCACTCTTCTTTCTTCCTCTCACCCAACAACCTGTCCCCTTGACCCCATCCCTTCATACCTCACAAAGTCTCTACGTCCATCCCTTGGTCCATCACTTACCCACCTATTTAATCTTTCTCTATCATCTGGATCTGTACCATCTGCCTTCAAGCATGCGCTAATCACACCAATTCTAAAGAATCCTTCCTCAGATCCCGGCTGTTTGACTAACTACCGCCCTATCTCTCTGCTTCCTTTTACCTCTAAGCTGCTTGAACGGATTGTGTACAATCGCCTCACTAACTTCCTCTCCTCTAATTCCCTCCTTGACCCTCTACAGTCTGGTTTCAAACCCCTTCACTCTACTGAAACAGCTCTAACAAAAGTTTCCAATGACTTGCTCTCTGCCAAAGCTAAAGGTCACTACTCTATTCTAATACTTCTGGATCTCTCTGCTGCTTTCGATACTGTTGATCACCACCTTCTTCTTGACTCTCTTGCTTCTATAGGCATTCGAGATACAGCTCTCTCCTGGATCTCCTCATATCTGTCTAACCGTTCCTTCTCTGTCAACTTCTCTGGCAACACATCATCGCCCCTTCCACTTTCGGTTCCACTTTCGGTTGGTGTCCCCCAAGGTTCAGTCCTTGGCCCTCTGCTGTTCTCTCATTATACTTCCTCTCTTGGCAAACTAATCAACTCATTTGGCCTCCAGTATCATCTATATGCAGATGATACCCAAATCTACCTGTCTTCCCCTGATCTCTCTCCATCTCTCATGTCCCGGATCACCAGCTGCTTGTCTGCTATTTCTTCATGGATGTCACAACACTACCTGAAACTTAATCTTTCTAAAACTGAACTCATTATCTTCCCTCCCTCCATCTCCACTCCACTACCTGAATTCTCTATCACCATTAACAACACAACTATCTCTCCTACTAACCAGGCCCGATGCCTTGGGGTCATCCTTGACTCAAACCTCTCCTTCATCCCTCACATTCAGTCCCTCGCCAGATCCTGCCGCCTGCACCTAAAAAACATCTCCGCCCATTCCTCACCCAAGAATCCACAAAAACTCTGGTTCATTCACTTATCATTTCCCGTCTTGACTACTGCAACACTCTTCCGGTTGGCATTCCACTGTCTCGACTCTCTCCTCTACAGTCTATCCTAAATGCCGCTGCTAGGCTCATCTTTTTTGCACGTCGCTCCTCTTCTGCTTCCCCCCCTCTGTGAAACCCTCCACTGGCTCCCGATTACCTT
>VKOC01000009.1:8092999-8136328 GCA_009364415.1 Spea multiplicata | reverse complement strand
GAGTTAATGTGTGGATGAATTGTCTGAATGAGGGAGAGCATGAGTTAATGTGTGGATGCATTGTATATATATATATGGGCATCAGGGGCTAGTAAATGGGTTTTAGATATTTGGACAGGGGAGCAATTTCAGTGTTTGCCATAGGCGCTATTTTCAGTAGATACGCCTCTGTAGAGATAGAGTTGTTAAATGGTAAATTTTCAAGCTGGACAAAAGTGGTAAGTGGTGTTCCTCAGGGTTCTGTTCTGGGACCAATTTTATTCAACATATTTATAAATGACTTGGCATTAGGCGTTGAAAGTAATGTTTCTGTGTTTGCAGATGACACTAACCTAGGTAAAGTAATACAGAGCGAGCAGGATATTACTGTGCTGCAGAGGGATCTAGATAGACTGGGGGACTGGGCACACAAATGGCAGATGAAATTTAATGTAGATAAATGTAAAGTTATGCACTTCGGGGTAGGGAATGCACAAGCAACCTACACCCTAAACGGTAGTGACTTAGGGATAACGACAAATGAGAGAGATTTGGGAATTGTTATAGACAACAAACTAGGCAATGTACAATGTCAGTAGCTAAGGCCAGTAAGGTATTTTCATGTATAAAAAGGGGCATCAATTCGCGGGATAAAAATATAATGTTACATAGTTACATAGGCTGAAAAAAGACATGCGTCCATCAAGTTCAGCCTTTCCTATATCTGTTAATTTGTTGCTGTTGATCGCTCTTTCCAATTTTGCACTAACCAGGGAAAAAAATTCCTTCTTGACCCCAAAACGGCAGTCAGATTTCTCCTTGGATCAATAAGCTGTTTCCCCATAATTAAAGATTATATCCCCGAATATTATGTTTTTCCAGGTATCCATCCAGTTGCAGTTTAAACGTCTGTACAGACTCTGATAAAACTACCTCTGCAGGCAGAGAATTCCACATCCTTATTGTCCTTACTGTAAAAAAACCCTTTCCTCTGCTTTAGTCTAAATCTCCTTTCTTCCAGTCTAAACGCATGACCACGTGTCCTATGCATAGTCCTGTTTATGAACAGATTTCCACACAATGGTTTGTATTGGCCCCGAATATATTTATATAACGTTATCATATCCCCTCTGAGGCGACGTTTTTCTAAACTAAACAGATTTAAATTAGTTAACCTTTCTTCATGTTGCCTCTGTATAAATCAATTGTAAGGGCACACCTTGTATATGCTGTGCAATTTTGGGGACCTATTCTAAAGAAGGATATCATAGCACTAGAAAGGGTGCAGAGGCGGGCTACAAAATTAATAAAAGGAATGGAGCACTATAATTATGAAGAAAGGTTAACACATTTAAATATGTTTAGTTTATAAAAACGGCGCCTCAGAGGGGACATGATAGCATTATATAAATATATTCGGGCCAATACAAATTAGTTAGTGTTAAATACAGTTAGTGTTAAATGGGGGCATGAGGTAGTTCTGGAGGCAGAGTGCTCTGTGAGATGCCTTTTAACCCCTTTAATGCCACTCTGCCTCCAGAAATGCATTTTTAACCCGCTATACGCCACTCTGCCTCCTGAAATGCCTTAAACCTCCCTATATGCCACTCTTCCCCATAATATGCCTTTTACCCTCTAAATGCAGAGTGGCATATATGGGGTATAAGGTACTTTCTGGAGGCGAGAGTGGCACTAGGGGGTCAAAGGCATATCATGGGCAACAGTGGCATATAGGGTTTGAAAAGGCATATCATTGGCACAGTGGGCATTTAAGGGTTAAAAGGCATATCATGGGGACAGTGGCATATAGGGGATATAAATTCTGGGGCAAATGTGCATAACTGGGGGGCAGGTTGGAAAATAGAAGGAAATAAAACCAAAATATTTTTCTCAATCATAGCTTTTATTAAAAAAATGGTTTACATGAATTAACATTTATTGGTAAAACTTCTTTCCTATAGGGTCGTCTTATATTCAGGCTTTTTCTTTTTTTCCTTATTAATAATAAGATTTGGGGGTCGACTTATAATCAGGGTCGTCTTATAATCGAGCAAATATGGTAATTTTCAGGGATATAATCTTTAATTATGAGGAAACAGCTTATTGGTTCAAGGAGGTTAAGAAGGAATTTTTCCCTGGTTAGTGCAAAATTGGAAAGAGCCAAACTGAGGTTTTTTGCCTTCTTTTGGATCAACAGCAGCAAATTAACAGTTACAGGAAAGGCTGAACTTGATGGATGCATGTCTTTTTTCAGCCTATATCTAGCGTTGATGCATTCGTAGTAGTGCAAGGGTTAACGCTGCATGATTGCTGTCATGGAGCAATCATGCATCAGAGGAGGGTCAAGACTTCTCCACACACTTGTATAGAGACTGAAGAAACCCAGCTGGGATGTGATTCCCAGTAAACTGCGATCAGGATGTTAAGTCAAGCAGCAGTCCCACCTGCAATCATGGCAGTCATTTTGCTGTGGTTGGCTGCAATATAACATCCGTGTCCAAAAAACTAAAAAAGAGAACAATTTTGGATATGTCAGAAATAAATACATTAGAAAATGTACTCACAATGTTTTTGATGCCAGATTTGTTGTCAGATCCAGAGAGTGAGAAGACGGGTTCCATGTTAAAACTGTTGGAGTCCATTCCATCATCATTTTGCCCTCTGACTATTTAAATAAGCAACACAAAGTAACATGTCATATTGAAGATAAATTAAAAAAAAGTGTTGAGAAGTCTACTGGTACACATTTAGATAAATGGAGGATACATTGTGTTCTCCAATCACTTGCAACCCATGTAACCAGTGGCAATTTTAGAATATGCTGCCAATGAGCATAGATTGGACTATTTTCTTCCTCTTCTTCTTCTGTTTGCATTACGTATTTTATTCTTTGAGTGGCGCCTTCACGTGGGTCGAAATGACAATGCAACGGCTTTGTTGATCATTGCTTGATGACCCCAAAATGATTATTTTTCCCACAGGTATGAAAAACTCCAAGGTCCACCGTCCTGCCACTTCTCCCTTCGATTTCTCCAGCCCATTTTATTCAAAGAAATCTTAGGAAAGAGATCTTAGAAGGGAAATATGTTAATGCAGTATTCTTACTAATCAGCTCCCATGACTTGGCCAATAATAAGTCATTCCTGCAGAAAAGTCTTGGTGGTTCTTAAATTTAAAGAACCCAGATTTGCTAAGAAAGTATCTGTCTTGGAATTTGTTCTGGACTTCAGACTTTACAGAGATGTTATCTGTTTAGTTTATCGTAATAGAAGGGAGGAATTAAATAATTATATATTATACAAAGTAGCGGAACTAGGTTACAAATATGGGGGTCATCCTTTTTTTACAATTATCGCAGATCATTGTCTGTGAAAGCTGCTGCAGCTTTAGATTGATTCAACTATATTACAGACTGGAGTCAGGTGGATAGAAAATTATTTTGCAGAACTTAAAACTCCTACTTGTCATATCTGTCAGTCTACACCACATTCGGCTAATTTTTGTCCCTCAGCTGACAGTCCTCCACTGGCTCTGTGGCATAATCAGTTCCCTTCCTCCTGGGGCCTCTGCCACCAAAAACACATGATAGGTTAGATAGACCTATCGCCTTCCTCAGCTGATTTCAAATGTGTAACAATTTTAACACCTCTAGTTGCAATTTTAGTTGGTACAGGCGTCTCCAAATTTGTACCGGGTGGTACATGCTATGTAAGTTATGCAAATTATTCCCCAAGCAATGACTGCAGCTGAGATCGACTCAGCTGGAGTATGACCCCCCTAAATTAGTCAATTTCTTTAATACTGGTTTATCATTTGGTTTCCATAGAGGGGCGGTGGCTCTTCCATAGTTTGTTCTAAAATACCCAAATCTCAATTTGGCACGACACAGCTTGTAAAAAGCTTAATTATCTGCCCCATTGATTCCCCTCCCTTCCCTATTTGAAGAGTCTGCCCTATTGGTATTGCTGTGAGCAAATTTTCATTAAAAAATAAAACCAATTTTTTTAGATGTCAGCTCCTTATTCCTCTGTGTGTCCCAGCATCAATTCCCTCATACCGGCTGAAAAGCTTTCTCTTAAGTAGACAACACAATGCTGGCTATACAGGGAGCGGTGTATGGTTGTCTAAAGCAGATCGCACAGATGCCTTTAAGTTGTTAATTTGGATTTATGGCATTTGCACAGGATCAAGTGGAGGGATAAATACTAGACTTGTGCATTTGTATTCGGATAAATATGAACATGAACATGAAAGGTCATTTTTGTTGTTCATCCCAAATACTGAAGAAACGATCATGGCGGTGGCAAAACGTACACGAAGGCGAAAACACGCAACATGAACAATCTTCATGTTCGTCTTCGTTAATCTACTGATCTCCTGGGTCCCTTCCCCATCTAGCCTACCTTATCTCTATGGTCGCTCGTATGGACCTTTAATTCATGGAGCAGAGTTTCACCGTCAGGAGTTAAAGGTCTGTACAAGCGACTCTATTGGTTGCCGGCAGGGAGCTCCTCTGCCATCAACCAATGAAGTGGGGTTAGCATAGACAATATGGAGCTACATAGTACAAAACCTGTAGTCATGAAGTATTTGTCAACTGATGAACCAAATATGGGTAATAACCTTAAATGTCCTTTAGCAAATGCGAGAAGTTTGGCAAACAAAATGGGTGAGCTGAAATATAACCATATTATCCATCTAGAAATACTTGGCTAAATATCCTGCATCCATGCAAATCATTGCTTAGCCCTTTCTATATATTAACACATATTATTTTGCTTATTTAATAAAATAAATAGCAGCTTACCTTGAAAGTCAATAGTCCTATCAGAAACTGGAGATTTTGCTCTTAAAATCTGAAAAAGAAAGAAAAGTCAATAACACAAAAACCCAAACATATCAGACAATATTGCTCAATGACCCCAACTGCTATTTTGCAATGCTATTTTCACTTTAGAAATATATTCCTATATATACTAAGTGTGTGAATTGTCATGCCAGAAAGTTTTTCATAACAGCATAATTCAAATGTACGTTAACTTCATTTTTATTTAAATGATCCATTAAAAAGTAAAATCAGACAGGGACACCAATTGCCACAGAATATATCTAACGGTACCTGTCATGTTTTTTTAATAATAAAAGTTATGTTTTTGTGGACCATGAGCTTTCTCTAGGGGGTGATTACGTGCATGGGTGTAGGAAGCAGAGGGGGTGATCTAAACTAGTCACACACAGATTTTGTAGAGAGACAACCAATAGCCGCTCTAACAATACTCCTGCAGAATTTTATGGTTCCTAGTTCTACACTGACTGAATGCAAGTTTGAATTAAATAGATAGAGACAGCATTTGTAACACAGATTAATACAAATACTAATTGATAGCGGTAATGAATTTTGGATTATGGTTTGGGAATTAATAAAGTTTTGTCTCTCAATATCTCTTTTTTTCACTCTTTCAGTCTTTTTTCCCACAAAAGACTATTAATATGTATCTTAGTTGTTTAAAAGATAATTTGTAGATCAGATCAATGATACATTTTCATGATAGATAAAATATGACCCTAATTACAAAAAAGCATATTTTAATGTTAAGTAAGAAAATACTTGTGGAATGCCCTTTAGGTTCATCCTTCTCTTTTTATGTGATGGATCTGGAAGAAAAAAATTATTATCAGAAGGCGATTCTTCTGAATCTGAGTAGTCTTCAGCTTCTTGGCAACTGATGATTGAGCCAGGGGATTTTGTGTTGTGCTGATTCCTTGGTAAAGTCTATAAATTAAACAATAGAGCATTTAAACAGATGACTTATAAACGAATCTAGCTATAAATGTGTGTAATTTTGAAAAATATAATAAATGTGATTACACCAAATTAATTTTAATAAATAAAATCTAATTAAACCTAATTAATCCCCCTAACACCCAGAAAATGAATGTCATTAAACGCAAATGTAATTTCAAGTGTGTGCTTTAATTAACATAAGATTTCTAGAAATACAATGTGTATAAGTGTACCTGGTCTAGGAAAATACCATCTTTAGACAATCTTCTTAGCTTGCAGTCCAAGTTCACAATTCGAGCTTCTTTTCTGACCATCTCAATTCTAAGCTCATCATTCTTCTCCTCTAGTTCTCGTATTTGCTTCCGATACTTATCTTTGTCTATTAGACATTGTGAGTATTGTGTCTGAGCTTCATCACGGGACCGATATGCCTGAGAGAGTTAAAAAGAAACTTACAGTAGATATCACTTAAAATGTATTCTAGATATAGAAACTACATATTTAATAATAACCTCTTCATGAGGTAAAACCAAAGGCAACGCAACAGATGGGCAAGAGGGATGAGGTTATCAGCTAAATACAGGAATCATTTTAGATCTCTTGTACTGTATATTATGTCAATATCTTTGGAATGCGGAATAGGTCTCTGATATTTTTATGTTTAAATCCAACTCTGTAATCCAAAATATATGGATGCAAAATGGACGCTTTATATCTTGTGCTAGTGGAGTTTTTCATATTCCTTAAGAGAGATTTATCAATCAAACATCATCTTTTGTTTCTCATTCTTATTACTCTTACCCTTCTTCCTTCCTTAACTAAATCTTATTCACTCCCCCTACCCCTTCACCTCCAAATTGTCTATACCAAAATTTGACCCACAGCCAAAGTGATTATTCTCCCTTCTATCTTGCTGGTTAGCAATGTAGATTATAGTTTTCAAATTGGGTATTTAGTACTGTTGTGAGCATGCATACAACCAGTGTGGACAAAATGTAATATTTTGGCACCAGGGTGTCGGGAATATGAGGAGATGATTCACTTGCACATGTCACCACCAAAAAGCTTTCTGGCCATTTATATCCTGGGGCTGCTATCAGCTTTCTCCACTGATGCATTGATCCTGACATGATTTCTAGTCCCCAGTGAGAGTTTAATGACTTGGTCACTTGTGTGGACTCTGGTCACTTTGTGTTGGCCTGACAATCTGTAGATATTGATTTGGCTTGGACCTTAACTCTGATTCTGTTTTTGCTCGTTGGTATGCTGTTTTGGTCAGCTGTTTACTGGTATTTTCATCTTGGACTAACCTTGGACTGGCCCTTTGCTCTACACTTGTGTACCATGCTGTGGTACCCTCCAGTTTGTACATTTCACAAGTCTGACCCTGACTGCTTCTTACAGCTGTTCTCTCAGTCTCCTGCTGTATCCCAGTCCATCTCATTGTCTCCTTCTTCCTGCCAGTCCCTGTCTGCGTCTCCCGTGTGCTCCTGGCCTTGCTTAAGAAAGAGGACAATGGCTGCAGCAGCCACCTGAGCCATTCACAGACTACTGTATCTATTGAATGTACTGAATGAACACCTGTGTTTGCACAGAGACTCCCATCTGATCCAGTACCCACAGTGGTGACACCAGATGCCTCTATGAGCAGTTAATTTTAGGAGTGCACTAGAAGTATGATTGACCCAGACTTAGCACCAAGAGCAGAGGCTTGAGCCCATTAATGTCAGGAGCACAACATGAGAGCACTCAACAGGACTATGATTAAACTGAGCTGTAACCTCATACTGAAAAATGGTGTGATATGGCATAATTGTGACAATACATATGCAAATGGTCAATTTTAAACAATAAATGTAGTTAACTTGTGTCAGAGGATAAATAAAAATTCATTCACATCTTCTTCAGGCCATATTTAAAAATGAATATGGTACCTGGTCTCTTTCCTTTTCTACTTCTTCCAGCTGTATCATAACTGTGTTCATTCGATGTTTGTACATTTCGCAATCCTTTATAAGTGTAGAACACTTTAGCTCCAAGTCTTCTTTCTCCTCCAAATACTAGATAACAAGTAAAAAAATGCAAAATTTCATCACACCCAACTAAATATACTTAATGCAGTGGGAGTCTCTTTATAAGGTACAGTTAGGTAACAAGTAGCACATTTTTCACACCACTGATGGCTAGGGTTGCCAACTTTGTTGCAGAAAAATAACGGTCATGCTAATTTGCATAATTAATTATATATGCGTGACATCGCAGGAAGTGATATAAGAGATATGATAGATTTTCCTAAATCACACAAACAAAAACATTCAAAGAATAAAACCACATAATTATAAATAACACTTATTTATTGAACAAAAATTAATAAATTAAAGGGAACACTAAATACAAATACATCTGACAACTTCACTAAATAGTGCAAATGAAAACATTTAAACAGCTCCTATGTATATACACTTATGTGTAACATTATTTACCAACAACTAAAAACAGGATGGCTTTAGAATATTATTAAAAGTTACAAAAAATAGTCAAACATAACACTGAATATAAATAGTCAAAAAGTGCAAACAGACAGCTACAGAGGCAACAGATCTGAATAATACAAACTCAATGCTTGAAAGTGTATTTTGCATTTGATTTTGCCACCTTCAATAATTTGTTGTTTTTCATAAAATTCCGAGCAAGAATAAACCAAATTATAACGAATGCAAAGCTCACTTTTCACGATCCCAACTGAAAGTCTGTTCCTCTCATCCATCCACAGGTTATTCATCACACTGAGTTTTCTTTTCTGAATGCAGGCAGGAGTAGGGACAAAAGGCTTTTTCCTCCACAGGCAGCGAGCTTACACAGGCCGGCCCGTGGATGCTGCCAGACTCCAGAGCGCCGCTGAGGGAAGTGACGTCATGAAATGAAACATCACTTCCCCCCAGCAGAACAAAAGCTTGCACGTATCACAAGTACGTCAGGTGGTGCGGCGCGTGCATCGCCATATTATATATTATGTTTATATTGTGTTTTCAAATAAAGTTAATTTTACTATGAATAAAGTTATTTATACCTGTGTCACGGTGTGGAAGGCGTAAAGCAGACTGCACCGTGGCCTTATTTTTCCATAGTTGACTTATAATAAAACATTATATTATTTACTTTGTGTTTATGTATTCATTTGGGGGGGGTGACGCATTGGCGCTACCTCAGTCATGCTGTTTCAAAGTATTGGACAGTTAGTATAGTGGGTTTATAATTCTAATCATGAACAAATAAAACAATAAATAACCCACAAAGTACATATTTCTGGAAAGTAGACACCCTGGGGTATTCCTCTGGGAGCATGACTCATTGTCATGCAGATATTTGGCCACTGATCTTTGTCAATTGTAGCTATTATTATTGTATTATGTCTTGGTTAGCTTTTCCCTGCAGGTTATGTACCAGTGCTCAAAAAGTCACCAAAATTCATCTGACAGAAATAATCCACACGTTGTTATACCTACCTGTCCGGCCGGGGTCCCACGACGTTCCTTGCGCACGTCCTCCTTGTCTGCCGCCGTACACACGGCACGTACACGAGGGGGCGTGCGCGTCGGGCATGCACGCCTCCCTGCCACTGGCAGTCCTGATCGGGCTGCTGCAGCATGTCAGCGGCGATCGGAGAGACGATCTGCTGCTACTTGTTCGCGGCACCCGACCAGTACCTCTTCTGCCTGTGTGGCGCTGCCGCGTCGCTCGCGGCGGCAACACCGGCAGAGAGGACGTTGCGGTTGAGCCGCCGCAGGCATGTCCAAGGTGGCTGTCTTTCTCCCTCTCCTGCCTGTGTGGCGCTTCCGCGTCATTCGCAGAGGTACCACAGGCAGGAGGGTTTGTTTTGTTTTTTGTTGCCATCGCGACGGCGCTATAATTGCGCCGGTCGCGATTACAGCATCGTACCTGTTCTCCCACCATTGGCCCTATTTAAACTTCCTGGTCCTGTGTTTCCTTGCCCGTTCAACGAGTCCATTTATTTGTTCTCAGGGTGTTTAGTTCTCTTGTGCCTTTTTGATTGCTATTTACGTGTACCAGACCTCGGCTTTGTTCTTCTGACCTTGATCCTGCGCTGCCCGTCCCGACCTCGGCTATTGTTATTTGACTACGTTCCTGTGCTGCCTGCCCCGACCTCGGCTATCGTTTTTGACTACGCTCCTGTGCTGCCTGCCCCGATCCCGGCTTGTTTTTTCGGATTCTCGCCATTCCTGCATTGTGGGTCCATTACCTGTGCTACCTGATCCGACGTAACACACGTATAGGTAATCACATAGTTTTTAAAACCTACAGGGCACAATGCATTACTGCATGCTCATCTCACTGTGTACCAGTACACTACATAGGCAGGGTAGGCACCCAGAAAATAAAAGGGTTAAATGACATAATATATTAAACAAACACAGTTTAGATGAAAAAGCACATTCTCAGAAGTATGCCAGCTTTTTGCTCTCTTGATGCGGCTGATTCTTGACTACAACTCCAACCCCCGCATCATAAATCTGACTGTGGGTGATGGGAGTTGTAATCCACAGACAGCCATCACCTCATTCCAAAAACAAAAAGTTAATATAATAGTTAATTATAAAGTTTATAAAATGTGGGTGTAATGTTGGTCTGTATTCAGGCTCTGGACTTATGTGTTCTGGCTTATGTGTACTTAGCCATATTAAACTTTAGATCTCAAACCCTAATCATCACCTTGTCCCTTAAGTCTTCAACTTGACGTATTTCTTCCTGAAGATTAAATATCCTGTTCACTAGCTCATGACGGTCTTCGAGGGCTTCTTTGCGATCATGTTCAAGAATATCCACTATTGCTTTATCCGAATCAGGCAAACTGTGATTCCCACCCTAAAGCACACAAAAAATATGAAATTATTTTATAAATATGCATTTATTAAACACATCTATGTTTAAATGTATTGTATGGTTTTAGGACAATGGTTGTCAAGTCTTAAATTATACACTTGGAAAATGTGTTATAGCATCACCGGGGTGGTCCATTTACCATTAAATTACTACTCAGTTAATTTATATACAGTCTGCAAGCAAAGTGGTATAGAGTAATAGTAACACAAACCTGGAATGAAGAAACAGATAAGAGACATCTGTCTCATTTAATATTTCCAGATTTTCCTCCTGCTAAGTTTTCCTAAGTCTTGTCTTATTTTCAGGGTAGCCTTGTGCCTGTTGCTTGCATGCCTAAATTCTTCCTTTGTATTAATCTACACTCTTTTCCTCTTTTTCACTTCTTCCGTGGAAGAAATATTTTTTAACATTGCTTTGCAACCAGTCAACATATCATATATCCTTAAGTGTATAATGCTTCATCATTGGTGGGCGTGTGAACATATGTGTTTCAAGTGTTTAAAGTTCTCAATGAACTGGTTCTTTCTAGGGCCCTTCTTTGGATATGATCGCAGCAACATAACTGATTGCAAGAAATTTGAACACTACATACATTATTACTCTCAACATGTAAGGCAATGTAATATATGATATTAATCTAGCTTACAAACATCTACTACGTCATTCCATTGGGGCATGCTTTTGCAAAACAATATGTCTGCTCTCAGGTACGTACACTGTTACTTATCCTAGTAAACAAAAATAACAAGATGACAGAGAGTGCAATTAATGTCTAAGTGGAACAACTATGATCTCTTGTCCTAGCATTTTGCTCTTTTAGCTAAGAGACCAATTAGAGCCAGATGCAGAATATAATCTGCCAGACTGGCAATAGAGACGCTCGAGTGGTAGAAGACAGAAACAGGAATACACAGGGCACAGGCCATTGATCTGTTTTAATAGCTCAGCCACACTGAGTTTCTGTAACAAATTTGGAAGCACTGGAACCCTGGTGCTGACATAGGAGTAGGATAGCAACTAGTCGAGCCAGATTTAACTGAGAACAAGTAATGAACCAGATGGGTACTGGTTCTAGGGAGCAGGAGAACCTAATCAGAAAACAGAATCATAGTCTCTGAAAAAATTTAGGTCTGATACCAAATCAGGTGAAAGTAACAAGGACACTAGAACAATCCAGGCCTAGAACCTTGAGGCAGGAATGCCTGAACAAGCCAAATTAGGAGACAGAAAAAGGTAATTAGGTCTGGTACCATGAATCCACAAGAAGTCTACATGAACAGAGCATGAAGTTACACTGACAAAAGACAGGGAAGGACTGAAGGCATAACAGTTAAATAGGAAATTCCTAGCAGGAAATGAGGTCCCCAAGGGTCACAGGAAGCACAGGCAATATCATATGGTCACAGACACTGGGTCGTCACAAAAGTCGGACAGTATCCCCTTCTTGAGGGGAAGGGAAAAAGTGAACCTGCTGGTCCATATGGAAAACTAGAATGATAAACACGGATTAGGTGAGGGGCATGGACATCAGAGGCTAAGATCTACTAACATTCTTCTGGGCCATACCCCATCCAATATACTAGGTGGTGAAGCTATGAGTCCACACTAGACTGTATCTCAAATTCATCCTCAGCTTTGGTGCTTACAGGTCCAGGATTAAGTTAGAGTTTTGCAATGCGATTGCAAATTAGTGGTTTGAAAAGGGAAACATGAAAAAGATTCAAAGATTCTTAGGTAAGTTCATAAGTAACTGTGTTAATGCATTTCACAATTTGGTAAATACCACTGAATTGAGGTAAAAGATTCAGAGAAGTAAGTTGATATGATGAGTAGATAATCACACTCACTAGGAGAAAAAAGTGGTGCTGGTAGTGTTTTAGATTCCTCCTGGCTTTCTGTGGTCCTTAGGCTATATTCTGATTCTGCCAAAGTCTACAAAGATTGGACGCGCCGTAGATAAAAGGGCAGGTTGTTGTGGTAAGTGTTGTCACAAGTATCCAGGATCTCTCAAGTTCCTTCAGGATCCCTCTATTGATTCAGGGCCAGGATGACTGCTAGTAATTCTGACTGACATAATAATTCCTCTCGGCAGGGGATAATTGTTTAGGTCCACTGTAGCTCCTACATTGAGATAGAAACACTCCTGCCCCTATTTTGGAAGCATCAACCTCAGAGTGAAAGGTTTGTTGACATAGGGTAGATGAACACTGGAGCAGACGGAAATACATATTTCAGCCTATGAAAAGCTTTTGTGGCTTCTGGAGTCCAATTGTGACAGTCGGCACCCTTCTTAGCACAGTTACACATTTATTACAATGCATGAATCAACAAGTAGTCTACAGTAACAGAGCACAAACAGCAAAAAAGGGTAAGGAAGAACTGAAGGCCCAACATTTAAATGGAAAATTCCTAGCAGGAAATTATGTCACCAGGGGTAACAAGGGTCACATAACCACACACTACAAGGAAGGTCCAGCAGGCACAGACTGGAGGTAGTGTGGGTAGAGGGTGGTTGCTTGTCTTCCCCACTACTTTGGAGGGTCGACACTGGATTCCATGGATTCGAAGTTGACAGTTCCTCATCCAGATCGCTGCCAGACTTTATTTTTTACAAAAAAACAGTTCCAACCAACAAAATGCTTTTAAGAAAAGCAAGGATGAAATTTGCTTTGTCTGAGGTGAGCAAAAGTCTTTATCTTTCTAACAGGGGGCATAGCTACAGGGGTTTCAATCTCCATCAGTACCGCTTCAAAATTATTCAGAAAGGGCCCTTCCAACCTGGACAGTGAGGTCAGAAGGGTCCTTTCTAAACAATTGTGAACAATTGTGAGAGGCAGGCACGCAACAGGGTGATGTTACATCACATGAACTTGTGGTGAAACCAAGGCTGGTGGACCGATATCTATAGAAGAGATAAGGAGGTGAGGGCATGCATTCCTGTCTATGAATAACTCCATCTGAGCATGCATATCTAAGAATGTATGTGATCATGCATGTATATATATGTGTCATATATCACTTGCTGAGGGGATTATCTCTGGCAGACAGTCAGGATATGTAACCAGGGAGTGACCGCCATTGTTCCAGTTTAATGTTGTATAAGTCAGCCCCCCCAGTTCCACCACTACAGACATTTACCCCGGCCAAACCTTGTAACTGATTTCAGCCAGTAATAGATAGTGGAGGTTGGGGCCCTATTGATTGTTAATCCCTTTACTGACCCTGTTGTCTCTGGGCGGCAGATTAAGGGGGCAGTTTGTATCCCAATATCTTGTTTTATGTTAATGTTTGCTTTGCTGGCTATAACCAGCCATGTGTGTGAAAAATAAAGCTTCGTTTTGTTTATACCCTACACCGAGTCTTGGCTAGTGACTGGGAAACCGGGGAAAGAGTGTGTTGTCCCAGGCTAAGGGAGCACAAGTTAGCGGAGGTAGTTGGTCAGACTATCCAGCTCCGTAACAGATTTCTTGGATTTGGACAACATTTTTTATTCTGCTGATACAGTTGTTCCTTTAACGTATCATAGTACAAAAGGTGTATTAAAAGGATATTAAAAAACCCTAGTGCATTCAAGTTTACATTAAAGCCCAACTACTAACTAGAATTTGGTAATATGGAGTATTAATTGGAATACCACCTGAATGATGGACTGTAACTCTTGCACTTTGGTTTTCAACATTTCATTTTCCCTTTGCAATTCTAAAACGTGCTCCCTTTTTGGCCGATTCTCAATGTCATTTTTGAGTTTGAGGGATTGATTTCTTTCCAGTTTACACTCCTCTTCAACTTTATTCAAGTGGTGTTTGAGGCGATCAATCTAAAATAAAGGTACAGCATATGAGACTTGGATTACTAATTACCTTCAACTATTTCCTTAACATTGAGACAATTAATTAATTCATATTAATATATATCATAATAATACAGAAGCGAATATTTTACTGAGGAACCCACAACATATTGAAAAAAGGGCAGCAATTTCTTTGCTTGACTGTTAATCTCAATAGTATCGATAGCTCAACACATGTTTTGCCCGTAGCTTTGTTATGGACTAAAACTACAGATGAAACATAGGTTTTATCCACTAAAGGGACAGTTGACAGGAAAGTTTGTTTAAGAGTCACTATAGATCCAACACTAGCAAGTTTCTCCATCGTGAAGAGCTGAGCTGGCCCTCCATAATGCATTAATCAAACCAACACACCAAAAGAAGTTTTATATTTTGAGTACACTATATATTATGAAGGGTCAAACCTAGAGAGCTTGTCTGTCTCTTCAAATTCTCCTCACCCATTGAATTGTGCATTATACATGGCCAGCTCTTCTTGATGGAGAAATCTGCCACAATTATCCTGCCAACTATCCCTTTGGTGAATAAATCCCAATATGTAAGGACACTTATCTCACTATTTTAAATATGCATTATACAGAGCCAACTAAACTCTTCCTGCAGCAGAAACTCCATTGGGTTTGCTCTTCAAAATCTATAGTGTAGTCAAGCAGCTGAGACCACAACACCCAACCAAACCCTCCCTACAGCTCTTTCCTTGGTGAATAAATGCCAGTTTGTTTTAGGGAGGAATTGCTGATAGTAGATCTGACATAATAGTTCCTCTAAATGTGACATTAGCTGGTATGGAATGGCATAGATGCAACTAGAAGCCCAATTTTTACCATGGTCACATGAACCACAGCTGATATTGAAACATGTACAATAGATTTCTAATATTATTTGTGACAGAATGACCTGTCATACAGGGACCCAAGGTACTCTTTGTTTAATTAATCCCATCAATGGGATTGCTGCCTGGGGATTAAAGGTTGGGTTGTATGCATGTATCTGTTAATTTATGTTAATGTGGTTCTCTGGATATATGAGTCTATGTTTTACGTCAATAAACTGTTCATTCCTGCTGTACTCAATTCAAGGTAGTTGTGTGTCTACTTATTGGGTACACATAGCAGGGTTCCAAGGTGCGCATGCTGGCTGGTGCTGGAAGTGATTCCGGGGACAAGAAGAGGATACATGTGGGTGATCTCTGGGAGTTAATACAGCTCTCTTGGTGAACCCGTTACATTATTCTTTATTTTTTGGAAAGGTGATTATCACTTATCTATGATGCACACATATCTATGATGGCTTGAGCCACTACTAAATAAATAAAAACTGGTTTGTGTCTCCCCTTTCACCTATTACAATAGATGAACTATAAATAATAATAATAAAGATCTTACTTCAAGTTGCAAATCTCGACTCCTCATAACAGCCATGTTTTTTTCTTCACTGAGCTGTGCATATCTCATTGCTAAGTTGTAGTTGTCATCCTTTACTTTAATTAATTCATCATTGTAGTTATTTCTTTCTTCTTTCATTTTGTTGTATCGTTCCTGAAATGTTAGTAACTCTAAGTTTGCTAACTTTAAGTGTTTTTTTTCATCTTCCAGCTTTCTTGAGTTGGCTGCAAGTTCACACTTTTGTATTTCCTTTGCCTTTATCTGCTGCTGTAGTTTGATCACTTCATTCATCAAAAAATGTGTAAGACCCTCATGTCCTTCCTCCACTAGAGACAATTGATCGGTGTAAGAATAAAAATAGAATACACATTCAATGTTATTTCTCAATAGGAACATCTAAAACAAAGCCTTTATATAAATAAACATGAAATAATAGGTATGCTTACCTTGTACAATATATGTTGCTGCATTTATGTAGACATATTTTTTGGTCACATTATGTAGGGTTACATGACCTCACAGTAAAGGCGAGGCTGCGTGCACAATGTGCAAGTAGCCAGGGAGAAAGCTGTCAGGGAGGTAAGAGGGCGAGGGAGGTGATCTAACGCTAAGTTCTGTAGCAGGGAGCTGTCATCCCCTGGATAGGCCAGAATACATTACTGCCTTCTACTTCGATTTGTGTATAGCTAGACATGTTTTTTCGTATGAGTATAGAGCCCTTAACAGAGTTTAGGTCTGTGGCACATGGCCATAAACACAATTACCAAATTAAGAAGTATGGAGTTATATGCATGCAAATTATGTGAACAAGTGCTTGAGGTAGTTGTTTCCATTGTATAATACATATGCACTGGTTTATCACATAGGTTTGCACACTGTACTGTAAAATGTATGACCCTCATTAACAAAGAAGGAGAAATAGCTTCATAGGAGATTATCCACATTTTTGTGAACAAGACATTAAGTTGGCTGGTCCCAGTAGTATACATGTAATGTGGCTTTCTAGTATATTTATTTTAGCAATGAACATAAAAACACATAAATTATTCAAATCTCTTTACGAGCAAGGTTCATCAATGGTGCTCAGACCGAGTAAGAACAACACAGCATTTCCATTGAATTCACTGGTATATACAAATGAAGATCGGCAGCTCCAGACAAAACATCCATTGTTAGCAGCATGACGTAGTGAAATATATTTTATTGTTATACAATAAAGGTAAAAACAACAATAAACTTGCCACAGAGGCAAAATTAATACATACTCAAACATACTCCCCCGTGTGCCCCCCAGTTGAAAAGCCGTCTTCTTTTTTTGTTGCGGAGAGAGAGAGGCGCCGAGCAGTCGCTCAGGAATATGTTTTCAGCAACCGTACGGCGCCTCTCACTCTCCTCTGCCTCTGACTCTCTGCCTTGGTCGCGGTGCCGGTATTTCATGCTGAGCCCTGGAATATGACGTGATATTCCGGCGCTCAGTAATGAAGCAGCGTCGGAGCAGGGAGACAGAGGCCTCGCACTCCCACCGCCGGACTTCTACAATGTAAGTGAACTTCAAAGGGGGGAGAGGGTAGATAGGGAGACGGGGGAGAGAGGATAGATAGTGAGAGGGGGTAGATAGGGAAGAAGGGAGTGAGAAGGGGTAGATAGGGCAGAAGGTAGTGAGAAGGGCTAGATAGGGCAGAAGGGAGTGAGAAGGGGTAGATAGAGAGAAGGAAGGGAGAGTGGGTAGATAGGGAAAGGGGGAGAGAGGGGGTAGATAGGAAAAAGGGGAAGCGGTAGATAGGGAAAAAGGAGGTGGCAAAAATATTGAAATAAAGAGTCAGAATGCATTAATGAATATGTGTAAATAATTTGTGTGAAAGAATAAATGATTGAATTTATGTGAATAAAAGCAAATTGGTGAGTGACTGTAAAAGTGTTTGTGTGAATCATAGGTGTATAATTGATTTGGCAAAAAGCAGGTTGTTTAAGCATTGGGGACAAAGATGGCAAAGGTAGCGTGTTTATGGGACAAAGATGGTGTACGCTCGGCTGTTTGGGAACAATGTTGACTCATGATGGGCTGTTTGGGGGCAAAGATGGCACGTCCTATGTGTGTGTAATTTGGGTGCTGGTCAGGCTCTATGTGGGCAATGTGGACGCCAGGGCTGGCTTTGGGGTGTGAAATCTGTGATCTCTGCCTGTAATTTAAGGGGTTTTACCTTTAATGCCGAGTTTATATGGGATTTCCAAATGATCTATACCTGTGTGTTATTCTGTTGATCTGTATCTGCTATGCTATGTTTCCATACATTATTTATGTTTACCTGCAAATACAGGATTTGTATGTCTTATTCAGTTGATCAATACCTGGAGTGGTGTTTCCATGTGTTGTTTATTTGATCTACACCTTCAGTGCTGGGTTTACATATGATTTCCAGTTGATCTATACCTGCAAATACAGGGTTTTTATGGCTTATTCAGTTACAGGGGCTAATATCAATATATATTGGCTGCAGGGGCTAATATCAATATATACTGGCTGCAGGGGCTAATATTAATATATATTGGCTGCAGGGTCTAATATTTATATATATCGGCAGAAGGGTCTAATGTTTATATACCGTACTTGCCGACATATAGCACGCACCGGCGTATAACACGCACCCTAGCCGGAACCGGAAGTGAGGGAGACGCGGCTGCAGATCATGCAGCTCTAGGAGTTATCGGCGTATAACACGCAGGTAGGGTTTCAGCTTATTATTTTAGTTATAAAAGTGCATGTTATATGCCGATAAATACGGTATATCGGCAGTAGGGTCTAATATTAGTATATACCGGCAGCATGGTATAATATTAAAGAATGACGAATAACTGCTAGTTCATCTGTTATTTTTAAATCATATTTCAATCATAGTCTTTGCTTCAAAGAGGCAAGTACATATTATGTAGTTAAAAATGCAGGTCTAACGCATATATATATATATATATATAATATATATATATATATATATATATATATATATAGTGTATATGTACGTTTTATAATTGCCCGCCTACTTTGGTCCCTGTCCCCCATGTGCCCCCATAAATATGAAAGCTGGAGATGCCACTGATTATATAAAATATCTAAATCACCCAAAATATGCATACATATCCAAACAAACAAATGAATATATATGAATAAAATTAATAAATAGTCCCATAATTTCAGGTATTGGTAGCCTTGGTGAAGGTTTTTCTGAATTTGTAGATATGTATTTACAGCCGATAGTTAAAGTACAAAGAAGTTTTTTTCTTTGGATCTAGCATGCTTCTTTCATTCCTCAAGCTGGCGCCACTGTTAAGAGTGAACCAGTTTGTTAGGATCAAGAGACATTCCTACAGCATACAAACTGGCCAGTGATAAATCACACTCTGAACTATTAACATTATGTTGCTTTGCCACACCGACACCCAAACACACACACACACCAGGACAGGCTCTGCCACACCATCACCCAAACACACACACCAGGACAGGCTCTGCCACACTGACACCCAAACAACACACCATGACAGGCTCTGCCACATTGACACCCAAACACACACAGGACAGGCTCTGCCACACTGACACCTGAACACACACACTAGAACTGGCTATGCCACACTGACACCCAGACACACACACACCAGGACAGGCGCTGCCACACAACACCCATTGTCACGGTCAGGACTACTTGCCAAGCCATGACTGTGTGGAGGGCATGGGCATGAAGGGGTTAATAGCACCAGGCCTCTGGATTTACTAACTTGACCCCTTAACAAGGCATAAGTTACACCAAATTAACCCCCAAATCCTGCCTGTATCCCCCCAGGTAGTCTGCCACCACTCACGATTTTGATACCGGATTCGTGAGAAATCCGAATTAGAACCTTTATCTCTATATATATATCAACCCACCCCGGGCAAACAACATATATATATCCAGTAGAAACAAATAACAATATGGTAACGTGTTATCCTCTCTTAGGGTTTGTGGATATCGATACTAGAGCCCAAAGACAGACTTGGATTTTGAATATTTTAATAACAAAAATACAAAGATTACACAGTGCCAGAATTACAAAAAACAGGACATACAAAAGAAAACAAAACAGGCAAACAGTTCTTAAAAACAATGGGACTTAAACACAGGACCCTCACTCACGAGTTTCTCCAATAAGCCGGCCTGTGGGAACTCCTTAAGTCCAGATGGTTCTTACGATGTTGTTCCGATCAGAGTATATCATGGAGTTCTACCTTTTGGTCGCTGCATTGTCCCTAAATCAGACTTTTGCAAGCAAACGCCCCTCTGACCACATGACCGATTATATGACACCATCCCCAAGAATCGGGTCCCATCTTTGATGTGCCAATAAGTTATGGTGGGGTAAAGGTGATGGAAACCCCTCCACTTAAGATAGGAATGGAATTCCTATAACTCAGGGTCCTTATCTGTTAGGCCATGAATCACCACAGGGGTCCTTTGGGAAGATGACACCTCTAGCCAGAACAGATACAGAGGGCATGTACAAAGAAACACATTTAAATCAACCTCAGATTAACTCATGGAATGCTCAAACAAAGAAACTAACCACCTCTGCTGGGTTACCCTTCCATGCATCCACTACATTATGTGGGTTAATCATGACACCTCCCCCTTTTAAGATGGTGGACAGAGGAGGTCAGCACACGCTGATCTACTATGTCTGCCAAAATTCTAGTCTCCCCCTGACAAGACAAACTGTCACCATTCTCATAGAAGCTGACTTGTCACACCAGCCAGTAAAACTATACTGCTGTAGCACCGGACTCCATCTGAGCAACTTGCTAAACTTCCCATCTAATCTATCTGCCTGAAGAGAAGGGTTGTGATAGATTATAACAGTGAAGTCACAACCATACAAGCATGGCTGTAACTCCTGCAAAGCACACACCATAGCTAAGCACTCTTTGCCAACCCTTGAATAAACCTCTTCCTTTGGCGATAAGTTACTGCGAAGTTTCAAGGCCTCATCCATTTGTTTCTCTGCCCTGCTTAGGATAGCTAAGACAGCAAACAGGTGTCTATTATCCTGGGCATCCGGTGGGCTAAGGGTTTCTTGCTGACTGGTCAATGTAGCTGTCTTTTCGTCATCCCATACTATATTATCCTCTATAGCTGTTGCCCCAGCATCTTGCTGGTATGCCGCTACAGCTACAGCTACAGGGGAAATATTCTGCCCCTCACATTGCCCACTCAGTGAACACACAAAAGGGATAACAGGGTGTGAATTTTCCTCCCCCTCCTCCTTATCTCCAGAATTTACAGCTGTAGGAGTATTAGGCACAGTGGAGAAACTACCCCTTTCCTGCTTCTCCAGCACTTTAAGGGTTAAAGTAAGCATTTCCTCTGGAGCATTACAACTGAGTTTTGGCTGTTGACATATATCCCTTGTTTTCCCTTTGAGAAAATTGATTAATAGCAATATCCTCAGACACCCCAACATCATGCAGACTTTCTCCTGCATCCAGATCTAAGTACTCATGTGCGGTAGACACGGTTGGGCACACATCCCCAGTCCCCTTTAGTTTTCCAGGGTTACTACCTTCAGGGCATACAACTTCTGAAGACACGTTGACAGAAGTATCCCCAGCATGCCCGAATCCCTTGGCTACCTGATCACCCATAGTAACACTATGCTTTTTCATATCCAGGGGCATTGAACCAGAAGAGCCACTACAGACTCCCTGTTCCTGAACCTCTGCCCCTCCAAAGGTCAAACCACACTTTTCCCCTAGAGCTTGCCCTCTAGGTCTGGTCCCTTGGTGCATATCCCCCTTCATCTCTCCAGGAGACAGGATCCTGGGTGCTGGTTCAGAAAGGCATACCTCTACCTTCCGGGCTCCCTCCCAGCTACCCACTACTCCCAAAGTTTCAGACAGTACCTTAGGTTGGACAGGGCTCTCTACCAGCCCTCCAGGTTTGCATGTTTCCTCAACTGGTGCATACTGGCAAACAAGTCGACCCAGATCCTTGCCCAGCAAAACATTAACAGGAATATCCTCGGATATCCCCACCTCCCGCAAACCCTTGCTCACACCCCAATCAAGGTACACACGTGCCACTGGCACTGCAGGGCGCACCCCGCCAATCCCATGGATGGACATGGTCTTCCCAGGGATAAGATCCTCCAATTTTACCATCTCAGGCCGCACCAGAGTGCAAGCAGCCCCCGTATCCCTGAGTCCCATAGTCACACAGTCACCTACAGTCACTCTTTGTAGGTTCTCATCTTCATTCCCCTGAACCTTGGAAACAAACAAGACAGCTGGGTGTTCCCCAACTGTTACACACTGCAAGTTGTCTCCTTGAGCCTCCTTTGGTCTAGCCACAAATAAAACAGGTGCAGCTCCCCCAGCTGTACCTCCATTTCCATTTGTCTGTGGAGATGGTCTCTTAGAAGGGCAGGTGGCACTCAAGTGCCCAATCTGGTTACACCGATAACACCGGCGGGTATCCCCCTGGCCCGATGTGGCCCCTGCTCTGTTGGCTAGAAAAGTTGTGGGTGATAATCTCCCTGCTGGCTTAGGAGTAGGTGTTTGGTACGCTGCTCCTTTCCAGGTAGATGGTCCTTGTGATGCTTGTACCCGCTTTGTTGTTGGAGTACGGTTGTTGGCATAATCGTTAGCCAGATCTGCCGCCTCTGATGTGGTCTTAGGTTTTCTGTCCAGAATCCACTCTCGGACCTCCGGACTTCGTGTCCTCAGGAACTGCTCCAGAATCATCAGATCCTCCAGGGCCTCATATGTAGTAACTTGTAGGCCTGCAGTCCATTGCCGGAAAACAGTCCGAAGCTGTCCCGCATATTCGGTGCAACTGTCCGATGTAGCTTGCTGCATCTCTCGAAACTTTTTCCTGTAGAATTCAGGGGTGAGGTTAAAACTTTTTAACAAGGCAGATTTTATGGCCTCATAGTCCTGATCAACTTCCATTGGTAAGGAAGCAAACACATCCAGGGCTTTCCCCTTCAGACGTGGGGTTAAATACTTTCCCCACTCTTCCTTGGGCAGCTGGTACTGCCGGCACACTTTTTCAAATCCTCTCAAAAACACATCCAAGTCAGTGTCCTTTTCCAGCATTGGAAAGTGTTCCAGGCGAGGTCGGTTAGCATATCCATCCCCGTTAACAATGCTTTGGGGAGACGGACTGTATTGCTTTAACCGTAGAAGTTCCAGCTGATACCTCCGCTCAGCTTCTCGTTCAGCAGCTGCCCGCTCCGCAGCTCTCTCAGCAGCCTCCCTCTCTCTCTCTCTTTCTGGCAGCCTCCTCTCTTTTCTCTTTCCGGCAGCCTGCCCTCTCCTTCTCTCTTTCGCAGCCTTCCCTCTCTCTTTCTCTTTCCGCAGCCTCCCTCTCTCTCTCCTTGTACTGCAGAATCAGGTTGAACTTTAGCTGAGGATCCACGCTCCCCAGATCTTTTAGTACCACTTGTAACTCAGAGTCCATTACACTGATAACTTTATCAGGAAAACGTCCTTGATCCACAGGCTCTTCCAAAATCACATCTGCTCCAATGGCCTGATCTGCACAGAGTTTATCATGTTCCAGGAGATCCGAAATTAGCTGCTCTTTGCTTTTGCCAAAAATTTGTATATTCCTTTCTTGACAAACCAGCTCCAGAGATTCTTTTGGCTGTCGTCGATATGCCTCCATAATGCAGTATGGTAGAGAAAAATAAAAGGGAGAGGAACGAACTGTTTTGCACTGTATGTCGGTAATTAGGCACTGAGTAATATCTTTGGGAAATTACACAAAACCCATGTAATTTCTTCTAGTACTAAAATCACCAAACCGGGCAATACAAATAGCACTAAAAAACTCTAGATATCCCACCTAGCTGCCACCAAGTTTGTCACGGTCAGGACTACTTGCCAAGCCGTGACTGTGTGGAGGGCGTGGGCATGAAGGGGTTAATAGCACCAGGCCTCTGGATTTACTAACTTCACCCCTTAACAAGGCAAAAGTTACACCAAATTAACCCCCAAATCCTGCCTGTATCCCCCCAGGTAGTCTGCCACCACTCACGATTTTGATACCGGATTCGTGAGAAATCCGAATTAGAACCTTTATCTCTATATAAATATATCAACCCACCCCAGGCAACCAACATATATATATATATCCTGTAGAACGTAATAACAATACGGTAACGTGTTATCCTCTCTTAGGGTTTGTGGATATCGATACTAGAGCCCAAAGACAGACTTGGATTTTGAATATTTTAATAACAAAAAGACAAAGATTACACAGTTTGCCTATTTTTATTTTGTATGTCTTGTTTTTTGTAATTCTGGCACTGTGTAATCTTTGTCTTTTTGTTATTAAAATACCTCCATCTCAAAGAGGGTAGTAAGAATATTGAAATAAGTAAAGAGTGTGAATTAATGTGTAGGTGCATTGTGTGAATGTGTGAGAGTATGAATTAATATGTGGATTAATTGTCTGAATGAGGGAGAGTATGAATGAATGTGTGTATGAATTGTGTGAATGAGTGAAAGTATGAATTAATGTGTGGATGAATTGTGTGGATGAAATGTGTGGTTGTGTGTATCAGATGGATAATTGTGGAAAGGCAGGGTGTTTATGGGACAAAGATGGCACAGGTTGGGCTGTTTGGGGACAAAGTTGACTTGTACTGGGCTGTTTGTGGACAAAGATGGCAAATTCTATGTGTGTTATCTGGGCGCTGGTGAGGTTCTATGTGGGCAGTGCAGATGCCAGGGCTGACTTTGGGGGTGTGCAACCTGTGATCTATGCCTGTAATTTAGGGGGTTTCTACCTTTAATGCCATGTTTTTATGTGAATTCCAATTGATCTATGCATGTGAAGCTGGGTTTTTGTGTTATTCTGTAGATCCATATCTGCTATGCTATGTTTCCATACATTATTTTTGTATACCTGTAAATTCAGGCTTTGTATTTTGTATGGTTATCAGTGTGTTGTGTGTGTATGGGTGTCATGATTAACTCATATAATGTAGTGGATGCATGGAAGGCCTCGCGGAGGAGAATGAGGGGCGCCAATGCCACAAAAAATCTAAGTTACAATATGCCTAACAACACCTTGACATGCCTCACAGCTTCTGGCACAGAAAAAGGTAAAGGTTTTAGAGTGGTCATCACAGTCTACTGACCTTAATATCATCGAGCCACTCTGGGGAGATCTAAAACGTGCAGTTCATGCAACACGATCAAAGACTTTTCATGGCCTGGAGGTATTTTGCCATGACGAATGGGTAGCTATACCACTTGCAAGAATTTAGGGCCTCATAGACAACTATTACAAAAGACTGCACACTGTCATTAATCAAAAAAGGGGGCAATACAAAGTTTTGCCTGCTCACTCATGTTTTCTTTAAAAATGCTACATATATCACAAATTCTGCAAACTTTTGAGCACAACTGTAACATAGAAACATAGAATGTATCAGAAGATAAGAACCATTTAACAGATCCAGTCTGCCAATTTCTAAATACTAAATCATTAGTCCCTGGTCTTATCTTATATCTAGGATAGCCTTATGCCTATCCTAGATATAAGACAGGGCTTGACAAATTTGTTGTGAATCTAGGCTCCAGCTAAAAAAGTTAGGATCCAGGATTTTTTTAAAACTAACAGTTGGTCAGAAGTGATCTGATCATCATCAGCCCACTTACTAAACTCACAGCGTTTGACCTGGAAGCACCCTGGACTTTCAGGTCAGAGCTGTTTTTTTAATTATTATTATTTTATTTTTTTAACTCTTTCAATGCTGATGTTCCATTGACTGATATTTAGTCCCCACAAGCTTGTGGGGAAAAATGTTAACCCCTGCAATGCCACGAGTGTGTCATACACAATTGTGGCATTGAAGGGATTAACGCTGCACTTTCGCTCTCATGGAGCGATCAGGCAGCAGAGGAGGGTTGGGGCTGCTCTCCACACTCATGTGGAGACCGAAGAACCCTCTCCCCTGTCCCTGAAGCTGCCTCTGGCAGCTGGGACGCAATTGCTAGTCTGTAGACAGACCACCAGCAGCAGAGTCCCTTACAAAACGGGAATGAACCCCTAAAATGCCGCGGCATTGAAGGGGTAACGCTGCACTGTCGCTCTCATGGAGCGATCAGGCAGCAGGGGGTGTTGTGTCAGGTCCCCACACTTGTGTGGGGGCCCAGTCAACACTCAACCACCTTCCCTGAAGATGCCTGTGGTAGCTGAAAACGCGATTGCTGGTTTTCCAGCAACCATGTTTTCAGCCTACAGGATCACTCCGTGGTATCTCAGGCTCGTGGGCGGGCTTGGAGTGGCTGTGCTGTCCGCCCAGACTCCTGGCCAGACAGCAGCAGCAGCGCCCCCGCGTGGTGACGTGGGGGCAATTTTTTGTGGAACAGGCTGACAAACACCTAGGCGCCAGGACAAAAAGGCAACCTGGCACCTGGGATTTGTCGAGCCCTGATATAAGATAAGCCTCCTCCACTCTTTTAACCTCTACAACTTCTGCTGGAGGGCTATTCCATGCATTCACTCCCTCTCCCCTCACTGCCCCTCTAATTTAACCCCTTAAGAACCTGTTTTGTTCTTTTTGGACCTTTTGAGACCAAGGCTGTTTTTGCGGTGCTCGTGTTTAGCACCAATTTGGTGTACCTGCACAACTTATATATTGTTTTTTTCAGGACAAGAAGGGAATATCATTTCATTTTCTATTAAAAAAAACATAATAAAATATGATGAAAAATTGAAAAAAAAGACTTTCTCTGCACTTTTATTTGAAAAACTCATCCAAAAAAAGCTAATGGGAAAAAACCTGCTAAGTAGATTCTACTACTTGTCCTGAATTTAGAAATACCCAATGTTTTCATGTTTTTTGCTTTTTTTCTGCAAGTTATTGGGCAATAAGTACAAGTAGCGTATTTCAAAACCATTTATTTCCAAATCTGGTCATTCTGCCCCATGTGCTATTCCAGGTATCTTTAAAGCTGGCCAATGTAATTTACCCCATCAAACTATATATTTTTGAAAACAAGACACCTCAAGGTATTTCAAATGTGGGTATTTTAACCACTTCCATCCATGCGATTCTATCACCAGTCTTTGCCAAAGTTTGTGGTGGTATTTTTTTAAAATTTTTTTCACACAAATTGTAATTCAGGTATAAATTTATAGCTCTAGGTATACGTCACTATTAAACAACCCCAATGTGTGTTAAGCAACATCTTCCCAGTACAGTGACCAAATATGTATGGGTTTGTCGGGTTGTTTGGGAGGTAAAAGGCCACATTTGGGAAGTGTGCTTTTTTTCCATTTTGGTCTGTCTGTGCCTATGCCCTATCTTTGAACCCGGCCACTCCAATCTTCCCACATCAAACCATTAATTCTCCAGAGCGGTCACAGCGCGTCCTGGGGTGGGTGTTTGGTGTTGCTGAATGCCTTGCTATCGAGGCATTTCAGCTACACCATTGAAGTTGAACTTTTTTAAAACAGGCTTCCGCTGCCATACAGTGTATGCCGGAAGTTGATGCCCGGGAAGGGGCCAGACATGCCGATCTCGATGTTGCTGAATGCTTCCACATCGAAGGCATTACAGCAACACCGTTTAAGCAAAAAAAGTGTTCGTAGATCACGTCATTGGTCGTTACCTGACCGTTTTTGCGTGACGTGTCTGACCTGGACTCTAAGGGGTTAAGATTATGTCCTGTTGAAGTGGCAGTTGTTATTCTTTTAAATATACTCTCCCCTCTTATCATGTTTTGACATGATTAGGTAACAGATCTGTCAGGATTCGGCCCCAGCCCTGCCTATTGGATTTACCCTTTTGCTAACTTTTTGACCTGGACTGCCTATTGGATTTACCTCTTTTGCTTGCTACCTGCTCCAGACCCTTTTAGATTCTTACCTGGACTATTCTAATGTTATACTCCCCAGAAGTCTGTATACTTGATATGCCTCCTAGTCTGCTGCTTATGGTGAGATGTATCTGCTTTGTTTAATATACCTATATTCAAACATTCACCTTTTTTCTCACTTGTGATGTGTGTGTCTATCACTGTGTGCATTCTTACACTCCTGTGCCCTGGACTCCAACATCCAGTAAGGGCTGCGTTATGAAAAGCCTGACAAGGTCAGTGAAGCCTAAATCTCATACAAGCAGCAAAAAAACAAGTACAATCTGATAGAATAATCCATTATATTTCCGATCAAAATCCACAGCTTTGCATATATTTACATCCTTTTGTAACAGATACTTCACTCACCCACTATTGTAGAGAACCGCCTAGTTGGTTCTTTTCCAGTAACCAGCTTGTACAGTTCAGGATAGTAAAATTCTAGGCTTTCCAAAAACACAATGTAACCACGTTGACCCTTTGTATGAAGGATATCCAAGAGGCGGCCTGAATAAATATAGTAGGAATATTTGTTGTACTTTCTACATTAATTTTTCCTCAACATAGAATAATGTTCTTAAAAATGTATAATCAGATACACACATGTTTAACATCTCTGCAAAAATTGCTACAGAAACATTGCTTAATGTAGACTGCATTGCTACAGTTGCTAAACAAAACTACACATTTTTACCAGTTTGGTTGAGACAGTTGCATGAAACACTTTTTATGGGCATTATGGAAATCTGGCATGGAGAATCAAGATGCTAATAATGCTTGAGTGAGTATTTTTATTATGAACTAAAGACATATATGTGCATTCCAGTTGTGCTTGTCATTCACTGAATTGTTATACAACTGTTTTAGAATGTTGCATTTGTTGAATGGCATTTGTTGAAACTACAGTCTGATAAAATTACCGGGGCTTTAGGATATGTGAAGAACTTTTAAATATTACTTGTGGATATTTATTATAACTTTTACCAGTTAAACATATCATCATTATGGAATCATACCTGAGCGAGTGACCCTAGTTGGAAATAGATGTAAGTTAAGTACTTCTTCTTCATCCTGCTCATCAATGACTTTACACTGTCGTAGGTAAGGGGTTATCTTTGCAGGGTTGATGTAGCGACTCAAAACATGCCTGTTGCATTCAACACCCTCCCAGACTGCTTTATCATCATCATTTTTTAAAATTTCCATATCTTTGTCCATTTAGTAGATCTTGTTAGCGTCTGAAACACATTTCAGAGAAAAAGCAAAGAGAAACAGGACCTTGAAAATATTTATAACATAGGTGGTAAAGTAAAATGTAATTTCTGTACTTTTCTCAAGCAAAGTCAAATCACATATAAGATGTGGGACTGCAAATATTTTTCCTAAACTGATAAAAAAAATACATATATTATAGATTGTATGACCAAAAGTATGTGGACAACCCAACTAATTATTGAGCATGCCATCTCTATAGACAAACATTGGCAGTAGAATGGGCTATACTGAAATGGCACATGTCAGAGTTAACTCTGGAGCAGTGGAAACATGTTCTATTGAGTGGACGGATGGATACTGGTTTGTGCAAAGTCTCTTAGTTCCAGTGAAGGATAATGTTATTGCTCCATCATACAAAGACATTTTAGACAATGGTATGCTACCTTTCCTGTTCCAGATTGATTGCACCCCTGTGTGTAAAGCAAGGTTCATAAAGACATTTTGGTGTGGAGAAATTCTAATGGCCTGCACAGAGTTCCACTGAACACATTTTGGCATCAACTGTAAAGACAATGTGTCTCAGGAGACATAGGGAACAATGTACGTAACGTACCCCTACACAGGGTGGTACTATACACACACGGTTCCACTGCCCTGACCAAGTAACGTCTACTGGAGGTACCCAGCACAACTAACAACACACCTGCACTATTAACAGCTTTGGCTTTGCTCTTTAATAGGAATTGGACCTGAACCTTGATTCAGGTTTGGTGCACTTCCATTCCATTTGGAGACATTCCATTCCTAACCTGCTCTCCCATACGCAGCAAAGCTGATTAAGACAAAACTAGTACCACATGCAGAGCTCTATTTTGCCCCTGCCCTGAGCTGACCCTTACATGGGTCCCGGGCGTTCTTTCAGGATAGATTTGTGGACAAAGAGAAGCACCTCTCTTTCTCCAGGAATCTTTCTGCACTTCCACAAAAAGCAGAGCCACAGGAGCAATATCTCTCCTATTCCTCCAATTGGGAGGAGAGGGTGTGCCCAGACATTCTGCCCTTTTTGGGAACCATTAATATAATTGGTTGGGGGGTTCAGCCCTTTCTGAACAACTTTAGAGCAGCCTGAGTGCAGCCTGTCCCTAAGTGCTAATGTTGCAACCCCTGGTAAGTGGCACCCGGGCAGATCACCCCCCCAAATAGAGCATCTATGATCTTTCTAGTATAGTTGACATGGATGACTGATCTTAGTGAAAAAATGGCTGAATTTACACTTTTTGTTGTTTTAATCAAATAGTATTATCTCTTAAATGAACAGATAAAACATTTGAAATAGGGTACAAAGCAAAAAAATATACAAGTAGGTACTTGGTATACACAATTGTGAGTTTAGTCAGGCCTAGGGCAGCACAATACATCAATACACCGCTGCCCACATGTCAGCCTTTCTACTTGCTAAACAAAGCAGGGGAATTTGGGAATTCTTACCTGGGAATTATTTTTCCTTGTCCATTCCCACGGTGGCACAGATAGAGAGATGGCTCCGCCTACCAGGTAGGGCAGGAAACTCTATAAAAAAAGAAGCCCTCCCTCTTCCTCCCCAGTGTAGCTCCTGCTGTTGGGCACTTGTTATATCTTCTCTCTGAGTGTTTCCAGTTTCTTCTGAGCTATTATTCGTTGTGACCCGGCTTGTTTAAATGGACTTTTTCTGGATACCCTGACCCTAGCTTGTTTAAGGGACTCTGCTTATTTTCTGATACCCTGATCCCAGCTTGTTTAAGCAGACTTTGATGTTTTTCTGGATACCCTGACCCTGGCTTGCATCCCGGACTCTGCCAAATACTTAACTTACTTAACTTAACCAAGCCCACACATGGAGCCCGCAAGCTTATTGCACGCCATGTCCGCTCTCACCCAGCAGGTATCTTCATTAACTCAGACCGTTTAAGACTTTCATTCGAGCCAAATCCAGCTCCAACAACAGCTCCAACAACTTCAGACGGCGCCTTCTGCTTCTGGGAATCCACCTATTGCTGCAACTCACTTTCTGGATGTATTTTAAAAGAAAAAAGCTGAGACGTTGCCCCCGCATCGCTCATACGACTGCCCTATTGATCTCCTCTGTGGCGCGTCCATTCCTTTAGGAAGAATATTTTCTCTCTCGGAACCAGAACTTGCCACCCTCAAAGACTATATTGATAAAAATTTGGCCAAGGGCTTTATCCGGCCTTCTACCTCCCGTGCAGGTGCTGGGATCTTCTTTGCCAAAAAGAAGGATGGAGAATTACACCCATGCCTCGACTACAGAGGGTTAAACAACATAACTATTAAAAATCGCTATCCCTCCCATTAATTTCTGAGCTCATGAATCATGCCCGCACAGCCCAGGTATTCACAAAAATTGATTTACGTAAGAATACGCAGCGGGGATGAATGGAAAACCCTTCAGATATCGATATGGTCTTTTTGAATATTTGGTCATGCCATTCGGACTATGTAACGCTCTTGCTACGTTTCAATATTTTATAAATGATATTTTTCGGGACATTTTGGATAAATTCATCATTTTTATACCCGGACGACATTCTTATGTAGTCCTCCTCGCTCACCGCGAACATGTCAAGATTGTACTTAACCATCTCAGACAACACCGGTTATACCCCAAAGCAGAGAAATGCGTCTTCGAAACCTCTACTGTGGAATTTTTGGGATTTATTATATCCCCTTAACCATCTCAGACAACACCGGTTATACCCCAAAGCAGAGAAATGCGTCTTCGAAACCTCTACTGTGGAATTTTTGGGATTTATTATATCCCCTGTGTCAAGATGGATCCTAAAAAGGTGACAGCTATTTTACGATGGCCTCTGCCCTCTGACCATAAGGGGGTTCAACGCTTTGTAGAATTTGCGAACTTGTACCGAAAATTCATTAGAGGTTTTTCTAAGATTATCCAGTCTATTACCGCACTTACCTCCAAACACTCTACTTTTCAATGGACTCCAGCTGCGCAAACCGCATTTGAGATATTAAAGAGAGTGGTGGTCAACTACACCCAGTGGCATTCTTCTCCTGGACGCTGACGCCACCTGAACGGAATTACGATGTAGGAGAACGGGAATTACTGGCCATTAAGTTGGCCATGGAGGAGTGGAGACATCTCCTTGAAGGGGCACTTCACCCCATCATTGTATTTACAGATCATAAAAATCTGGAATATCTGCGTTCTGCCAAACGTCTGCAACCCAGGCAGGCCAGATGGGCACTCTTGTTTTCTCGTTTCCAGCTTCACATTACCTATCTCCCAGGATCCCGCAATGGCAAGGCCGACGCATTATCACATTTGTCAGATGAGGTCCTACCTACTACGGGTGATGTTGGCACCAACATTTCACTTCCTGGCTTCCACACAATCCATGTGGGACGTGCTACGTAACTACTCCCTCCAACATACCCATACAACCAACTCTATCCCGGCACCAAGGATTATACTACCACCATCAAAAGATATATGTTCCGCCCGAAGCCTGCCTACAGATCCTGCAGCTTCATCATGATATCCCGGCTGCTGGGCATGGAGGTATTCGGGTCACAAAAGACCTTATAAAACGCTCCTTCTGGTGGCCTGACATTGAGCAAAACGTCCAATCATATGTATGCCAGGGCTAAAGACATGCATTCTAGGCCCTTGGGTCTTCTTCAACCGCTTCCAGTTCCAGAGAGACCTTGGGGAAACATTGCTATGGACTTTGTTACAGACTTACCTCCCTCTCAAAAATTTACCACCCTGATGGTTGTTATGGACCGTTTCTCCAAAATGGCACATTTCATTCCGTATGCCGGGCTTCCTTCTGCTGTCGAGATGGCCACACTATTCAGGCTTCATGGATTACCGGAGAATATCCGACAGAGGCACGCAATTCACCTCTAAATTTTCGAAATCATTTTGCCAGGAACTTCACATTCAATGTTGTTTCTCTACAGCTTTTCACCAACAAAGCAATGGTCAAACCAAACCCACCAATCAAACCTTGGAGCAATATCTACGCTCTTTTTCCACTTACCTACAGGATGATTGGGCTCAATTTCTCCCTCTCGCGGAGTTTGCTTAAAATAATCATTTCCACAGTTCCATTAAGATGTCTCCATTTTTGCCTCTTATGGTTATAATCCCTCTATGCTCCCAGGGGCTCCTATCCTCAACACCATGCCATCTGTCACAGAACACGTGCAAAATCTTACGCAAACCTACACTGTGATTCGCAACACACTGAGACAAGCTCAACAACGCTATAAACAATTTGCGGACTCCCATCGATCTCCGGCTCCCATTTACCAAGTGGGGGACAAAGTATGGCTATCCACTAGACATCTCAAGGTATCCGGGCCTACGAGGAAGCTAGGACCAAGATTTGTGGGTCCTTATCCCATCGGCGAAATTATCTCCCCATTAGCCATCAAGTTACGTCTCCCACACACCATGAAAATCCACCCGGTATTTCACGTATCTTTATTAAAGCCATGGGTTGAAAATCGATTTACGGGACGACAGATTACCGCCCCAGAACCTGCTATTTTAGACGGCGCAGAGGAATATAAAGTGGAGGAGGTATTGGATTCCAGAATCTATAAAGGACAATTACAATATCTCATTCACTGGAAAGGCTATGAAGCAGTGGATAGGTCATGGGAACTGGCGAGAGATGTGCATGCTCCTGCATTGGTTCATGTTTTTCACTTCAGATATCCCCATAGTCCTAAACCTTTGCGTGTTCGGAGGCCCCGCCTTAGGGGGGGACCTGTCAGCAACTATGCCGACGACCGACCCGCAGCCACTTACCGGAATACCTGCGGGTCGGTCGTCCGCTGTGTCCATGCCGCATCTAGCCGGCACGCGCGATCCCCGCCTCCTCATTCTCTGCTTCAGCAAGGAGAGGGTCGCGCACGCTCCCGATGATGTCACCAGCCCGGGAACATTCAAAACCCAGCAGCTCCTGCTGCTGGGCACTTGGTATATCTTCTCTCTGAGTGTTTCCAGTTTCTTCTGCGCTATTATTCGTTGTGACCCAGCTTGTTTAAACAGACTTTGATGTTTTTCTGGATACCCTGACCCTGGCTTGCATACCAGACTCTGCCAAATACTTAACTTACTCATTCAGAGATGGCGTCTTTGATCCAACGAGCTATGGAAGCCTTGGACACTGACATCCTTAATCGGACGCCGGCAAAAGATAGGAAAAGGGAATTAGACTTTTTCCGTGGGTGAGTACAAGACAGGTACATCTGGATACAGCTCTGCAGGTCTAGAGTGTGGAGTGCCACTTCCTTAGGATTCTTGGGGTCTGAACAGAAGTCAAAACAATATCCTGATCAGAGTGAACTCTCGAGACCACCTTCAGAAGAAATTCCAGCGACAATCGAAGGACCACTCTATAAAGGTTCCAATCTGGAGAAAGCCTGGAGTACTCCAACCCTCTTAGTAGAAGTGATAGCCACCAGGAGGACAACCTTGTAGGTTAGTAGCTTCAGAGAGGTCTTTTCCAGAGGCTCAAAGTGCTGAGAGCCAAGTTGTCTTATGATACGATTAAGGTCCCAGGGTGGGACTGATGAATGGGACCTAGGATGAAGTCTGCACATTCCCTGGGACAGTCTTGCAATCCAGAGATGTTCTGCCAGCTTGTAATCCAAAAAACTGCTAAGAGCCAAAATCTGGACTTTAATCATAGCAGGCTTCAAACCGCCCTTAAAGCCTTCTTAGAGGAATTGTAGCACCTGCTGGATGGAGAGGGAGGATATCTTATTTGCCCTGCACCAGGTTCCAAAGGTACTCCAGATATTTCTCCTGGTATTTGGCTGAAGTGGTATTCTTTCTGCTGGAGAGGATAGTCTGAACCACTGATGTAGATAGTCCTTTAGAGGTCAGGATCTCCCTCTCAAGCCAGGCCGAATGGTTGAGAAGGGAAGGATCCGGATGGAGAATAGGACCCTGGAGGAGAATGTCCTTCACCCGTGGGTGACAAATTGGCCCATCTATGGCCAGGCGGGTAAGGTTTGAAAACCAGGTCCGTCTTGGCCAGAAGGGAGCGATCAATATGAACTTGTGAGGGCTCTCCTGTATCTTCCAAATGACTCTGGAGATACGAGGTATTGAGGGTATGCCAGATCATAGTCCCAGGTCTGCGAGAGAGCTTCTAGGGCCTGAGGCTGCCCCTCTGGAGAAAGAGAAAATAACTCCTCTACCTGTATGTTTAACCTCGAGGCCATTAACTCTATCTGGGGTCTGCCCCATTTGCTTGTGATGAGATTGAAAACATCCTTATTCAGGCTCCACTCCCCAGGGTGCATGGCTTCTCTGCTTAGGCAGTCTGCCTCCTGATTCAAGGTCCCCTTGATGTGAATAGCAGAGAGTGTGCACTGGTTGAGCTCTGCCCCTCTGCAGATTCTTGCAGTAAGGGTCTGTAGGTGACTGCTTCTTGTGCCTCCCTGGAGAGAAATGCCACCACTGTGATATTGTCCAAAAGGATTCATGACCGGTCTGTGGCGCAGGGTCGGGGGCCAGAACTTTAGAGCTCTCCAGACCACCAGCAACTCTAGATAATTGATGTGTAAGCCTGTTTCCTGTGAGGAACAAAGTCCCTGGCAATCGCTTTCCCCATAACAGCTCCCCAGTCTCTGGAACTGGCTTTGGTCGAGATGACTATCCAGTCCTGTGTCTTCCATGTAAGGCCTTTGGAGAGATTCCTGTCCAACAACCACCATCTGAGCAAGGTCAGAACGAAGGGGGCGAGGAGGACCTTTTTGTGCAATGACGTTGTGGATCTGTCCCAGTGATCCAGCAGGAGCTGCTGCAGGGGTCTTGAGTGAGGGCCCAAGGGACCGCTGAAAGAGATGAAGTCATTAGGCCCAGTAAAGACATTATGCATCTGATGGACACCTTCTGATCTTGTCTCCTGGGAGAAACGTCTTCTGGGTAAATCTAAAATCATTCCTAAGAAGGTAAGTCTTCTACTTGAAAGGAACTGTGACTTCTTTATGTTGATCAACCATCCCAGCTTCTGGCAGACACGAAGAGTTTCTGACAAGTGGGACTGCAGTAGTGGTTCTGAGGCTGATATGAGAAGCCAATAGTCTAAGTAGGGGACTACCTTTATGCTTTTCTGTCTCAAGAAGGCTGTGACCACCAAAATGATCTTTGTGAAGACTCTGGGTCCAGAGGCTACCCCAAATGGGAGAGCTTGAAATTGGTAATGACGGTTCCCTTGAGGGGAAGGGACAGCCAGTGGGAAGTATCTCTGATGGTCTCTTCTGATGGGCACGTGCAGGTAGGCGTCCTGAAGATCTATAGAGAGCATGAAGTCCCCTAAAGATATGATCTTTGTGGTGGATCTCAGGGATTCCATTTGAAATCTGATGTATGGTATGCAGGTTGAGGATCAACCTGAATTTCCCAGATGGTTTTGGTACCACAAAAATGAGGGAGTAGGTACCTTCCCCTATTTCCCAGTGAGGGACTAGAATTAGAGCCCTCTTGTGAATGAATTCTTGCAGCGTGGAAAAGAACCCTGCTCTCCTCAGAGGATCTGCTGGTGGTGTAGAGAGAATACATTTTCGGGGAGGCAGGTGAGTAACAATTACCGATGATACATAGGACCCAGGGATCCAATGTAATCTTTTCCCAGCCATGAAAAAAGAAAGTCCACCTGCCTCTGACTTGAGGGTGACTGGCGTCAGAATCTTCTAGCTTTATCCTCTTTACCTCTTTCCCTACCCCTCTGGGGTCTACCTCTTGAGTAGGGTTTTTCACGAAAGGACTGGGAATCCTGTCTTGTGTACAAAGATCTGTAGTTATCCCTCTCTCTCAGCGGTCAAAGAAGTTGGACCTGAAAACAGGGCGGGCCTCTCCTCTGAGGCAACCAATACTTGTCCCCCATAGTGGATTCCAGGATAGAGTCGAGCTCACTCGCGAAAAGTTGGTTTCCCTGAAAAGGGATGCTGCAGAGACTATGTTTTGAAGCATTATCTGCGATCCATGATTTTAGCCAAAATACTCTTCTAGATACAGCTGACAAGGCAGTGGCCTTAGCAGATGTACGTACAGATTCAATAGCAGCGTCTGAAATAAAGTCAACTGCCAAGCAAGTATCAGACACGTTTCTGGTGACCTGTTCCATCCCAGGTATAGAGGCGGGGTCTTCTAAAGCCTGTTCTATCCAGAGCTTAATAGCACGGGAGGTAGAGGCAAAGGCAATTGATGAATCCGGGTATTCATCTGGAACACCTGGTGAGAAGGGTAGAGTCGCCCTTTGAGAGGGTTCTTGCTGGGAAATGGCCGCATGAGAGGTGTTGGCCATAGCTCTGAAGCAGTCAAAGGTTGATTGCAGTTCCTCCTTTAGGTGTCCCAATAGTGTTTATATAAAGTATATAAAACTATGAATAGGTCACAAACATTCTTGGTAAAGACCTATAACAGGGGTAGGCAACCTTTGGCACTCCAGGTGTTGTGGACTACATCCTCCATAATGCTCTTACAGTCATAATGCTGGCAAAGCATCAAGGGAAATGTTGTTCACAACATCTGGAGTGCCAAAGGTTGCCTACCCCTGACCTATAACATAGTCCCAACTGTGACCACACCCTGTAAAACAAATTTTGGAGGCATCGAATATATAATTGCACAAATAAGTGAGCTTTACCCCAAGATTAAACAAAACAGAGATAGGCAAAGTGCACACACAAGGACATGGATAACCATGGCTTGTAGAAATGTTTGATGCCAATTGCACATTTTAATGTTGTGCCTGTTACAAACGCCATTGTTGCCTACCCCTGCATGTAAGAGATGCTAAGGTACAGTTTTATAGCTTAACTACTGGTATGCTTTCAATTTGATATGGACTTAAATTAGTTCACAGAGAGAGAATGCCAATGAGCGTGTTCAACTGAAAACTAAACAAGAATTCCACACAATGATGTATACAACTAGCTATACCTGGGAACTCTCCAGGTTTAATGGGTGAGCACCACTTTAACGGTTCTCCGGGCCAAGACCCGAATCCTCCAGGTCACGGAGGATTTTCACTTTAAATTAGGGTGTTTCCTGCTGCCGCAAGCGTGAACATCCCCGACGTCAGTGGGAACTCCCACTGACATCACCAGGAACACCCCCAATGTCAGTGGGAACTCCCACTGACATCAGCAGGGCATCCCACTGACATCAGCAGGGCATCCCACTGACATCAGCAGGACATCCCACTGTCACGGGACCGCCCACTGACGTCAGTGGCCAGTCCTGCCTGCGTCCCGCAAGGGATGGCCCCGGGTAGCCGGAGCCCAGAATTTCCCAGGTATTCAACTAGCCCCAAAACCTTTTTAAAATGCCATGACAACATTGTTTGTACGTATGAACATGGCATGCATCTCATTGCATATTTTTTAAATGCTTCTGTGTGATGTCATGCATGTATAGGAGTCACCAAAAATAAACTCAAATGCATGACAGTTTGCATGACAGAGACTGGGAGAACATCACAAATCTTTCCATATATTGGATGCTATACCAAAAAGCAGAGTTTTCCTTGTGCAACACAGATCATTAGTATTTCATGAGACATTCATATTCCTTTAGGGCTGCAACTAACAATTATTTTCATAATCAATTAGTTGTCCGATTATTTCTTCAATTAATCGGATAAAAAAACTATATGCAAATGTATGATTTATTTAACCCCTTAACGACAGAGCCTGTACATGCACAGACTTGCGTTGCAATGCAATAACGACAAAGCCCATACATGTACAGGCTGCTATTAAACAGCTGCATCACAGCGACGCCATGTCACTTGACACCGGTGCTCCATCACAGAAGCCCCAGCGGAAGTGGAGTGCAGAAGCTGGAGGTTGTCCACGTGCATCGCGCAGACGCCCACCCGCTGCCAGAGAGGAGTAGCCTCTGCAGAGCTGAAGTGGACCTGGATCCTCCTCTCTGGCAGACGGTGAGTGTCTGCACAATGCACACAGACAACCTCCGCTTCTGCCCTCCATTTCCACTGGGGCTTCTATGATGGAGCACCGCAAGGTCATGTCATGCCAGCACTTCGTCATGGAAGCCCCGGCAGCAGTGAAGGTTGTCTGCGTGCGTTGCGCAGATGGCCACCGGCTGGCAAAGAGAAGAAAGTAGCTCCCCTACAGCGCTGAGAGGGATCTGGATCTTAGTGTTATAGTACGACCTTGATTTGAGGTCGGATTATAAGTCGAGGGGGCATTTGCTCTAAAAAACCCCCTGATTTTATATTCGATTTTATCGATTCAACTAATCGATAATGAAAATCATGGACAACGATTTTCATTATCGATTTCATCGATTAGTCAGACCTCTGGACCTTGGATTATAAGACGATCTCGAATATAAGACAAGGGATATTTTTAAGAGCATTTGCTCTGAAAAAAACCTTGTCATATTCGAGCAAATACAGTAAATACACAGGTATATATTGCATATATTTACAGAGAGGTAGGGGTAAGGCATAGGCATATGTAAATATAATGTGAATATAATGGTTAAAACAAGTGGGGTTAGTGGTAAATGCAGAACTACCTAGCGAACAATAGCAGTTTGTTTTGTCTTGCTTCTATGCAGGATAAACAGAGAATGCTAAGCAAGTTTATGTGTACATAGTAAAATATCATATGATAAAAGAAAACAACAGCTGTTTATCCAGATATTTTTGACTATGTGGATTCATACTTTTACCACCTCCACAGTGGGCTATATAAACCATTCATGCCAAAATTAACATTAGCATCACTGCTCACATACTATTTGAAGTCATCTAGATGGCCTGTTTGGTTCCTGGACCCACAGTTTTGAGATTTCAGTACAAAATCTACTGAATTATCAATATGAGTTACCTAGAGGCATTGTTTCTAAACTTCTCTAAAAAACTGTTTTAGATTTGCATTAGAGAAAAAAACTGTTGTTTCTAAAGGTACTTTAATGACCAGTTACAGTTTAACAATGTATAGTTTATTGAAATATTTCCCTGCTTTTTCAAAACTTGATATATGCCGGAAACGTTTTCATCATTTATGGTTGTAAATGACAAACGCTGACACTGCTGCTACTTCCTTTTTTTTGTAAGTGAGGCAGAGAAGTGGTGTAAAAGTCTAATGCAAACTTTGTACATATATATATACGACAGTGACAGGTATTTAAGAAAATAAATCTTACCTTTGTAACAAGTCCTTCACATGAGTTCAAAATCTATTGATTATTTTGCCATCAATGTAATGTAGTTAGTCCCACTGCACAAAATCGGTTTATCCAAGTTTGGAAAGATGCATAATACCCAAAGAGCTAGACAGAACTATTGAAAACTAAAAGGTTAGTGAGTCATAACTTGGGCGGGGCAACAAAAGGGAAATGAAAGAAGCCTACAGGAAACCAAAAAATACTGCAAATGTGTTTTATTAAATGCTTGCTTTGTGTCCTGTAGGTAGCAGACACTGAAATATGTGTAATGCATGGAGCACTGTTTTTAGAAATATATATGAGTCTGTAGAATAGTAGAATAGTATTTTGTTAATGTTTACAAGAAACACAAGTTCTAAAATAATTAGATCTTTTATGTAGTTTTCTTAAAACAATCATAAAAAAAAGAAACCATAGCTCTTACCATTGCATGATACAAATACTATAAACATCTGACTGATACAGGGTGACTTATTACAAGGCAGTTACATGACCCTGAAACTTTTTTTTTTTTTTTTTACAGGACCCTATGATACCAC
This sequence comes from Spea multiplicata, assembly GCA_009364415.1. NCBI lineage: Eukaryota > Metazoa > Chordata > Amphibia > Anura > Pelobatidae > Spea > Spea multiplicata. The sequence continues at coordinate 8,095,523 of VKOC01000009.1, read as the reverse complement.
CAACACCCCCAGTTTAAGAAGGAATGGGCATGGAGTGGGGCGTGTCACGACCCCACTCCTGCGACCCAGAGGATTTGCTTGTTGAGCCGGAGAACTGGAGAAGTGCCACTTCTCCTCGGCTTCTAGACGCCAAACCCACAAGGAGCAGATTATATTTGTGGTAATCCTTGCTCCCTTTTTGCTCTCCCTTGAGGGTATTGGTGGTCATCTAGGTACCATATGTGCAATGCGTGGGGGGGCTATCCCTATGTGAGATGTTTATGCTGGGGGGGATTTGTTTTGTTTTTTTGTCCCCCTTTTTTTTCCGTTTTTATGCTCGTGGAGAGTGCTTGCTATTCACGTCAAGCTCGAGCCATGCTTTTGTTATGATCCACCATTGGCTACAGTTTCTAGTTTGTGGTTATCTATGGAAGCTATGGGGTGATTTTGTTTTGCTACATATATGTTGTGTGGGGGAGTTGGGGGTGGGGGCGGGTGGTGAGGAGTACTTTGCGTGGGGGGATTCTCTTAAGGGTGGAGGTTGGGATTATCGGGCTGTCGGGGGGGATTACGGGAGGATGTTGTTTCATTTTTTGCCCCTTTTTGTGTTCCTCTCTTTGGCTGCTATTCGGTGGGGGTGTTGGGGGGTTGTTTTGATGTTTTGTTTCTCACCGTCACTACACTTACACTTATGCTCGTGGGGAGTGCTTGGGGTTCCTAGCAATGGTACTGCTCGTGTCGCTTTGCTCAAACTCTACCATATATATTGATACGCTCTCGTATATTTTTTGTCCACGGTCCATGCGATTTAGCACTCTTTTTCCTTCTCCTTAATTTACAATGTTAGGTTGCCGGGGGTGGACTTACCCTTCCGAGTGTCTTGTTCTGTTGACAGAGCGGTTGCTCTGGTTCGTTTGGTTTTTCGGGGCTACCGAAGTCCTCACGCGGTAGGTGTCATTGTTTCGCCGGGGCAATGTTGAGAGATGTTTTGGTCTCTGGAATGTCCTTTTTGCCCCAGCTGACACCCTAGGTATTTGGTTTCTCTCCTTTTCCCTTCCCCTTCGTCCCTTTCCTATTTCTGTGTGTTTCTGTGCTCCTCCACTCCTACCCTTTGACGGTATACTCTCCCGGCGCACGGGATATCGCTTTTATATAGGATTGTCAATCAGGGGCCGGATGGGAGATTTGTGATACTATCAGTCTTTTCACCGGCTACCTGTATCTCACTTGTTACATCATACTCCTATCTCGATTGCCTCTTACAAAAAGTCTATTGTGCAGCACTTACTCAATCAAGCCTTGATCCCCTTGCATTGGAATAAGGTATCACCGCCTTTCTTTCCTGAGTGGGTATTGCGGGTGGAGAGTGTACGGGTTCTTGAGGAATTGGTGGCTGGGCATATGGGTCAGGAGGTACAGCATGGGAGGAAATGGTTCTACTGGGGCAGATCCATCTACATGGGTGTGTCTGGCTGACTTGAAGGTTGGCTGATGGGATCTGCAATGTGTACCGAGGTTTACCATGCTTTTTGCTGTATTTTTCTGTACAGATTTTTTTTAATTGTTTTTGTTTCTTGTGTACTGTATACCACACCTTGTCCTGCTGTGTCAGGACTCCCTCTTGTATGTATGTCCCCTCCCCTATTTTTTCCTCCTATTTTGAAAAGAAAAAAAAAAACGTAATAAAACTTTGATTTACAAAAAAAAAGAAATCTAAAACATACAATCGTCTTTATAAAAGCAGCAGGGATTTGCCACCTACCAAACAGATCATTGATAGCTTTTAAGCAATAATACATTAAACTAAACTTCTCTGTCATTTTAAGCTTAAGCTTCATGGATATCTAAATATGTTTAACTGGGAAAAAAGTGGTGAATATATTGTGGATGGAATGCCTGCCAAAACATCAGGGTGTTGAAGAAAGATTGAGAGATGTGAAAATAAATCAGGGGTCAGGAATACAGAGATCAGCGAAGTCAGGAACAAGCCAGGAATCAGGAGCCAGGAGGGACGTCAGAGAAAGCCAGGTCATACACAGGAATTCAGGAACACAGCGACAGCACTTGCAGCCAGAAACAACACAAGGGCAAGGAGGAAGTGAAGTTCAGCTGCTTAAATAGCCAAAAGGGGCTGGCTGTGGGCTGGACAATGGGCTGAGTCACAGGAGTGACAGGAGTGTAGCCATGGCAACCCAGCCAAGCTGTATAGCCTCCAGCAATGCAGCAGAAAAGCAGCTAGACCATAACAGTACCTCCTCCTCAACGACCCCCTCCCCGCGGAGCAGGCCCAGGTTTGAGGTGAAAACGCGAGTGAAAGGCACGAAGGAGAGCGGGAGCATGGACATCTGAGGCTGAAACCCAAGATCTCTCCTCGGGACTGTACCCCTTCCAATGGACCAAATACTGGAGCTTCCCACGGAACCAACGAGAGTCGACTATGGAGCGGAGCTCAAACTCCTCATGGTTGTCTACAGTCACCGAACGGGGGCGAAGAGTGACTGTAGTAAAACGATTACAGACCAGAGGTTTCAACAGTGAGACATGG
>VKOC01000009.1:8075222-8092899 GCA_009364415.1 Spea multiplicata | reverse complement strand
TTTTTATGTTTGAAAGGTAACATTTGGCTTAAAGCAAAACATATTCCAGGCAATAAGAATATTTTGGCTGATGCGCTGTCTCGTTTCAATTTCAAGCTGTTCAGGACGTTGGCGCCACAAGCGGACGTGGAAGGGCTGGTAGTTCCGGAGTCAGTTTGGGACTTGACTTCACCCAGTTAAGTAATCTGTTGGTGAAATCTGTCTCAAAGAATACATGGGAGGGTTACTCCAAGGCTTTTAAGGCTTGGTCTGTTTTTGTTCAAAGCAGGAATTTAGATGTTTTTGATGGGAGTATAGATGGAGCTTTATCTTTCGTGCTTAACTTAATTGATAAGGGTGTTGCGAAATCTAGTATAGATAGATGTTTATTTGGTGTAGCTTTCTTTTTCAAGTTGGCCGGTAAGCAGCATTCTTTTAGGGATTTTTTGATTAAACAGATTCTTAAAGGATATCATAATAGAACCAGGATTCCTGATGATAGGAAGCCATTGTCATCAGGGGTTTTACATAATCTAATAGGTGTTTTATATAGAATTTGTTGGGATGAGTTTGAATGTAAATTATTTAAAGCTGCTTTTGTTATAGCTTTTTTCGGAGCTTTTAGGATTAGTGAATTAGTAGCTAATAATAAGGATGGTGGGTCGGGTTTACGGGATAGGGATGTAATATGTGGTGTTAATTTAAGATTGTTTGTACGTACTTCCAAGACGGATAAGGAGGCCAGAGGTTGTTGGGTTGTCTTGAACAAGTTGGAGGGTTCGGATATTTGTCCGGTTGCAGCTGCAGCGGAGTTCAATGAAGTTCGGCCTGGGTTTATTGGGAATTGGTTAGTGCATCGGTCAGGTTTACCACTGACCAGGTTCCAATTTAGGAGGATTTTGAGTTTGGGGTTGAAAGAATTGGGTTTAGATAATGAAAAATATACGACTCATTCTTTCCGAATTGGTGCTGCTACGGAGGCTGCTTTATTGGGTTTGGATGAGTCAGTGATTAAGAGGTTGGGTAGGTGGCAGTCTAATCGTTTTAAAATATACGTCAGGCCAAATTTGTTATAAGCTTGTTATTTTATTGGGTATTTGTTAACTTTGCATTTCTTTCAGGTCATCCAACCTTTATAGTTTGGATTATTGGGCATTCTTTTGTTTTTTGGGCCCAAAGAAGAGCAGCAGCAAGAAGCTATGGAGAGAATTTAGGGTTTGATAAGAAGGACATCTCTATTTATTGGCTAGGGGTACGGGGTTTAAGGGTTAAAAATTTGAGGGATTGCTTAGAAGAGTGTATAGATCATTTTCCATGGCCTAATGCCATAATAATGCATTGTGGTGGGAATGACATGGGTACAATGAAGTCGTTAGATTTAATAATGTTTTGTAAAAGTTTAATTTTATGTGTTAAAGAATGTTTTAAGGATGTGTTATTGGTGTGGTCCGAAATGATTCCACGTCTCCTGTGGCTGCAGAGGCCAGAATTAAAGGCGTTGGAGAGAGTACGTCGCAAATTTAATAGAGCACTTGAAAAATGTATGCTATTAGAAGGAGGTTTTTCTTTTCGTCATTCTGATTTAGAAGGTGGGTGTGTGGGTCTATATAGACAGGATGGTGTTCATTTGTCGGACATTGGTAATGATATATTTAATGTTGATTTGCAGTGTATGGTTGAGCAGGCCGTGGTTTGGTGGGGTAGGGCCTCAAATGGGCATTAGAGCTCATTTGAGGCGGTTGGGTGAACTGTAAGTTTTAGTTATGCCGGCTGGCTTTTATGGCGGTTTGGCAAGGTTATAAGTTTTTAGTCGGAGGCTCTGGGTTTGTGCCAAGGGCTTGTTATAATTTGATACAATGGTTACAAGGTTATATCATTATATTTGAAGTTTGTATGTTTAATAAACTAAATAAAAGTCACGGCCTGTTTCATCCAAGCTTGGTGTTTTTGTGTTTATTCATGTATATATGTGTGGTTTATTTTATTTTAATGTCCCTTACAACCTCATGATAAAGCCTGCAACCATAGGGCAGGCTGACATGAGGTTGTGGGGGCAAACAAAGGTCAGGGTTAACATTGACAGGTATAGGCTGTGGGGTCAAGAAAAGGTCAGGGAGTTGTTTAAAAAAAATAAAAAATGTGAAGCTTATGTAAGGTTTTGCGGTGTTGCGCATGCGCTAGCGCTTTGCCGCGTTTTTTGTATGTCTCGCGCTGCCGCGTGCCTGCCTCGCGGGTGCCTTGCGCTGCGCTATGGGCGGGAAAAGCACCTATAAATAGAGTGCGTTTGAGGGAGCTTTTCACTTACCTGGCGAACCGCTGAGCCGATACTGCACTGACCGCTGAGTCTGGTGAGCAGTGGCGAGGCTGGTAAGCTGAAGACGTCATGGAGGAATTAATGAAAATGCGACCTCCCACCCACCCTGTATTTTAAATTTTGTATTTATTGTCGTGGCTTTTATCGGGGTATAGTTATCCTATAATGTTAGGGTGAACTGTAAGTTTTAGTTATGCCGGCTGGCTTTTATGGCGGTTTGGCAAGGTTATATGTTTTTAGTCGGAGGCTCTGGGTTTGTGCCAAGGGCTTGTTATAATTTGATACAATGGTTACAAGGTTATATCGTTATATTTGAAGTTTGTATGTTTAATAAACTAAATAAAAGTCACGGCCTGTTTCATCCAAGCTTGGTGTTTTTGTGTTTATTCATGTATATATGTGTGGTTTATTTTATTTTAATGTCCCTTACAACCTCATGTGTTTAAGCAAATAACAAACAATAATAATCTTCTATGTCTTTATTGAACACATCCATTAACCCCTTAATGACAAGACTGTTTCTTACTCGTAGTACATTGTGGGACAACGGCTCTTTTTTCATTTTTCAGTGTTGCTGTTTAGCTGTGATTTTCTTCTTTCTCATTTCGTGCTCCCACACATATTATATATTGTTTTTTTTCTGGACAAACAGGGATTTCTTTAGATACCATTATTTGTATCATATCTAATTTACTATAAAATAAGAAAATTATAAAATATGATGATTTTTTTTGTTAAAGAAGTGACTTTTTCTCACTTTAAAAAGAAAAACCTAAAACTCTTACTCATCTGCAAAAACTAATGAAAAACCTGCTAAATAGATTCTACTATTTGTCCTGAGTTTAGAAATGTTTTTATGTTTTTTTTCTGCGTGTTACGAGGCAGTAAGTACCAGTAGCGTTTTGTTATTTCAAAACCATTTGTTTCCCAAAGCTGGTCATTCTGCATCAAGGTATTTCAAATGCTGGTATTTTAACCATTTCCATGCACTAGTTATACCATCAGCCTTTGTCAAACTTTATGGTAGCAAAAAATGTTTGTACTTTTTTCACACGTTGTACTCCAGGTATAAATTTACCACACCTGGTATATGTCATTGCCAAACACCCCAATAAGTGTTCCGCAACATCTGCTGAGCGCAGTGATACCTCACATACATGGGTTTGTTTGGTTGTTCGGGAACTAAAAGGCCTTTTTTGATGTGCATTTTTCAAATTGGAATTTTGATTTGTCAAAAAGTCTTTGAATCCGGCCAATACGATTTACCCCATCAAACCAAATATTTTTGAAAACTAGACACCTCAAGGTATTTGAAATGCTGGTATTTTAACCCTTTAAATGCACTTATTCTTGTGTTTTTTTTTTTTTTTTTTTTTTTTTTTTTTTTACACACGTACTTCAGGTATGAATTTACTGCTCCTGTTATATGTCCATGTCAAATAACACCCCAATATGTGTTAAGTAACATCTCCTGAGCGCAGTGATGCATGGGTTTGTTAGGTTATTTGGGAGGTAAAAGGGCAACTTTTGTGAGGTGTGTGTTTTTTTTGCCATTAAGACATCTGGTCAGTCTGTGCCCACGTCCCATATTTGGGACATCTTTGAAGCCGGCCAATTTAATTTAACCCCATCAAATCATGCACCCTATGTACATTTATAATGCCAATATTTTAACTCTTTCCATGTGGGAAGATATAGCGTGAATTGTAGGACTTGCTCATAAAAAAACGTATTTTTTTGGTAACAGTGGGTAATTTTTACATGGTATTTTTTAAAATGTATTTTTAACCATTTTTTAACTTGTGTGTATATATGCTTTATATACACACAAGTTAAAAAATGGTATACAAATGAAACGTGGGAAGGATTCTGGTCTATAACCCAGGGCGCTTACAGACAGGTCTATGTGAAGCCCTCTGGATCCAGGCACCGTCAAGCCCTGTATTGATAGGTTGCTATGTAAATAGCAACCGTATCAATTGTAAACTAATAACAGTTATTCCGCTTGAAAGGTGTACAATATTTCGGTTGTAACCATGCAAATCAGAATCACATCCTATACCTACACACATGTGAATAAAACAAAATGGGCCTCTGCCTGTATGTAACTAAGCAACACCAATCACACAAGAACTGGCTGTTATCGCCTCAGGCTAGGATAGCTAGTACAGCAACTTTGTTGTTGTTGTTGGGATCCTAGCACAACTGGTGACCAGTAGGTCAATATTTCAGCCTTTATATTAAATTAATTCAGCTGTCTATGACGTAAATCATAAAATGGGAAAATCATTTTCATAACAACGTTTATCTTCTTTTTACTAACCCTGTGAGTCACAAACAACTTTGAAATATACATATTTGGAGCACTTTTTTGTAAATAAAAGTTTGATAATTTTACTGAGATTTATTACGAAATGTCAAGGCAGTGAAAGGCATACTTAATAGAAAACTATAGAAAACAATAGAGTAGATATACAAAACCAGAAGTGAAATATCTTAACAATCTTAAATAGAGTAGCGCTGCATTCTATTCCCTGTATGTGAGCACTAATATATTTTTTTTATCCTGTGTCGGTTTGTCTTTAGCAGTGCTAACCCCCCCATTTTGCTCACAAATGCTTTAGACTTGAGAAAGGGAGAAAAGCTCCCGAAAGCTTGTCATTCCAAAATTCTGTTAGTCCAATAAAAAAAGGTATCACAAGTTACTTATTTCATATAGATGACCGTCCACGTAGCAAGGGACTTGAGCTTACCATTTTTTCATATATCTGTATATATACCGTATTGGCTCGAATATAGGCCGCACTTTTCCCCCCCACTTTAAGTCTTTAAAGTGGGGGTGCAGCCTATATTCGGGGTCTAGCGCCCGACGCCCGGGACATGTAGTCCCGGGCGACTGGCAGGCAGCGGGGTTAGGATACAGATCCCCGCAGCGGTGCAGGGGACCTGTATCGTACTGATGGATACGCTCAGACAGCCTCCCCTGCCGGCACTTCTGCACGATGTGCTTTAACAATCTCCCTTGCCGGGAATTCCCACGGGGGAAGTCCCGGCAAGGGAGTTTTTAAAGCACATCTTGCAGACCTGCCGGCAGCGGAGGCAGTTTATGCTCGCATCGCCGCTGGCGGTGAATGTCTGCGTGCACAATCTTCCTTGCTGGTACTTCCCATGGGGGGAGTGCCGGCACGGGAGATAGTCTAAGCGCATCGCGCAGACGTGCAGCGGCGATGTGCGTAAACAGCCCCCGCTGCCGGCACATCTGCACGATGTGCTTTAACAATCTCCCTTGCCGGGAAATCCCACGTGGGGAGTCCCGGCAGGGGAGATTGTTAAAGCACATCGTGCAGATGTGCCGGCAGCGGATGTTAACGATTGGCATGCGCAGCCGGTGAAGCGTCTGCGCAATGTCGTTAGACAATCTTCCTTTGCCGGCACTTGCCACGTGGAAAGTGCCAGCACCGAAGTTGAAGTAACGCGATACTGCGCTGCTGTCCCGCCGGCCTGCAAAACCCCTGGGGAGTCTGCCACCGGTAAGTCCTAGGGGGGACCTCTGGGCAGAGTGGAGGTACTCAGGGGTTAGAAGTGCCAGCATATCTCGGGGGGTGGGGTGGGAACAGAGTGCAATCTCAGGGGGGATATGAGTGGCAGCATATCTGGGGAGGGCAGAGTGGCAGCATGTCTGGGAAGGGCAGAGTAGCAGCATATCTCGTGGGGGCAGAGTGGCAGCATAGTAAGTGGGTTTTTTTTTTTTACTAAGAAATTTTTTTCTTTAAAAAAAGCACCTAACTTTTAGGGTGCGGCCTATATCCGAGCCAATACGCTATTATGTGTTTGTGAAATATTAACTGAATGAAAGAATATTGAAAATATATTCCATATGAACCTCCAAAGTTTCTTGAATAACGCAATAGTACATGTGTGTTATATTATGTAAGCACACAGTCACAGCATGCCTCCAAATCATTTGTGCATAAAGTTTTTACAAGCCAAGAATCACAATGTGATTTGGATTTAATTAACCCAGGGATTCACATACTTTTTCCACCCTGCACTGTGAATGTTTACAAATTGCTCAAAAATACATGAAAACATTTAATTGTGTTATTATTTAATTACTTAATAATGACTGTTTGCCTGTTGTGTTTAGGTGAGCACCAGATTAAACTTAATGACCAAAATATGCAGAAATCCATATTATTCTAAAGGGGTCACATCCTTTTCCCTGCAATTGTATATGCAAGTTGCAGTTATTACTTGCTTCTGAGGGTCCTTAAGTGACAAAAAGGCAATGGGGAGCGAAAGAGAATTTAATTTTGTGACTCAAATAAAATGGATAGCATACAGCAATTTCTGTACAGTAAAATGGACTCCATTGTCCAAAAAACAGGACTGGAGCATCTCCAGTAACTATGAAGTAGTATAATACAAATCTAACATCATATAGCAAAATATTTGAGTTTTGCAGGGTGAGCATCCTGGGCAGTTGGCTACCCTTGCTTTAAAAACAGTTATGTTTTAATGTTAACGATTGTCTTTCTTTTTCTTTCAGGTATCAAAAACAAATCCTTCTCCAAAGAGAGAGATGCCTACAATGATTCTATTTAATGTAGTATTTGCATTGAGGGTAAGAATGTAAGCATTAAAAACATTTTATGAAAAGTATGAAAAAAAAATTAATGACATTTAATGAAACGTGTATTGCAACTTGGTAAGCATCCTAATGTAGCAGATGCCCTCAATATTACAGTAAGAGTACAGCATATACATTTTGCATTGGTATTATACTGTATATGTTAGAGGAGACAAGTGGAGTTTGAATGATACCGTTATTGGCCAACTATATAGATTGCAAGTAAATATAGATTGCAATCTTTCAAGACCTCTCAGGTCCCTTCATCAGGCATGTTATACAAAAATGTGAAAAACCTTTCTTTAAGTATCAGTCAGATGGTTAAGAATGGGAAGCAGATAACAACAGTATATGTTGTAACCAAATATATCACATAATTGTAATAGAGCATGATTAAGAAAAATATTTTGTTTTCGTATTGTGCTCTTTTTGGTTGTTTTTTCGAGATCTTGTCTCCCCTCTCCTTTATCGCCATCTCTGCCCCGGCTTGCCCTCTCCTGCTCCAGAAATGCCTTATACCCCCTATATGCCACTGTGCCCTATGATATGCCTTTTGACCCCCTATGTGCCAGTCTGCCTCCAGAATTGTCTTATACCCCTATATGCCACTCTGGCATTTAGGGGGTTAAAAGGCATATTATAGGGCAGAGTGGCGTATAGAGGGTTAAAAGGCATTTCTGGAGGCAGAGTGGCATTAAGGGGGTTAAAAGGCATTTCATAGAGCACTCTGCCTACAGAAATGCCTTATGCCCCCATTTAACACTCCCTCTCCTTCCCTCCTCCAAACTTACCAATGAGTCCCCGGTGCGTGTAGAGCTCTACGCGATTCGCGTAGACAACTTCCGCTGCAGCCGGGAGGAGGTGCGGTTAGCAGCGGGGGTTGCCTGCGTCCATCGCGCAGACATTCCCCCGCTGTCAGAGATTACGGGGAACTCGTGGGGAGGAGGGGAGACAGGAGGATCCAGGTCCCCTGCATCGCTGCGAGGGATCTGGATCTTAGTCTCATAGTCAGCCTAGTTGAGGTCTGATTATAAGACGAGGGGTATTTTTCAGAGCATTTGCTCTGGAAAAAACCTCGTCTTATAATCCAGCAAATACGCTATATTGTAAGGTTGTTTGAGAAGAGCCCTCCTAAAATGTTAATTCTGTATGTCCAAATTGTAATGTGATCTTCTAGTTACATAGTTAATAAGGTTGAAAAAAGAACTGAGTTCAATCCTTCTACCTAACCTTCCTACTCTTGATCCAAAAGAAAGCAAAAAACCCCTAATTATGCTACTTCAAATTCTGCCATCAGGGGAAAAAATTCTTCTTGACTGCAAAAGGCAATCGAATTTCTACTTGGATCAAGAAGCTCTTAAGCAAGACATAATGCTGTATGAATATTTATCGGGGATAATTCAGTAGTGTATTGATAATTAGAAATATGATATGCAAGGTACATTTCATTTATTTGGAAAAACATTTCCAGTTACCGCTGGAATGTAGGCAGTATAATTTTACAGTTACTGATTATAAAAATGTTTAATTTATAATGTCCTTCTGGTCTACTGTGATATGAGGCAGCTATGCACATGCCAACAGTGCTGTATGGAGATTAAGCAGACTTCAGGGTCTATTAACGCCTTATCAGTTCTTTCACTGTGTTTTCATTCCGTATGTTGGGATCCTCCTAGTGTAATCAGCACCTACAAAATCATGACACATCAGAAAGATTCACTTCCAGAAATGTTAAGTCATATTTTATAGTTATCAAAATGAGAAGGTTAAAATGTTTTCACATACAAAATTGAGAAAAAAAATGTTGTATTTATGTAACTATCATTATTTATGTAGCAGCATTATGTGGAATATGAGACTACTCAAACTGAGAGATAAAAGGTAAAGAAAGCCTAGCATACAAGCCTAGAAATATTTAGTAGTTTATCACTAGTAAACAACACAACATATTCTTTATTTTGCACAAAAGTGCAAATTAATTGTGTTGCTAGTTATTCAGTACCGAAAATAAACACATGCAAATAATTTGTTTTTTTTTTTTGTTTAGGTTACTTTGTTTGGAATAGAGTACTTCATAATTAAAAAATATGCTATATGACCAAGATTATATGGAGTTTGTTCATTTCAGAACCATAAGCTTTAATATAGCGTCCCCCCACCTTCTTGTTGCTATAACAGCCTCCACTCTTCTGGAAAGGTTTTCCCCAAGATTTTGGAGTGAGTGTGGGGGAATTTGTAACAATTTGTGACATCAATCTGTGACATCAGGCAATCCAATTCATCCCAGATGTGTTGGGTGGGTCTGAGGTCAGGGCTCCTAAAAATGCTTCTAGGTAATCTACTAATACCACCAAAGAAATGGGGGACTATAAAGATACACTTGGCTTCACTCACTTAGAGTGGTGTCCACAACCACTAATGAACCACAAATACAAGGAGAGGGTGGCAAACAAGTGTCACCCCTAAAGTAAGTGAGGCGCTTTGGTGCATAAATCAAAAAATCACCGTAACTTATCGTAAATCAATATAGTTAATTCTCCGTTTAGTGACACAGTGATGTTCAAAGACAGAAGTATACAATACGAGTGCAACAGGATAAAGAAAGATGTGACAAGGCCATGACATCGACACAAGTATTGATAAACAAAGAGCCAAAAAATGTAATACACTTACATTTTAATATGCATCACATTGGGCTTGTAATAGAATACAAGTGAAGTACATACATTATATTGCCAACATTTTGTATCAAAAGGTAGACAAATGCGACATTTGCTTCCATAGATCATGTTGATCAAAACAAATGCAATAAACAAACAGGGGAAGCATGTAGAAAACACAAATTGAAGAATAAAATATAAAAGATATACAATATATAGTATGCTATAAGCCATGCCGTCAGGCACATGCCTGTGCGTGGGTATCGTAAATCAATATAAAACATTAATAAACCAATCAATTTAAGAAGAACAGCCCAGTTATAAAGCCAGCAAATTGCTAGCAAGAAAATCGATCCAATAAGGCAATTGTTGTTGTGATGTTTTTACGCTAGGAGCGTGTCTGTTATAGCTTACACCAGGGGTAGACAAATTTGGTTTGGATCTAGGAGCCAGCCAAAAGAGTTGAGACTGGAGTTGAGAGTGGAGACTGAAGGTGAATATATAAAATTCCTTATCTGCTGTGGCTGGCAATTAAAACTGCATTCACCAACAAAACACTAGTAAGGAGTAGTACCAAAAAAACATGTTAACAGCCAGACGTGTGCTTGGCTTATAACATTTATTTTTATTTTTTAAAAGTTCTGGGATATTGACCAACAAAACAGTTTTTTTTAATATTTAGAGTGGGGGATGTAATGTGTTTAGGTATGTTTTTTTTATTTTTGCCTTTTGACGCGATATAGACCTCGGGGATTTCTCTTCGAACCAGAATATGTACCCCCATTATGTTATAGGACATCCATGGGTTATATATATATATATTCCCTTTTATTTTTTCATTTTTTGCAAGCTGTGCAGCCCATGTCCTTGATCATAGTAGGCAGGTATCCAAATTCTGTAGCAAAGTCTTTGACACTTGACTTTTTTCTTTTCATTTTAATAGGCCAACGCAGATCCCTCTGTAATAAACTGCATGCACAACCTGTCACGTCGAATTGCTATAGTTTTGCAACATGAGGAAAGACGTTGTCAGTACTTGACCAAAGAAGCCAAGCTCATCTTGGCCATTCAGGATGAAGTTTCCGCTATGTCTGAAAGTGAGTTTTAAAATTTTTTCAGGACACTACTTGAACAATCTCCATGTGTTTTATTTTGAGTTACAGGTAATGGATAGAATGTTTATTTTATGGGTTTTCTATGCATTCCATTATTGTTAGTATTATTATTATTATTACTGGTATAAATGTTATCTGTCTTTTCCTGGAGAACAAACCTCTACCACTAGAAAGGCCTCCATTCATTATACAGGTCAGACATACTTAAGATGTTTTTAATCTGAAATTGACATTGAATTTCCAGGACACGAGCACCGTCTACTGGTACGTACATAGTAGATAATAGTATCTTTTTAAATTTTATGAAAATGTATACATATGTATGTTTGTGTAATACCGTATTTGTTCAGTTATAAGACAAGTTTTTTTCCAGAGCAAATGCTCTGTAAAATACCCCTCATCTTGTAATTGAGGTCTTCATCTAATCAGACTAATGAGGTCTGACTATTAGACTAAGATCCAGATCCTGATCCCCCGCAGTGCTGCAGGGGACCTGGATCCTCCTATCCGGTAACCTTAGCTGCTGCCGGCACTTACACTGTGCGTTTATCACCGATCGCCGGCGAAAGTGCCGACAGCAGCCGAGGTTGCATACGTGCGTACCTTCCTACTGCCGGGATAGCCCGCCCACTGCCGGGAAGCAGAGCCGGTTGGGGAAATTTCCAGAAGCAGGACCGCACTGTGCCGTCCCAAAACGGATCTGGTAGACCTCTTCAATTTTCTGGAGGAGGGGGGGCCTAGCGGGGTCACACAGCGTCATTCCGTAATCCCGTGGGAGCAGTAAGCGCCTGCTGAGGCATCGCAGTGAGTGAAGTGCCTTGGTTGCTTGAGTGCATGTCTTGGTTTGGAAGTGTCTGAGTGGGTATGTTAATGTATGGGTACCTGAGTGTCAGAGTGGGTAGGTAAGTGTCTCAGTGGGTATATTAGTGCCTGGGTGTGTAAGTGTCCCCCTATATGCCAGTCTGTCCCATGATATGCCTTTTAACCCCCTATATGCCAGAGTGGCATATAGGGGTATAAGGCATTTCTAGAGGCAGAGTGGCATATAGGGGGTTAAAAGGCATTTCATGGGGAAGAGTGGCATATAGGAAGGTATAAGGCATAACTAGGGGCAGATGTGCATAACTGGGGGCAGATGAGCATAACTAGGGGCAGGTTGGTAAATAAAAGGAAATAAAAACAAAAAAATAGTTTACGTGAATTAATATTTGCTAGTAAAACTTTTTTCCTATAGGGTCGTCTTATATTTAGGTTTTTCTTTTTTTCCCCTGAATTAATATTCAGATTTTGGGGGGTCGCCTTATAATCGAGCAAATACGGTATATTATGTGTATTCTTATGGTCGCTGTAATCCACACAAGGATTACCGGAGACCTCCGTCTTTCTTTAATATTTTATGAAGAATATGCCAGCTCCAGTGCATGAGGTAGAGGGCCTGACTTTAGGGTTGCTAGTTCTGGTTGAGAGAGGAAATATATTGCTAATGGGAGCACCAGGAAGCATATAAGGCAGTTTGTTTGTCAGCTGAAGAGATGATAGGGCAGTGGTATTCCTGACGTCTCAGAAGAGGGACTATGAGTTATGAAACAAAAAGTCTGAGGAAGACATAATCTCTGACAGGAGGCAGAAGAAAAAGTCACTTGTCCTGTAGTCTGATTTATGTGGGGTTATGAAGTTTCAGCCATGGAAGTCCTAGAATGAAGGATAAGAAAGGGCATTGGACCAGATTGAAGCAAAGGTTTCATGATGTGTAGCACAAATGTGAACTGTAAGTGGAATAGTCTCTGTAGTAACAGGTCCTGACTTAATGTCACTGCCATAAACAAAGTCTATCACCAGAGGCTGTTTGGTAGATATATATAAACTGGGCTACGGTGATGGCCAGGAAAATGGTTGATTGGCATCGGCACCAGAGTCTATTTTAGCATGCAAAAGAACAGTGTTACGTGTCCACTGTAGAGAGACTGGGAGAAAGAGATGAGAGGCCAATCCCCCAGAAGTAGAGGACAAGGTAGAGAGATGGGCTTTCCGCTATCCACTAACCCCTGGCCTTTTTCAGTTTCTGAATGCTCAATGGATGCTTTTAATTGCATAGGCTCTTCTGCAGTAGTAGCACAGTTTATATGGGAAGTCTGGGTTTTGGGGTGGAATGAGGTGGAAAGTTTTGAGTTTCCAATCCACCAGGGTCACCAGGTGTATCGAGTCTACCAAAGAGACAGGGAAGCCTACATGAGCCAATTCATCTTTAGGCTTGTCTGGAGTCTGGAGACTGGGGTCCACATACAGGGATGAAAACTCTGGAACACTGGAGCTCTGTATGCAGAGAGGTGTTTTTCACTAACACATACCTATCTGCCTGATTCACTACAGGCCATTGGTGGTACGGTAATTATGGGACCAAGCTGGAACAAACCATTGAGACCAAATCCCAACATCCATTTGTGGAAATGCAGCCCTAACCTTGCAAGGAACCTCTGCAGGCAACAATGAAGCATGATAAACACTCATTCTTGCACCCTTTTGGCTACAGCCAGATATTTAAAATATTGACTCAATCCAGGGCACGTGCTGCCATTTGTCTCCCAGTCAGAGGTATGGCTTTTTGCCTGCAATTGAATCCTCAAGCGAATAGATGGGTGTACCACTGAACATCTTCCAATAGCGAAAGAAAGTAAGCATGGTGGGTCTTTCCTCTGCTGCAACCTTATCTTGTTAGAAAGTGTGGCTGTTACTTACCCAGTTTTATCCCTCCTACACAGCTGTTTCTGTTTTGATTGTGTTTTAGCATATTAAATTGATGATCATTAGCACCTGTTTGGTTTAATTGCTTAATCGTACACCTACATATATACCTAAAAAATCCTTGACTAGGATGCTGGTTTTAAGGCAAAGGATGGTCACACAAAATATTAATTTAATTTAGAATTTTTCTAAATTTTGTTATAGTTTTGAAATCATTATTTTACAGTTCCCTAAAACATTTGTGCAGTACTGTATATAGTGTATTATAAAGAGCCATATCTGGTATTTTTGTTTTCTTTAAGAATAGCTAAAATGCCACATCATAATGCACAGTTTAAACAGTGAGGTGATCTTTCTGAAATATGAAAGAAATATGAAAGAAACAAGAAAATATTTTTTAAATGTTTTATATGGAGATTCTGCAAAATGTTCCCATGTGCATTTATTAGATATATATCACAACAATAATCAATCAAAAATATTATTTATTATATATTTATAAAATATCTGAGTCACACAGTGCATAATATAAAACAGAAAATTCTTAAAACTTGTCAAAAATAAATTAATTCCAAATACAGTATATTATCGATATTATCAATATGAATTAGTACTTTATGAGTCTAACACACACAATTAATTTCCAGTCCACTCAGCAACCAAAAATGATAATAATCAGGGCAGTAATAAAATATATCACTAACTCTATCTATATATTAGTTCTACTAATATGACAAAATAAGAATATCAGTGAAGTTCCTAATAGATGCAATTATGTCAAACTTCATCTACAAGTAAAAATACCTTTTCATTATTGTCATTATCACGGGTTATAAGCTGCAGTCTCACAAGCCGTCATATACAATAATGTCAAATACTTGCTATTTCCCAGAAAAAGGGAATTCTATATTGAAGTAGACAAAATTCACCTCTATTCAGGATAATAAAAATTATAATTATCACCACTTGTTGCTGTGATCCAACTGGTCCTTGTAGAAATTAATCCAGGTTTATTGGCAAGAAATTAAGTGGGAAGAAATATAACTTTCTAAGAGTTATATATGTTAGGACTCAAAGTAACTCTGAGAATAAAAATATGGTGTCAGGATCTTAAGATTCCAATTCTATGGGGTAAATTTGGTGAATGAGTCCGTCAGGGTCTGTCTATTTCAGGGTGCCTTCGTTTCAGGGTGCGTTCTTTCTAGGGTCAGTCCCTTAAATTATTAAAGACATAAGCTTTTAAAGACAGGGCTTATTATCATAGCCTCCACCTCTTGGTTGGAATTCATAACGGTGGGTTTTACCCATTATAATTAGGACTTCTATTATTTACACCGTTGTGGTTTCTTAATTCACCTGTAAGAGACGCTCTCGTCTAAGAAATAACCTAAGACCATTACATATGCGTTTGGAATTTATCCTTGGTCGCCCATATCGCTTAACGTTACCTCCTAGGTAGTAAATCAGATCTTGGTAGTCTTACAATATATCCCCCATTCCAATTTACATTCCTAAGGATATGCGGTGTCTACTCCTTAACTTTCTCATGGAAGATAACGCTAATTGGATAATATATATACTGAAGCATCTATATACATGAATACTAATTTGTTCTCAATTATAGAGAGAACAAAGACAGAAATAATCATTATATGATTAAGTAAAATAAAATGGCTTTGACTCCATTTTGTGTTAATGTAAAATACATATATAGAATACATGTTTTCCCTCATACAATATCTGACAGTATCTGCTGCACCTCTCTGCGAGTCCCTCCACTGGCTCCCCATCCATAGCAGAATTAAATTCAAAATACTCACTCTATTCTACAAAGCTCCCCTCTACCTATCCTGCCTCATCAGCAAATATACTCCAGCCTGCCCTCTAAGATCCAACAATGACCTGCTCCTTGCATCTTCACTTATCACCTTCTCCCATGCCCGCCTACAGGACTTCTCTCGCGCAGCACCAACCCTCTGGAACTCCCTTCCCCATGCTGTCTGACTCTCGCCAACTCTACCCTCCTTCAAACGCTCCCTAGGGAAGCCTACCACTGACATAAACTCCCCCTACATTAACATCATTCACCACCATGCAGTCCTCACTTCCTGTTTCTCACTCCTTATCCACCTAGAATGTAAGTTCCTGCAGGAACAGGGCCCTCCATTCCTCTTGTATCTGTATGTCAATTGTTTGTCATTTTGTACTTGTCGTTATCTGTAAAATTTTTACCTTGTACAGCTCTGCGGAATCTGTTGGCGCTTTATAAATAAAGTGTAATAATAATATAGCGCCGTCATATTCCTCGGCGCTGTACAACAGGTAAACGGGAGATAGGTAGTATATAACATACCTTGCACCTCTCTAGATTGTAGTACACAAGAGGTAAAAGTGCCACTGTTATGGGTGGAGCTGGCACTCAGGTATAAGTATTGCAGGAGATGGACTAGGAAAGCTGGACTAAGGAATATGGAAGGGAGGGCGTTAACACAAAGAGTTGTTATGGTAAATCTTCAAGATGGACAAAAGTGGTAAGTGGTGTTCCTCAGGGGTCTGTTCTGGGACCAATTTTATTCAACATATTCATAAATGACCTTGCAATAGGCGTTGAATGTTTCTGTGTTTGCAGATGACACTAAACTCAGTAAAGTAATACAATGTGAGCAGGATATTACTTTGCCACAGAGGGATTTAGAACAAATGGCAGATTAAATTTAATGTAGATAAATGCAAAGTTATGCACTTCGGGATACAGAATGCACAAGCAACTAAATGGTAGTGAATTAGGCATAACAACAAATGAGAAGGATTTGGCAATTTCTTAACTAATTAGGAAAAAAGTGCAATGTCAGTCAGCAGTTGCTAAGACCAGTAAGGTATTGTCATGTATAAAAGGGGAATCAATTTGTGGGATTAAAAAAACCCTTTCCTTTGCCTTAGACTAAATCTCTTCCAGTCTAAATGCGTGACCACGTGTCCTATGCAAAGTCCTGTTTATGAATAGATTTCCACACAATGGATTGTATTGGCCCCGAATATATTTATATGCTATCATATCCCCTCTGAGGCGCTGTTTTTCTAAACTAAACAGATTTAAATTAATTCACTTTTCTTCATAACTAAAGTGTTCCATTCCTTTTATTAATTTTGTAGCCCACCTCTGCACCTTTTCCAGTGCTATAATATCCTTCTTTAGAATAGGTGTCTAAATTTGCACAGCATATTCAAGCTGTGGTCTTACCATTGATTTATAAAGGGGCAAAATTATATTTTACAGTTAGGACAATAAGGATGTGGAATTCTCTGCCTGCAGAGATGATGGTTGACGTATCCCTTTAAAGCATCAGTAGCTGCAGAGAAATAACTGAAGGCTGCACTTGCATTAGCACAGTTGGATAAGTTGTAGGAAATAAATTGGTTGTTTAGTTCTTCCCGAGGACTGTGATTTTATTATGAAAAGTTAAAGCTTGTTTGTGTGTTTTATTTAAATATATTGTATATGAAATAACTTTTTCCTTACCATATTTAAATTTTACAACTCCTCCCATAAACTAAATCTGGTGCTATATCTTTCACATATTTATTACAGATGGTGGTCCACAGTCGCCATTTCATCATATTTTGCCAAAATGCAAACTGGCAAAGGACCTAAAAGAAACTTATGACAGGTACGAATGTTTTACCTTTTGCAGTGACTTTTTTTACAGACACCATTTATTTCTTCATTCCTCCCCTGTTATCATATATTTCATAATATAATAGGTAATGTATTTTGACAAAGTATCATACCAGAGTACCCAATGGAAGCCTTGAAATTGCAGGTGATTTTATGTGATTTGGCCAAAATACAGTACTAAAATCACATTTCCATTCAAAGTATGCATTTGCTATTTTTTTGTTCTAGTTTATTAAATAGGACTAGGGCTGCAACAACTAATTGATAAAATCGATAATCGATAATGAAAATCGTTGTCAACGAATTTCATTATCGATTAGTTGAATCGATTTTTATCGATTATAAAATGAGGGTTCTTTCAGAGCAAATGCTCTGAAAAACACCCCTCGTTTTATAATCCGTTTAGTCTGACTCACAGCAGCAGCTCCTACTTACCAGTCCCTCCCTGTAATCACTGTGACAACTGGCCCCGCCCCTTCCTTCTCCAGGCCAGAACCACATGGCTGTGACACTCACTGTAAGTATAAAATTACTATTTGGGCTGCTGAAAGTTAGGGGAGG
>VKOC01000009.1:8048721-8075122 GCA_009364415.1 Spea multiplicata | reverse complement strand
GTCACTAAAGTGTTAGGCCTACACCACATCAATGTTTGGCTTAGTATATAGTGATTGGGGTTATGCTGCATTATTTTCAATGTCTGGCTCAATGTATAGTGGTAGGTGTTATGTTGTACCACGGTCAATGTGTGCCTCTCTATATAGTGATGGGTGTTATGCTGTACCACCGTCAGTGCGTGCCTCAGTATATAGTGATAGATGTTGTGCTGTACCACTGTCAGTGTTTGCCTCAGTATATAATGATAGCAGTTATGCTGTACCACCGTCACATAGAGGCTATGCAGTTTTAAAGTGTGTGTGTGGGGGTCCCACGTACAGGATCCGCCCCAGGTGCCAAATACTCTAGGTACGCCCCTGCGCCCAACAGTTTTTCCCAATTTTTTTTTATCCTTTATGCGGCCTGGAGCCTCTGCTCGTAATTCGCTCATAATTTACTTATGCAGTGAGAATTTCACCTTTAAAAAAACATTACAGTAAGTAATACTGTTTAACTAATACTACATTATCACACTATAATATAGTGTTATTAACCATGAGCAAGCTGTACCAAAAATATAGAATAACAATTTAAATTTAACGGTTGCAGAAGCATATTGTGCACACAAAATTTTGGCTCTGGAAACATTTTTGCACAAGAGAAAATTTCTGCGCACACCACCTAAGAAAAATTAGAGGGAACATTGGCGCGAACACCTACATCATCAGACAACGCAGGGATGTAGAGGCCTTCACAGAAGCCTTGGGTATCCTTCATTGTGACGTGCCGGACTGGGAGTATACATTTCAGCCTCCTGCGAGCTTGTCAGACCCCACGAAGGACTGGTCTCCGAGACCACAACGTAAGAAGCGGCAAAGGAGACAGGACGGACCCCACGAGTGACGACCCTCTGTATGGGGGCTCCTGTGGACACTCGGATACGGGGGGTGTTGTTGGACTATCTCCTGCGAGATGTCCCGCCCTGGTTGCACGGGGCCGATGTTGTGTTATTGTCGGTTCTCTACCCTCTCGGATCCGCTCTCTTCCCGCACACACGCATTACTACACACAGTTTTCACCCCATCTCGTATTTGCATATTTGTATTTTATGTTGTTTACCTATTTTTCACCGCATTTTACTTTTCCTACCTTTACACCATTCATCCCGTTTCCCTTGCGGGGTTACTTACGCATTGCTGCAGGGGAAGAGGTGCTTTATATGACACATTTGACCCGCCCGTTTTATTTCCTCATTTTATCTGAAGGTGACCTTGGTTTTAGATATGGACTCATCCAGACCAAGTTGGTATATTTTTCCTTATGTTCCCCTTGTTCCCTTCTCGGTACACGTATTGTGTGCTGGTCATGCGGCCACTGTATATCCTGTATATTCCTCCAAAGCCACATACCCCGGAGCCATCCAGCCTCTCCTATCGTAGAGGATGTGGCATGGGATTTCAACCGACTGTCCGGTCTATTGGCTAACTATTTGATGCTATGGCATCCAGAGTTTTCAGTTATGCTCCCTGAGTATACTGGAGATTCCAGTTGTTTTCTTTTCTGGTTTTGTTCTGTTTATTTTGTCATACTTCCATGTTGCCTGCACCGCTTGGTTCCTCCAGACAGCTTATGACACCTGATATTTTTAACTTTACCTCTCTCAACGTGAGAGGTTTAAATAAACCTCAACAGAGGATCCAAAGTGCTTTTATCTTCTAAACTCCTGTAAGACACATATAGCGTTCCTGCAGTAGACACATTTTAAATCGCCCAGGGAATTTAAACTTACCAACCAACATTTTTCTCACTCGTTCCTTTCAAGCTCACCTGACTCCAAGACGAAAGGTGTAGCCATTCTACTCCTCAAAACGCTTCCTTTTCGCCTTTTGGATGTCTGGAGGGACTCGGAGGGCAGGACCGTCTTTGAAAGGCTATTTGGGTAATCAAAAAATTACGCTAGCGAATTCCTATGCACCTAACCGTAACCAATCACTTTTCTTAAGTCGCATCCTGTCAAAATTGGGGGAATTACAGGAGGGCCTCACTGTCTTTGGTGGGCACCTGCATATGACATTAGATCCCTACAGAGATTCCTCCTCCCAGACCTCCTCTATCCCCTTTATTCATATCAAGAAAGTTAGAAGAGCGCTACATTTTAATCAGCTAGTGGATGTGTGGAGGTCCCAACATCTGAATGACAGGGACTATACCTATTATTCCTCAATACATGACAAATATACGAGAATTGACGCGTTTTTCCTGTCCCACCATCATTTGATGCAACTACACTCTTCCAGCATTGGCATACGATCGCTCAGTGATCATGCCCCCATTCACTTTTCCATTAAGTTGACGCAACCTGCTGGCAGGCCTTGGACGTGGCGCCTAAATGAAAGCCTGTTAGACAATCCCTCTTCTCTTGCGGACCTTTCAGAACACAAAATATTTTACTGACAACATCTCCGATGAGCTCCCCTTTCCCACAATATGGGAGGCTCATAAAGTAGTCATCAGGGGACACTTAATAAAACTGGGCTCCTCACTTAAACTAAAATTAGCTAGCATAATGTCTCTCACAACACAGATATATTGGCTAGAGCAGTCCCACAAGGCCACCTTAGACCCCGCAGCCCTTCCTCAATTGCAAACTCTTAGGACATAACTGGCCTCCCTCCTAGACGACAGAACGAAGCGCTCCTTTCTTATGACGAAAAAACTCTTCTATGAACTAGGAGACAAACTGGGAATATTATTGGCTAGGGGATTACATTCTTATTGAAGATTAGAAATCCCTCAGGCTCTATACATCACAAATCGAACGAGATTGCCAAATGCTTCCATACGTATTACAAGTCTCTTTCTAGTCTACAATCTCTGGCGAATTCTAATCCTCACTATTTTGAGGCATTGCAGTCATATTTAACAAAATACTCCCTACGGCAATTGGAGGAAGACGAGAGAGAACTCTTAAATTCCCCGATAACGTGTGAGGAAGTGAAAGCTGCGTTAAAACTGACCCCCACGAGTAAGAGCCTGGGACCAGATGGTCTCACTAATCTTTACTACGACCGTTTCTTCCCGGTACTGGGCACTCACTTAGCAACTCTATTCAACTCCTTTGCGAAGGGCCAAGTCCCTGACCCTCAGACCAACTTGGCGCACATTGCTTGGCAAACCCAGCAAGGATGCCGAACATTGCGCAAACTACCGCCCCATATCCTTGATCAACACGGATCTCAAACTCTTAGTTAAAATCATGGCTCTGAGATTACAAACACACACATTCTTTTATTGATTCATAGGGATCAGGTGAGTTTCATCCCTGGGAGGGAGGCCAGAGATAACACCATTAGGGTCCTGAACATATGCCCGTGAACACAACCTTTCATACGCCTTGGTCTCTATGGATGCCGAAAAGGCGTTTGATAGGGTTGCTTGGTCCTTTCTGTTTCAACTTTTGGAGTCAATTGGTCTGAAAGGAAATTTTTTAAATCAAGTGAAAGCATTGTATGCAAAACCCTCCGCACAAATCAAAGTCAATGGCACACTCTCTGACCGCCTTAGTATAGAAAATGGCACGAAACAGGGTTGTCCCCTCTCCCTGCTATTATTTTTTCTGATGATGGAACCACTGGCGCGTGCCTTGAGGGCAAATGTACATATCTCAGGGTTAACCATAGACTCTTGTACACATACGTTGGCAATCTATGCAGACGACATGCTCTGCATGATCACACAACCTAAAGACTCCTTCCCACATGTCCCAAGTGTCCACTAGACACTTTCAAAAATCTCTAAAATTATAAAATAAATCTGCAGAAATCTGAGATTTTGGGGATTAATATTCCAAACACACTTAAAATGGACCTTGTCAGTTCCTTCCCGTTTAAATGGGCCGACTCAGCCACCAAGTACTTAGGTATTTGGTTACCTGCTGATCTTTCGCAACTAATGCACCTGAATTTTACTGCTCTCCTCTCGGTGGTTTGCGATCTCCGTAAATGGGCAGTCCCACATATTTCGTGGTTTGGCCGTGTCGGAGTTCTAAAAATGAACGTTCTACCCAGGTTTTTATATTTACCACAATGCTTACCGATATTCCTTCCTACGGCTTACTTTAGGGCCTGCCACAGGACTTTCCTTAAATACATTTGGAATGACCGCAGCCCGCGTCTCTCATTCCACCATTTAACTAGACCCAAGGGTAGGGGTGGACTGGGGGTCCCCAATATCGAATGATATTGGATGCCATCTCACCTGCGCCAGGTGGTGGAGTGGTCACTGGAGGCCCCCAAACTGTGGTTATCTTTGGAAAATTCCTTCTTTGTTCATCACATCTCGACGGCGTCTTGGTTACCCGATCATTACAAGACCCTTCCGAAACCATCCAAGTCTCCGCCACTTTACGGGTCCTGAAAAGGTTAGCCTCGCGTAGGCTCTTAACAACTATATCCGGCCCTTTGTGTCCACTCACACACAACCCCAACTTGGCCGCTAATACCCTCAAGGGGCTCTCGAAGCTACTTGCACCTTTACATATCATTCACATAAGAACCTGTCACATTTTGCAGGGCTCTACATTTCAACCTCTGACGGAACTCTCCCGACAGGCCTCCCCATCGTTTCAGTTAACCTGTCTGTTCCACCAGATAAAACATTATGTCAGTTCTTTGTTACCTTGCCCTCAGCTCACACGGGATCTTTCTCCCCTTAAAAAATTGTGTACATCACTTGGCAAGCCTGCTCACCTTCTGTCTCAAACTTATTACTTACGGAGGAGCTTGGCGACACGAAACTGTTTTTCCTGAGCCTCTGGGAAAGAGACCTCAACCTTCGGCTCAGTGACTCAGAGTGGGACAAAATTTTTCGAATTACACATAAAAGTATCATTTCCAGTAAAGTTCAGGAATGTTCCTTCAAATTATTATCAAGATGGTACAAGGTTCCTCAGGAACTGCATCATTACCTTCCACACGTTCCCCCCCTCTGTTGGCTCATATATACACTTATGGCGGGAGTGCAGCGATATCCGTCCTTTTTGGGAGGTTATTGTTGCAGTAATAAGGGAAGTGTCGGACCCTGATTTTGCGCCCTCCCCCCGCAACTTTATTATTGCACCACACATGTACTTCATATGGCGTTTACAAGCGATCTTTAACAATTCATTTGATCCAGGCGGCGAAATCTGTCATCCACCGATTCTGGAGGACTCCGGGGCCCCCTCCCATTAGCACATGGATCGCAAGGGTAAATTTCATCTTTCATATGGAGGATTTAGTGGCCTCTGCAAATGGTAGAGAATATAAGAATAGTCTGAAATGGTTGCCCTGGACGAACTTTCTTTCGTTGACGCGATTCCTCGATTTGTGTCTCATGCAAGCCCCCTCAACACTCTAGGCGGTACATAGCACTCAAGACTCCTTACCAGGTTCTCATCTCTCATTGTTCCTCTATGCGCAGACACGCCTAGCGATGACTGTTTAGTGGCAACATTGTTCGGCAGTAAGTTTCATCTGTATTTGTTTTATTATTTGGTGTAACACGGTCATTCTTCTCAAGCCGCTTTCTTCATGCTGGATACTACCAGGATGTTATACGCTCGTATAGATGACTCTGTTTTGCTATGATACTTCATCCCTGATAGCTGTGTATTTACAATCTCAACTATGTATTCCTTGAAGGGATTTCGTGCATGACAATGTTTGCTATGTACATTACTATGCATATTAAGTTGCATTGTCATTAAATCTCTGTACACTGTCTATGTGCATATTTCAATAAACGAAGAATTGACTCAATATTTCAGTTTATTAAGTAAAAATCACATACATCTGCATGATATTTATTTTTTCCTAGTCAAGATGGTATTTTGGTTACAGAGTTTTTATAAGCAGTATTGTAGTAAAAATAAACCATCAATCTTTAATAATTCTCTGGTTTACTAGATAAAATGGTTTTGAATTACATGCAATGCACCAAATAATTATCAAGACATAATATGATAATTTACATGTGACTATTAGTGGATTAGTAAGAGGCAGAAGAATTGCTGGTAAGTATGTCTCTGCTTGAAACCTGGAAAGAAATTTTAAAAAACAATTTAATTTTTAACAAATTAAAAGTAGTAGCAGTGTAAATATAACAATAAAGCATTTCATGTCAGGGACATTTTTTTTAAAAAATCTGAGTATTTTCAATATCTTTGCAGAGGAGTTGGCCACACAGGGCCCATCTTCTCTTGAGAAGATTAAGAAGACAAATAAATATGGTCTGATATAGTCATGATTTCAACACAAGAAACTTGCTATACATTTGATAGAAATTACTTTTCAAAGGCTGTTCTATGAATAACGGTCACATTGTTGAATAGAAAAGAGAACACGAAGAGTGCAGTACCAAAGTCAATTAAATCATTATATAATATATTTACAAGTGGATCTCTGCATATCCCTACTGGTTTAACCCCTCAGCAGGCCACCAGAACGCTTGGACCCTGGTGGAGACTCATACAGAAGAACACATTTTTGTATAAGTGCCCTCCGCAAGAAAGACTGAGTAAAATACACTTTTTAAAATAAATAAATTTAAAAAACTTGGCAGAAGGCTATAGTTTACATTTCTGCTTGAAGCATTAACGGTATTTGGGTATCTGTACTACGGCACCTATAAAAGATTTTTATTTATTTTTCTAATTTTAGACCCGCCCTCTTTCCACGTTGATCTCCCTGTGTGTCACACAGTAATTAAGATGCAAGGCTCAGCAGATTTTCTTTCTGCCTGCAACCGATCTGATCATTGACAGAGGAATCTATAAAACCCTGCTGCGTCTGTATTACTTTTGCACAGCAGCAAGGGGATGCCTACATCTCTGCCTTTGACAGAATTATGTAATGTGACTAAAACAAATACCCAGCTACTAAATGACATTTGCAATTAAGGTCATATTTTGATCATTTTTCACTGGATGAAAAGTAAAGAAACAGTCTTTGAATTTTCTTTTAACTTGGCATACGAGAGGAATTTTCCAAAATTATCCCTGTAACGTGTAAAACGAGAGAGCGGTAGATACTCTCGAATATCACCCAGGCTATCCTCTTTATGTCTCCGGTTTGTCAGACAGCAAGAACACTGCCCTCTGTCCCCAATCAGCAGACACAACTACTATTGATTAGGAACGGCAAGTCAGAACACTTTATTGGGGTAAACACACATTTTTATACAACTCGGGATCAAGATAACAGGGATGAAACAAGGGAAGAATAGAGTACATGACAAGATTAGACCCTTTAACCCGTTCAAGTCTGGCGGCAGGGTACACTAGCCAATTGGAGTCTGTTTACGGAGGGGAGGGACTAATCCTGGCCAACCAGCTCACATACATGGTGGGTGCTAATCCCTTTAACCCAAGAGCCAATCAGACGAGCTGCTCCATGTAAGGACATTCAAGAGACAGAAGTAGCGACCATTCCACAGTGAAGCTACTTCTCTATCCCTACATGGTGTTCGGTGAGCTCACCCATAGCGACCAATAGAAGTGGTGCCTACCTGTGAGTGACCGATAGTTAAATGCCTACCTGTCATTGTATACTAGAGGGCAACTACCAGCCAGCTGGTTACTCTCTCAGTGGGGGCCCTGTACCAACTCTCCAAAATGGTTTCTAACCACAGAGTCTCAGTGTGAATACACAGTTATAAAAGGTATTAGCCCTTTTTCCTGAGGATTTCCTGTGCAGCTTGATAGTTTAATGGGCTTCTCAGCTATTACGTTTTTTTTACTATGCATCTGCATATGTATTTCTTTTTGACACACAAGAAATAACCTTGTATAAAACAGAATTATATAAATCAGAACTATGTAAAATTTGTACTTACATTTTATTTGAAAGAATGACTCTCAGTTCCACCACGTCCAAATCCTGATAAATATAAGAAACACAAATGTTAGAAATCCATTTATACCATTTATAGATCTATCAGGTTCATCAATCTAAAGCTCTCAAGCTATTGTTGAACGAAGCCCACAACATTTGCCTTTGGACCGGAAACTGCAGCCTTCTATGGTTTAACACAGCTAAGAAGTAATGGAGAAATCGCATGAACCGCCTGGCTGAGTCTTTGAAAGCAGATGTTTTCTCAGTTTAAACAGGTGTCTTAGCCTTACATTTTTTGCTTAGTATTCTTAGCCTCTGAATCTTTAAAGGACTTTGCAGAATGAAAATGTGATATAATAAACAGCATTATAATTTGTTTTACCATATCAGTGAAAACAGTAAATAATACACGCAGGTTTCATTTTAATCTCACCTTTTGGCCCAAATAATGCTCCATAGCAAGGCTGATTGCAGTAGGGTTTCCCATCATGCTGAAAAAGTAATGAATAAGATGAATTAAAAATATGAAAGGGGAGGGAGTGAAATACTTGACAGCTTATCTGCGGAGTGGCTGCATTCAGTAATAAATCTGGTGTCACACCATCTTTACAATAAGTGAACTTTGTGTGTCCCACCTAAATGTGATTCCTGGAAACACCATTGCCTAGATTCAGATTTCATTTTTTTTTTTTACATTTTCAGCATTCCATAGATACCTGAATGGCGTCTAACGAAATACCTAGTTTTTATTTAGTTAAACGTGCAGTATGTCGGGAGATATTTCCACCAAAAGATGACATACAAAATAAGAAGAAAACACTACTACTTTCTTGCATATACATCTCAAATAAGCACAACAAGCCTAGTAACATAGGTTACAAAACAAGTGCCTCATTCACCTTCAACCCAAGTGTGCAGGTTTATATTATTCCCACTACTGTAGTCCATCTTTCAGCATTTGAAGTTATTTTACATAAGCACACTTTTCCCATGTCATGTATTAATTCCCTTTTCAATATCCCATTTTGTAAATTATATAAATGTTATATGCATTAAAAGGTGAATGGCTGACAGCTCAAATTTTAGGCATATCAAAATTAGGCATATTAAAATGAATATTAGTTTACTTGTACTACTTGAATTTAGTTTAAAAGGGATGTTTTCTTCTGGCATTCTATTAGCATAAATGTTTGTTTTAATCAATAAATTGGTTTAAAAACCCACCTATTAACAGAGTTTTACTACAAACCTGTAATCACAGACAAGAATGTTGGAAAAGAAAAAACACTGAATACTGAAAATATTCAGACAATGAAATCTCAATGTACCTCAGCATGACTTCCAGGAGACAGAGTCTTGTTGCACTTCTCACATTTAAGGCATGGTCTGTGCCAGTCTTTACCAAGGGAGGTAACCCTCTCGGCTGTAACAGAAGAAGTTGTTAGGAAAGAGTTAGTAAACTAAAATCAATATTGCTCATTGGTTTAAAATTACACTGCATCCCTATAACTGGCAAAGCTAAGTATCTGCCCTTGCATTTCTCATGCAAGACTGACTTTTGTTTCCTATACGCTATGTAAACATCCTGTAAAGCAATGCTATATAAGGGCTTCTTCATAATATACCCAGCTGGT
Organism: Spea multiplicata; assembly: GCA_009364415.1. Classification (NCBI taxonomy): domain Eukaryota; kingdom Metazoa; phylum Chordata; class Amphibia; order Anura; family Pelobatidae; genus Spea; species Spea multiplicata. Next base: position 8,065,637 of record VKOC01000009.1, on the reverse strand, counting down.
AGCTGCTTTTGCTGGCTTAACTATACTGTGCGTTTGCACATATTGTTTATTACAGTAAGCTAAATTTCATACTACTTGTCACATTCAGGAGACCCATGCATGGCAGCCATTTCCCGGGAAATCTGATTCCTATAACTGTTTATGATCCTGGCCCGTTTTGACTACTTTCGGCCTAGCAACTTTGTATCCTGCAGACCTGCTCTGTATACCTAAGTTGGATTTACCCGACCACCTGTTCTGTGTACTGAATCTGGCGTTGTCAGACTACCTGTCCCATGTACCTGACCTAGCATCAGGGGCTATCTGCTTCCCATCTACAGGTATTTGGTCCTATAACACTTGCTTAGTCATCCTACAACTCAGATATACAGATGTATTAGCATGCAAGTCTGCCTGAGTATGTTAGAATGGGTGTCTGGGTATGTTACCATATAAACTTTGTGTTTACCATATAAACTTTGGGTGCATTAGTGAAAGTGTGTGTCGGTATGTTAGAGTTTTAACATGTGGCTTTCGGTATGTTTGTTAGTGTGTGTTAGGGTATATTAGTGTGTGTTATACTTCATTTATAAAGCGCCGACAGATTACAGCATATGTCTGGTTAAGACCCTTGTGTGTGTCTGGTAATGTTAGCTTGAGTATCTAGGTATGTGTGTGGTTGTGTAAGCACACGTGTGTTAGTATTAACCCCTTCAGGACCGGGATTTTGATACTAACGTGTCGCTAAAGGACCGGAGCTGTTTTTTTGTTTTTGCCATGTCTTCTTTCACCTGTAATTTCTCTCTTATCAATTAGTGCACCCACACAAATCATATATTGTTTTTTTCAGCACAAGTAGGGCTTTCATATGAAACCATATTAAGCTGGGTAGTACATTGTTTTGTTTGAAATAAACGGGAAAAAGTGGGGAAAAAATGAAGAAAACGCATTTTTTTACAGTTTTGTATACATACAAATTGTACACACATTGAACCAATGGGAAAAAACTATCCCAAATATATTCATTAACTTGTCCTGATTTGAAAACCACCCAACATGGCCAGGATTTTTATCTATTTTGACCGGTATAGGGCAAATATTGCAAGGCATGCATCACGTTTTTGAAATGTAATTTTTTTCAAATTTGGCATCGTAGTCTAATAACTGAAATAGTTGTCACAGATACTGATTATCGCCCCAAAATTATATGTTTATGAACAGTAGATAAGTCAAGGTGTACAACTAGGGTCATTTTGACACTTTTCAAACAGGGATTTTATCGCCAATTGCTGCCAAATTTTGAGGTATTTTTATATTTTTTTGTTTTTTTTTGCATATGTTGCAATGTTGCTTTAGATTTTATATTATATTTTGTATAGAATATGTGCAACTGCAGAAAAAAACACCAAACTGTGTTCACCAACATCCCCCGGTTCCAACAAGGCCTCACATGCATGGTTCATGCATTTTTTGAGGAAGCTATGAGGGAAAAACTGGAACATGCGCATTTTAGTTTTCAAATTTGGAATTTTCAGAAATTGGTTTCCTGGGCCCATATCCCATTTGGGACATTACCCCATAAAAGTATATATTTATTAACAGTAGACAAGTCAAGGTGTTCAACTAGGGTAGTTTTGACAGTTTTCAGCTAGCCATTTCTTCACTGATGTCTGCCAAAGTTTACGGAAAATTTATTTTATTGCGTTTTTAACAAATACATTTCAATGTTAAAATTTATTTCTTGCACAGAATATGTGCAACAGTGGAAGAAAACACCACATTTTTTTCACCAACATCCCATGAGTACAACAAGGCCTCACATGCATGGTTCATGCATTTTTTGAGGAAGCTATGAGGGCTAAACTGGAACATGCGCATTTTCATTTTCACATTTGGAATTTTCAGAAATTGGTTTCCTGGGCCCATATCCCATTTGGGACATTTTGGAAGCCCCCCCACTGTAAATTACCCCATAAAAGTATATATTTATGAACAGTAGACAAGTCAAGGTGTTCAACTAGGGTAGTTTTGACAGTTTTCAGCTAGCCATTTCTTCACTCATGTCTGCCAAACTTCACAGGGAAATTATTTTATTGCGTTTTTAACGCATACATTTCAATGTTGCACTGAATTTCTTGCACACCATAAGTGCAACAGTGGAAGAAAGGACCATATTTTGTTCACCAAGATCCCCCGATTCCAACAAGGCCTCACATGCATGGTTCGTGCATTTTTTTGTGGAAGCCATGAGGCCATAACTGGAACATGCGCAAGTTTTCAGGAATTGGTTTACTGGCCCCATATCCCATTTGGGACATTTTGGAAGCCCCCCCACTGTAAATTAGCCCATAAAAGTATATATTTATGAACAGTAGACAAGTCAAGGTGTTCAACTAGGGTAGTTTTGACAGTTTTCAGCTAGCCATTTCTTCACTCATGTCTGCCAAACTTCACAGGGAAATTATTTTATTGCGTTTTTAACGCATACATTTCAATGTTGCACTGAATTTCTTGCACACCATAAGTGCAACAGTGGAAGAAAACACCACATTTTGTTCACCAAGATCCCCCGATTCCAACAAGGCCTCACATGCATGGTTCATGCATTTTTTGAGGAAGCTATGAGGGCAAAACTGGAAGATGTGCATTTACATTTTTTTAAATATTTTTTGTTATCAGATTGCTTGTAAGTGACAGGTTTAGGCCGCTGACATCAATCAGGGAGACCGATCAATAATCAGCGACTTAAAATGTCACCGACAAGTGATCAGGTAATAATTATGATTTTTCATTTATTAATAATTTGTGTTTTTTCATAATTACCCTAGATGACCCCTCTCTCTTTGTAGAGCAGGGTCATCCGTGGGCTGCCATAATGATCCGATCACTCCTATTGGCCAGGAGCGATCTGATCAGCCCAGCATTTGACCTGGAAGCACCCTGGACTTTCAGGTCAGTGCTGTTATTTTTTTTTATTATTATTATTATTTTATTTTTTTAAAATTTATTTTAATTTTTCTATTTTTTTAAGTTTTTTTTAACTCTTTTCAATGCTGATGTTCCATGAAGCACGCATTGATAAAGTCCCCAACAAGCTGGGGGACAAAGTAACCCCTGCAAATGCTGCGATGGGGGTCATAAACCAATCGCCAGCCATTGGAAGGGGTTAATTTGAGAAGAGGGGATTGTACTAGGGTTAACTGAGGGGGGTGGGGGGCTGGTCTCCACACTCATGTGGATGCAGTATGTGGAAGCTACGGGGGGCGTGGCTTGACCATCGACTGAGATGACAGCATAGTGTGAGAGCTCTGTGAGGATTTGGGCTTTTTTCATTAAAAAAACTGCATTCATTTGTGGACCCGTTCCAGAATCGAACCACTACTGGACTGATTGGAAGATGCAAAACCAGAACTTCGGGTGGCTGGAAACCTGTGGAAAAGCTTGTGATTGAAGAATCTGAATCCCCATGTAAGAAACAGCCTAAGATGGGTGAGGAGTTTGAGAGATCAGGTATGACTGTTACGGAATCTCGATTAACCCCTTGACTGCTAACGACGGCATGGTGCCGTCGCTAGCAGTCCCAGTCAGGTGCTAACGACGGCACCATGCCGTCGCTAGCACTACCCTACCTTGATGGGGGTCTGTGGACCTCCATGACCACCTACCCCGGCGATCTGCCCCTCATACTGAAGGGCATCACCGGGGCCACCCAATCCGGCCGGTGACGTCGCGCGTAATGACGCGATGACGTCACCACGCAACTTTATTGCAAACTGACAATTGTCAGTTAAAGTTATATGTGCTTCAGATGCTTAGATGCCTGTATCTCAGGCATCTAAGCAGCTACAGACCATCAAGACCCACCGTTGGAAAGGTAATCACCTAACCTTTCCAACGATGTAAGCCTTATTTCATACAAATGAAATAAAAAAAAGTTATTAAATGTTATATTGAAAAAAAGTATAAAAAAATGTAATGGGGGTCTTTAAATGCACATAACTAAAGATCAAAAGTGCCGAGAGACCCCCAAAATACATTTTCTGAAAGTAAAATAGTTGCACTTTACAAAATAAATACCTATTTTATTATTCTAGCAAAATGATCACTGTGGTAGCCAGAGTTATCACAGTGATCACCTAGCTATGAATTGTCACTTGCCCTTTTCCAATATGGTTGCTAATTATATGTTTGTAATCCCATGAACACCTGGATCATGTGGTTACAAATCAACCAAAGGCAGAGGGATGATTTCTTTTGAAAACTGTCAATATTTTTAAAATCAGTCTTTTGCTGTCTGGGTGTTAGGTGAGTAAACAGCTTCACTGAGCAGCTCTCCCCAACTTTGAAAATTATTGCAGTTTTACTAGAGAAAGCTAATTTTCTTGCAGTAAAACTGACATCTTTTCTAGCAGCATAATTTCTTTCAAAATAACTATACATTTTGTAAAGAGAATTATGGCTAAACGTCTGATGAGTGCTGAGGAAGCAGCTGAGTTCCTTATGGACTCTGACTCTGATGACGCATCTGCTGGAAATGATTCTGACAGTGACTTTGTCCCTGGCATGTCATCAAATAGTAGTGACAGCTCCAGTGACACAGATGAACAGGCTGAGCCACGGCACGGCCGCAGGCAGTTCAGAGCTGCCAGTTCCCGTGCCAGGGTGTCAACATCTCCAGTGGCCCCACAAAATCCTATGGGAATGGGGGATGTTGTCACATCTGCAACTTCTGCAGTTGCAACTACATCCGCAGTGGCCCCAGGGGTGTCTGCAGGAGTCTTGGGAGTGACACATGTCGCATTCCCAGGTGCAGGCAGGCCTGTTGCAAGCTATATCTGGACCTATCCCAATATGGTTCAGCCAGTATTGCCTCCATTTACTGGCAATGCTGGTCTCTTGGTGGGCACTGCAAATTTTGAACCCATCAACTACTTTCAGTTGTTTGTGGATGATGGGTTCTTAGAAATGATTGTTCAGCAGACAAATCTGTATGCTGAACAATTCTTTCAACGCACTTGCACCAGATTGAGCCGCCATGCGAGGGCACATCGGTGGACTGAGACCAACTTGCAAGAGATGAGGAAATTCTGGGGCCTCACTCTACTTATGGGGATTGTGAAAAAGCCAAATATATCCTCATATTGGTCAAGGCAGTCCAATGATCCGACCCCTAGCTTCCCATCTACAATGAGCAGGGACAGATATCTGTTACTGCTCAAGTTTTTGCATTACAATGATAATGCAAATGCTCTACCACGAAACAATCCAGACCATGACCGATTGTTCAAACTAAGGCCTGTTCTTGACCATTTATTGGCAAGATTTCAGGAGTGCTACACTCCAGGCCAGAACATATCGGTCGATGAATCCTTGCTCCTTTACAAGGGCCGCATTGTTTTTAAACAATACATTCCTTCAAAGAGAGCTCGCTATGGCATCAAAATGTATAAGCTTTGCGAGAGCTCCAGTGGATACACCTATCGTTTTAGGGTATACACTGGCAAGGATTCGGTTCTAGCTCACCCTGACTGTCCCTCCTCGTTTACTGCCACTGAAAAGGTAATGTGGGATTTACTTCACCCATTATTCAATAAAGGCTACCACGTGTATGTGGATAACCTTTACACTGGTGTGCCAATATTTAAATACTTATATAGCAATGGCACTGTTGCGTGCGGCACAATCCGTGCCAATCGCAAAGGCTTTCCGACTCACCTGTTCAGAAAGCAAAAGAGAGGAGAGACCACAGCTTTGCGTTCTGATGAACTGCTAGCTGTGAAATTTACAGACAAGAAGGATGTGCATCTACTCACAACCATTCATGATGAGAGCACATCACCTGTCTTGGTCAGGGGGCAGAACACCCCTACAATGAAACCCATATGTGCCCAGGATTATAATAGGCATATGGGAGGGGTAGATAAGACTGACCAGATGCTTGAACCATACTCTGCTTCTCGCAAAGCATATGCATGGTACAAGAAACTGGCAGTCCACCTGATACAGTTGTCAATGCTTAATGCATTTTTCCTGTATCAGGCTGCCCAAGGAGGAAGGCTACGTTTCCTGAAATTTCAGGAAGCGATTATTAATAGCCTTCTATCAGTAGATCATATTCCAGTAGCTGCGCAAAGTGAGGACAGTGCAAGATTGCATGGCCGTCACTTTGCCGCACATGTACCAGCTACAGAGAAAAAAACGTTCCCCAGTAGGAGGTGCAGAGTGTGCAGTCACCATGGACATCGTAAAGACACCCGGTACTATTGTCCAGACTGCCCCTCTAAACCAGGGCTATGCATGCCAGATTGTTTCCGTATTTATCACACTATGGAGCAATACTAGCTACATACCCCTTCAACCCCAGGAGGCCCTGGTTGAGGTTTTCACCTGACCAGCGTACTACAACCACCATGTACATTTTAGTGAACTAAAGTCATCATGGTGGTAGCAGTCAGTATGTTCAGTGTTCTGCATGGAACACAGCACATGCTGAGAAATCTGTGGAGTCTGGCGTTGGATTCCAGGTAAGTAAAGGGTGTGAATGGAGATATGAAAGGTGTGTGTATTGAGATATGAAAGGTGTGTGCGTGTGTGTATGGAAATATGAAAGGTGTGTGAATGGACATATGAAAGGTGTGTGAATGAGATATGAAAGGTGTGTGAATGGTCAGTAATAAGGGTTGAAGCCTTGACGTGGCATTACTGCCCACATGGGTATCCATGTGCTAATTCAACCAGTGTGAGTGTCTGTAATATAGAATTAAGTTAATGAGGTATATAAAACTGGTTAATTGGAGACATAACCCCCATAAGATTCAGGGTAGTGTTTCAAGGTAGCCATGTCTGCATTTAGAGAGCTCTAGACATCTGGGAAGTTAAATTAGGGTACATAAAGTAAACATTTTTGGAAAGTACACCCCTTACTGCATCCAATGAGGGGGTAGATGTATTTCTAGCGCAAAAATGGAGTGTGCAAATATCAGTGGAACATGTCGCTTTGCTTAGAGAATCAAGCTTTCCTTCTCAAAGCGACATGTTCCATTAATATTTGCAGACTCAAATTTTGCGCTAGAAAAACAACTACCCCCTCATTGGATACAGTAAGGGGTGTACTTTCCAAAAATATGTGCTTTATGTAACCTAAATTAACTTCCCAGGGTTGTTAGAGCTGTTTAACTGCAGATATGGCGGGTTTGAAAATCTTACCAAAAAAAGTCTATAAACATCTAGGGGTGATGCCTGCATTTAGAGAGCTCTAGTCACATGGGAAGTTAAATTAGGGTACATAAAGTACACATTTTTGGAAAGTACACCCCTTACCGCATTCAATGAGGGGGTAGATGTATTTCTAGCGCAAAATTTGAGTGCTCAAATATCAGTGGAACATGTCGCTTTGCTTAGAGAATCAAGATTTCCTTCTCAAAGCGACATGTTCCATTAATATTTGCAGATTCAAATTTTGCGCTAGAGAAACAACTACCCCCTCATTGGATACAGTAAGGGGTGTACTTTCCAAAAATATGTGCTTTATGTACCCTAATTTAACTTCCCATGTGGCTAAAGCTGTTTATCTGCAGGTATGGCAACTTTGAAACTCTTACAAAAAACTGTTTTTAAAAATTGAGGGGTGATGCCTGCAATTAGAGAGCTCTAACTACCTGGGAAGTTAAATTAGGGTACATAAAACACACATTCCTGGAAAGTACACCCCTTAACGCATCCTATGAGGGGTTACACATATTTGTACCTTAAAACTAGAGTGCGCAAGACACAAATGTAAATGTTGATGTGTTTAATTTTTTTTAATTTTTTTTTGAAGTGCAATGTTTACTTCTTTGTTGTACACGTCAGCTTTATGATAATAATACAAATAGTACCTCATTGGATGCAGCTGGGGGTGTAGTTTTTAACAATATATAGTTTTATTGCCATATCCTAACTTTCCAGGCCGCTAGAGCTGTTTAATTGTCGGCAACCATACATTAAATTTGAAGATGAATTTTGTGAAAGTCTATCAAATTGACTTTTCAGCAATAAAACAGTATGAAAACACAGTGAAATGTTAAAAATTTCTGCTTATTGTAGACCGGTTAACTTGTACAAACATTTAGCACACAGGTTTTGATGATAGAGTTTAGAAAAATAAAAATTTATGAACACATTTGTTTGCGTCAAAAGTAAAAAAATACAGTTTTTTCACATATTTTGCTTTATTTTGCAAGCCTAATGAGACATACAAATATGAAAATGGTATATTTGGAATCTGCTGGGTGTGCTGAAAAAAACAATATATGGTTTGTATAATTTGTTCCCAAGAAATTTACTTGAAACACGTTTAAACGTGAGATGCACCAAAATGCCGAAAACCAGCTTAGCACCAGGGTGGGAAATGGCTTAGCAGCCAAGGGGTTAATTAAGCTGCTTACGGATCTCAGGAATGGGATTCGTGATGATTTGATGAAAGAGATTTCCGTTATGAAGAAGGATATAAACGAACTGGACATTTGAGTGGATCGTACTGAACAGGCTCTTGGTCTGCAGAAGAATTCACATCTAGAGTTAGAAAAGCGTGTGGATCTGCTAGAACACCAACTCGAGCTAAGTAAACTAAAAATTGATGATTTGGAAGATCGTAGTAGGCGCAATAATATACGGATCAGAAATATACCTGAATCCATACAAAATCAAGATCTAGGAGCATATGTTAAAAGAATGATTGGCTCGGTTCTGAGAGATTTTGATTGACCGATGCCATAGGCTGCCGAAGTCTAACCGAGCTCCTAAGGAGGCTGCAAGAGACACTATAGCACGATTACATTTCTTCCATGTTAAGGATGAGTTTCCTGACTGCTGTGAGAAAGGGTGCTAATCTCTGTGAGGAGTATACAAACCTCCAATTTTTTCAAGATTTTTCTGCTTCCACTATGTCACGAAGAAAAGGGAATTACAAGCTCTGAATATCCGATACAGATGGGGATTCCCTGTTAAAGTTTTATTTAGGCATGATGGTCAGAACTATGTTATAACATCACCAGAAGAAGGAAAGGATTTTTTACAAATATTTTCGCCAAGACATCACAAATCTAAGGGACAAAGATTTGATCGCAGAAGGCATACCAAAATTACAGGAGCTGCAGCTATATTAGATGACGAAGCCATTACTACGGGGTAATAGGTGTGATTTATTGATATATGCTCTATACATATAGACATTGTTTTTTTCCCCATGTTTTTCTATTTTTTTGTTTTCTTTCTGCAAGTTAATGGCACTGACTGGGCATGCCACACCTATTTCAAATCTTTGGAATTTCCCAATTCCTCTATTGTTCTCAGGAGTAAATTTAATAACTTCTTTGTTAAATAAACATTGCAGTATCTCTGCAGGAGCATTGATATGTTGTTAACAAACACTGCTGCAGGGACAGCTATTGTTTTAAAACTATCCATGTATTTTGGACATCTTTTTTAAATGTCTTCATTGAACTGGCTACTTGTGATAAGTTTCTTCTTATTATTTATTATTTTTATTTTGGTTTTTTTTCTCTATTATTAGTGTTCTTTTTTGAAATTTTTTTTTCAATTTCGTTTTTGGATTTTATGTGAGTCTTTAATGATTTCTTTTATTTTTTATTTTTCATTAGTTTTTATGCATACGTTAAAATATTATGACATTATCCCTGTCCTCACTGTTGGTTTCTCTCACTACCCCCCCAACAGTAAGGTCTTTTTTTTACCGTCAATGGAGAGGAGTATATTATTCATTTCTCTTTACTCCTCTCTTTGGGCTTATTTTTTTATCTTTGGTTTATTTTTTATTTGTTCCAAACTCAATTGGTTCCCCATTAGGAAGGGGATCATTTCTTTTTTAGTTTTGTTATTTTTTACCTATCATTTTGTAGTCAATGGAAGCTCTGGAAATGTGATGCTTATTATTTTGATTCTTTTAGTTCTCTCGCTGCGTGTGCTTCTACCTCCTTTATTTCCTCTTCCATGTTTTTAAAATTTGATGTGTTAGGCCCAATCCCTTAATTTTATGTGTTAGCCATTTACATTCTTGTGTTCATTTTTGCTGTTCCTTATAATCAATGGTATTGAAAATAATGTCCTTTAATGTTAAGGGATTGGGCTCTTTTCATAAAAGAAGGTTATTGTTGAAGGAGGCTAGGGAGAAGCGTGTAGATATTTTGTGCATACAGGAGTCCCACTTTAAAAATGATTTTAATCCCCACATTTTTGCTAGGTATTATCCCATTCAATTTCATTCTAAGTTTTCTTCAAAGGCTAGGGGAACTTCTATTTTTTTTAACAAATCATTGGCTATCAAGACTTTGACAACTATTATTGATCCTGACGGTAGATATGTGTTATGGGTGGGTAAAGTGAATAACGTAGATTATTCCATTTTCAATGTTTATTTTCCAACGAGTTCCCAATTTCAATATTTGAAAAATGTTATGCAAACAGCTCTTGATGAATGTAGGGGGAGAGTGATTGTTTGTGGTGATACTAATTTTGTATTGGACCCTGAATGTGATGTCTCAAGGGAGGACTCCTCTCCTAATTCAAATTCTTATATGTCCACTGCAAAGAGGTGCTCCAAATTGTTGCAATCCAAATGTTACTATGATGTGTGGCGTCTCCTACATCCTAATGAAAGAGATTATACTTTTTACTCAGCTGGCCACAATATGTAGTTTCGTATCAATTGCTTTTTAGTGCCTGAAAATATGTTATCTTTCATTGAGAAAGCTGATTTTAGATTTTAAATGATCAGATCATGCTCCTATTACTTTGGGTATTCATGAAACAATACCACATATCCCTTATAGTCCTTGGAGATTGAATGATTTCATATTGAATAACATAGATGAAAACATTTTGGCTGAAAAAATGGTATCTTCATATTTTCAAGAAAACATTACTGATGATATTCCATATTCTACTATTTGGAATGCTCATAAGGCTGTGTTAAGAGGACATTTTATTCAGAGAAATTCTTATATTAGGAAAACATTGTCTGCAAATGTTAAAACTTTGGAGAAAGAATTATATTGCCATGACCCTGGTAAGCAGGTCGGGTAGGAGCCCAGTCGCAGGGGATACACAAGGGGTTCTGTCTGTACCCCACGATGCATGACGGTTAGTGGGATGGTACAGACAGGCGCAATGAAACACAGCACAGGCAGAATACTTGGAAAGGTACTGTATTAATAAAGGTGATAGGAACAGCAAGTACAGGCAGTAAGTCTCTAGGCAGGATGCCCACTGGCAGGGCGGACAGCAGGAAGCCCACTGGCAGGGCGGACGGCAGGAAGCCCACTGGCAGGGCAGACGGGTACGGAGGCCCACTGGCTTGTCGAAGGCTCTCAAAATAAATTTAGGAATCGTATATGGTATAGATCTAAATAAATATAATATTTTTGGTAATAAATATGATTTAATAATATTGATTCGACCCATCCATGATAATTCTAATTTCTTCCATTTGTTAGTTTGATGTTTTAATTCCTCCAGTAGCACATCAAAATTAAGTGAGATTGTATCGAATACATTCTTGGTTATTTTAATACCCAGGTAGTCCACCACCTTCTGAATTTTTATCGGATTAATTTTTTTAATAAAAAATTGTTGTTGGGTTTCACTCAGGTTTAGCGTAATCACTTGGGTTTTGGTTAAATTTATCTTATAATTAGAGAAAGACGAGTATTTCTTTATTTCTTCTAAAAGAAAATGATATGACTTTGTCGGAGAAGACAATGTTAATAATACATCGTCTGCATACAGTATTATTGTATGTTCCTGTGTGCCAATCTTTATACCATGGATCTCATGTGATTTCCTTATGGATGCCGCAAGTGGTTCAATAGATAAGGCATAGATCAGGGGAGCTAGAGGGCAACCCTGACGGGTACCGTTTCTGATAGGAAAGGGATTTGATTCAAAGGCTGTTCCTTTTATCATGGCCGTGGGAGTGGAGTATAATGCCATGACTAATTTTATAAATCTAGGACTTAAGCCAAACACTTGTAGAGTTTCTCTCATAAATTTCCAATTAAGCCTATCGAAAGCTTTTTCAAAATATATATTAATGTGTTTGTTTTTTTTTTTTTAGTTTGCTAGTTTACTAAATTACTCATTCTAAATCATGTAACTCTGGTATAAAAAAAAAAAAGTTTGATTTTTCTGACAAAATATATACTTTACATGGGTGCACTATTTACAGGAAAGGGGAATAATAGCTGAACTAACATGGTAAAATTACACTGGGGTTAATTTACAGCAAAATATTTTTTTAAAAAATTATTATTATTGTGCAGGGGATGGAGCTGCAGTTCTCTTACGATCTCTTGAGCCTTTGGATGGTCTTCACATCATGAGAGAGTTGCGATGTGTTCGAAGGAATGAAAACTCAAAACCAATGAAAGACAAAGAACTTTGTAATGGACCTTCAAAGCTTTGCCAGGCCATGGATATTGATAAAAGCTTTGATAAAAATGATCTTACTGTTGACCAAAGTGTGTGGTTAGAGGCAGGATGCAAAATACCAGCCGAGGATATTGTGTCTTGTGCTCGAATTGGGATTGACTCTGCAGGAGAATGGACACACAAACCTTTTCGATTTTATGTTAAAGGAAACAAATACATCAGTGTTCAAAACAAAACTGCAGAAGCATCCATGGATAAAAATAGCACATGATCACAGTCTCATTAGAAGTAACTAAAAAGTGATATAGCTTAATTTCGCTATTTAGAATAATGTATTCATCTTTCTATATTTCTGTGTTTAGCCTTGTAACTGCTTCCTTGATTGATAGCAGTTTTGGTGTTTTTGTCTATCCCTTACTTCAGTGGTAGACACATTTTGGCGTGGATCTAGGAGCCAGCATGATGGGTGTGTATGTTCTTTCCACTCAGAAAACCTTTTCCCCCTCCGTGTTTGTCCCCTTTAAACAATAAACAGAAGTAAAGCACATCTAAAATATACCCTTTACATTTGCAAAAATTAATGACAGACCATATGACTGATTATTGTATTTTAGCTGTAATTTTTAATGGACAACTTTTAAATGTTGCTCGTTAGTTTGGAAATGGGGACAGCTTATTCACAGTAGGAACCTTATCATCAAGGAAAGACTGACTGAAAGATGGATAGAACTGGGTCCTCATGGTTTGTCACTACAAGTACACTTCGGAATTTATCAAACAGCATCAAAAGTTGTGACCGTCGCATATTTTCATTATACATAATCTCTTCTACGTGATGATTTCCCCAGAAATAGTGAATAAGCCTGTAAGGAAACAAATACAAAGTCAGGGCCTGTCAAGTAAATTCTTCTCACTGATCCCTACACTACAATAAAATGGACATCCAACATACACATACATGCTAGCATATTATATCAGGAAAGGGAGAGAAGTGCATTTTGCAAAGACTTATTACGATTTTTTTTTCTCAACCTCTCCATATGGGGATCCTGGAAGGCTTCTTTAGGTGATAATAAAAAAAAAGGTGGTGGGTAAAGGGACCGGCGTCAGGGGGTACCTGACCCAAGGAGAAGCTTGAACTCCCCAGTGAACTGTGTAGCCCATAAAACAAGGTGGCACTTTAACTAGTGCTTCGATTTCTCTAGTCTCAAATACCTTATCCGGTTGTAGTTGAAAGTGTTTTATCTGGTTTCCATTTCTTCACAATATACCTTAGTGTTAAGGTATATTGTGAAGAAAATGTCTGTATACTGAGAGTTCAGTGAGAAATCAGAAATGTCAGAGGCAAATATTCTTTGCTTTCAGATAAGTAATTGCTGTAACTGGGTTCAAAAAGAAATTTGTTTGTTTTGCACAGATACCCTAGTTTGGTGGTATACTGTGGGTTTTAAGACAGCCTGTACACTTGTTAGGCTAGTCAGTGTAGATCACTGCTTAGGTATCTTTTACTCAACTCTGCAGTTGCGCAGTACTCTCAAGTGGCTTGCCCAGTGGTCATAACACGTTCATGCATTTTGATTATTGTTTTATCAGATCAAAAGTATGTGGATTCCCACCAAATTATTGATTTCAGCCACTCCCATTGCTAACAAGTAATCAAGCACATAGATATGTCATCTCCATTCTTCATAGATAAAAACTGGCAGTAGAATGCATCCCACTGAAAACCACGGTGACTTTAAACGTGGCAGCATCATAGGATGCTACCTTTGCTATGTAAATTAATTACATTTCTGCCTTTCTAGATCTGTATGGTCCTCTGTAAGTGCAATTATTGTGAAATGGAAAGGTCTAGAAATGACAACAGCTCAGCCTTGAAGTGGCCATTCATGCAACTTCACAGCAGGGCTACCAAGTGCTGAAGTGCAAAAATAGATGCATGTCTTGTGTAGTATCACTCACTGCAGAGTTCCTAAATGCCTTTGGAAGAAACATTAGCACATTGGACTCTGGAGCAGTAGAAATGTGTTCAGAGTGATGAATCACTTCATTATCTTGAAATTTGATAAATGGTTTGGTGGATGCCAGCAGAATGATACATTGTGCCTACTGTAAAGTTTGGGGTATGATGGTTTGGGCTAGGCCACTTAGTACCAGTGAAGGTTTGGTTTTCCACCAATATCATCCCAGAGTTCAATTTTAAATCATGGGACAAATAATACATCTGTGCTTAGAAAAATTACATTTTCATAATATTTACACTATACGACAAATTATGGGACACCTTGTCCGTTGGCATCTATTCCAAAATCATGATCATTAATAAGGATCTCCCTTTGTGGGTATAACAGGCTTTACTCTTCTAGGAAGGGTCCCCACAGAATGTTGGAGTGTTTCTGAGGGAATCTGTAACGATTCAACCAAAATAGGTTTTTATATACTAAAACTTATGAAGGGAGTCTATGGCCTTAAAATCAATTTGCAAAAATGTAAGGCTCTCAGGATCAGTATTCATTCCATATTTATTCCCTTATTTAACAAACTGTTTTTAGTGGTCAAATTTCTTTCTAGTGACTTCATGCATGCTGGTGATTGTCTCAAATATCCAGTATATATACTGGTACAGACTAACTGTCTCATTACCTTGTAAACATTTTGAGGTCCTCTTGATTTTGAGCTGCAGGGACATTTAGAATGGCTTCCTTCTCATTTTGAGAAAGGCTAGCAAGAAGATTTTCTGTTGCTCTTTTGTTAACTGGTGAATCACCTCCTGGCAGTAGTTCAGCACTTGAATTATCCATACTGGGACTGGTCAGTGTCATGTCATCACTGCTAGCTATAATTTAACCAAACACACAGAGGTGTAAGCAATTGGTGTTTATTAACAGCTTATTGTTATTTTTATAACAATAAAAATAAGTTCATTTGTTTACTAAACTACTGCAACACATTGTATCAGTACCATGACGATGTAAAAAACCAACGATCCTCCACTGCTTTAGTCCTGTCATACCCTGTGTCCTCTTTTCCTCCCACCATACTACATGCCCTCTTGTCCCTATACAGTGTAATTTCCTAACTTACACCTGCCCTAACCCATCAATTTAACCTATCTTTCCACAGGCATGATCCCACTCACGCAATAAAAAAACCCTTCCCTAGATCCTACATCTCCATTACCATCTCTTGCCCCCCAAACAAATGTTTATCCTACAACTGCCTAACCCATTTTCTTCCCTCTTTGTTTAACCATTTTCATCCACAACACACTACTATCACAAACATCCTCACCACTAAAACAAAAAGTCACTTCTCAGTTATTCTCTTGAATCACTCTATAGCCTTTTGACACTGTTGACCCTTCATACATATGGCATCTGTGACACAGCCGTCACACCTGGCTCACCTTTCTGATCATACATTTGGTTGTCTCCTCTACCTCTCTCTGTTGGTGTACCCTCGGGGTCAGTTCTAGGGCCTCTACTTTTCTCTACATCCTGTCTTCTTCTGGATTCCAGTACCACCTCTACACTGAAGACACACAAACTTACCTCTCCTCTCACTAATTGTCTTGTCTCTCTGAAATCATCTCCAATCTCCAATCTCCAATCTCCAATACTGAGCTTCTGTTTATGCCTCTGTCTCCACTATCCCTGATTCCAGATATCTCTGTCACTGTTGAGAATTCCAGAATTAATCCAGCAACCTAAGTTTGCTGCCTTCTAATTTCCCTAGGTCTATCGGGTCTATCTTTCTGTCAGTGAGGGCAAGAAAAAAAAAGTATAAGGAGCAGCAGAGTGGACCTTGAGAAACTTTCTATTTATTGTTTAATTTATATATAATGCAAGCCTGCAGCTTTATGAAAGCACTCTCACATTGAAGGAAAACATATAGTGTTATCCGCTAAGATATCCCCCATTCCTACTCAAGGGATATTAGCTCAGCAGCACTTATACCATATACCGTATTTGCTCGATTATAAGACAAGGTTTTTTCCAGAGCAAATGCTCTGAAAAATACCCCTCGTCTTATAATCGAGGTCGTCTTCTAATCAGACCTCTAAAAATGTCTGCTGGGGCCAGGCTGCTTACCGGGCTTTGGTCGCGAGCAGCGTCTGTGCTACCAGCAGCAGGAGAACAGGAAGCGTCCTCACAGAACTCTACTTCCCCCTCGTTCCTCTGGGGGCGGGGCCAGAGAAGTTGCTCGCACAGCCGGGCCCCTGCAGAAGTCTTCGAGTGGGAGATCTGCAGTTCAGGTAAGGGGGTGGGGGAGGGTTTTTGTGATTGATGTGTGAAGTATGTGTGATAAATGGAATGAATGAGTGTTTAAATGTTTGTGAATAAGTGTGTGTGTGATAGCATGGATGTGTAAGGGGGTGGGGGTTGTAGCATGGCATGGGGAGGCTGTAATCCCACTACTATCATCCCCAGGTCCCAGGTTCCAGCTTCCAGCATGTACTGGCTGCCTTGGCTTGATAGGAGTGTGATTGCTGTTAGCAGTTATATATATAC